>JAMWET010001399.1:0-597500 GCA_024036415.1 Prochilodus magdalenae | reverse complement strand
CATCTGTCGGCTGTCATTTTAGCAAGATTGATGACAGGCCAGGGAATGGAGAGGAAGAAAGGGAGGAAAGAGGGATGCAGAAGAAGAAGAAGAAAGGGATGAAAGCATCACGGGCGGAGGAGGGTTGCAGTGGCAAATGGTGGCAGTGCCAGTTTAGAGCTGTAGGCAGTGACTTCTCCTGTTAGGAACACAAAATGAATAGACAGACAGAGAGAGGGATAGAGAGAGAGATATGTCTCTAACGCTGCTGTTAATATATGCACGTTTACATCTAAGCTGCCATCCTATATGCACTGTTATTAAATAGATCTATTGAACAGGAATTATTCTTTCAGGATAAATATTAAAAAGGGCCTTTTTCCAGCTTTTGGACATCAGCTCCCTAATTCACTTTGTGTTACGGTAACATGCTTGCATGCATGCAGAATTAGTTTAAGTGGACACTGACCCAGGGCCCATATTAATCTCCCCGCTTGGCTAACGAGGTGGCGCGCCTGCTACTTTGTGTCCTTTGTTAACGAGTTAATGGAATCGGAGTCAAGAGGATGCATATCTCATAAATCTATGCCTCCTGCATATTTCAATATTCAAGTAGTCAAAACATTACAGCTCCTGGTCTACTCTTTTGCTAAAGGTAATAATAGAAGGCTCTTGCAAGAGAGGCATTGGAAGGCCAGCTAGAAAAGGCAGAATGCGACTGCAACTCAGCACTTTCTTGCTTGTGCCACAACAAAATGCATATCGTACCAAAATGAGGCATTAAGACCCAATCAGCATCTTCTAATCTGGCCAGGCCTGCTGAGAATGATGCTGCAGCAGACATCTAGATGAGGTGCTAATAAGCTAACAGCCTGTTCTTACCTCATTAGAAGAGAAACGCATGTAGGAAGTTCATAACAATGGCCCTCTTTTCCACTTCTATCAGGAACAGCATAGAGTAGAACAGCATAGAGTGCTGGAGTTAAGCACTAGCATGCCACTTAACCGAAAGACGGCACCCAGAGTCACCCAGAGAGAGTCGCCTGTCAGCATCTCCATATCTAACAAGCCTGTCCCATCTGTGTGTAAAGCCCTGTCGCTACTCTCTAACAGTGCTAAATGCTACACACTAGTTCTGCAATGTTAATGCCCTGGAGAATGCAACCTACTAGCACTAATGCACACTATCTTTTTTTTAAGACTTTTATTTGGCTTAATTACTGTAATGTGTCAAACTCGGTGATAGACAAGCTGACAGCTGCTATGCTTACGAAGATGGTCAGTGCATGTTTGCCACACTCCAGGAACAGTCTTTCATTGCAACTGTTGTGAGGTTTGACAGGCTTTGCAGAATGTTGCCACCCCTTTATTTAATATTTCCTCAGCCTTCCTTTGCAAAGATAACAGCTCTAATAATGCTCAATAAAACTGACATGAAAAGACATGTGGGATCAGAGACCATTCTTTCCAGGTCCAGGGTTGTGGACTCTTTTCTTTAGTTTTCTTTGGGGTTTAGATTAAAGGACTGGGATGACTTTAACAGACAAAACCTTAATGCTTTGGTGAGTAAACTATTTTTGTGTTTTGAGGCAGGGTTTGGATCAATGTCTTCCTGGAAGTTTCAACCATGGCCTAGTTTATGCTTCCAGCCTTATGCTTCAGATTTTGAAATATAATATGCATTTTCTTAATGGAGTCGGTCAAACCATGTATTCGAACAAGTTGTTTGGGGCCTTTGGAATAAAAACTGCCCCACCACGTCAGAGATCCACCACCAAACTTCTTCATATCTATGCCAAATAACCACAGAATATGGTCCCACTGAAAGTTCCAGTAGCATCTGGCAAACTGTGGTTGTTTGAATTGTTGGGGTTCTGCAGTTTCCTTAACTGACATTCTGTGTTCAACTGTGTGGGAAATATATTGATGCTGCTTAGGGAATGGGACGCAGCTTATGGGAATTTGGCCTATGCGTCACCTGATAT
Organism: Prochilodus magdalenae; assembly: GCA_024036415.1. Classification (NCBI taxonomy): domain Eukaryota; kingdom Metazoa; phylum Chordata; class Actinopteri; order Characiformes; family Prochilodontidae; genus Prochilodus; species Prochilodus magdalenae. The sequence continues at coordinate 595,536 of JAMWET010001399.1, read as the reverse complement.
ATATACCCAAGTGAAACTGTAAGTTTTGACTGACAAGCAGTGTCAAAAATGTGTATGTCAGGGCTGCCAATATTTGCTGCGGGCACTGTATAATTTCACTAGGCTTGTAACAGACATTAATATTTATTTTACCTTTTTGTGGCACTTGTAAGTGGACTCAGCCCTGGAATGAACCTGTTACCTCTATTTTACGTGTATTACTTCCATTTTAAAGAACTGACTAAAACCTGATTAGTCTACAAGCCAGGTTTATAGTCAGTGACAAATCTTGGACTTCTAGAAGCCTTCACAAAAAGGTCCCACTTATAGTAAACCAGAACATGACTGGCTAACTCCACGGTTATCTCTTTATTGTACTGGTAGTTAATCTGAAATGTTAGGCCATCAGTTCAGCTCCTGAACCAATCTGAGAACTACAAATAGAGCAACATTCAGTCTTTTCTAACTCTAGTGTGATGTTTCACACACATACCAAAGATATCACATGAAATAAGCAATGTACTCTACTGTAGGCATTTTGATCATAACTGTGTTCTGCACTACAATTTCTCATTAGCTTGTTAGCATTTTTTGCAGCAGCATTTGCAAGAGATGCTCTGAAATAATGCACTGGTGGGGACAACATGGTTAGGTTCATTTCAAGCTGGAGAAATGTGAATGTTGTTTAGGTTTGTTTGTGACTATCAAAGCTATAGTTTTATTTTTAAAATAGGGAGTTAGGAGCTAGAGTCTAATGTTTTCATAGAAAGCTATAAGTTATGGCTATTTACGTATACACTTGTATGAATGAACTTGTATGAATGAACACACAGTAGCCTCCTTCTGCAGAAATGCCCTCTGGCTATCTTAAATTGAATATCTGATAGCCTTGAACATATTTTAAACACACATACAATACAACAGTATACCAAATTGTACAACAGTATACCAATTTATACATCAATACACCAATTTCGGAACTGCAGTGAATTTCTTTGTGCGCTTGCTTATGTCTTCATACAGCATGCATTAATTTGCATCATAGCCAGAAACATATATTCTCAAGCTCTGAGCACACTATGTTAAGTTTGTCCATGCATTGAAACTGAGCTTGAACTTAGAATTGCATAAAGAGTTAAAAGAGAGACACATAGCTCGATCTCTCTGGGTTGTATAAGTCACAGCCTATAAAGCTATCCCTAGAGATACAAGAGTTCATTGATTCCTTCTACTTCTTCATTTTTATTGTGGGGGAAAAAAAACAGCCAGGGGTGAACGATTGCTCTGAGAGCAGAGTATGATCCTGCAGGTTCTTCACCAACAAGAGTGTGACTGAAAGACATTCATGACAGTATGATACTGAAAGCCACTGAAGTAGGCACACCATGCTGGAAGGCCATGCTACTGGCTCAGGGCCTTCAATGAGCTGTGTCTTTGAATCCCTCCATAGTCACCCGTGAGGCCTGTCTCAGAGCAAGGTTACCACTACAGGTGGAGACGAGTTAAAAGCCAAGGCAATGTGGTGCAATGGCATTTCTATGGAATTACATGAAGCCATTGGAATCAACATCATAATGAGCATGATTTCAGTCAATAGTATTTCACCTCATGAAAAGAATCTGTCATATTATCAGTGCTTTCACTGCATGGAGTAGACAGTAAGTGAATAAATACGTAAATATAAAATTAATATCTGAATGACTTAATACTTGAATTGCTGCACAGTCAGTGTAGTCTGAATAGGATTTCTGTCAGTGCATGTCCAAAAAGGATTTTAAGCCACGAAATAAGCACAGCAATAACACAATAACCTCTTCAACATATACTGTATATTCCTTCAAAGCACCCTGTCCATTTTGATTAATATTAGTCTACAAATTACCTCAGATCTTTTCTTTCCACATCAAATATGAAGCTTTTCGTTGAATACAAAAGAACTAACGATGTTGCTTTTGTGTTTCCAGCTAATCAGCAGGGTACGCCGCCACAAAGCCTGAGGAGGGAGAGCTTGTCCTATCTCTCTGGCCATGGAAAGAGAGTGGAAAAATCAAGAAGGGGGAAAAAGGGGAAAAAAAGCTTAAAGGGTCGCTATGCAAATGTGCTTTATAAGTCGAGCGCGGCATGTTGTCATGACCATGTCTATATTTAAAGCAGGTCACCTTAACCCTACCCCTGCTGCTGCCTCAATGACAGCCACAGAATGAGAGACTGCAGTGACATCTGGATGCAACACACACACACGCACACACACACATACACAACAGCTCTGCAGTCGCTGACAGAGAGCCGAGAAGCGTATGTGTGGATGATGTATGTATATATGTAAAGTGCACACGCTCTCTGCAGCCGTGGTGGAATCATTCCGGCAGCGCAGCAGAACCAGGACGCAGTCAGCCAACAAAGGTGACAGCAGAGCCCTGCACGAATCTACATCCTGTACTACACAGCCAGCTTTGGACTTCTGCATGTTTAGCATCTTATACAGCAAATATTTAGATTCTGCATGCATATTGCACACTATACTGCTGGGTGTCCGAACAACACAAGAAGGGAGGGGGCCAGAAGGAGACAGGGCAAAGTAGAGAGGGGAAAAGATAGCAGAGAAAGAGAGACAGAGGTACAAAGAGGTAAAAAGAAAGAGAGAAATGGGAAGAGAGGGAGAGAGACAGTGAGAAGGCAAGAAAGAGAGTAAAAAGAAAGAAAAAGAATAAGGGGAAAGGAGGAGAGAGGAGAAAGAAAGAGAAGAGGCAAAGGTAGCCAGAGAAAGGACGAGAGAGAACAAGATGGGTAAAGAAAAGGAAGTAAGAGGTGGAGAAAGAAAAATAAAAGAAGAAAGGACAGAGAAAAAATAGGAGAAATCAAAGATTGGTATAAAAAGAGAGAGATTGGAAGGTAAGAGAGATGACAGAAAACGATATAGAAAAGGGGAAAGGAAGAGAGAATGGGAGGAGGAAAGAGACAAGGAGAAAGAAAGGAATGTAGAACATGAAGGACAGAGTGGAAAAAGAAGTTGAAGGAGAGCGAAGGAGGGGAAGGAAATGAGAGAGAGTAAGGGGACAGAGAAATGAAAAAAGACATGAAAAGGGAGAGAAGAAGAAAATTAGGTAGGTGAGAGAAAGAAGACAGAAGGACAAGGAAAGATAAATAGAGAGAATGAAAGTAAGAGAGAGAAAGACAGAGAAAGAAAGAATGTAGGGGAAACTAGGTAGATGAGAGAAAAGAGAGTGAGAACAAGAAAAGGGGAAAGAAAAGAGAAGGTAGAAGGAAAGGGAGATGGAAAGAAAAGAATGCAGAGCAAGAGAGAGAGAGATGACATGGGAGGACATGAGAGATGAAATGGAGTCGCAGTGAGAAGACTGACCACAGGGTTCAGGACAGAATTTGAAAATTTTCATCAGTTCATTTGCCTCTCAGATATGCCTAAAGCTTTTTTCCATCTCCCTCTCTCCCTCTCTCTTTCTCTCGCCTTGACCTAGATTTGTGCGGAGAGAGAGAGAGTGACATGTCTGTCTGGCCAGAGAGCGGCCGGCCGCGCTCTGCAGCTCAAGTGTCTATAAAATATGACTCCCTATCTCCAAATAAGAATAATGAAAAGCAGTGGCATGACAGATTGGACATAGATGAGATTGCCGCTGTGACTATATGCATGTGCCGCTTGCTGGCTTTGCATCTGAAATGGAAAAAGGGTGGGCGGGCGGGTGTCAGGCTGTCGTCTCTGACGCTAAAGGGATATGGTCCTCCACCCTTTCACTGAGAGCAGCCTTACCACTCACACACACACACACACCATGCAAGATTGAACATCAACTGGCCTCTGACCATATCTCCCCTCCACACATGGCAAGGCTGGAGTCGTCTCTACAGGGCCACCTCCATCAAATAGAAGACACTGCGTTGTAGAATTGCTGTAGGTGGGACGGCGTTTATAAGAGATAGCATCATTTACATAAGATAATGTGACTGAACAGTTGAATAAACGCAAAAACCAGGCTCATTAGATATCAGAAGAACTAGGCTGACTAGCATCCCAGCACTTTGTAGAGCCGAGTAAATCAATTAGAGGTGCTGAGAGCCAGCGATTATGGGACGGGAGGTTCAGTGGCAGCGGCTGCCAAGATGGCGGGTGGCGTGGCATCATGCCAGGAGGTACATGTAAACACCTGTTACTGCTCTGTGTGTCCATGTGCATGTGTGCTTGCCTGCGCATGTGGTCCACGCTGTAAAACTCATCTTGTGCTATCACGTTCAAAGCTAAATCAAAACGCAGAAACATTTGGAATGGACATCAGTTCAGTGTAACTCAGCCAAAACTCTAATTACAGCCAGAGCCTGACAAGGCCTTCTAAAAAATCTCCTGCCATCCTGACTGCAGGACACTACAGGCTGTGTTTGGCCACTGATGAGAGCATGCCATGTCAGATAGCATATGATTTTTCACACCATGGGACTACTGACTGATGTGAATTGATGTTATTATGTTGAGCCATGGGCATCGGGGAAGAAGGAAAGGTCACTTGTGATCATTTGTGACCTAATAAGAGGACTCTTCAGCCTCCAAATGCTCCCCTGATGTGACACTTGGCAGATATGTCTAAACAGACGCACACACACACACACTCACAGACACACACACATACACATACACCAGCATGGCTGGCCATCTTCCCCTTGGAGCTAGATTGGACATAATTAAGCTTATGAGCTGACAGCACAATTAGAAATACAACATCCAATACGATTGCTTACCCTCTGGACTCCAAGATGGAGATAACTTTATTAAGACTTTGTGAAGCAGGACAGGGGAAGGGGATCGCTGAGGGAGATGAATGGAAGAACTAGTGCATTTACACCGATTCTTTTCTGTAAAAACATCATTTTTGAGATGATAGCGAAGGGGTAGAAGTGAAAAGCTACTTGACCATTGTTCTGCATTGTAGGCTGAATATTCCTGCTCTGCTAGGCACTCGTTTTGTCACTGGGACACCTGACCTACCTCACTTGTTTTTATCTAGCTATGCATAACAAAGGCCAATTCTACCATGTCCTTTCTACTTCAGTTAAACTGCCTTCATTTTCAAACAAACAAATCCACTTCAAATATTAATTTATTGTCTGAAAGTTTAGGCACATTTTAAATCCCAAACTTGGACATGATAACATGTTTTTTTGCAAAAGGTATTCTTACCATAACTATATCATAACTCAGTGAAACAGATGCTAGTTTAGCCTAGCTAGTTACAGTAGCTATAGTCTGTAGTTAAAAGTGCAGTAACACGTTATAGTAGGATGCTTTACACAAGGCTTTATGACAACTGCTTAAACATATCATTGCAGCTGGCATAACCCTACATAAATATTCATTAATCTATATTCCAACGGGTGTCATTTGGCATAAAGGCCACTTCTGCCTTTAGCCTTTAAACAACACAATTCTTTTTAAAAGCTATTGGTAGGTATTTATGGCAGATTATAACAAACATTCAGATATAAAATTAGTGGTTATGTGCTAGCAATTTCCCAGCCAACCAAGCATAAGGTTCTGCCCATTATAAAAAATGACCAACACCAGTGTTTTAGTATGTTGCTTTTTTTACTGCTCAGTTACAAATTCAAAGCAGTTACAATGGTCAAGATAAAACCAGAGCTTTCTGGAACTTGCTCAAAAAGGGTCTCTTTCTTTCTGGGAAAGAAACTGTGTCTGGTGCTATTTGCTAGCTTATGCTAATCTTAATAAACCTTGTAACCCTTACAATCAAACCCAGATTTCTAAACAACATAGCATAATATAAGGCTAAAAAACCGAATGCTAGTGACAGACTTGCTACAGAATAGACAGATTTCTAGCTTTACCAATTGCAGTACATAAAACATAAGTGTTTTACAGATATGACCTTTGGATACAGGTCAGTCCAGATCACAGCCGGAGAATCGGTTTACAATAGTATGGCCAGAGCATGAGAGGGGGGCCATGGGGAGGGAGAACGATGATGCGGAGAGGCTGGCACCAGAAGCATGTTGTGGTTAAGCAGAAATTAAGCTGACATGACCCTGAGTAAAGCAGGTAAACAGAAAAGCTGCTTCGCCCCAGGTTACCATATGGCAGCGGCTCCAACACGGCGACCTGGTGGCTTCAGCTCCGCTTGCAGGGGATGTTTTGCTACCTGCTGTCCTTTTTGTTCGGTTTTGTTTTCGCTGGCGTCTCTCAAACTGTGACAGGCCTTGGCTAAGAGCAATGGGATGTCAGCTTAAAAAAAAAAAAAAGAGAGAACAGCCTCCACAACCACCACACACACATTCACAAACTGAGGGAGAAAGAGAGAGAGCAGGACAGTGAACAAGGGAAGGGGGGTGAGTGGGTGAGTGAGGTGGTAAGAGAGAAAGAGAGAGAGAGAAAGAAAGAGGGAGCATTCCCACTGTGTTGTCAGCCATATGGTGTTGGGGCTCTGTGCAGCAGTCCTTAAGTGAAATCGCTCAAGTGACCTGAGGCTATGAGGAGAGCAGCCACTGCACCAGGGGACTGGACGCACTCTAAAACCATGGCTGCAAATTATTGATGAATTGATGTTTAAATGCCACAGAAAAGGAATGGACCTACAGATATTCCTGACCTTTTTTTTTACTGTGACCTGGTCATTTCTACAGCACTTTTCCTCTCATAGAAAGTTCAGTGTTATACAGCAGGTCATGGATGCATAATGATTCAGTTCAGTCCATCATGACCCCCTTAGACATACTGTACAAAAAGAAAACAACACTGACTAAGCACTTTATTAGGTACACCTACCATGCATCTACATTATCTGTCCATGTTATCAGCTCCATCTACCACATAGATACATACAATTACAGACTGTAGCCCATTTGTTTCTCTGCATACTTTGTTAGCCCTTTCATGCTGTTCATCTATTGTCTCTGTACCCATGGGACACTGACATGATGGTGGTGTATTAGTGTGTGATGTGCTGGTACACGTGGATCAGACACAGCAGTGCAGATGGTGGTTTATGCCCACTAATTATCCACATCTACATTGTATATGTCCACCCAAAAGATGATATCTCTTATATTGCTTCTTAGTTTGTGGTGGCCAACCTCTAGTCTCTCAAACTGTGACATGCCTTGGCTAAAAGCAATGGGATGTCAGCTTAATAAAATGGATAGTTTTGGTTGGTGGACTATTCTCAGTTCAGCAGTGACACTGAGTTGTTTAAACCTCCAGCAGCACTGCTGTGTCTGATCAACTTTTACACCAGTACACACACACAATAACACACCACTACCATGTCAATGTCACTGCAATGTTGAGAATGTTCTACCTCCTATATAATACCTACTCTGTGGTAGGCCTGTGGGGGTCCTGACCACTGATGAACAGGGAGAAGGTGGGATAAACAGTATGCAAAAAAAAAAAACTGGCAAACTACTGTCTGTATTTGTAGAACTTAAAAGTGCATCTATACGGCAAGTTCAACTGATGGACAATGGGTGTAGATACAAGCTAGGTGAACCCAATAAAGTGTTTAGTGAATGTGCAATTTATTGTTATATATATTCAAATCTGACAGCTAACATGCTGGACTCTACCACTTCCACAGAAAAGAGGTAAGGTTGCTATTCCTGATACTTTACTGTGCCATAATCATAAATCTTCTCAAAATGCTGACATATGATCTGCTTAAATTGGCAAATTCAAAGTAAATAAGAGAGAAGTTGATCTTAAATCAGCGTTCCCACTTGTAAAAGCTATATATATATGGACATTCGTAATTTAGGAAGCATAATTTCTCTAATTCCACTGTATCTGCCGGTTATGGCTGCATAATGCAAAATGATTGAAATTCATTCAACAGAAATGCTCCAGTTTACAGAAACTCGGTTTCCTAAACATCCTACATTTAGGAAAAACTTCCACCGAAAAGGGGGAAGCCTGCCAAACTGTAGAATAGATTCATTCCAGGTGGAAAGAGCAGATCAGCCATTTTTTATATCATCACCTCACATAACAACCATATAAAAAACAACACCAGCTACACTTTACATGGTGTGAACAATTCATGACGAGTCGACCAATGGGCCAAAATGTCTTTACATTAAAAGAACCTGCAGTCAAGAACAGTTTTACCTTTTTTAATAAAATTAGCATTTTAGAGATCTGAAATTGAGTCTAAAAATGGGTTGACAGGGAGAAATCCACTTTACTGTGGTTGATCTAAAGAGATTAAACTTTGTACTGTTTTAGTGTTTAGAACACGATCCGTTAAGTAATGAAAACCTCATTTTTTAGCTACATGGTTTGATTACTGGGTAAAGGCTTCTTTAGATTTGGGATCTGTAGCTCTGTTTGAGAGTGATATTGCAGAAGGAAGAAAGGTGAAAAAGATGTTTTATGAACACTCATCTCCAGACATCTTAACTACAGTATGTAGCCAGAGGCTCAAGTGGCATAGTAGATGAAATTACCATGCTACAAGTATACTTGAAGTAAGTTAGCATTGAGGCTAATTTGACAGGTAAGTTAACATCAGTCACGTTCTCATTTCACGCCTCCCTTCAGATCTATATTATCCTACAGGTTATGCTATCGATGAGATAAATTTGCATTAGACAGTGTTGTGTATATGATTGTATATATCTTGACATGTCTTGACATATCTTAAACATGCAGAAATAAAAAAGATGCCTGTTACAAAACAGCATTCTGAATACTGGCCATATATTTCTCTCAGGAAAAAATGTTGCCAGCTAAGGGGCAGTGCAATGGGTGATGTGGTAAAGCAGGCATTCAGATAAGATCCTTTCTCTGATATTATTTCAAAGGTTTAACATGTGAGGAAATACAAAATGAACTGTATGCATTCATGTATGTAGATGAATTTCACAGTGATAATAATCAAAGCATGCATTCAAGCACTGTCTAACATCCTGTGGCCTTGTTGAGTCCTGGAGGAAGAATATGTGGAGGAGACGTGTGATGCCTCTGAGATATACATAAATTATGGTGCGACAAAGGCTTCTGTACTAGACCAAAACCCGTTAATGAACATCATCCAAATTATGAAGTTCGTCATCTTTTTTCTTTCAAAATCATTTTTTGTTAATTAGCTCTATTACTATCCTAATTGGTTGAGTTTTTACCCATCGTGGTCCATGACAATGTTACCAGGCTATTAAAGTAGATTCTCTGAGGGGGAAAAAACTGTATAATCAACCAATCAGTGCATATGCTTGAGAAATGATCCTTAGAGCATTATCATTTTGATCCTTTGTCCTTGCTTAAGGTGCTATCATCACCAATATCTCTTTGGAGCCCATTGTTAAAAACGGGTCAACATTTTTAAAAGATTGAAATTAGTCACCAGATTATTATTTTTGACAAACATTTTTCCATAAAACACAAATTTGCATGCAATTGTGTGCCAACTGTATCTGAGATGCATGTTTTTATATATTTATGTGTATATATTTATTTAGATATAGGTTTTAAACGATGCTGTGGTGCTCAGTCTATTGGCAGCAGGAAGAAAATTGGCACTGCTGTCTCTCTGCCTGTATTCAGACCCTGAGCAGAATAAACACCCTCGTTAAACACTGTCAAAAATGCTGACTATTAAGGCAAACCAGACAATGTGCTAATTAGTACATTTGCATATGATCATGCAAATAAAAAAGGGTGAGCTCAAACCCGTATTTGCATTTGTAACACAGTTAGGCTGTGTGCTCCGGGCTTGCTGCATATACAGCAGGTTGTTGTTCAGGGCATGTGTTTTCTTTTTTCTTTTTTATCAGGCATAGAGGAGAGATCCATCTCTGCAGTTCTAGAATATGATGATTGTATTTAGACATGAAAAGTAACAGCATTAAAACTGGGAGTTTGAACACCTCTGCTCAAAAGATATAGATATTATATCTGTATTTGTATTATTATCTTACGTTATATTATTTTACCTGATTATAGCATTGTTCTGCCAAATTTTAGTACCCAGTTTCTATTTTTATATTATTTCTATAAATATTACTTTATTACTATTATTATTTACTTTATTATTATTTTATTTAGCATATTGGAATATACTGTACATCATTTGCAGTATGCATATTACCAAACGCCTGCTTTACTGTACATTGTATGTAAATTTCACAATGAATGGATCAAAAGAATTTGTTTAAAATGACTCGAAAATAATGCTGGTTCCATTTTCTTGCACTAAAAGTAAAGTACGTTTTTTCATTTTCCTGAAAAGTTATACAGACACTCCCTATTTGTGAACTGGATGGACTTTATGAATTCAGCACAGAGCAGTATGTTTTCTCTTTAACCAAATCAGTAAAACATGACATTTGACCAGGGGCACTTAAACTTTCACAAATGTCTGATAAGAAGAGGAAATGTCATAATTGCTGGAAGTTATGGAATTGAGGATCTGCATAACACTGCATAAAGTCTCCGTGTGTTTCATCCCGCAGGAGCCGAAATCAGAAATAAATTCTCTTCACATCTTCTGAATCTCAGTACAACCGCAAGATAACAGATTTCGACAGAGTCCAACTTTCTTCTTAATTACTGCATCTCGTAGCAAGGCACACAACAGCAGAAGCATATTAAATTGCACAGAAGATGATAATTTATCATTTCTTTATTAAAATGTAATGCAGCAGAATTAACTTTGAATTAAATTATATTTGCATGGCATTACTGGACTCGTCTGAGTAAATGGTTAGAAATCCCTGAAGGGACAGGAGCTCGCGCTGAATAAAGAGCGCTCCTTACATGTGAGCATCTCCACGGATGAACTCCTTCTTATGGACAGTGTAATATATTTAGACTGTGTCTGTTCTCCCACATGAAGTGTTGCGAGCACGGTGCTTTAAATGCTTTTTTTCCCTTTCCCTTCTTCTTCTTCTTCTTCTCCTTCATCTTCTTCTTCTTCTTCCTTTGCATTAATTCCTAATGGACAAAAGTGGAGGGGTCAGCTAATGTGTGACATATGGACCATGCAGATTGATGTAACCTATTGATAATACAGGCCTGTAACATATATTTACACTGAGGTCTTTTGCCTTAAAAGCTAGACATTATATCTTAAAAGCCAGGCATTAACATATGAAGTGGCCGATTGATAAAAGTGTTTTATGTTTCTATTTTGAGCTGACTGAAGAGTCTTTTCAAGAGGAGAAATAATAAAATAAAAAAGTCTTAAAAAATTATAAACTTCTGAAAGCATTTCTTGAGAGCTTGCCACTGTAATCATATTGGGTTTATAGGAAGTGTCAAAATACTTGTTTTTTACGTACTCGCATACTTTTTATTGAATACATGTGTAATGCAAATCTCATTTTAAAGCCTTTTTACTGAATGAACTGGCAGTGTGCAGTGTGCAGTGTGCAGTATTGTATATATACTGCACAATGCATACATAAGAGCATCATTTACATATGGGTGAAAAAAGGAAATCTCATACCACTCAGAAAGTGACAACAGCGCACGTGCACACTTATATTCATACACAACCCTCAGTACACCTGACCATATGTTTCTGTTTTTAATATCAGTGTTTGATCTGATGCCATGTGCTTAAGCTGTAGAGTTTTTTTACATTGTAGGAAAAAAAAAAGAAAAGATAAGCAACGAGTAAGGAGAGGGGAGATAAAATATTTGATGCTGATTGGGTTGGATAGCTTCAGTGGCACTGCCTCGCTCTCTAGTTTGGGCACTCTGTCAGATCGGGGCGAGGCAGTAGTTAGGAGTGACATGGAGGACACAGACAGGGCATTATTGCGATATCAACTTTACTTTAGCTCCCCTCCACGCTGGCTGGGTACTGAAGGCAGCGCGTGTGACCCAGGGGAGGGGCGTTCAATGTCGTCTGCCGCCTCGACACGAGTTGATGGCCTCCAATTGAGAGCAGATGCAGACATATCATTTGAATAAAGAAATATCTCTGATCTATGGTATTATCTTGACAAGACAGCGGATAATCAGCCGCCCCGAGCTTGGCCATTACTGAACTCCTTTGTTTTACTTTTCACCACAAATCAAGCCCTGCCTCTCCCCTGACAGCCGCAATTTCACATTCTTCCTTTTTTTCCCCCTCATTCCTTCTTAAGAACAAAAATACTGCATGTAGATGCGATAATGGAAGGACAAGTCTGCTTTTGCAATGTTAATTCAAAAATCCAACTTTGAACATGAGCTGCTTGTTGCAACAAAACCTTGTATCCCTGAAATGATTACTTTATAGAGGAGTGAAAAAATATATTTGTCTTTTGATGTTCAACTTGATATTGTATTAACTAATGCATAGTTGCCAGTGAAATAAAGCCTTGCACGTCCAAAACTTTACAGAAAAAAAAAAAAAACATTCTTAACTTCCAACATAAGACTTTACAGACGTAATTTTGGATCACTTCTTTGGACACATGAACAACAGTCTGCATTTTTAATTGATGGAAATTGAGATGCGAGGTTTTGCTCTGTCAGCGTTATGTTTGTTATGAACTTGTGTTGACCACTTCTTTCCATACCTTTATCATGATTAATTCGCAGGATGTAAGGGCACCTGGTGCTGGAGTAAACTGGAGTAAACAAGACAATATTTCATATGGAAAATGCTCCCAAAAGGAGTCCAGCTCAAAGGCTGTATCATATCACTTTATGATGAATGGACCAATCGAATTTCTCCAAAATGGTTAGGAATTGGAATTCTTGTTCCAGCAACCCTCTTCTCCAAAGGATGCTTTATTAAACTTCCCCTGTACATTCTTCTGTACCCTTTTACAGGTGATATGCTGCTACAACAGTGAACATTTGACTCAAGTTATTTGATTATTTATCATTTGTAGGGATAATTGTGCTAATTGATTTGAGGTGGTGGGGGGGGGGGGTGGTAGGTTGGGGGATTCCTCAGGAGACTGAAACTTTTCCACAGGCTTTAGACCCCCCACTGCTGCCCTCTGGCTCTCTCTGCACCTCATGTGCAGCACAATGCGTCCAGGCTTTTACATGACACTTACATTCACATTAGCACTCCCTCCCCGGTCCTCCCGCTGATTATACTGCTCTGCTATAATATGTAGAGCTGCGGTCTCCAGTGACAGGAAGTACCCCACATATGCTATAGGAGATGCAGAAATAGGCATCCCGGTATGTGGTCTGAAACTGTGTGTGTTTGGGCGTGTGAGTGTGTGTGTCTCAGAGGAGTAGCGTGCTCTGATCCACTTGGCATGGCACAGAAACTACTGTTCATTTCTGGTGGCTCTCTCTCTATCGCTCTCTCCTTCTCTCTCTCCCTCCTCACATACATATACCAGACACACAGAACTCCTGGGCGGAGTGAGTGCTACAACAATCACCTCATCCTCATCATCTGCAAGAACTTGCCGGCTCCCTCCCCCTTAAGCCTCCAAAGGTAAAATCTATATTTAATGGGCTTCGAGTTAGGGACAACAAAAAGTTTTACCAACTCTCTGCTGGCTCGGCTGTGCATTGTTTTTTGCTTTTTCTGCTCCGCGCTCTGTTTTCTCCCTTTGCCTTCTTTCATTTGCTTCTCTCACGCTCTTTTCATCTCCATCTGTTCCAGGATGCTCACACTCCGCACCTACCCCCAGTGTCTTGTCATTTTTTTCTTTCATTTCTGTCTTTCTCTTTCTCTCTCTCTCCTTTCTCCGGCTCTCTCTCTTTCTCTCACACACACACTCTCTCCCTCCTTTTTATGCAGCGGGGCTGGAAATGTTTGAACTCGACGGCTGCTTAAGATGTCACAGAAACAGAATATGAATGACTCCCCGTACCCCCCATCTGTCTTAATGCACACCCTGCTTATGGCTGCTCCCATACATAAATAATATAACAATACAAAAGGAGAGGAGTGTGGAGGAGGCCGTCTACGGAGCCACATGAAAGGGATGGGGAGGCTCTCGTGGGGAGCATGGCGCGATTCGCTATAAACTTCCACCAAATACCGTGCCAGATTACTCCAATAAAGCACTGCCATGCCGCCCCCCCCTCCCCCCACTCCCCCCACCTCATCCATAATGATAACACACATTTCTGCTTATTACCCATATCTGGGAGTTAGCCCTAAATTCTGGCCACGTTGACAGCAGCGGAGGGAATGAAGCCTAACTCTGACACAGACTCCCCCTGGGCCGACTGCTGTGTGATACGGCCATGTTGTGGCACAAGCAGATGGCTTGGCTTACTCATTTGCTGCGAGCTGTGCCTGGTTTGGCCATATCAGTCCTCCTGACCACAGGGGACTCGGTCAGCCTCTGACCCCTGACTGGAAAACACACCTCGCTAAATAGCTGACATCAAGTCAAGTCAAGCTTTATTGTCATTTGTCTCATCACAGACAGGTGCTGAGTGTGGAGAGACATAGAATTGAATAGACACTACATAGAAATTGTCAAATAAAAAAGGTCAAATAATCATCAAAGGGAATTCCACTGATTTCCACTGATTCTGCATATTTTTTAATTTCGGATTTATTATTATTCTACTATAATCGATACTGCATAGAAAACTGATGAGTTTACTGGTCATCTTTACTAGTAAATAAAATGACTAGATTTGTAAAGACTTTGTGAACCTGAGCCCTATAAACACTACTGGAAAGAGTCAGCAAGTATCTCTATAATGCGCTTGAAATGACGGTTCACAGCTAAGCAATGTTTTGCGAAGATTCAGAAAGAAATGGTGAAATATTAAAATAGGAAAAAAAAAATATTGAAAATGATGCTTTGCAAAGGAACCACATTTGAGTCCCTAAAGAACCTTTCACCGGATTTCTCTTTTGATAGCAACTTATGTAAACAAGATGTCTAAGCATGAAGAACCTTCATGTGATGTTTGATTAGAATCATATGTCCAATCCAAGAACTAGTAAATTACCGTTAGAGTGTAAGTGGGGGAGGGGACGATGTTCCTGTTAATAAATAATTATTAACAGGAACATCATGCATATTCAGTGTAGTGATTGGACTGTATGATTTTATAAAGCCCTACGCCTATTATTATTGTTATGCATATTGTTCATTATAATGGCAATTATAATAACAATACATATTATGATAATTAAGAACAGAAAGAAAACTACTAATAAGGTTTATTAAGTCAACAAATATCATAGCAGATAACAGTATGATCAACAGTAAAGTGTTGCAAACCATTACAGGACTGCTTATGTGATAGAGGATGTTTTCCCATCCTGTAATCAGAAAAACAGGTGATCAGGAACAGTGCCTGTTCTATCCTCCCTGAATTTGCACCAATATAGGATATATCCTCTATCAATATGAAATGGTACTGCAGAGCAGAGCAATAACAGAGAAGAGCACGCAGCATCAACAGTACACAAGTAAACCAATACAATCCAGACGGCTGTCATTCCACAATGTGGCAACTACCAGAGGGCTCCCTAAGTCTTGGTCCCTCTCAAGGTTCCCTCCACATGCTCTTACAGAGGGGCCTTAACCTTCATGTGTTTCTGCACAGTTTTAGTTAAAAGTGTTGCAGAAATATAACTGAATACCAGTGAATAAACTATTGAAAACCATTTACATTAAACTACCCAGACAATGCAGACAAGGTAGTCGTCAATAAACACAGAACCCTCACGTTACCATATCACTCTGATCACGGGAGCGCAGCTCTTTGTTTTCAAACCGCGTGCTGGGATTTGTTGAGAGGTTTAATGAATGTAGGTGCTAATCCCTTAAACTGATGCTTGCTAGGACGGAATAGTGTAACGCTTGCATTTCTAATTTGAAGTGTAGACACAGCCTTTGATAGTGTCAGTTGTTGCAGACAGTGAAATTCACACGGAGCATTGCGCTGACTCGCTATTTATCATCTCTCTTCCTCCCTCCCTCTCTCCCTCCCTTCTTTTCACAGTGTTTTTATGAAGTCTGCATATGTATTAAGAGGGATTTTGTTGTCCCCAGACACCAATTTGCATAAAGTGCAAGCCATCATTGGTTCAAGAGAAGCAAATTACTTCCCTGACAAGATCACCCTCCCCCTTTTTTATTTATTAATTTTTAACACAGCACAGGCTGGGCTTGTTAAGAGCACTTAGCCAGATATGCAAAATATCACATTTCCCTAACCAGCGTGATCAATGAGGAGAGGACGGAGAGAGGGAGTGAGAGGGTGCAAGAGAAAGGAGAGAAAGAAATTATTGAATTAAGTGCTAGGCCAATCATTTAACAATTCCCTGAGCTGCGGTGTGTGAGAAGGCTCTTTCTTAAGCCCATGCTTCAGGAACCTGGAGTAATCATGTAAAACAGTGTAGCCCCATGCTCCAGCATCCACTGAGTCACTGTAAAGCCACCTCCCTACAGGCAGAGAATTAGCAGGAAGATGCACGGTACTCCCCACTGAATATCCACACACTGTGCTTACACATCACACATCACCGTGCAGTAGGTATGTATCAACATAAAGTACACTGAGCAGTGGCTTAAGGCCACCGATTCAGGACCATAATCCTATTTACTCGTCTCAACTTCTATACTTTTGTTACAGGTGTCTCCCAGCATGTGTGGCTGTTATGTATCGAGTGGGCAGGGTGGCTAGGTTGAGTTGGGAATGTTTTATAGGTTTCATCACTGGATAAGGTGAATCATTTTAGACCAGAGGCGCCCAAATGTTTTGTTTTGGCAGGCCAAAGCAATGTCTGTGGTGGACCAAAGGCCCAAAAGACAAAAACAGCACACAAATAAAGAGGGCAGGTTTCTAAAAATGTTACCCTATATGTTTTAGGAAAATAAAATTCCAACAGGAAAATAAGAAGTCACAAATGGGATAAAAATGTTTGTTCTCTCATTGGTTGAAGGGGACGGGTTAGGGTAACTTTTTTAGAGTGCCAAATCAAACGTCCTTGTGGGCCAATTTGGCCCACCAGCCTCACTTTGGGCAGCCCTGTTATAGGCGATACTCCTGTGTAAGTCTACACTGTTAAGTACGATGGTGCCAAAAAGGTTCTTGGGAGCAATGCTGAAGCTGAAAAACACATTTACTTCCCTAAAAACTCTATTTTGTTGGTTTGAGCTGATATTTTAAAGATGAACTACAAAGTTTTTCTGTGGAATCGTCTATGAAGTAAAAGAGAGAAACGTGCGTGTTCTATGACATCTGTCTAAGGAACCGCTTCTGACACCTTCATTTTTTTAAGAGTTTACCAGCTAAAGCAGTGTTTATTTACTTACACTGATTCGCACAAGTTGGGGAAAAGGGGCCTAGTTCCTCTATCAGAATATACAGTGATGCTAACCAATCTAGATCAATGCTTAAAAATGCAGCCGAACTGACAAGCTGAAGTTTATGCTGTTCTCCAAGAATAATGCACTATCCTATATCGTGCGGGCAGCTGTCTGAAAATAAGTGGCAGTTGGCTTTGTGTGCTGCAGAGGAATCACGATAGCTCTCATCATCCAAGGCTGGTAGCTCTTGGTCTATATCAGCAGCCGCTAACATACAGAATAGAAAATATGGATCATTTCATATACAGCACTAGCTTAAGCGCATGTGGAAGGGTTTCCCTTCTTTCCTTACCTGCTAAACTTTTCTAAAAGGCTTCAAGAAGTTTCACATTTGTGGAGCACTTGTTAACTGCTGAAGATGACTTGGTGGAGGAGCATATAGGAAATGCAAAAACTTTTTTTATTCATGGGTATACATGTGGAAATCAATAACTGTGTTTCCATCCACTTTCTGAGCAAAGTGCACGTGATTCAATATTCATAGCAATAAATGATAAATTAAAACAATAAAATACAAAATTTTGTTAGATACAAATTCTGTTTTCCACCTAAACTGGCAAACCCAACATCAGTCTTAAAGAACAGGGGTGTTACACACTTCCATTCAACATTGTTCTGTTGTCCCAGATTATATTTAACCTTTAACAATTGTTACTAATAGATTGACACAGAGAACAGCACAAATAGAGCATCTCTTGGTCATTCAATTCATTATGACTTTAATATTTTAAATATGGAGTAATCAGAAATTTAATATTCAATAACCTTGTTCTCCAATTCTCTTTTGAACACATCTTTTCACAATTGAGCATCGTTTTGTTCAAAAGTTGGTGAGATACTATCATGTGACGCACCAAGCACACATAGTGCTGGCTAGGCTAGTACACCTAAATTTCAGAGTAAATAGGCACTATTACATATTTTTCTCCAAAATAGGAAAAAAGTTTTTGCAACATTTCAGGTGTTAATAACAATGTATAAGTTGAATAGCAAAATTGTTCATAATAAATAACACATGGTTTTTACTTCCATAGTCAACATCAACAAACTTTTTGGAGTTATACAATGTTAATAAACCCTTCAGACAGAACCCTAGCTAGGTTATTTGCTGCAGAAACAGATTTTAGGCTTTTACATGAAATTGCAATAAAGCAGCTATTTTAGATTCTGCTAGCTGAAAGTTTTCTCAGAGACCATACCACATAACTTCTTCATTTGCACTGAAGTTGAACTGAGCACCACATTGCACCTGAACTTGTAATGGAGTTGTTCAGTAAAGAGCTGTCTACAAGTAATTAAAAACGAGAGCCTTTCCACCATCATACTTAGAGCCGGCACAATCCAGCAAGCTATGACCCTGTCTGCAACACCTTAGACTTGAAAAAGACTGAAAAATAACTCTGGGAGAGCATTCATTTTTACTGCATTAGCTTTTGATGAAGCTGTTGATAGACCTGAAATGAAAATGTCCTTTTTCTCGCCTTGTCTGACAAAGAGCGTGATGTAATGTTATTTGATATTAATGCAATTCACTAAGTAAGATCCAGGGTCCATTGTAGTTCAAATGTTATTCTTCTTCTTTGTCATGTCTGTGAACAATACTTGGTCATTGTGGTTAACTCTAATAAGATTAAAGTACTTCGAAGGAATTCATTTCTTCATTAGGAGGCAGCGAGCTCACATGGCCGCATGCTAATTCAATCAGCACACTTGGGGGGGAAGCAGACAACTCTGGAAAACTGAAAAGACAAAGAGAGAGACTGATGCATAGAGATGATCTATGTGTCATATACGCAGCCATAAACAACAGACCCTGATGAGTCCAGAAGCGCCTCTTTGCTAGACTCTTGTACAGGAGTGCCATGTTGGCTGGCTTTGCGTACACTGTAAGGTGAAATACGAGTTAAGTCTATTTCTGTTTCCATCATACTTTTCTGAACACTCCAGATCGTTGAAGATTATATGCCATTACGTCCACACGTTTGATTTGATCGCCAGCAAAAACACTGTGGCAGTCTGGTTCTAATAATAATTAGTGTTCCCACATGATGGCAACTGATGGTGCTTTCATCTTTATGGCCACAGGAGTAAGGACTGGGCTGGAGGTTTAAGACCGCTTCATATGTTTTCCTATTATGTTACACTCCAGCACCACACCAGGCTTTGTGTAACGTGCCCAGTCTAGACTATTAAAACTAAGCTCCCCATCACAGCACATTTTGCCACAGACACCCAGAAATAAGCTCCTTAAATAAGCATGTGAACTTTGCCTTGTCATTTCTGACACTGATGCTTAGTTTTCTGAAGCCAAGAAGTGAGAGAAAAAGCCAATGGAAAGTCAGCGTTTGCTTTCAGGCCTTCATGGACACAGCCCAGCCTCCTCCAGCCACCTTACACAGCTAACATTCACGTGTTTTGAGAGCAAAACACTCGGCGCATCACGTGACAGCTGTGAGGTTTAAAACATGATACTTTGCTATGTGACAAGACATGTCAAAAATAACATTATTCAGCTATGGATCACATATCCAGAACATCCATAAGTGAATATCAAAAGCTTGGCGAGAGGCCGCAAAAAAATAGAAGAACATTATCAAACCCAGTATCATTAATAATGAAGTGACTTCAGAATGTCCCAAGAACAATGGCATTGTGTGTGGAAGAGAAGACAAATTTCTTCTTTATTCTTTCAGTGAAACTCTTCTATCTATTAATTACATTCATATCTTCATTCATTATTTTATTGTATTTCTCCAGGTTTTTTCTTTTTTCATATGGCTAATGTGATTTTTAATCAGAGACCGAAGCTCCGCAATCTAATCCTGAATATTATTAAGGCTTTTATAATTGTGAACAAAAACTCTTTTGATCTGACGTGAACTGATTGCCAAAAATCTGTTGTAAAACAAGGATGATAACAATCAAGGCCATGCTATTCTTATGCTGAAGTTTTACAGCAAGCTATCTTCCTACAACTTCTTCAAGCCAAATGCATAGCATGTAGCTCTGAGGCAGATGGACCAAGATCTTTCTTTTCATTCCTAAACATTAGAGCAGTTTTAATGCTAATACATTAGGCATAAAGGAAGCTGCATCCCTGATAACACTTGTGTGAGATGATGTGTGAGATAAAGGTTTAAGATAATTCCACACGCTTTCTGTTTACTGCTTTAAACGTCACAAGGTTCTCTCGCTTTCTGTTAGGCCTGTATCGGAAAACAGCGCTGAAGGGAGCGGGAGCAACCCGAAGACTTTGCTCTCTGTCAGTGTCTGCTTTTTCCCAGGATTCACTAATGACAGTGGCTCCAGTGAGTCATCTCTGGGAATGATGATCAAAGCCAAATTAAGTCTGACTTTTATGCAAAATGTAATGTGTAAGCCTCCAGCAATGTCTTCTCTATTGATTTTTTTTCTCTCTCTCTCCTTCTCTCTGTTTCACTTCATTTTTATCCAGCTACAATACACAGTGTGAAATCTGAAGAAAGAGGTTTTCCCCACTGCTGCAGCATCCAGAGTTATGCCTGTTTGCATTTAGAATCAATTTCAAATGTAAGTGGCCATGTTACTAAAATAAATGGTGCTTTTTCTATTCTGTAGATTTGACATAGGCAGAGGAGGCAGTAATATGTGTCACGAAGCTGCTCACAAATTGCGTTTTGTAGAACTAAATCTTGCGGCACTTGCAATAAAGACATATCTGTAGGTCGGACGAATGTCAGAGCTAGGGCTATGTCGAAAGAAATAACTGCTGTTGAGACCTAGAAGAGCTAGAGAAGTGCTGCTGTCCCGACCAGGGCAATTTTGATCGTCTTCTTTTTTACAGTGAAACTGAATTAAAGCAAATTGTTCTGAGCAAACAAGGGTCTTTAATTGACTAAAGATGAGCAATACAAATTTAGTAAAGAACTGTGCAGAGCCTGGAAAAGTCATAAGAGCAAGTCAAGCAAAGTTAGAGAAGAAAAAGCATTACGCTTTAGTACGTGTTTTTTTTTTTTTGTTTTTTTTGCTGGACTCAGTGTAGTGAAGGGTAATCAAGTATCTTGAAGGCTTCTGTACAGTACACATTGTAAGGCTGGCTTCACCAGACTCACCTGGAGTCTAAACAAAGCTGCAGCACCTGCAAATTCAACCTGTGCATCTGTCCTCTGTTCTCAGTATGAATACTAAAACTCCCTAGATATATAAGGTGTGTGTGTAATATATATATATATATATATATATATAATGCTGAAACATTTTAAAGCTACAATAGTACATTAGGTAGCAGGGATATCACACCTTTCTGTGATAGTGTGGAGACTCTAGTGTGTTTCTCTAGTGCTCCTGTGCTCTTTTGACAGACTGCCTGCAAAATCACTGCCTGCACCCATACATATCTGGCATAAAAACCTTTTTCCATCCTCAAAAGCACTACCATTTTCAAAGAGCCGGGCTCTGCGGATAGATGACGGTGACAAACCTTTAATTTCCCTTGACGAGCTGTCGACAGGCTCCTTATGGAGGACAGGTGACTTTTCTGAAGGTTATTTACGTAATTGTTTATTTATTTCTTCCTCTTTGCATGCAGACATACCCCCCCACCCCCCACACTCTACTCCACCCCTTTAAATATCTTTCTTTCCTCTCTTCGAATTTTTTCTTTTTTCTGGAAGGTTTCTTCATCATCTAGCCTTGGCTTTTAATTAACCTTTCTCCATCTGCTATAGGCCACAGAGGTAGCCAACAAAAACAATGTATTTTCTATGTACCTTTATATGCCTCCATGCAATTTTGTATTCTTTATGTTGTATTAATTGCTGCCATTCTTTCTTTTCTTTTGAGTAGCATGTTAAGTTCTCTTTTCATGGTGTTTCACCCTATATTACCTTTACACCTCATTGCAGCATTTCCAAAAAATTTGGTTTATTAGTCCATTAGCATTGTTTGTGGGTTATTGGGATAGGCACTCTTATTGTGAGGGCGGGGCTAGTGTTCCCCTGGGGGGGTATGTGTAGGGAAGGAAGAAGAGCTAGGGGCTGTGATAGTAGGACATAAGCTGAGGCTTAGAGAGAACTGTTAGAGAAACTCTGCTTAGCTGTGGTCAGCAGCAGCTGGTTAATAAAGAACCACAACTTGCATTTTCTTCATATTTTCTATAAAAAGGTC
This sequence comes from Prochilodus magdalenae, assembly GCA_024036415.1. Classification (NCBI taxonomy): domain Eukaryota; kingdom Metazoa; phylum Chordata; class Actinopteri; order Characiformes; family Prochilodontidae; genus Prochilodus; species Prochilodus magdalenae. The sequence goes on along the minus strand of JAMWET010001399.1, from coordinate 573,150 downwards.
ATATGACTAGGGTTTGGTATATTGCAAAATGGCAGTCAAAGAACATAAACTGAATCAGAATAGGAGCAAATGAAGAAAAGGAGTGAAGGCATTCGGAACAGCAATTAAAATTTTATCCACTGACCTTGGGTTTATCAAACTAGCCAACAGTGAGTCTGCTGCCCTGACTTTACCTATTGACGATTCTAGGGAGAAGGTGGCTATGTTGCTATTTGGTGGCTGCGAAAGCAAGCGAGAGCCCTGGTGTGTGGTGCGAGAGTGCATGTGTATGTGTGCGTAAAGGGATGTAATACAGTAAATCGTGTTTGTCAGAAATGATGCTGACAGCTTCAGATGCTGAGTGCGTCTGAGCCGGCAGAGGAGCCGTTTTGTGGCACGGCATTTTGTAGCCACATGCATAATGTGTGTTTAATGTGATTTGCCCAGGTTTATCTGGGCTGGGCTGTGCCTGATTATGGCCTATGCGCCGCCGCATAGCGTTAAAGATGTCTCTTTATTACTGACCGTTCTTACAGCCCTGTTTCATAAGCCCCTCTTTGCATCTCCACCAACCGCCTTAAGTACTTTGAAGAGCCTGAGAGCGCACTTCACAAATTTCCACTTAGGGAGCATATCAAGTGTCAAAAAAATCAAGTTTCCCATTCCAGTTTTTTCTTCTCCAACACCCCCTCCTTGAAAAGCCTTCCAACTTTGCACTAGGTTCTGCTAATACACTCTTAAAGCATGCTCCCCTTAAGACTAATCATATGAACTTCCGCAAATCAGCACTCCACTACTCTAAAAGTTTAGAGGCTATGCTCGTCCAGGCTTTTTCTAGGTGAGACACGAAGGAATGCGAGGTAAAATCTCTGTTTCAATTCAAACAGCTCCGACCTCTCTCTCTCTCTCTCTCTCTCTCTCTCTCTCTCTCTCTCTCTCTCTCTCTCTCTCTCTCTCTCTCTCTCTCTATCTCTCTCCCTATGTTCGGAAAATATTGTGCGTATCAGCAGAATCCTGACACAGTCCTGTGTGTGTGCACACAATTGTGTATGCAAGCGTGTATGTGTTATCATCTAAAGAAGTTTCGCTGCTGAGCTGTTCATTTATGCAGAAGTTTCTGTCTCCTCGGAGCACCACCGGGTCTCTACACCGGCCCCCTTTTCCCTCTCCCTCTCCTCCGCTTTTTAATTCTGCCTTTTTCTTCAACTTCTCCTTCCCCTCTGCTCGCACGGGCAGGAGCATCGTCTTGCACACACAGGCGCCGAGTGATGAGGGACTCAAGTAATACAAGCATCTGCTCAGGGTTTTTTTGTGTTCAAAAGATTCAATTAAAAAATAATTACCAAAAGATTAGTAGTAGTCGAACATGACTGTACTGTTTGAATTGATGTTTCCTTTTCATCTGGTTTAATAATAGAATGCTTTCTTAATTAAGGAAAAAAGAGGCCTGCCTCGGTACACCCTGAATAAAAGTTTGTTTGATGTGCAGAAAAATTAAATATTTTTTTGATCTAACAAATTAATTTTTTCCTCCCCTCTCCCTTTTTTTCCAGCAGGAGATAAAGACAATTTAATTTAGATACCAGTGGCTAGAACAAACCATTCCCTGAGCTTTGGTCAACGAACAAGCTATAAAACCAAAACCCAGAACAATTAATTGCCATGGTGTTCATCTACAGTGCGGGGTGAGCTACGCAGGAACGTGATAGCGCATATATGGGCCGTAATGATATCGGGACGAGAGAGGGAGAGAGAGAGAGAGAGAGAATCCGGTGGAATTTTCTCTTTAAATTACCTTCTCTGTGGTGGCCCTCTCTCCGTGTGGCTAATGCACAGCTTACAAATCCCGCGCGTGTATGCAAACACAGCAGGAATCTCCCGCACCGCCGTAATTATGCTGCCATTTTAATCTCTGCCAGCCTTATGTAAGATTACACACGCTGGAGCTCCAATCGGTCGCTCCGAATGACCATATTCATGCAGGCCGACTGGGGCTGTCTCTGAGGCTTTGTTATTTCCATGCTCCACAGCACAGCATAGTATGGACCGTCAGCCTCTCTCTCTTTCTGCATTGCTTTGCTCGCCCGCCCGCCACTTCGCTCCCCCCCCACCAGCCCTTTAATCCACACTGTAGCCAGGCCTGTCAGAATCCCCCACTACCTGTCACACCGATGACCACTTCATCTGCTCTCGCACAGCCACACAGGCCTGCTGCTGTTTGACCAGACTTTGACCTCAGCCTAGTCCAGGTGGGAGTCTTCAGAGAGGAAAGGGAGAGAGAGGAAGAGAGAGAGAGAGGTATAACCACAGAAGTGTCAGAAGTGCGACCTGTAGTGAGGCGCATAACCTTATTTGTTCTGCATATTGCAATATAATTAATGAATTCTGTCACATGGTTTAAACACATGCGCCACTTGCATACAATGTGTATGTTGGGTAATGTACACAAAGGGGCCTTTCCAGAGGGTCAGTGGAAAGGAGGGGGTATATTTTTAGGTTCAGGGGTTTTAGGATTTTCATGAACTACACAGGAAATTAAAGACCAGGAAACATCCAGTACACTGAAAAACTGAATCTGCTTGATTTAAACACGGCTGATTCTACATGACTGAAATATCTTACATCAGTACAAAGTTGGGTCCCGCTTTATTCGTTCAGCCCGCTGTAGGTTAACTACAGATGTGGAAATTCTTAACAAACTACTAATTGAACTGCTACTAATGAAACACAAGCAAGTAGAGCTCAGTCATCCTCTTGAACTTTGATTTGACATTATAATCATAATCAATATAATCATAATCAATTCTGATCATTTAGATTATGATTGGGCCAGGTGTAGGGTTATTACATTTAGGTAAAAATTTATCTCTATATATTTACTATAGAATAGATATTTATTTGAATGTAAGGTTTATGCAAGTTCCTCACCTCTAATATGGACGGTGTGAATGAAGTGTGACCTAAACTAAGTAAAGCACTAATGTTTATGTACTTGTGCTCATACATCTGGAGCACCTACCAGCCTAGCAACCTACAAACTGTGAAGCCAGTCAATTTTTGTGGCTGGCTAACTCATACAACATGGGATTTGGCAAGATTTGACTCCATGTCCTGCATCAAGTAGGGCTCATAAGAAATATCCCACCCCTATCTGAGTATCTCGTCCCCAGTTTCAGAACTTCCTACACAAAGGGGTGCCATTTTGTCCTCACAAACACCAAATCTGCTAGCGTTATGTAGAAGCTAAGAGCTAATCATGGGGTATGAGTCGATTACATTTATGTTTGAACGTCCAGCTACAGTCGGAAAGATCTGTACATGTGTGCTGACCACTTTGTGTCGGACACAGGGCTGAAGTCAGCTTCTTATTTGCCAGCATTCTCCTGTTCCACCTTAAATGTTGTAGCAGTGGCACTATGGCACCTTAAGGCACCGGGTGTTACCTGAGGCACCATTTAAAGTGGAACGGGAAAGTACGAACAAGAAGCTGGTGGAGAAGATGCCAACTTAAAACTGCAGGTTTTTTGATGAAAACTTGATGAAATGATTTCAGTTTGTGTATCAGTACACATCGTCAGCATGTTTAACAATACTGTGATATTACTGATGACGGTTTTGGTTACTGTGCTACGGTCACTAATGTAGTGCTTCTACATTTTCACACCGTTTCATCTCCAGCATCTGTTGCCTCTGTTAGGTACACTGTTAAGCCCACCTATGGGGTCATTTGTAACGTTTGCTCCCACTCTGCTTCAATCAATCATTCATAAATGGTAAGTGCTGCTTATATGTTCAGAAATATATAGATAGATCTCATACTTTTAGAATGATTCAGCAATGATTGAATGATTGAACTAAAGTGTGTTTTACCAGGTGTCCATGACTGACTCATATTTCAGGGCTTATCAGGCAGAACTGTGATGTGCATGTGACTAAGAGGCATATCTTTCCTTTTCTCCGATAGGATTAACTACTTACATCAATGACAGCTCTCATGCTAGGCCAAACACCACAGTTCCGGCCACCTGAGAAAACAGCAACAACAACAAACAACAGATTGGAGCAAAATCATTCAGACAAATAAGCATGCGTCCATCCTCCTGAACTCTGATTTGACAGTATAATCATGGTTACTACAATTCTGATAACTTAACATGCAATTTAGGAGAATTAGACTCTGCTTGGGTGATCGGTCTCATAAGAGCACTTTAAGATTCAGGTAGACCTGTGCTATTATTTATCACCATTATCCAATTATTGAAGTGAAGAGGGGAAAAAAACTACTTTGGATGTTAATTATGGCTAACAAATTTAATTTGAAGAACGGAAAAAGTAAAAAGGATTTTTTGATTGCATAAAAATGTTCTTTATCTCGGAACTATGCGCCTTTGTCTAGTTTGACTGTCCCTGAATATTCAAGAAATGAATGTTGGCAGAGGGGGAAGAAAAGATATTAATTAAGAGTAAATTCTGCATTGACTCAGACTTGTACATAAGACAAAAGGTTAAGTAAATGCCAGGGCTGCTATGTCACTTCAAACAATGAGTATTAGCTTTGGAATCATTAATGTCTGCTGAGAAAACACAGTCAAATTGGAGTCTTGATTGCCAGAAAATGTGAGGCCAGGGCTGTTTCATTTCAATCTATAGCTAAATTAGCCTCCGACGGCGGGTTGAAAACACACAATTAACTGAGCTAGGTGGGGCGTAGGGGAACAGGACCTCTAATGTGCTGCTAGATTGAGATTGAGCTGAACTCCCGCAACAGAATCTTCTCATTGGCCTAACAAATCAAAGCTGAGCGTCCCTGGCTCCTGGTCTCACCGCTACCTGTCTAAACGAACACTAATGCTGGACACACACTCCGTCCTGACGGCCACTTAGACGGCAATCGGATGACATTAGAGATTTTTTAAAAGCTCCGACATTCCTTTTTCTATCATAAATCTCACCCATCAGCTAAACGACTGCGGCCATTAGCATTCCGAAAAACAATGCGGATATTATCTCTGCGATTGTGACAAAGGAGATGCACATAAGCAGGCAAATAAGGACGGAAATATATAAATAAAGGAAGGAGGCACAGAAAACGAAGGCCTCTTTGTAGTGGGAGAAATTGCAGAAGCGTTTGAGCAGCGGCGAGGTAGCGTTTCAGAGCATATGGCGTTTTAATTCCTGTTTGTCTCGACTGGGTAACTCCGGCCCGCCGAATCCCCAGCTCCATCCAGGGAAATATCTGAAGAAGTGAAATACTTAAGAACAAAGGACTTCAATTTCCTCTGTAATGGGATTTTTATTCCCCATATTTTCCACAGAATTATGAAACTGAGAATTCCTGATTCACTGATTTATTTCCCTTAGCCATCTTTCCCCTCGCTCTTTCCCCACTCCGTGTCTCTGTTGCATTCAGAGAATTAACAGACAATCTAAAAACATCTCCTTCACCTCCGAGCAACTCCATCAATAAAGCACACAAATAACCCAACATTTCACTTCTGACACCCAACACGAGAGGGATCCTGAGCGCGTGCGGGACGTTCATTTTTAATCATGAGTCGGCTTTGTGCCTGTTGACAGCTACTGAAGTATGACTAATAAGTCCGGTGTTGCTGCTTTCCCGCTGAGGTGGAATGGTCTCGGCAGACGCACAGCCCTGTACATCATAATAAAATTCATTGCAGGGTGGCTAATAATCTCACTGTTTTTCACTTTGGTGGCAATCATGGCTACTGCAACGAGCCATGATTCACCAATTAATAGGCCATATTTCTGCAGCCCGCTACTCTAAATGGACAGTGTCAACAGAGCTTGTGAAGGCTGCAGTGAATTGATTGCAGTGAAGTTGTGCTCAGTGCTTCTTTGACCATGTAATAACAGAGCAATATAGAAGCTCTGGTGCCCAATTACAGTGTTATAACAGGTAGATTATATATATATATATATATATGTATATAGACATACAGTCATGAAAAAACAATTAATTATAAAATGTGGTCTGTGCAAAAGTTATGTTTTTATGTATTACATTTTGTTTTTACTGTATGGTTAACCCAAATAAATAAAAGCAAATAAATAAACATGTACACAAAAAGTTTGTAGATGTATATGTATTTTCACTTAACATACATACATACATGCATACATACATACATGCATACGATCGATGGCCATGTTGGATGACACAGTCTAATTTAATGTCTACTGTAAATATCACTGACTAATACTGTATTATACAGTATGTATGTAACTACACATTATAATCACACTGTCCAATGAAAAACCTTTACCTTCTTGTCGATTTTTACTTTTATGGATCATTTGAACACAGCAGCTGCCATATATAAGGTGTGAATGGACTACCAGAAATAGTTCAAAATTGCTTTAAAAAAAGTCTGGTTCCGCTGACTTACATTAAAATCAAATAACGCTGTTTCTTTCTACTGTAAAGCTTCCATTTTTTCTTTGAACAATAATTTGTTCCAAGTGTTGCTGTGTGTTAGAGTTTTTGTTTTGTAGAAAGAAAAAGAATTCTTTAGATATTTGCCACATTTTTGTCTTTTCTAGTCATCAAAACAAACAGAAAGATCAAAAATGTCATTACATACTATAAATACATCTAATTAATTCAGAAATTCACTTTGTAGTTAGTTAATTATGTCATAATCAGAATCAGAATCTCTTTATTTCACCAAGTATGTTACACATACAAGGAATTTGTCTTGGTGAGAGCCACACGTATGACACAAACAAGTAACAAAAACACAGAACACAGATTATTTACAGTATTAAACTAAAGGAAAATTACACTAAACAATAAATAGGGTAGGGGATAAATTAAAAAAGTAAAAAGTACTAAAGGTAATAAAGAGCTGAAGAAGCTGAGAGATGTAAAACAGATTTAGTTGAAAAATATTATATATAGAAAGTTACAGATGACCTGAATATTTACAGAAAGAGAACATCTGTACAGGTGTTTATATAATAATAATAATAATAATAATAATAATAATAACAACAACAATAACAATAATAATAATAATAATAATAATAATAATAATAATAATAATAATAATAATAATATAACTATGATTACTATAATAACTTTATCATTTATGGCTTCTTGCATTTCTTTGATGTATTGGGTATTTAGCTGAGATATAGTAAGGCCTGTAGGCCTTCAGTCTCCTCATTGTTAATGTAGTTTGAATGTCTTAAACACAGTAGACAGTTTGGTGCAACACTGGAGTGATACTTTTACAAGATGCATCGAGTTGGACATAGATAGAAACGGCACCCACGTTGTGGTGGAGCACCTTGAAGAGGATGGTGGGAAGGGACGAGTAAGCAATGTGTCCTTGTTACTGAGAGCTATGTCCCCTGCTGCTTTCAGCTGCTGCATGGCCCCCCACACACCCCTACACAGACACCCACACCCTTTATACACTGACACACAATAGGAGACGACATCAACCCTCTGCTACAGTTTAGAAACTGGGGAGAGAGAGACACAGAGAGGGAGAGAATGAGAGAGAGAGAGATTGAGAGAGAACACATGCTGGCAGTGCAAATCCGCTTCATTATGAGTAAACAGTCTAGCTCTGCCCAAGAACCCAGTGTACTGTTGCATGGTGTAACTCTGCTGGTTACCTATAGGGAAAACCCACTACTGTTCAACTGTTTAGAAAAACAAACAAAAGACTGACTATTGTTTATTCTGCCTGCGCTCGCATTACATCACGGCATCAATTACAGTATTTTGGCTATTACTGCCAGCATTGTCTGCCTCTAATGTGACAGCTGTTCTCAGTTTTGCTTTAAATGCCTGTAGGTTAAGTACTGTGTTTTGGATAATGGGAACAATACGAAAATGGAAACCCCTTGGGGTTCTCCGTGCTGCCGGGCATTCTCAGAGGCTGCCTGGAAATAATACGTGCAGGAAGGGAAAACTACAAAGCATGGAAATAAAAATAAATAAATAAATAATAATAAAAATGGCAAGAAAAAAATGGACAGAGAAGAGTTGACCTCTGAGCTCTTCGGAACACATGCATCTCTGATCTGCCTAGAATTTGAAGAAAAAACAAGGTCCTGAACCCTAATCCTTAGACACATAACAAAGCGCACTTTGCAGCTGCCATGCACAACTATCAGCTCAGAGGCCCGACAGAGTCCCAAGACAATGCCTCCTCTATCAGCCCCAGGACAAATATCTAGACAGCAATATTTTCTGCTTCAATGCTCGCACTGCACGCAACTCCTGAGTGTGAGTGAGAGAGAGCGACGAGAGTGTTTGCTGAGTGACTATTTTAATTTAGTACCTGATGTAAATCTAAATGAAGTGACATCAGGGCATGAGATGGACACGACCCAATCACTAGCACCATCTTCCATATTGCATGCCCTCGGAGTGAGTAACCTTAGCAACACCACAGTCAGCACGGATTGTGAAGCCACAATTTTGTGCACTTGATCATATAAGGAATGGTAGACATGCAGCTGCTGTCAAGCCATGTTGTGCAAACCCTATTCAGTCAGCATTTACTGAGCATTTTGTCACTGCCACCTAAACACCTGTTTTTTCTTGTGGTGTTTTTTTTTTTTTTCAGTGTTATAAAATTCCATGTAGAATTAGATAAAAGGTATGATCCTAAATTACAAAGAAGAAAATCAACTTTCATTCCGGGTTAAGAATGTTTTTCTTCTCCTGGTTGTGCAATTATTTTTCTTTATGAGAAATTTACATGTAAACTCTTTTATTTGCTCCCATTTTACATCAAACACAAAACACTCTGGAGAACATTTCTAGAGTATTTCCACCTTGTATGTTGTGTATTTAGGTTCACTGATGATTTAAAAGAATTAGTAAAAATGCCTGAGGGTGAAACTCTCTCCCACAAAAAAAAAGAAAATCATCTTTCACAGCTGCCTGAACCAGCCATTTTGTGTGTGTGTGTCAAAGTGATGTCATCTTGTAACAAATCAGTCATAGCATGCTAGGTTTGTTGGGGGTGGGGCTAAAAGACATAGGAGCTTTAACAGTGTATTTAGATGGAGGGTGAATACAGAGCAACAGTTTGAGAAATATGATGTGTTTGAACGTATGAACGTTAATAATGATTATGAGTCTATTCCATTCCATTGCTGGATATTCTGAGCCCCCTCTCTGGTGAAAATGTGTAATTGTACAGAAAAATATGAAACAACTGATCCAGCCTTTTAGGGACTTGGGAATAGGAAGATTATCTGGATCAAGTGTGGAAAATTTGGACTAAGCTCAGTATTATGCCAGCTCTCCAGAACTAGGATTGGAATCTGCTGATCCATAATACATGGTCGATTACCACGGACAAAAAACTGGGCAAATGTAATACACAGGCAAATGTTTAACCCATAATCACTGATTTCTAGTGTTTTGAGTCATCTTGTTTTCTGTTTTTTTTTTTTTTTGTGCCAAGAACAGGCAGGCATGTCAAAATTATTGACGTGGTATATGACCATATGCTTAAAACTGAGCAGATGAAAATGCTAGAGTAAATGTATCCATTAGATGTAAGAACTGAATTAATATTTTTATGTATCCAAAGGTTTAAACTATTGGTAAACGGTTGCAACGGTAGTATTGTCCATAGACAGTCGCTAGAGAGGCAGTAGCAAGAAGTAGGCCAGACCCTGGCTGTGTGTTAATGAGAGTGGGTGTGTGAGGGCGGAGGGCTGGGGTGGGGGTAAAAGCCCCTGTCGAGAGCCGGCCCTGCCCAGCTTCGGCCCCTGGCTCTGGGCTAACTAGCCATCCATCACTGGCATGCAGGCCTACAGTCAGGGTCTGCAGGAGGGAGGAGGGCGGACCCACTGCCAGCAGGCCAACCAGCCGTTTCCACAACTACACCAACACAGAACAAAGTACTGCTCCAGGACCTGACCTGCCTGACTGACCTTTACCAAGCCCACAACAGTGCATGCTTACAGCACTGCATTTATTTACACACAGGGCCACTGTTTAATCAAGCTCTTTTTTGTCATTAATAACGGCCGTAATTTGAGGTAAATAAGCTCACTGAAAACGGATTCAACAATGGTGGCTGAGCATGCATTTCCTTTTGTTCACTTCTGCATATTTTCATTTTTATGCACTATTGCTTTATGCCATATGCACATGTAAATATTAATATTATCTGTATTTGACCCTTTGCAAAATAATGATTGACATACCTGTTGCCAAACCTACACTGGCCTCTAAATGTTTCTCCTTCCTTCAGTAAGTCTGTCAACAGACTGATAAACTTTTCCTGGGTTATTGTATTTGGTAAAAGTCATACATGTTTAGTAAATAGTGCAATAGTGTAACTATCCTGGCTGTGTTTCGTTACACTGTACAACCCTGTATTGGTATAATGACAATAAGGTTGAATTGAATTAAATTTCATTTTTAACTGGCTGACAAGTAGATAAAACAGTCTATTAAACAGGACTGTGGAGCTCAAGTGTGATTGAAACTGTATATGTAAAAATGAATATTAATGCACTTGTACTAATAATGCCATTACACAACTGTTGACCAGCTTCTAGCAGGGACACATTGCTCTGAGTGCTTCTAAATGTTCAGTTGTGTCACTGGAGATTTTACTCTGTGCTAAGTGCTACGAATGCTAGCATGTAGCTTGAATCAGAGACATTATAAAGAATGTTAAGATATGGAAGGGAAAACCTGTAATGCTCTTCGTACAGAGTGCATCTTCATGGATGGAATTATGGACAGGAAGTTGAACACCAAATCACTCCTAATGGCAAGACTCAGGAAACTAGCATGTAATTGCGCTTCTTTTTGGAGGATAAAAGTCCAGACCAGTTTAATTCTTTCTGCTGAGCCCATTAGTAATGTTAGCAAGAACCTTGAACACAACTAGCACAGAGACTCATTTTAACATTAAGGTAAACTACTCATTAAGCAGAGGGGTGTTTGTTTATTTCTCAAGGTTGCATTTAGCAAACACCCTTTAACTCTCTGGTTCATTTATTTATTTATTTATTTATTTATTTACATTTAGTTTTATATTGATTACTTTGAGAAAAGTGTTAGTATGGTTAATATGCTTTTCTGTATTATTGGACCCAAAAGGTACAAACTATTTACGCTGCTTTTGTCAGATTTTGTCAAATACGTTTGTTGAAACATTACTGTGGCATACAGTTTATGGTTCATAGGTATTTTCCCATTAAAAGAGATGTGTTTTGGGACTGGGTATAGGAACAATAACCTAGGGAGGTCAGACTTTTTCAAAAAGTCAGTTGTGTCTATTTATTACAGAGATAATGTCCAGTGCTTTTCTGCTACTGCAGAAGCCAAAATTTCCTAAGGGGATCAAACTACGGTTTCTGTATCTAACTATCCATCTATCCACCCATCCTCCTGTCTATTTATCATATATTTACAGAAAACTTCTCAAGGGACAAGAAAATCTCTGAACTATAGCGTATATTTGTGTGTGCGCGCATGTGAGTGTTGCAGTCTGCCAGTACCTGTGTGTGTGTGTGTGTGTGTGTGTGAGAGAGAGAGAGAGAGAGAGAGAGAGAGAGAAAAGAACGCATCAGACGCAGTGTGGCATGGGCAAAGGGATGCAGGAGATTTTAGACCATATGGCAGGGGCTATGAGTCTCCACTCAGCGTTCTCTCTCTGCTGCAGTCCAAAACCACTGGAGCACGGCTGCTCATCATCGCCCCCACCCTCGTGCGCGCACACATACACTGCTAATTGCATGTTGTGATTGTCAATCAAAAAACAGGCCCTCTTTTTCATCTTATCCCCCCTCTTTTGTTCATCCCTTCTCTCTCTAGAATTTCTGATCTTGTTGCAATTAGAAATGGATCAAAATGATGATTGCAAAGGTACGACAAGCAGCTTTTCTACTCTGCAACAAGTTCTAGTGTAATCCTAGCAGCAGCCTGTGCCATTGCTACATTATTCACATGACTTATTTATACATTATTTACAATACATTTCTATCTTATAACTAACTTTCTTTTAGGCTATATTTCAGTGTATGTTGAATGTAGACTGTGAACGAATTCACTGGATTGTGTAAAACTGCAGCCTATGTCAGTATATTTTAAGTTTATATTTTGTAAATAAAGAAACAAACAATGTATTTTAATTACTGGGGTTCAAACAATATTCAAGCCCAGTCTGCAGTATATCTATATTTCAACTGTATGTAACAGAAAACAAAAGCAAAAAAGCACATAAGAGTGTAGAAATGAGTTATGACAGCGAAAATGTTGAGGATGTCAAAATAAATTAGGAGCATGGTGAAGGTGGAGTTTGTCTAAAGAGAATAACTCTCTAAATGCACACTTTCCAACTCGAGTGGGTTTTCATCTGTTTTTACAAGTCAGTTTCAATTGCTTATATTACAGCATGTCTCAACAAGTGTCAGTCCACCTAGGGGTCTGCCCAAGTATTGCCTTGGTGGTATTTTTTTTTGCCCGCTTCACCTTCAATCTCCGCCTCCGCCCCTAACTCCCCCCTTTCCCCCACCAAACAAAAAAGGTCTGCTACAAAGAAAGGATGCTACTGTTACTGTCTTTCTTTAAGTACAATACTTTTCTCTCTGTTTAGGACCAGTTATCTCATAGCTAGTGTCAGTGAGCTTTTTTGAATTTTAGAGTTTTCTGATGTGCCATAGTTATGCCTTATCTCTGCACTGTAGGCAGTCAAACAGTGATAACCCTTTAAATGACCCTAACCTGCCAGTGGGTTAATGCTTCCAGTGAGTATTCCTATAAGTAGAGTATAATGCAGTGAATTTGCACATTTTTTTTAAGTAGTTACTCAATAATAAGCCTTAAAGAGCAATGCTAATGAAATGAAAACTGAAGAATAAACACATTCTGGTAGTTGGTTGGGTGTCTTTTTGATAGTTTATGACAGGAATAACATCTGTTGCCAGCAAATCTTCAGGAGAGTGTTAAGTATAAGTTGTGATATGGGGGCAAACAAGGGCATGGCAAACCAGTTCAACTGCTCCACTTAGCTACTGGAGGAGCTATATTAAGCTATATGAAAATGGCATTTAATTGTATAATATTACTTAAACAGTCATATTTTACTTTGTCTGTTGTGACAGATAATAAGTGGACGGAAGCAGGTTCTGCCTACAGTCTAAAAATAGATATTGCTAGCAAATATGATTCAGAAAGCTGCTATACGTTAGCTACATAACAGTTTGCTAGCAATGGCTTCTAGCTTGCATAGCTTATCAAATATAAAATTCTAACTAGGTATACTAGTTTCAGTTTCTTTTTGACACATACATATTACAAAAACTGCTTGCATCTTGTAAGATAACACATAGACTGCTTCATGTCAGCATCTTGAGGGGCTATTCCAGCAGATACTCCACACATACAGCATTTGAGCACCATTAAAGTTAAGTTTAATCAGTGCTTTAATCAGTGCTTCAACTGTGTTATGTGCTGTGGTACATGACACTTGGTAATAACTGCTCACTGTGCAGGGCCATGATCACTGGTAGCTAATGTTAAGCTAATCAATGTGATTACGTCAGAATGACCAACACCAACAGCACCCAGGACCCCAAGGGAGCGTAAAGAAGGAAGCCATTAATTAAAGGTTGCTGGTGTTGCTCTTTAAAAGGTAGTTCTCCAGGGCATTTTATGTGTCTAAACTATAAAATATCTTCAAATAATTTTGCCGGAATGTAATCAAAAGTTCACTTCTTACTAATGTGATCTATGGTAGTGTCTTCTGCTTTGCCTTAATTACCTACAGGTTCTGTATCACAGCTCAAACACATACACAGCACCAGCTCATTCAAAACAGTTTTAAATTTTCATACAGACGTTACATGTAATGGAAGCTAAATCCCCTCCCTCACAAACGCACAATAGCACTTAAAAGAGGTTCATGAACATCTGTAAACATTGCTCATATCAAAACTATGCTCAACATGAGGAGAAATCAATTTTGCACCTATCTGAAGCACCACTTGAAGTGTGTGCCTTTAGACACAGAAAACTCAGATCTTAATCTCTAAAGGTCAGAGTGTAATACTCCAGAGCTCATCTAAAGAGCTCCACAAACGTATACGTTAATTAGCACCTATAGGACAAGGATTAAGAGTCTAAATGAAAAATGATACAGGAAAATTTATATTATCACCTCAAATTCATTTTATCACATTGGTATACTCTTGGGCTATTTTGAGCTCCTTGCTGAGCTATTATATAACATTCACAATTCAAAGATGACACAGATGCTGAAACACTCTGCCCGCAAAAGCATTCTTTCATAGCAGAAATCCCATTCAAATTAATGAGAAATGGCAGCCCAACTAGGTTTTGTCAGACTGTGCCAATGGGTCACATACCAGCCTAAAACTAGAATTGAATGTGTTATCTGTATTATGCAGTATACTGTAGCAGAGCATTTAAAGTCAATGTACGGACGGGGCAGTTAGGATGATTCTAAGAGCCTGTTACTTTTTATTTTGCTCCTCTTTTAGATGACATTTAATCAATAGAGGTAAACTAAAAACATACTAAATCAGTTGTTCCTGCTCCTGCCTGGTGCCAGGTCAACAGACATGGCCTTAGCTCATTGGCCCTGTCTCACCATTCCCACATTCTTACCAAAAAAAAAGCCCTATCTTCCTATCCCCAACGCCCTAACAAAGAACAAGCCCTGTCTCCCCATCCCCTACCTTTACCAGCAAACCAGGGACCCATACCACTACTGATGAATCAGCCCTATTTCACCCTACTAATGACCCAGCCCTATCACTCCGTCCCCACACCTTTACCAATGAACCTGCCCTGTCTCTTTATACTCAAACCTTTTCCAATGAACCAGCCCTCTCTCCCCATCCCCAAACCTTTACTAATGAAACGGCCCTGTCTCTTTGTACCCATACCCTTAATGATAGACCAGCCTGTGTTCCTACACCTTTACCAAAGAACTAGATCTCCACATACCTCTACCAACGAACCAGCCTGTCTCCTCATACCCATACTCCTACCAGTAAACTAACCCTATGTCTACATCCCCCTTCCCCACCAATGTGCCAGCACTGGCTCCCAATCCCCATACACTACCAACAAACCAACCCACACCTTTACCAAATAAAGGAGTCCTATTCCACACTGACGAAAGTGAGCAGCAATGTCAGTTAGCATAATTGCAAAGAGTCTGTGCATATTTATTTTTCCATAAACATTATAAGCAAGGCGTGTTATCTAATAATTTATCACACTTATGTGTTTGTCTTGAATATGTTGCCAGAATCATGAGAGTTATAAAGTGGGTTAAGTAATCCCTGGCAGCACCCCTGGCAGCAATCTGTCCCCTAGCTTCACCAGTCTTGATAGAATTCATGATTTTGTATCCTATCCTTCTCACTACAATACCCAGGAGGTATTATGCAAATCCACTATACAACCAATCCTGAACGCCAGCACAACTATTGCTGTCTAGGCTAATGAAAGCAGACATAATATTTGGTTTCTAAGCAGTAATGGGAGGGGGGTTGACAAACGGGAGTACAAAGTGCTTGTGCTTTTAAAAAAGCTAATCCCACCTTTGAGATAAATCATCATAAGACAATTTCTCAAGTATTCAAACTTTACTACTGAATCTTAGCTGTGGTATGTCGCTCAGTGAGTTTACAACAAATGTAGCAACTTTTAAATTGTTCATTTTGGCCTCAGATTTGTTTTGTATGTATGTGAAAGGTCTCTTAGGACAGATCAGGTGTGGTCTTTTTAAGCTAATGTTAGTGTGGTGACAAATGATTGTCATTTTCAACTGACCTACAGTAGTTTAGCTATAATAGTGTAGCTCAGTTCTGAAGCAGGATGAATAGGAATTCCTTTGTTATGTAGTTGATTTGATTTTATTCATCATTCTCTAGGCTTGACCAACCTGGCTATATAAGAAACATATGTGGGCATGGATTAGCCAATTGTGATTAAAATTTCATGTACATATATCCATAATAAGTGTATATGTATTTACATTAGTGACTTTGCTACATACAGTAAACAGCTTGCAATACACTGGCCAAAGGGCCTAACTCTGATTGTGCTCAGTAAAGTATTTAGTAATATCTGAAGAATCAATAAAAATGACATGTGCTTAGTTAACCTATGTGCTATATTTGTGTATAAGAATGAAGAAGACGGGTTATATGAGCAAGCATTCTAGGGCATGTTCTTCATGTACAAGCACACACAGAGCACTCAGTTCGCCTGCAGCCTTGTGTGTGGGTGCCACATATATGGACGGGCTGTTCCGAGGTCAGTAGGACTTTGCCTTGCAGCACCCGTGTGTAGGTTTTACTGTGCTGTATATGCGGATGAGTCTGATTGGAGGTCAGCGGTTTCAGTCCTGGGTGAAGCGCATGGCAGGGATCAGGCAGACGACTGTCCTCCTTGACACGCGGAGCAGAGCCGGTAATGCGCACTGGCAGCCTCTGTCAGATCAGCCTACACACCTCGCACAAATTAGGAGCTATTTATCTAAAGCACTCTGCACTCAATGGAAATGATTACCAAGACGGTCAAAACCCATTTAGCCCCACTGAATGGCACGTCTTCATTACAGCAGGAAAAAATGAAATGACGTATTCTATTTCAAGGACTGTATCAAAACACTGAGACAGAGAGAACGCACATAACACTTGCACCTATTCATATAGTGTTAGCCGCTAACCATACACACATACATTCAGTAAACATAACATGCATCAATATTAGTAGCTAAAGTCACAGCTAAAGAGTCCTGCTAACTTCACAGTAAAAAGTAAGTGGGGGTGGAAGAAAAGAAAACCAACACATTGTTATTGAACAAACTTCAAGGGTTTCATGAAAGGATTCTGTTTTTATTCTTTCTTCAAATGAGATCAAAGGGAGAGTTGAAACCATTTTAAACAATATTGGATCTGAAAAAAAGTAAAAAAATTGTAATGAACAGATAAAGCAACAAACAAATAAATAATTAAATAAATACCAGTAGAGACGCAGGGAAGATCGTAGGAGAATTTTCCCCCTGAGTTTTTTTTCCCCTCTTTGGCTTTCCTTTTCCTCTGTCTTTTAACTCAACAGGGCAGATTCAATTAAAGAGTTCTCAGCAGAAGCTGTTTCTCTCTTGCTATCCTCTTCTGTTGGGTTTGTGGAGGCGGGGGGAGGGGCCTAATTAGCTGAGAGGGATGAATAATCATCTTATTTCAATTGCACAGGCCGATGTGTGTTATGAGAGGCCTCCGTTTGCACTTAATCCCAGGAAGCTGAGCGCTTTTGTTTTCCTTCGCTGCGCCCTCAGCCCGTAGATCACACACACACACACACACACACACATATGCACACACACATACACTGTAATGAAGCATGGAGCAAAGCTAGCCACCTGCTCTCTTCATTTCAGAGCTCCACTGACTCAAACACAACCAACATATACTTACTATACATTGTGCTGGGTTTCTGCACCAACATGCATGTCCAGCATTAATGTTAAATGCTTGAAGTTTAAAAATGAAAAAGTTATTTTGAAGGAAAAACACTGTGGAAGTTAATCTAATATCATTTTATATACTTGGTACATTTATGTAATTACAAAATGGTTTAATCAGCACTTGTCATTTCAAGTTATTACAAAATAATAAGAAACTCATTCAGAAACAGATAGTAGGGCATTTACACAAAGATGCTCTATGCTTTATAGCATGTCTAGCTGCGCAAGAATATATTGCCATTGTTTTTGGCCTACATCATTGAACTATCAACTGGTCTTTACATTGTGTTAAAATTTAATGATGAATGGAGCAATACAAACGCTCCAAAAATGCTTGGGGAAAAATTCCTGTTCCATTAACTCCAATTTAAAGCCAAGAAGGCTTTTTACTTCTCCTGCAAAGTTACAGTTTTGGAGGTTCAAGTGTTTGTTCTGACAATAGTGACATACATAAATGAACCCACAAACCTTTACTTGTGCAGCTAATTTAGACTCTTTGTAACCTTTCAAACCATTTAATCAATGTATAGGGTTTTTATTCCATCTGTATTTGTAAGTCCAATCAGAAAAGGCAACGATGATGGTGATGTATTTGGTATGCTTAAATTTGTTGCCATTCTTCAGCGGGGGAAATCGCCTGCTCTCTTCATTTCAGAGCTCCACTGACTCAAACACAGCCAACATACACTTACTAAACATCGTGCTGGGTTTCTGCACCGACATGCATGTCCAGTATTATATGTGCAATGTTTGAAATTACCAGTGAAGCACAAACCTACACTCCTAAAAAGATGGCACTTCAACACATAGAAATGCCATTTGCATGGTCCAAAGGTTCTGTGCATGAAGAAATGGCTCAAAACATGTTCTCCTATTGTGACAATGTCAAGCTTGTGACAATAGAAGATGTATTATCTGGTGCTACATAAACCATATACAACATTCTCCACTAGTCTGAAGAACCGTTTCTGCATACAAAGAACCATTTACACAAAAAATGGTTCCTTATGTGTTCATGACTCTACATAGAACCTTTATGTTTACTGAAGAACCCTCGAGGAACCATCTTTTTTGAATGTGCTTAAACGTAGTGCAACATTAGAAGGATAGTGATCTGTGCCAGCCCTTTCAGTACAGTAATAAATCAGTCTGCAACCTTCAGTAGACAAAACACATGAAAATGCTTTAGTTGGTTGATACCTGTACATAAACATGAAATAATGTTACGACTCTGTTTCTGAGGAATGCTGTGCCCTGTATTGAAAGCTGAACTGCAGAGGCTAAGACAACTCAACCTTTCTCTCTGTGCTCTTTACTCTCTCTTTGTGTGTCCCACATTTATCAGAGCTCACCGAGATCCAAGGTAAAATTATACTCTCCTCAGATGAAAAGATCTGTTACTCAAAACAGCCTCTGCATTCTTTTAATGAGCAAGAAATGGTTGAAGACAAATAATCCTTTTTTTAAAAAATCTTAATCTCAAGAGAGGCAAGACAGAGGAAGGGGAGAGAGAGTGAGAGTGAGAGGGGATAGAAAGGGAGGGAAAAAAAATCAATGTCGGAGACTCGTCTTTCTTACATTCAGTTCGAGGGTTTGTGGCGAGCAAAGAGAGAGCACATTGAAGCCGAGGACATCTCAGGTCAATAAGAAATCAATAGTGGTGGGTGAATCTACACAGAGGAGATGAAAGGCTGTGGAGAGGGCCTTGGCCTGGGCCATTGTTTGCTGGCTCTCACAGCAGAGGAAGAGGGATGCTCAGGTTATTCTGTAACACTTCATGGCAAACTGTACATCGCTTAACACTTTCTTGCATGAATTATTAACGCAAAGCCCAGAATAGTTTAGGATGTTCCCGTCCCGCTTTCAATGTGGCTAACTCATCCGAGTTTTAGCTTTGAATGAGACTACACTTGCATCCAAACATACTATTTTTCCTTACTTATGTTTAGCAATCTTATCTCACAGGCACTAAACACTTCAGATGAAGTGAGATACTGAAGATTTCTCTACCTGAAGATTTTTTTGGTAAGTGCCTTCATAAAACATGTGATATAACTTACACTGCAAGACCACCAGTCGAAAGATTTTAAAGTTAATGTCTTCTTTTTAAGCCACAAAAACAAGCTTTTTGTGCTTGACAAATCGTCACTGTCAGAATAAAATCTTGTACTGGTAAAAGTAGCTTGTAAAACATGTAAAATATTCCTGAATTACTCTGTAAGTTCATCTAATAGCATGTTGTTTGGAGTTCTGCACTTTATTTAAAGTTATTACAAATTAATAAGAAACTTCTGTTTATTCAGAAACACATGGTAGGGCTTTTACACAAATCTATCACTGCTGTTTTTTTAACCTACGTCATCCAACTACCAACTGGCCTTTACTTTCTGTTAAAATTTTAAGATGAATGGACCAATAAAAATGCTACATAATGCTAGGGAAAAATTCCTTTTCCATTAACTCCCATTCAAACTACAGAAGGCTTTTTCTTTTCCTATAAAGTTACAATTTTGAAGGTATGAGATTTTGTTTGCTGACAACAGCGATATACTTAAATGTACCCACAATCTTTGCCTGTGGAGTTAGTTTAAGCTGTCTGTACTGTAACCTTTCAGACCATTTAAGTAAATCTATAAGGTTTTCATTCCATCTGTATCTGCAAACCAGACCAATCAGAGAGGTACAATGAAAGCGATGATTTGGTATGCTAAAATGTTTTGCCGGTCTTGTGCCTCCATATTCATGAAAAATGCTATACCATATAAATATCCTTATGAAGCACTCCGTTCAGACTAATTATTGTATCATCTATGTTTCTTTAAGACACAATCACTTTCTAGCATAACTCCTATGTTTCATAACCACTATAATACCTCCTTCATTAATCACTCAATCAGTAACTTCATTAGTTTAACTCACAGTACTAATGGTAATGCTATTGTAGTGCTAATAAATATAAATATAACAGCCAAAAGACCATTTCTTTCATAACCATATCGTTGATGTACATAAAAGCCTCCCATCTTTTTTCCCAGTTCAACCTGACCTACATCAGTAACTGTGCCACGTTTTGCATTTTGTGCCATCTCCACTTCCAACATTAAAGTGAAATCACATTTGTAGCCACCACCCAATCACATGCTCGGGGATTCCCCAAACCCTGGGTGTTCTCAGTCTCTTTATCGGCTATTCATAATGGGCTGCTATTGATCGGGCCCTCTCCTATCTGCTGTAATTGCTTTGCTGATTGGTTTAATTTCACAGTCAGTCTGAAACTAAGTTGAAGAGAATGTATTTATTATCTTTTTCAATCTGTGCGAAAATAACCCTGCGCCAACTAGAACTGAAAGATAGAACTGTTCTGTCAAACTGCCAGTGCTGAACTGTAGCATACTGTAGACACAGACATTCCTTTCATGAAGAAATAGAAAGGAGGGAAAAAAAGGAAATTGAACAATTAAGCAAATAAGGATATCAATTAGACGATGTAATTGAGATTTTTGATGTATTAAAAGCATGTCCCAGGGTGTATGTATAATGAGTTTGAGTATGAGGTACAAGGCTCAGATTCATGCAGACCCCCAAGCGAGGCTCTATACTGAATACTGAGGAGCGTCACTCACTTTCAACATGCCTGGCATTTGATGAGCTTGAATGACAGCACGGAACCTTATGACATGCTGACAGTTACTGTTGACAAGGTATACTTTTACCCATAACTACACACCTCCATACATCACAGCTATTATAACAGATATGCCATGAAAACAGCACAGCTCCTCAGCTGTTTGATAACACTAAAATGACAGATAGTTGTGAGAGCTGACAATAGTTATATATATATATGACCAGGGTGCAAAATATTTGGAGGGCCCGTTTTGACTGACTATTGTACTGTTGACTGGCTGCTTACTCACCAGTCATAGCAGCACTGGTACTAAATTTAACCAAATGTTTGGCTTAACAATGGATTTTTTTTAAATGCCTCTTTCTGATTTGGTAATGTCTTTAGTTCATGTTCAGGGACCCGCCAGAAGTTTGATCCTGTACTCCTTTAGGATCCCCTCTATTTCCACCATTACACATGACCAAAGCAAAACACCGATAATGCACACATACCCTACTCTCTCCACTCTTTCACTGGGTCACCTTCATGTAAATGTATTGAGTGTTGATCAGTCAGGTCAATAAGAGGCACAGGCATGTAGTCAAGATATACTTACACAGTTAGCCTGAGACAATTGCAATGGTCGGGAGTGGAAGATAACTATGGCTGGACAAAGGCAGCAACGAAGTAGAGAAAAAGGCAACACTCCTCCTTGTGTTGTAGCTACATGCCCTTAAAGTGGCCAGTTGAAGAAGGAAGCAATTCACTTCACTATAAAATGCAACTTTAATTTAAACAGTGCATGGCTACTGCAGTTTTTAAGTACATAGAAATTAAAATAAAATTGCTAACTCTTTGTTACGCTTAAAATATCTTCTTTACCAGCTACAATTAAACAATCCTGAAATCTAAGGCTGCTCCAGCCTCCTCAGAGCCCTACTTCTTGCATTCCTGAGAACAACAGTTTCATCCAGTTTGCCAGCATAGCACCTTTAACTGGAAATTTTATGTTATGTAGAAAATTTAACCTTTAGCCTAAATTCATTAGACTGACTGAGCTTTTTGTCAGTGTTCTGCAAAGCATGTCTAACCTCACAACCATAGCTAAAAAGAACACATTAGTGGGCAGTGCATAGCAAGGTCCATAATGCCACATGTAATTTCATGGTTTGCTATTATTTTGAAATGTGAAAAAAGTAAAACAAACCAGAACAACTTTTTGTCTTCCATGTTATAACCGAGCAACAGATAAACTTTCACAGGTAAAGGTGTCACAGACACTTTTGTATTAACAACATGTGTTGGTAGAGTGCAGCTTGTAAAACGTGTTTTTGCCAGAGCACACCTGTGTGCTGGGCTGAGGGTGAGAGGGCACGGTGGGGGATGTGGGCGTCATGGAGACTCGCACTGCTTCAGCGGGGTGCCAACAGCAAACGTGGCTGACGCCACCGTGCAACAGCTCACTCTCGCACTCTCTTGCTCTCAATTATGTGTTATCTTTAGAAGCATTGTTTCATACGTGTGCTTAGTTAATGATGTCCTCTCATGTATTTCTCTTCACGGTAATTAAGCAGCCTGTTTGTGCAAAACCATGGCCTCATGTACACGTGTCATAACCCCACTCCCACACGCATGAACTGTTACTCCCTTACACGCATACACACACAGCAGTTATTCCATATTGTGTTATATGTAGTTGGTCATCGTGGAGGGTGGAGGAATATCAGTAGGAGTGCAGAGACATGGTTCTGAAGGAATCTTTGGGCCAAGCTGTAAATAAAACAACGTTTTGACTTTAGGAACACACACAGGGCCAAATGAGCTAAACATCATAACCTTGTGCTCTCTGTACACCCTCAGAGGCCAGCTGGAGAACTCTTCATATATGTTATTTATAGAAACGTGCAAATGCTGACAGAAAAAGCATACCCATAGTAGCCTGCATTGCAGTTTTTCCTGTATGCAGTATCAGCAGAGAAGGCCTGGTGTATTTTCTGTAAATAAAAGTTTTAAGCTATTAGCATCATTGTGGTTGTTTTAATTAAGTGTTATAAGTATTACTCTTCTTTTTAGGTGTTTATGAAAACAGTCATTTCTCTCTCTGCTGTAGGAAGTTACATACAGCCAATCAAGCAACTAAGTAATTAACCGAAGAACAAAACTTTTAAAATCACACAGTTTGTAATGGGTTTAGAGGACATTCAAGTATGCTCAACCAGCTGAATAAAAGACTTCAAGAAAACAAAAAACTCAGAACGCAAGCTCCTTAGATGAGATCCCCACTGTCGTTGTTCATGAAAGTGAAAGACAGGGATCAAAACTATGAAATGTATTTTAGTTACAGTGCCACAGAAGTGTTGTCTGGCATGGAACAATGCATGTGTTGCATATACATGTGTGGATATGGTAAAAGTTGAGGCTGCAGTGGACACTGGATTTCCAGAACTGGACAGTTAAACAATGGAAAACACAGCCTGGTCTAATAAATATTATTTTTTACTCAGGCACACAGATGGTTGTGTCATAGTTTGGCACCAACACCATGCAGGGGAAAGTGGTGTAATGGAGTGGAGAATGCTTTCTTGACACATTTTGGGCCTTTTAATTCTAACCAATCATTGCTCTAACGGTATAGCCTATATGAGTATTGTTGCTGACCATGTGCATTGCTTCATGACCACAATTTACCCATCTTCTAATGGCCCCTTCCAACATGATAATGTACAGTGTCACAAAAGTTGTCCCAAAAAATACATGTCACAAAAGTTGTATCAAAATGGTTTCTTTAAGGTGACAAGTCACCAGACCTAAAACCAATAAAACACCTTTGGTATGTGGTAGAATGAGAAATTTGCATGAAAGTATACCTATCTGCATGATGCACTCATATTAACAGTCTTAAGGTAATATTTTCTAACATCTTCTGGAATCCATGCCATAAAGTATTGATGCTGTTTTAGAGCAAAGAGAGGACCTACCCAGTATTAGTATAGTGTATAGTATAGCTTATTAGCATAGTAGTGCTTGAAGTGCTTGGTAAATGTGTGTGTGTTTACAAATACATATATATTTATATGTATATTATTGTATGTGTGTGTCTGGAATGTGTCGTAAGTTATTTCTTGAATTTTTCTCTTTCATTTCTTTATGTTCTCAGCAATAGACAGAGGCTTAAAGAGAGGCAAAGCAGTGAGCTGGAGAGAGAGAGACAGAGAGAGAGAGAGAGAGAGAGCAGTAGGCGGGTGAACTCTGCTGCGTTTTAGGTCAGTGCCTCATATGACAAGCAGGAGAGTTTGTCAGCTAATGTACTGAGCTGGTGGACAGCGCCATGACTCTAGAGGAAGCCCTCACATTCATAAACGTGTCACGCTTGGGACTGGACCCGAAGCCACTGAGCAGCAGCTAAAACACCCTCTGTGTCTGAATGCTTGCGCTTGGAAAACACTGCTGTCCTCTGTTATGAGGGATGGCTACGATAATGTTATTGGTACCAATAGCAATAAAAGCTATTCCATCCAGACACACAGTACATAAATCAGTCAAACTCACGCTAACGTAATTTACTACATCTCCTACCTGGAGGGAAAACATGCTGAAAGGCCACATAGTGGAGCAATGGTTCCCAACCCTGGTCCTGGAGCAGCCCCGCCCTGCAAATCTTCATGCTTTATATTAACTTTATTATCCTCCACAGTGGGCTTAACCTTTTTCTCCTACTCTAACAAACCTGACAACTAATCAGCTCATTAACAAGCCCTTCCTGGGTTGAGTGGGTGTGTTAGAGCAAAAGAATTTGCTGGGCAAAGGTACTCCAGCAGCAGGGGTGAAGTAAGTGTTGAAAATCCGTACTTAAGAAAGCGTACTGCGGCTGTAGTGAAACTTTACCTTAACACAAGTCAAAGTATTCACAAAGAAAATTCTGAGTTGAAGTGACTTTAAGATAATAAGTTAAAAGTGCAATAGAATGCTAATGTTAAGCATTTTGAAAAATTTCTCTATATGTTTTCATAGGAATGGTTGCCTTGTTTTGTGCTGGCTTGTATTACGAATTTTCCATGTGATTAAACATTTTCATTAAGTAGCTGGTAAATAAAAAGCCAACTTCAGTTTTGTTTAAAGGTGAACAGCAAGCTTACCGAAGATAGTTAAGTTTTTTAGAAAGTCTATGAACAGCAACAACATCCTTTCACAGCCTGGATGTTAGATTTCTCTACATGGTACATCATTTATTCCATTTAGTGCTGTGGCTCCATTGTCGTATGTAAATTAGTTGGTGTAAATAATAATGAGTCAAAACTGCATTTAAGATTTCAGAATCAGCCGTTTACTGACCTTTTTTAAATATGCGGTTTGCATTTGAGGGAAGAATCAACAGTGTTGTTCACATTGTCAGTTATATGTTCAGACTCTCCTTACTCAACTATACCAATGTACAGTTTTCCATTCTATGGCTAAGTTAATCCCTAAGGTATCCTCACTGTGTTTATAGTTGTCTATTCAAACTAACTGTTTTTTATCTTATGTTAGCTTGCTTTAGCGAATTTAGCTACGTAACAGGTACTCACAACTAAAGATAACAAGCAACAGCTTCAGGTTTGAAGAAGATGAGTCATGCTTGTCATTTAATCAACAAAATAAATATAAAATAAAAGAAATAATCAACGTCAAAGTCAACTAGCTTGTACTAAATCATTAATAAGTTGGATACTTTACTAGTAACAAGGTCAAGTAAAAATGAAACTACTGTGTGTTGGTGTAAAAATGTGTCATAAGATGTGTCATGAATTGCATTGGTTTAAGTGCATTGGTTCTAAACTGCTAATTTAATTAAAATGTAAAAAATTATTTTGAATCAGGTCGGTCTGTTACTGTGACTTCTTTATGCTCAAAAAAGTGCTGCTGCAGGTAACCATGTTCTCGGTACTATAACAAGAGCAAATATGATACCTTACTTTACCCCTTCACACAAGAAATTTTGGCTGTTTGTGTCTCTCTATTACTGTACCTGTATACACATAGCTGACTGACAGTCCACAATATACACAATGACTCCACATATACACAATAAATATAGACATTTACAATATACAAATTACACAGTGTACACAATATACAAGCGATAAACAAACTATATATGGACAGTAGTATACAGATTACAAATAATTTACAAACAGCATAAGCCGGTAGTGTTGAGGTAGTGCAACAGTATTAGTATACATGAATGGGAAGAAACTGTAGTGTATAATCTGGCATGTGAGTGAAACAGGTAAACACTATGGAGGAACAGGAGTAGCTATGGCCCAACAGATGATGTTACTGATCAGCTGTTTATGAAGGTAATGGCCTGAGAAAAGAAGCTGTTTCTTTGTCTGGTTGTCTTGGTGTACAGGACACCAAGCCCCTGATGTAGTACAATGGGCTATGGTGTGTAGTAGCCATTACAGGCTAGCGAAACGGCTGTGCTGTGTGGTGAAATGCTGTGCCTGGGCCAGCGCAGCAGGAGAGCAGCCTGAGCCCTGATCCAGGCCTGTTCCATCAGCACTGCTCAATGCTGCGGCCCAGGAAAGGCTCAGCGTCTCCGCTGACAGGCGTCCAGACTTCACCCCGCCAATTAACATTTGGAAAGGATTAATCAGCTCCCGTTTGGAGCCCAGTTTTAATGAGACTGAGTGTGCTTTCAGCCAGATGTCCTCCTCTATAGGTATCTATGAGAGCCTGTTGGTTTAATTAATTATTGATGTCTTAATGCCTCCTGCTTTTGTGCGTCTCAGTCACTGGTGAGCCACGTGGCTCCAACCTGAGCTAAAGCACCAGCAACCAGTGTGCTGGTGGGGAGTTGGGAGGAGGGGAGCTACTGGCACTCTGACCTGCCTTGCCTTCCTTTCCTGCTTCAGTCCAAATACACACACACACACACGTGGCACTTAGCCTGACCTCCGCTCATGCACTTTAATTTGAACTGATTGCATGTCCACTTACATAAATTATACACAGCTTTGCTTGCATTATTTATATAGTGGAATTAAAAAGATATGCTATTTTTACAAACTAGAGTCCCAATGTCAAAAACAGAACAACAGATTCTCTTTTTTTTTTAAAGTTGTCACTCTAAGATCTAAAATGTTTTTTGCATTTCAGCGATAATATGATATACATTTGTATATAGCTTTGATTATGGCGCACATTTGCTGTGTTGATGTTTCAACGACCTAAAACACCCTGCATGTCACATTTATTTCCACCTACATGCATTTTTGGCTGAGATGTTGTATTGACAACGGAAGAGTCAAAACAAGTCCTCTCAGAACATTCCAGCGACTTTTGATGGGGTTAATGTCAGGACCCTGTGGTGACCAATTCATGTATGAAGATGATCCCTCAAAGATATTAAGTTCCACATGCCCTCAGCCACTCTTTCACATTTTAAAACAGAGGAATCCTGAATTGCCATCCTGTAATATGGCTATATTATTAAGGACATTGATGGGGTAATCCAGTTACTCAATGAATTCAGGTAGTCAGCTGACTTTTTACTGCAACATAATATTTCTGAGCCTTGACCCGACAAACTAAAGCTATCCCAGATCATAACATTACATCCAGACACTTGTACAGTGGGCTCTAGGCATGCTCCTCTGTCACTCTGGAACAGGGTAAATCTGGGCTCCTTTCAATTGCTCTTTGTACTCCCTTACAATTTGAAAGCTCTTTCCATGATTACTCTCAAGAACAAATGGTTGTCTTTTGGCCACAAAGCTATTTATCCCCAGGCCTGTAGATTTGTGTCACTCTCTGTGTATGTAAATGCTCTTACTGTCACTATTAAACACAATTTTGAGTTTTACTGTCAATCGTTCACCATTTATATTTCTAGAAGTAAGTGATCTCCAGTCATGATCAATCAAGATTCCATGTTTCTTTCACGAAGCTGACGGTTCTCCACTTCCAGGTTTTAATAATGCGTTGGACACTTTTTTACCTAATTCCAGTCACTCTCCTTGGCTGTTTTCTGTGCTTGATGCAGGCCAATAATTTGACTCCTCCATGCCTTTTCCAGGCTTGTTACAAGAACAGTTGCCTGCTGAAACATATTAATCACTGCACTAATTACCTAATGGACAGATAATCAACAGACTAAAGAGAAATGTATTCATAATTTATTAGCTCTATTAATGGTATATATGTGAATGTTACAAATAAAATCAACTCAAGTTCTACACATGAATGATGTTAAAAATATTGATGTTAAAATAGAAAGAAGACTTTGTTCAAATCGTATCATTATACAAGTCATTGCTATTGGTTGGGAGACTTCATGCAACAAATAGCAATCAAGGAAAGAGTATTGCATCTTTCCAAAGTTCTCAGGGAGAACATTATTTACCCTCTCAGGTCGACAAAGTTGTATACAACATCAAAGGATGATGAACATAAAAGAATACCTGATGCCTTGGGTTAAATCTGTCGACCAACCAGAGGTTGTGTTCCTGACTTGTCAAAGACTTTTTGCACAAAAGAGAACAGGTGAAAAGGGCCAGTCTGTACAAGGGCCAAAAGTTTTTTAGAAGTCAAAGAGAAATAGTATAAATGGGATGCTTGGGTTTCAGTATTGGGGAAGAATATGGGAAGCAAAACGACACTTTTTGAGTTTGACTTGCTGTCTGCTTGAGAAGAACCAAAGAAATAAAATCAAACTACCTGTACCATACTGAATTGCATAACATCATATTCTTGAGCGTTGCATCATATAGCATTGAACCAAATCATGTTAAAATGCAGTATACTGGAATAAGAATGAATGGTTTCTTATTGCTTTAGTAGTTGCTTCATATGTAGGTTTATGCCCAATCCCATTTCACCCCTTGCCCCTAATCGGGTTGTCCAAATTGTTGTTAAGATGCAGGGGTAGGGCGAAGGGTTAGGGCTACATGACCCTTCACACTGAGATTTTTCAGATACACACGCAAACTGAGTGTTATCAATTTCCAGAATGCACTGCAAATCACTGGCAAGTGACCAAAGAGACTGGTCACTCTGCTGGAAAAAAACATTGTATTGTAAGATAACTATGCCAAAACTATATTTTATGGTCATTTTCTTAATAATGTGCAAAAATCGCTAGAAAAACCCTGAAGTCTCGGTCGCTAACTAGCAAAGTTCAGCTTCATGTCACCAAAGAATGGTTGGTAGCGATCATAAATAATCGTCATCCCCCCTCTTTGAAGGCATATGGGATTGGGCCTTAATGTATCGGATCATGGACAGCGCATCGATATGTGTACCACACCGTCCTCTGTGAAGGGGCTACATGGCACTAGTATGTAGGATTTAAATCTTTCCTGTTGCACATCTGTACTTATTTCCTCTAAGGTTGGTCCTCCCTCTTCCACTCTCTCAGGTCAGTCCAGTACCACTTCAGTCATGGTTATTGCACACACACTCTTACACCCTATTTGTGTGTGTACATGCATGAGAGCGTGTGCCTGTGTGAGCATGCGTGTAAGTTTGTAGAGGGTAGGAGATGAAAAACGACGGCACGCACCAGAAGCGTTTCCGTGTTGCGCAGGTTTCTGTGCATGTGTTTAATCACACTTAATAATGTATCTACAGCTTGGGCTCCCACTCAGATAAATGGGAACACATGCTGAGGTGCAGGAGATATTTATCAGGACGAGAGGAAAACGCAAACTCAAGCACTTCCCTCTCCCCCTGCCCTGCTATTTGGGAAGAATAAAACTCTAAGCAGCAGGTCAAATGGTCAGCTGGAGGTACTAAATGATTGAGTTGTGTTGCCATAAAGCAGGCCCCACGCCTTCCCTCATCCTTTTTGCAGAAGCCTTCCAGTTAATCCCTACTGAACACTCTGCATTTTTCATTAGAAGAGATGGAAGTTGACTTCAGGCCAGAAACAGTGGGGATATACTGGAACAATATTTTGACAAGCCTGAGTCATAGAATTGAGAGAGAGAAAGAGGGAGAAAGAGAAAGAGAGAGAGAGAAAGAGATGGGGATGGAGGAAGACAGACATTGAAAAGGAGGAAGAGACAGAGAAACAGAAAAGGAGGAGGAGAGAAAGAAAGGGAAAGCAACAAGAAATAAGAAGAGAGAAAGAGAGAGAAGAAGCAGGTGGGACACAGAGAGGAAACAGAAAGAGAGAGACGCAGGAATAAAGAGTATTATAAAGTGGGTAAAAAGAAATGGGGTACAGAGAAAGTTAAAAAGAGGAAGCGAGAGCAAGTGAGATAGAGGAAGAAAGTTTGAGAGACAGAGGGAGAGGGGGGGAGAAAGTAAGATACAGAAAATGAAATACTGATTTTAAATAAGAAAAAAGAGAGAGAGGGAGGAAGAAAGAAAAACACAGACAGAAGGACAGAGCAAACGAGAAAGAGAACAAGAAAGAAACAAAAATATATAAAGAAGAAGGATGAGAGACAGAGAAAAAGAAAGGGAAGAGAGAAAGAAAAAGATGGCAGGGTGGAAAAAAGAAATAGAGAAAGGAGGAAAGAAAAACAGAGAGAGAGAGAAAGAGAGAGAGATAGAGAAGGGGGGGGGAAGAAAGACATCTAAATGTTTTGTAAATGTTACACACAAAATTTAAACAGTAAAAAGTGGTATTAAGTTGTATTAGGCCAATTAGAGTCGAACAGAAACTCAGAGATGGCTCTGTGCCATGATTGGGGCATCTGTGGGACCAATCATGTCCAGTTACTGGCCACCCATGCTAACTGATAAGAGAGTCACCACTGCGTTGTACAAGTTGGCCACTTATTACAGGGTCGAGACCACAAGCTTAACAGCTGTTCACCGCTGTGTATACATTGTAAGCCAAGTAATAAGAGCTGGCAGAATGAAATCATGTGACTTATAGGTTAATACATATACATAATTTATCTAAGGTCCCTTTTCCATCACCCTTTTGGCTTTATCGATATTCTTTACCGATTTGATCTTTTCCACCTCATCCCAGCATTAAAATAATATGAGAGATTATTTTTCAGGCTTTACCAGTATTTATTTTTCTATTTATTTATTTATTACTCATTTTTGCAAGAGTTGGTGGATGGAAACCCCCCAAAGCAGGGCTCTTTAAACTGGTCCTCAGCGCCCCAGGACAGCCCACACTTTAGCTATAACCTAACTTATAATGCATAAGGACAGCACAAGGATGTTGACTGTTTTAGGGGGTCTGAGGACCAGTTTGAAGAAAGAGAAAGACACATGTGTAGAGGAAGGAGGAGATATAGGAGAGAGGAGGAGAGGGAAATAGTGGGGAGGTAAAAAAAGAGAAAGAGAGGTAGGAAAAGAGAGAAAAAGACAGAGCAATAGAGAGTTAAACAGAGGAAAAGACAACGTCAGAGGCACATAAAGAGGGGAAGACAATGAGATAGGGAAAGAGCAAGGGAGGAGGAGGAGGAGAAATAAAGAGAGGTAGAGAGAAAGAAAGTAAAAAACAAGAAAGAAGAGGTAGAACAAGAGACAGGAATGAGAAATATAGGGATGAAAAGAGGGTGAGAGAGAGAGGGAGGAACTGGGTGGCATTCTTACTGTAGTATATGTTGTGGTGCTATAATTGTGTCACTTGTTCTTAGACATACGGTTGGCAGTTTAGAATTCCCCATTTCTTTTTTTCTTTTTTCATGCAAAGTGTCACCACGTGCTATTCTAGCAGGATCCATCCATGGCCCTGCACAAGTTTTGGCCACAGCAGATGGTCAGAGTGCCAAGATCCAGAGAGGGAAAATGAACATTTTCCCCGGCCGCCTGTGTCTGAGGGTTCGCACAGTCGACTTAACTCCTAAATATAGAGTGTGAGCTCCATTCATGTAGTGTTATTGCAACGCTAATGCGCACAAGCGTGGATTTGGTGTGGGAAGCCATATAGCCGCCCAGCTCCTGAATATGTATGCTCTGGAAAAAGAAAAGAGCATCAGCTGAGACACTGAGGATTTGATGTTCAATAAAAGAGTAAGCCTTTGACATGAAATATGAGAGGAGCTAGCCTCAATATAAAAGAACCAGGGAGGGAATTAGGAATATGGAGAATTCTCTCAGATGTTCAATGTAGAGGGAATTATGAGGGAGAGAACGTTGTTATGAGTGTGAGTGTGTGTGCGTGTGTGTGTGTGTGTGTGTGTGTGTGCATGTGGAGTGGGAGAGACATTCATAATAATGCATCTTATTTCTATAACTTTACAGAGGAGGAGTAAGATAGAAAGAAAAATAAAAAATCATAAATGTGATGTATGAGCCCTTCCACATTTCCGAGCATCATATCTCCTCAGTCTAAACTGAGCATTTCAGCATTCTGGACTATTTCCATGCAAGCACCAAAAACTATATACTGTATATATACAGTATACACTATAGAAAAGATAAATAACTTGGAGACGTCAAATAAAGTTCCACACTTGCCTCATGAATCAAGTGCCCAATAACAATAGTGGATACCAATTAGTTAAAAAAGCAGCTTTGTGTCAGTTACAAAGTGGTGAAAACACACATTGCCAACCATAGCTGGACAGAGCAGTTCTGCTTAACTTAGCTTCTACATAATGCTTGTGGCTCCAGCACTTTATGGTACACGGTTGCAGAGGTAGCTCTGAAGCCTTGGGTGGAGTGATTCAGATTGAGGCAGTATCATTCTAATTACCCCCACTTCACTTTGGAAGGGAAGCCAAATCTCAATGGCTTATGGAATCACTGAAACCTTTTTCCATAATATGTCCTCCCATCTCATTTAGACTTCATGTGGTCTACGACACACAGACAAACAAAAGTACAGACAAAATTAAGATGACTGCTTCCACTCCACTATGCAGTTTTTATAGGCAACAATGTATCATACATAGTCACAATCACATATGTCTATCTGCAGACCTATGTGGGGTGTAGCAGACCACGTGTAATGTCATTACATAATAAAAAAAGTTACAAAGTTTCTGTTACAAAAAAGACAGTAATCCAAATTAAAGGGGCATTATAAAAAGAGTTAGGTACTAGCAGGATTACATTAATTTCACTCTGGAAGACCAATCACAAGTTCAGATGGTGAAAATGTAACAGTGTTCTTTTTGCTCTCTGTTCTAATATGGCAAACTTTTATAGGCAACATGAACTCACTTCACCAATATCTGTTGTCACTGTGTTTGGCATAGCAACAGTCCAGCCAAAAGATGGTCACCCCAGTAAGTTGTGACAAATATCAAAAGGTTTGTCCTCTGCTTTGCTGCTAAAGCCATCATTTTATGAACAAGAGATATTCTAAAAAGCTGGAGTAGCCCACCCAATTGTTCCCCTATTTTTTGTGAGGAGCAAAAGATATCTTTGTCACTTGACATAATTTTGCTGCTTGTTAGTGTATATTTCTTTCTTTATGACTTGAACAACACAGCAAAACGGAATACGGAAATAAATGTGATAAAACAGTGCACTTTTACTGTCTGACTTGTTTCAAATCACCTTGTCCACATTGATTTGCTCTTCGTCTTTAATAACACAGGCATTTCCAAAAGTCTGAACAGCCCAGTTAAATTGCATTAATTTTCATTAATTTTCTAGGTGAAACTAAGTAAACACATCTGGGCACCGTTACCAGGAATGAACTTAAATATGGCAGTTTCCTGCTTATTTTAGTGCACAAGTTTATAACATAAAATACATAACGTGCCATGACTTTTGCACGGCACATGATTGGTCACTGTGATCACGTTGGACATTGGGCAAATGACCAAGGTTCTGTGATACGTTTGACAGGCCTTGCGTCACATGAGACCAGCCACGGACTATGGACATGATCAGTCTATATCAGTCTATAGTTCTCATCATTTATTGTTCCTGGTAACTTTTATCTTCCTACCAAATAGCTTTGCTGTCTGACACTTTCCTCTGGGTGCAACTATTGTTTTGATGATGAGTGTAGTAATTCTTTGAATTATGATACAAATGACATTTTTAAACATGAAATCTGCAAACTAACAAAACACACTTTTAAAGTCATCCACTCTTTATGGACCACATGGAACAGACGAAGAAACTTCACATTTCCTCACCCTGTGTCACTGCGCCTTTGTTTCAGTTTAGTGGAAAGAAGGAAGCGGTAAAGAAGAGCTGGATGGAGGCAGATTGAGTTCAACTCCTGCCCCCTGATGCTCCTCCAGCCTGCAGGAAGCACGCGGCTCTCTGCATGCTTTGGTTGGGGGCAAGTCCCATATTAAGTATGTTTTCCATTGCAATTAAGGTTTGGGCCTGATCCCTCCTGACACTGTAATTGTTATTTCAAATGTGAATTAATAAATCATGCTCGGTCTAGTTAAGAATTAAAATAGGTCTCCACCAAACCATGCTCGAGACCTCCGATGCTCCAGCACAAGGAGGGTATTTACCCAAACAGTTTTCTGAAGATGCCTCTTCAGTGCTTGTTTTCTCAGAGGCCTTGAGACCAGAAAGAAATAGCAGGGACAGTAAAGAACGTCTGCATGAAACGTGTGGTTCAAGAGCCAGGTCATGGAGAGTGAGGCTTTTCTGGTTCACTGCTCTCTTTCCAAAGCCTTGATTAATCCAGTATGCAAATGGTTTACCCTCATCTCACACGATTCGACTAAAGGGCTGCACTGAATACAACATTTATGCTGAATAATGCGAACTGGCCACATCCCGGTCTCTGCCAGATCCTCCAGGGCCTGCTCCCTCCCGCGGCCTGTGCCGAGCACTTTAGCTATCACAGTGAATTAGTGTAAGACCTGTAATGCACCTTTAAGTATGTGAGCCCTTTTAAGCCACTTCGAGGTCACCTCCTTGGCTAAATATAAAGTACAACCTTTTGAACATTTATTTTCACTTGCCAGGCCAGTGGCTCAGATAGCATGCAACGGATGGCATGCACTTTCCAGACCCTCTCACTCTAATGGCCTTGGCTAGAGATGGAGGGAGAAGGAGAGGGAGAGAAAAAAAAAGAACCTGACCAAAAGAAATAAATGGATCAGAGCGATGCTGGTGACCACCACTGCCACTGTACTGAAAGGCACTGTAACCTTTGTCATCAAACAATACCTTTCCAGGTCATAAAAAATAATGTAGCGCGGACAATTCTGCAGCTGACACATGGTTCGAAAGTGATTTTTGACAGGGACCATAGCACTGTCTTTAAATGAAAGCGAGTACTTAAAAAGAACAGTGTTTATAGTTTGGGCAGGTGCGTATGTGAGCGAGTATGTGTGTATTTGTCTCCTGCCAACTACAGGCAAAGAATGAAAGGCCACTAATCTACTGCGCCCCTCAGCCACTGGGCTCTTAACCTGGAAATGGATGGAAGAAAAAGGAGGAGAGGCCTCCAAGAAGAAAAGAAAGGGGGGCACCTGTGACCTCATAGAGCAGCTGGGGAAAAGAGCAGAATAGGGGGAAATGGAGAGAGAAGTGTGTGTGTTGGGGGGAGGGGGCAAGGTGGAAGGTGGAGAGAAATGCTGAGGTAGCAAAACAGGTCTAAAAAAAATAGTGCAGGACAGTGAAGTAAAAGGAGGCTGTGTGTGTATATGAGTGCACATCTGGGGGCAGAGCAAAGACGTTCCTGCTAAAATGGCCATGTCCCTTTCTTCCACCCAGTGGAGCAGAGCACAGAGGAGATCAACCGCATGATGGCCAGCGTTTACTGTGAATACACAGCATACTTTCCAACCTGATGTCACATCAGCAGCACAGGTAAATCCCTTACAGAAATGAAGGACTACATACAATACTCAGAGCCGAAAAGAGTGAGTCTAAGTAGGCCTCGCTAGGGGAAGTAAAGTAAGTACATACAGAGTGCAGAAGAGCATAGAAGTCTCTAAAGCAGAGTTATGGGAAGTACATACAGAGTACAGAAAATAAGAAGTGCTAAGCATACCCTCATTCTTTCGGAGGGAGGTATATACAGAGTATATAAAGAGCATAGATGCCCTAAACAGATATGAGATGCCTGGACTGGACATACATACAGAGTATATAGTGTTAAACAGAGTATAAATCACTCTGACTGCACTTTGGAGAAATGTGGGAAGACATTAAGAGTATAAAAAGCATAAAGCAATAACCAGACCAATGAAAGGACTGTACTTTGGAAAAATAAAGGGGTATTCGCAGAAGAGGAGAGTAAAAAGCTTTATCATGTAACATATGTGAATAACCCTGGAGAAACACGCTATACGTGCACATGAGAGTCTACACTATAGTAATCTTCTATACTCTCTTTTATACTGCCTATGGGTAAAAATGGAGTACAAGCAGAGTGTATCATCAAGAAGGGAAATACATTCAGAGAAACTTCACTCTTTGAGAATAAGTGGATGTTTTTCTTTATGGAGATTGATATGGCTTGGAGGGTAATGAATTTGAAACTTCCTAAGGGCTATTTATTGCCACAGTGCTAATAATATGCTGTATATACACCAGGCAGTAAGGCTAGATTTGCCAAGTAATAAAGAAAAGCTGTTAACTTCAAATCTGAAGACTTGAACAACCAAAAGTACACTGTATTGAAATGTCATTCAAGCAACTCATGCACATGAGCAAAACTTGGGTTTTCATACTGGCAATTTTTTTTAGTTTTTAATGTTACTTAACCACAAGCATGATTTTATCAACCAAATATAACACTTGAGCAGGACATCGTTGGGAACCAAACATCTGTTTCCTAGTGATGTTTTTCTCTAATTTCTCCAGGTCTCGGTAGATCAAAGCTTTGTTAAATGTATATAAAGCTTGCTATCTGTAATTTGGATTATAATTAATTATTTCTCAACATCTCTCTACATACGTATGTCTGTCCACTTATCTAAAAAAACATTCTCATATTAAATGTATATAGGAGCTGCAGGCAAAAATGACTGTAGATCAATTAAAAAAAAAATAAGTTAGTGAGAAAACCCAACACGGTGGTTAAACATGGTAAACTGTGGATGTGAGGCAAAGTGTGTGCCAGTTCTGCTCTACCCTACGCTGAACTCTAACGTCCCTATTGCTCACCCTTCGACAATGCTATAAAGTATACACTTCAAGGAGAACATAAGGGCTTAGGGCAGGATTAGGGACAGGGTCTATAGAAGAGGATATAAAGCCCTAGACAGTACGTACAGATTACAGAAAAGAATAACAAGTGCTAAGCATACCCAAGAAAAATACTATAAACAGAGCCACGGCAGGCCTGAATTTGGAGAGGTGAAGGAATACATGCAGGGTACAAAAGAGAAGGTAAATCACTAGACCCAAGAAGGAACTGGAGAAAGTACATGCAGGATAGAGGAGAGTATAAACTGATAAACAGACAAAGGAAAAGATTTAAACTTGAAAGTAAAGAGGGGAGTGTGTAAAGAGTATAGAAGCTCTAAGCAGACCTAAAAAAAAGAACTACACTTTGGAGGACTGGGGGACAATATACAATGTGTTGAATAGAGTGTTTGGTACTTTTAATGTCTCAAGAGCATTTGGAGATTCTGCACTTTGGAGAAATGATGCTATACATGCAGAGTATAGAAGAGACTACAGGTCACTAGACCCAGAAAAGGCGTCTATAGAGAAGGCCCAGCCTAGAGGAGAGTATAAATCACACAGACCCAGGAAAGGACAGCACTTTGGAGAAATGCAGGAGTGCACACAGAGTATAAAATTGGGTATTAAGCCCTAAACTGATTCAGGAAATAACTGTACTTTAGAAAAAAAACATTATACAAGCTGAGAATAAAAGAGGGTATAAAGTGCTAAGGAAACAGAATAGACTCTGCACTTTGGAGAAATCCAGAGGTACATACAAAGGATAGGAAAGATGTGGAAGACTCATGTACATCTATTCATTTAGCCAACACACTTATTCCATGTGCAGTTAAGGCCCAACTGAAACAAGACATCAAGAAAATGCGCAAGGACATATGACTTAAAGCAATAAACACAAATGTTAAGTGCGTAGAATCATTATGCCCTAAAACATAGTATCACCCGAGCTACTGCTCTTAGAAGAAGGTCCTTAGACCATGGAGCAGAAGGTTGAAGAACAGTAGAACAGAGAGAGAAGCTGAGTGGGAGCAAGCAGCGTGGGCACAGAAAAACGAGCAGATGTGAGGAGGGGGGCTAAGGGCAGTGGGCAGGTTGGAGGGTCCATCCTGGTGGTCTCTGTGCTGAGAGCACACCGCTGCCCTAGACAATGGCCACTAATTGGCCTGCCTGTTGGTGGTCCAGCTGGAGCTGCTGCCGCACCGTTGGATAGATCCCCTTTGGACACAGTGTTCTCCTGCTGCGAGGAAGAGCAGAGGTTCATTGAAACGTAACAAGCATTTAGCTGCTCTTGCATTACGTTCCTCCTGTCTTTAAGGTCTACCTTATGAAATTTTCAAGGTTTCATATACCGAAAACATTTCAGTCATCATGACCACTGAGAACAATTTAGTCATTATTTTAGAAAGAAATGTACCATTGCACCAAGTCAATTCAATTCAACATTATTGTCATAATGAATAAATTGGCCTGTGCGTCAGTCAGGTAGAAGGTCTGAGCATGCACTACTAAAGCAAATGCAGGATGTGGTTACCATTGTACACAGCCAGATCTCAAGCCCTGTAGAGCGACCCACTCTGGTGAAGCGTATACACATGCATACACACACTCGCATGGTAACCCCACAGGGGAGACATCTGTGTGTTTGCTGGAGCAGTTGCAGGGAGTGTTAATTATGTATAAATGAGCCAAATCTACACCAGGACTGAGTGCAGGCAGCATCACACCACCACTTTCATACATGTCAATATGAAGGTTATGGAAGTGTTTGATGTACAAGGCAGTTAAGCAGTCACATGGCATTAAAAAATGGACAGCTCTGGACAGGGAGACAAAGGTAGAAAATGAAAGAGCACCAGGTTATAAGATCAAGAGTCGACCTTAAACAATGCATATGTCAGCTGAATTATAAAATATGAACCTGACTGCATATCTCTGAATCATTAAACGCACAGTTAAGTGGGCAGAGGATTTAGCACTATTTGAGCTGGATACGTTACAGGGGGAAGTTCTATCATTTGTAATGCTTTTAAGTGGCCTATTAGAGATTAGGTGTCTCTGTAATTGGCACAAATCCTGGAAATATCCACTGTGTAAACAGTGCCTATTAGTGCTAAGCCTACGATTTGACCCATAAATGTCAAAATACATAATACACCATATAAATATCTATAAACAAAAAGAAATATATATATATATATATATATATATATATATATATATATATATATATATATATATATATATATATATATATATATACATTGCTACTTGTCGTTTCCAGTTAAGAACCAGGTATACAGCAGTAGCCACTGTTTTCCATTTTCAACAACTGACTAAAACCTGGTAAGACTACTGCTTTTATTCACATTACTGATACATACTGTACATATTATGGCCAAAAGTAGGTGGACTCCTGTCTTTATTTAGTCAAATTCATTGTTAACAAATGTATGAAATTAAGCATGCAATCTCCGTATTCACACTGTGGCAATGGGTCATCCTGAAGAGACTGGTCACTTTAAATGTGCCTCTGTGATAAAATGTCACCTTTGTCACAAGTCAGTTTGTGAACTTTCAGCCCTACTGGAATCACACACTGAGCCGTTTAGCACATAGAATTCCCCTATCATTTGTTGTATTACTCACTACAGAGTTCTACACTGCTTCTGGCAGCAACATCAGCACAATTACTGTTTGTAAGGAGCGTCCTGAAATGGTTCTCTATGGCAGCTGCACACAAGTCTAAGATCACATGGCACAATGCCAAGTGTGTAAAGCATGCCGCCACTGGACTCTGGGGTAGTAGAATCATGTTCTCTGGAGTACTGAATCACACTTAACTATCTATCAATCTCATGGACAAATATGGCTTTGAAAGCTGCCCGGGGGACTCTGCCTACATTAATTGGCACCAACAGTAAAGTTTGGTGGAGGGAGGATAATAGTCTGGGCATTGGGCTCGGCTCCCTAGTTCCAATGAAGGGTATTGTTAATGCAACTGCGCCAAAACCTTTTTGACATTTTATATGCTTCCATATATTTGTGGCAATTCATTTGTTCATGCAGGGTCCATGTAGATATTGTTTAAAGAGTTTGGTGTGGAGGAGCCCCACTGACCACCTCTGGAATGTGAACTGGAATGTCGATTGTGAGACGGGCAACATCAATGCCTGACCTCACAAATGTTTTTTTGGACTAAGTGGGAACATATTCCCATAGACATTCACATTTAAACTAACAATGAACTAAGAGTTTTACTACAGCACTGCAATACAATATTACCACAACATTAAAAATAAACAAATTTAATTCTATTGAATAAAAATGAACAAAAAAAAAAAAAAAACAGCCACAGATTATAAGTTGACTTAGGTTTTCAGTTCTTTTGTAAAGGTTCCCCAGGGTAAATATCATACATTAAACAACAGGTACCATACTCAATAACGAAACAGGCTGCTTTACTAAGGTACCCCCATGTTTTGCTAATTTACTCCTGAATTATCTGACTAAAAAGACAAATTCCTTTTGACAATTCCTTCTGGGTTAAAATCAGAGATATTGTCAGTAATCATATGAATTACCACACCCTACCAGGTAAAACTGATCCCCCTTGAATAAGGCTTTTGTCTCCATATGGTGTATTATGTTGTCCCAGGGCTACAGATGTGTGCAGTCAAAAGAACAGTGGTGTGTGTTCCGGGGCTTACAGTACACATTGCTATAGATGAAAACTTGCAGAGGTCACACTAAAAGGAACTCTGGCCCAGCAGAAGGCATACCAAAAATATATTTGTGATGATACAGAGGTGCTGCCTATCCAGGTAGATAAATAAGATAATCTTTTGGAAAATGTAGTTCAGAGGATGAAATATTACAGTTGCTATTGTCACAGGGGCGCAGCTGACAGCGCCAGTGGCCACAGCTGAGAATGCCATGCTTCTGGGACCAGAGTGGAGAGGAAAGAGTCCCAATTAGCCAGCACAGGCAGGTCAGCTGGGCTCCTAACTCTCGCACCAATGTCTGAGATCAGCATATGCTGCATGTCTTAAAATAAAGCAACTAGCACGCATACACAAAGAGAGAGAGATAGAGAGAGAGAGAGAGAGAGAGAGAGAGAGAGAGAGAGAAAGAAAGAGAGAGAGATAGAGAGGGGGGATAATAAAGTGTCTTAAACCTATGACATTACAGAGGAGGAAGTACAGCCAAAAAAGGAATCTGGGCAGAAAAGCTAATCATATGAGAGAGACAGAGAGAGAGAGGGGGGGGGAGAGAGAGACAGAGAGAGAGAAAGAGAGAGAGAGCATGCAAGAATTATACATAACACTGCACAATTACAAGTCCATTTCCTTAAATACTAACTGTCACAACAGACTAGTTTCAACATGCCCTTAAATCGGGCTAGTGCATTAGCGGGTCATGCAATAGCCAGAGACCTCCAAAGGAGGGGGGAAGGTAAAAAAAAAAGGACATGACTGGATGAGAGGAGAGTCTCAGGAAAAAAAGGCTGAACTATTACAGGATATTATAATGCTGGTCGGAGGGAGTTTGTATGCAGTTTATCTACATAGGATTCAGATAGCATGTAGAACCCATGATGCATCTCAACATGGTCATCTTTGTAGTATTTAAAATACCAAATTCTGCCACTTAGCTTTCTTTAATATGACCTATTTAATGCTTTTTGTGAAATGAAGCACAGCATTGTAATAGCAATCTTTAGCTCACTTTCTGGTCACCAATACTTCAGTAAACTCCCGCACACTTAAAACACAGGCAAAGCACAAAATCTGAAGAGAGAACATTGCCTCCAGTGGCCGTAGAGAAAACGCTTTCATTCAAGTGTCCACTGAAAGAGAGTCCATTCAATCCCAAGTGTATTTAATATATTTAAACCCACTGGATCTTTAAATGCTATGGTCAGTGGTGCACAATCAAAGCTAGACACGTTTTTCTTTTAATATATACTGCGGTTTTTAGTCATGCTTTAATATATAAGTTGCTTTAAGAAAGCATGCAGAACCCTGGGGTTGTGTGCTGTGCTAAAGCTGCCGCTCCAGATGTAGCAGCCTGCCAGACACAACAAAGGCCACCCTTGACCTTTGGGTCTGACCCACATTTAAGGGTTACTGGTAAAGATCAGGTTCCGGATGGGAATAGCTGGTCCTCCCCCATCACCCACTCTAATCCCTCTCTACCTTTAAAAATTCTGGGCCACGGTTTTCCACTGATGTGGTTCTGGCATGTCTGTTTTGCCAGGCAGGAAAACAGAGTGTCTGGGAAATGCTGTCAGTGGTACTGAACTGAGGTTTTGAAGAGAGAACCATCATCATTGTGAACCGAGAGGGATGGGGAAACTTCTAGACGGATCATTACACTGTATTTGGAATTAGATTTGGAAACTTTCCTTATAATAGACCTATTGCAAGATTTACAAACTTTACAAATATTAATTCAAAATTTCATTCAACTTATAGAGCTCTGCTCCTTTATTTAAAGGGGATCTATTATGCTTTTCCATTTTCCCTTTCCTTTATTGGGCATTAAAAAAAAACATTCAAGTTATGAAGCCCAAAATACACATCAGAGGAAGAAAGAAAGTCTCTCCCAGAGAAACCACTTGCATGAATGCATGATGCATGAAACGCCTCTTTGGACTTTTATCCCTTTTCTCTTTTACATGATGCTGTCATCTCAGAACACCACCCTTATTGTCTGCCTACTAACAAACTTTGCACACCCTCATAGAACACACAGAGAGGCAAACAGATAACAATAGACTCTAAACACTGTAGACATAAATGTCCTGCTCCACTACCTCTGAAGTTGGAATCGGGCATATCAGACTTTGGACACTGCCTGAAACTGATACGTCAGAATCTCTGCCATTGTAAGAAAAGCCACAGTGGTGTGAAGGTGGCATTTGTAGCAGGTTATCACTTTGGCAGTTGACCAGTCGGAACAGAGTGGGCAAGCTGACCAATCAAAGCACACTGGGCTCATTGAGAATGGGACCTATAGACCTTTTAAAACATTAAAGCAGATAAATCTTTTCTAAAATATCAAATTGTAAATCTTATATATTGTAGTGCCATGTATATGTTTAAGTTGCTTGCGTTGGTCCACTCGGACCACTGGTAGACCATAAATGGGTTGAATCGGTTCAGATTATTATTTGGAGGAAAGTGCACTGCTGATGACATGTTTAGGCTATGGGCAGCACTGCTGCAACATGATAACTAAGAAGATTAGACTCTGTAGCTTAACTGACTTTTATTAACCTTAGACTCCATTGCTAGATGTCTGCTGAATTTAGTAAAACATCAAGCTATCGGTTGAGTGTCCAGAAATGGTATTGTAGAAATAGGATTATTCACTCGTTTAAGAGGAGTCATTTTATCGGTTTCTCATTTTTGTCTCACTGCAATACCCAGTTTGTGTTCCACAAATACACATTCTATCAGTAGGAATGCCTATGGTGTCAACCAACACAGACTGCTACATTAGAAATCTTCATTAAACCTAAAGAGGATGGCAGTGATAACCCCTTACCTTTTCTGCCAGAGAAAAGAAGCCACATACAAACTTGCTATAGCAGACTTTTGAGTTCGCTTTTACTCTTTCTGGTATCTGGATACCTC
Source organism: Prochilodus magdalenae (assembly GCA_024036415.1). Taxonomy (NCBI): domain Eukaryota; kingdom Metazoa; phylum Chordata; class Actinopteri; order Characiformes; family Prochilodontidae; genus Prochilodus; species Prochilodus magdalenae. The sequence goes on along the minus strand of JAMWET010001399.1, from coordinate 529,387 downwards.
AGGCACTGAAAACCTTGTAGTCTATTGGAAATGAGGAAGCATGTTTACAACATATGCAGTGATGGTTACGTTTTCACTGTGGCAGGAGTGCCCCTTTAAACTGGAAGCTCCAGCGCTTTTAAAAAGCTTTTCTGACCTCACAAATTTAGCTACAGAACAATATATTTGTGGGCGGAGCATGAACACATCAGTTTTCACCTTTAATTTCTCATCTCATTTATTTGCACTCTTTCATACTGTCCTCTCTCTGTCCTGTTTTTCTGGTTGTCCTGTGAGAGCCTCATTACACGGCCTTGTTGCGCCTCTCAAGCAGAAACTCTGCTCTGATTGACTTTGTGTGATTATTCAGAAAGTCGTGCTAGGGTCAAGGCAGTCTGAGAGAAAAACAGAAGAGCTGTTTCATATAATACTTCCTTTTAGTCTCTGCTTTCTACCTTCTCTGTCCTCCATCCTCCACCTGTGTCTCCTCTCTTGCTCTTCCATGCACTCTTCAGTTCTGAAAGAGTGGCTAAATAAAATTGTCTTGTCATGCTGCACTTGGTGTTATAGTGGTGTGCAGCCTTCTCACATTGTGTATGAATGTAAAGATAAAAGCTGCTCTCCACGTTACTATAGAGGCAGTGCAGCGGAACTTCAGCATACTTGTCCTTCAGGTTGAATGGCAGTGCTCTCTCCTTCTGTACTCTGGAGCCGTGATACATCAATTAGCACACACACACATTCATACACATACTTCCTCTCAGCCACCCTTTCCCACAGGACTGCATGATGAAAGCCAGCGCTGTATTTGATATGTACACCAGTGCCCCGCTCTCGCTCGTGACCTCTGAACCTGGCCGTGACCTGGGCGGCCAATGCTGGGTCAGGGTCGGCCATGTCTCCTTCCTCTTTCAAGTGCATCTGCTTAATTAGAGAACAAGGAGTGGGAGGAGGGAGAATGAAAGGAACTGACTTTCTCTCTCTCTCTCTGTATATCTCACATATCTCACTCTCAAGCCGTCTTTCTCTGTTATTGCTCTCTTCATCTCGTTCTCTTACTTTTTCTGAAATAGATGTAGCTCTCAAGCTCAGGTCACTTGTTATTCCTTCAACAGCAGGAAGGCACAGTATACTAGTTCAGCCATTTTTCATGTTTTCTCTCTCTCTCTTTTCCTGTTGTGTTTAACAGACTGTTCTCTGCTGCATCACTATTATTCAGTGATTATAGTGGATCTGTGTTTTGCTAGAATGCCTGGCGCGACTGAGAGGATCTGTGTTCTGCTAGAATGCCTGGCATGAGTTAGCAGTGTGTTGAAAAACAGTGAGTAAAGTGGATGCTAGATTTGTCAGCAAGAATGATTCTTTCACTCACAACCTGGTGAGCCTCCCATGCTCTGGACTCGCTGTTGCAGTCCTTCGAAAAGTACCTTGTAGTCGCAGAGCTAACCAAGGTGAGTGCCACATGGAAAGATGTGCTACTCATACGCTGCCAGGGAGCAGAGGGACAGCATTTGTTCATGGTGCTCAGAAATACTGTCAACATATAACTCTGCCATGGATCTCTTCAGTAAACATTTTGCTGCTTTACAAAATGCACTTTTGCAATGGCGGTAGGGCTACATGGCCCTTCAAAAGGAGATTTTTCAGAGGCACACTCCAAATATGATTGCTACCTAGCGGAATTTCGCATTTCACCTTAATTGGTGCAGCAGTTATGTTCTGGTACCTGAGGTTGCTGCACCATTTATAGTGGAATGGGAAAGTCGATCATGAAGCTGGCACTTTAAAAGCTAAGTTCAGCTTCATATCGCCAAAGAATTCTAAATAATAATTGTCATCTAATAAATAATTGTCATCCCGTCTCTGTGCTATCACTGCAGACTGGCAGGGTCGCCTACAGAGCACCGTAGTAGTCTGTTAATGAAGTAATGTAGTTTTTTGCTTGTGCTCTTTTTGATTTGGTGACTTGTTAGATGGATTGATGCATAAAACTGAAGTTGCAAATGAATCGTGTGCATCCATGATTTTTAGTATCCTTTGGATAAATGGCAACTGTCAGTGTGATATACCATTATTGCTATAGTGTGCGGACAAAGCAGGAAAACAGGTCCTGACTATTTTTTCCAGGCTATTTTAAATATGATTTACCTGTCCGGTCATGCCCAACAAAATTAGCATGCCTGTTATTCAAACATTCTGGGTTTTACACCCTAGTGACTTCAAGAAATAGATGAGGTATCTGGTTCTTGAGGGGTCGTCCCATTTCATAGAAGGAAGATTGTAACCACTACCCCTTGTAACTCAGGTTCAAGGCGGAGGGTGCAATCAAAAACAAGCGATAGAGGTAAAAATAAGAAATGGGATTGGGCCTATGTCTTACAACTCTGAGTATAGACAACCAGGCCCTAACCACTCTGCTGTCCACCTTGGGTACAAGCCATACACCACTGATGTTACACCAATAGCTGCACCACCTCCGCCAATACAACTTTGCCCTGCAGTCCATCCCAGGCAGTTACAACATTGTGGCACATCTTCTCTCTCGCAGGTATTTGGTAGGAAACAAGACCTCATCAAAATGCTACATACACCTCTTCAAGCCACAGTCTACCTGGAGCAGTAAAAGGAGGCCTCCAAAGAGACCCAGTTTTCTCTCAGCTATGCATTTTCATCCAGGAAAGCTTACCTCAGATTTGTCCCTTAGGATCTGCCGGTGTTCTCCCATTTAAACTGAAAGTGTCCTACTGTAATTGACTGTGTATGGTGGGTCCAGGGTCCACCTCTTCTCCCACTGACCTGACCTTCCAAGCATTGGGAACATCTGTAGGTTGAGATTTGTGGTGAGATCCATGGAGTTCCCCACCACTAATGTTTTTGGGTGGTCACTTACGACCTGCACTCAAAATGGCCTGAGCCTAACTGCTAGCTTAGTGACCTCACAGGGTATTATGGACTTTTTGGACTCTCTCTTTGCATCCTCACAACGGTAATAAAATAGCCTAATACTCATCTTCCCCACTCCATGACACTCGTAAGCTGGGCCTATTTACCTACCTTCACAGCGACGGCACTTGGTCACCTCCTGAAAGTGTCAAGTTGTACTCCTGAGGACATACCCGAGACCACCTCCAGTGGCTCCTGCTCAAGCCCCAGACATATGACCGCCTCAGTGGCTTCAGCCCAGTGCCTTTCCACCTTGGCACTACCCTTCCCCGTGACCAGCTCACCTCAAAGCTTATTCAAAGCCTGGTCACCTAAAAGACTCTTTGACTGGTTATCATGTTTGATTTTCTAAGGGGAGGGGAAAATGTGTAACAGACTGTTCTGTGCGGCAACACTATTCTCTGCATTATTTAGTGTTTGATGATGCTTAAGAGGACCTGTGTGCTGCTAGAATAACTGGCGTGAATAGGTAGTATGTTGGAAAAACAATGGGTTGATGCCAGTAACTGCTCTCAGTGTTAGACTGAACAAACACAAGTTTCTGTCATCTCTCTCTGTTGCATGCTGTCTTACTCACTGTCTCTCTTGCACTCTCCTTATCTCTCTCTCTCTATCTGATGTTATATAGCTCTTGCTTTTAGTTCTACGTCAGTAAGTGCAGCGTAGTATTTTTGACACTTCCAGAGAGATATACACGAATCCCCAACATATTTCAGTGAAATGGTCCAAAAAGGTGAGCCATCCTGGAAAGTCATACAAATTCACACAAAGCAGACCCGGGCACCCAGCTACCTAATGTTATCCATTTGCAACTTTTAATATATCATTCTCATTCATATGATTCTGCATTTATGTGATTTTCCTGGCATGTACACAGCAGCTTGATCTTCAGACATCACGAAGAAGCTTATCATTTCAAGGTCCTAGTAACACATCTCAGGAAAATTAAATACGAGGCGCACACTCATGTTGCCATTGTCACAGCTGGAAACTTTCACAGCATTTCTAACAAATCTATTTGAGGAATATTCATGTGAAATTCCACCAGAGCAATCCAGGTTAAAATGCTGTCTCTGCAGAATGACTGCAAGTGGTGCACCAGGGACAGCAGGCCTAAAGTCTGGGCTTCTTCTCCATGGTGTTCTTCTCTTGGTGTTTGATTTACTGGCATGCCTGATGGTGCCAGTCAGCTGGTCTCCTCAGTGACAGTGAGTCTTTTCTGAGTCTCTTCACAGCCACACACAGGTATAGCACATCAACCAAACATTTCGTTGTTTTGGTATTTTGGTGATTCAGCATGCATTTAGAGGCCATTATAAAAATAATAATAAAAAAAAAACACTTAAGGGATGCTTTTCTCAGACTGAAAGGGGGGAACTCTCCACTCTCCATTTTTTGTTGAATAAAAGTAGAACTGCTGCTGTTTTCATTGTAATGTTAGAAATTGTTGTACTTATTAACCTATAGTTCAACTAGTCAAGAAAGTCACAGGGATGCCTATATTTAAGCATGGTTTATTTGCATGATGTATGCTGGGTATTGCGATGAGAGAACCCTGAACAACATGAAACATGTAAAGAATATGAAATCTGTAATTCTGTCAAACTAAAGAGGCAGAGGTATATATAGCTTAGCAAGAGAATAGTGCTCAATGTGACAAATAACATATGGCCACGGTCTTAACATCCTCATATCTCCATTTTTGATGTTCGCCAGTTTTTTTTTTTGTTTTTTTTTTTACATGATTTTAAAAAGCTTGTTTTTCTGACAATGTGAATAAATTTGCCCTTTACATTGTGTCTAATGATGAATGCACAACAGGAGCTGGCCCAAAATGTCTGGTTACATTGACTTATATATGTTATATATGTTTTTCCCTCTCCTGTGAAGTTTTAATTTTGTAACTTCAAAGTTTTGTTTTCCGACAAGAGTGATATTAAACATTTAGGGTGGAATGCCCCTTTCACATTAACATTTTGGTTAATTCATTAGTTAGTTAGATTCAGGATATGATCAGTATTCACCACCCATCACAAGACACTCTGAAATTCTGAAATGTGACTTTTCTCACTGTTACTTTTTAGTAGAATGTTTAGGTAAATAAAAAGTTTTAATTACAAAAATGTACTAAATAAAAAAAAAAATCTTTATACTTGTTTTGTTTTGTGTTCATCAGATTGTAATCTGAAAGGGTTGAGCGCTGAAAAGTGCTGGCATCACAACAAGGGACAAAATGCATGGCATTATGCATAGTCCCTAATACTGTCACATATATATGATATTGTTTTAACCTCAAATTAAACAGCTGACTACTGTGTGATATAGCAGGTGTGTGACACAAGACAAACAATGTTCAACAGTAAGAAAAGAAGGTAGTAGAAATCCTTCATCTGTACTCGTCCACCGCACAAATATCAAACCATATATGCACACACTCAACATTCCTTGTTTTCTTTCACTCACACAAACTACCTGCCTGCCTGTTTGGCTTCTGTTTGTTTTCGACTTCAGGCTTCCTTCTCCTCGTTGGTTATTTCGGTTGATTTTGTCAAATCTATTTTATTTCAGCCACAAAACACTAGATAAATAACTCCATACTGCACAACATTGAACAGTACAAAGTAAATAACACTGGATCTGAAAATGGCATGGACGGTTAAAATGTGTTGTGCAGTTTGGTATGTAGTATCTGGATGTCGTATTCGTTCCGCAGTAGGAGGTGGCCTGTGTGACCAGAGCTCAATAGCAGTGTGATTTATAGAGACTGGCCATATTTCACTCAGTCCACTGTTGCTGCCACTGACAATTGTGTGTGTGTGTGTGTGTCAGTGTATGTGTGTGTGTGAGAAGGCTTTAAATCACTCTTCAAGAAATGATATGAGGACAGGATATGGGGCCAGTGCTTTCTCAATGGGTCAGAGGCCTAGGAAACGCCTGTTAGCACATTTTAGCACATTATCAACAAACTCCTTAACACCTGACAAAACTTCCTGCATGAAAAGGAAGCGAAAGTGACCACAAGGACCACAGTTAACAGTCAGCTAGGAGAGAAAGAGAGCGAGAGAAGGAGAGAGAAAGGGAGAGCAAGGTTTATCTACTATTTTATCAGATGATAAGTCCATTACTCTATATGTTCAACAACACATTACTCAGGTTATGTAATGTTTCCTAAGACAAGTCAAGAATAAACACATGAACACATTCAGATGCAGGCACATACATACACACACACACACACACACACACACACATACACTTTCATTATAGGACATAATGCTAATGCCTTTCTTGAAATATTTCAGGGTTGAGTAAAGTCATGTATGTAATGCAAATTGCAAATCTGGTGTAGGAAAAAAGAAGGAGAAAAAAGAAGAAGAGGAGCAGAAGCACGCACTCCTGAGGTGTTTAAACCACTAAGATCCCATGAATATTAATGTGCTGAAAAATGACAATAGCAGCACAAAGCTGTTTACAGCAGAGAGCAGCATGTTTTTGGGCCCTGAATCTGCTGTTTAGCATGCACCAGTACCAACCCATATCAAATACAGCAGACTTTAAGACAACAACGCCTGACTCGCTGCTCTGACACTGTGCCTCGCGACCCACTGGAGGGGAGAAGAAAAAACTCCGCGAGAGAGAGCGAAAGAGAGAGACAGAGAGAGAGACAAAGAGAGACAGAGAGAGAGAGTGAGAGAGAGAGAGAGAGAGAGAGAGTAAGAGAGAGTGAGAGAGAGAGAGAGAGAGAGAGAGAGAGAGAGAGAGAGAGAGAGATACAGCTAAGCTTGCTTGAACAGAGAGAAAGAGAGACTTGCTTGGAGAGATAGAGAATGAGAGCTAGGCTTGCTTGGAGAAATAGATAGAGAGAGAGCTAAGCTTGCTTGGATAGATAAAGAGAGAGATGGATATAAAGAGAGAGGGCACTAAGCTTTCCTAAAGAGATGGCCCGAGAGAGAGAGAGAGAGAGAGAGAGAGAGACAGAAAGAAAGAGAGAGAGAGAGAGAAAGACAGAGAGAGAGAAAGACAGAGAGAGAGAGAGAGAGAGAGAGAGAGAGAGAGAGAGAGAGAGAGAGAGAGAGAGAGAGAGTCAGCGAGCTAAGCACTCACTTGGACAGAACGACAAAGATAGGAAGAGAATGACTGACTGTGTTGAGACTCTATACCAGCTTGGTGTCGGATTGCTGACCTCTTGTCTGTCGCTGCGCTACGTTAGCTTGTTAGCGTGTCTCTGAGGCTGCATGAGTGCTCAGGCATGCTACACGTGTTAGCAGTCACAGATAGTCCAGCGCACACACAAACGATGAAGATGAAACGATGGCAACATCTCTGCCTAACCCAGCCAAGAGGGCCCAGAGCACATTACACATTACTGCCTAGCCCATCCATTTAACGTTACATTATCATTAGCGAGTGCTGTTGAATTTAGCTCATAAATATCAGTGGGAGATACTGATATAGCGGAGTTATTACTTCCACAGCCGCCCGTTATAATTGCATCCACAGAAACTGGATATTCACAAGCTAATACGTATCACATCATTTAATGACTTGCTGCGATGGTAATATCCAAATGAAAGTATTTATTGAGACACCTTTCAGAAGTTTACGACTTTGATAACGTAGGTGGGTTTTTTTACACCTCAAAAACCAAACTCAGGTTTATTTGAGTGTTTTGCGAACTGTTAGAGTTTACTTTGGAGACCATCTGGCATCCCTGGGGAGCATGTTCCTTTGATTAAGAGAAGAAGTGCCACAGCACCGTCTGCAGCTAGATGACTTCCACTCATAAGCACTTTGTAGTTCCTCTCTGCTGGGTGGAGGAGAGGAGGCTAACGCTTCTTCTTCTCGTTCCCTCCATCTCTCTCCCCCTCTCTCTCTCTGTCTATCACTTGCTCTTTCAAGTATCACTTTTTTTACCTGCATCGTTCTTGCTCTTTTCCACATTTGCAAACACACACACACACCACAATACACTTTTCTTCTTCTTATTTACTAACTGTACACAATCCATGGATAATAAGCGTGGTCTAAAAAATAAGGGTGCCTGTTTAAGGAAAGCTAAGGACACATTTCGTACGAAATGGTTTTTGCCAGCAGAATGGTGACCATAGCTTTATTGGCTTGATAGTTAAGAAAGTAGGCCAGTGTAAGCAGGACACAATAATAATTCCTTGAGTGGCTGGGCTGTGGCCTCGGAAAGCGTGGCGATGATGAATCTGTGTGCCACGGTACATTATAGCGGGATAAAAGAACAGAGGGGTGAAGGACAGTGCCTGCTCTGAACCTTAATCAGATGCAGATCAGACTAAAAGCATCAGAGCAGCAAATCCCCGCTCCAGAGCACACAAGAGCTCTGCTCCGCTCCGGCCACCCTCGCTTTGCACATACACCCAGCCCACCCCACCCCCCCTTTCATTTCACCCTCTTTTTCTTTCTTTTTTTTTTCTCTACGCACTCCCTTTCTCCCTGAGCCCTTCAGAAAAGGTTTCAAGTCTTTATTGAAAGATCATATGGGATGACTGCAAAATCCCATTACTTGTTGATTAAGTATTGATCCCACCCCCAAGTATTAACAAGTAAGCTAATATGGAGTGACCCGTGAGACCAGTGGCTGAGGAGCAGAGAGATCAGACAAGAGAGATATAGGGGACAAAACAAAAAAAAGAGAGGGCACGGAGTCCATAGAAAAGGCTAGAAGAAATAGATATGGTGAAAGAGAGAGAGGGAGAAAGAGAGAGAAAGAGATAGCGAGAGCGAAATGTGCTGCATTAGACATGTGAGTGAGCTCCTGGCTCTTGGCTCTGGTTAAAATGTCACACTTCACAGTGTGGATCAATGGGTACTTTATTTCTCTGACGCTCGCTTATTACCATTATCAGACGACTCTCCTCTCCTACCTCCTAATGACCCCCACTGAACCACAGGCCTTGTTCACAGTGAGGGCTTAAAAAGACTCCACATCCCTCCAATCTAATATCAACCCCACATCTAGCCATGCCTGTATTTGTCCGTCATGACGTCACTGTATGACCTTCCCGCTGGCTTCTATGTGCTGTACAGTTTGATGTAACAACAGCCACAAGACTAAGCAAAAAGCTTTTGCCACATTTCTGTGTAAGAAAAACTGAAACAATCTTGTTTAATTACACCCATCATCAAAAGAATAGCTCCCCCCAGAAAGAAGTGTAGGATTGCAGTGCTACTGGTGATCAAATTTAGACTGGTATGGGGAAAATCTATTAAGCTACACATACAGGAAGACGTCTGGACTTATACAGGTTCCCAATGATGTCCTGCGATAATCCATTCAGTGCAGGTTGAATATTCTCACACAGTTGCTGCAGTTTTTGTTGTAGGGGTGTAGACGGAATGACACAAGCCCTTCTGGATGCGTGACAACAAACAGTCGAACACTGACCACGGTGCCTCCACCCAGATTCACTGGTCGTCTCCACTAAGACAAAGGTGAGACTTGCCCCTTAAAATGACCCGCCGCAATTCTCACTCCATGATGGTCTGGCATGACCCTATGGCAGTCTTTGGCGAGGTGTTATGACTCATAGACGGCATCACTGCTCTATGAATGTCCGCAATCGTTGCTGTTGGGTCAGTCAGATGCAGCAATACGGCCCATCCGTGCTTATGTCACATGCATAGCCGAAAGTGAAACTTCATGCGCAGGCCTCGGCTGTCAGTTATATTGTTGGCAGTTTTTAAGAATGTTTAGAAGACAACAAAATGATAAATATAAAGATTGCTGGCTGGTACATCAAACAACAGATGTCTGCATTTGCTTAAGTACAAGTGTGAATATGTCCAGAACCACAGGACTTCCAACCATTGGCAGCTGTGACACTGCTGTGAATTAAACTCACAACCTCACAATAATAAGACCAAATATGGAACCAAATGTTTAATAAAATGTAAAGTAAAAGCATTGTGAAGTATTAAAAGCCACACACATTCAGAGGATGACATTCTGTGTAGTAAGTGTAGGACAGCCACATGGTTTACTGCAAATAAGTTTCTCCCATGGGATAGAGGTATTTCAGACCATGTAGATGTGCTGGCAGCCACATTGCTGTGGTTCAGCAAAAACGTGTTCAGAGCCACAGTATGCAAATACCCATGAGACTGGCTAGCCAGATATGGACTGGTTCTTTCTGCTTCCTAAACTTTCTGTTGGTTTGTACAAAGGAGGCACCAATCCAACTTCTCTGTTACGACACAGATTCTGATATATAACAGCTTATACCAAGTCTGATGTTTCCTATTTCCGAAGTACATAAATATACAGAAGAAGTCAATGTAACAAAATGTACTGTGTTTAAAATATATGGATTTAAATTATATAATTTCATAATGATCTTAAAAAAGTAACAGATTTAACATGGATTGGTCATGTCTGAACTACATCCAATTAATTTGTGTTCAACATTCAATTTCTATAATGGGTGCTGATACCAACCCAGGGCTGTATAAACCGAAGAACTTGAGTATATGATATGTATCATGATACCGGAGTTAGAATTCGATGTAATGCCACATACACTCACTTCATGAGGTACACAACTGCTTGTTAATGCAAATATTTAATCAGCCAATCACATGGTAGCAACTCAATCCATTTAGGGATGTAGACATGGTCAAGACAACCCACTGAAGTTCAAACCGAGCATCGTTGGAGAGGAAAGGTTTTTTAAGTAGCTTTAAATATGACATGCTGTTGGTGCTAGATCAACTGGTCATAGTATTTTAGATACTACTGGTCTACTGGTATTTTCATGCATGACCGTCTCTATGGTTTACAGAGAATGGTTTGTGAATTAGAAAATATCCAGTAAGCGGCAGCTCTCTGGCAATAATGCACTATTGATGCAAGAGGGCAGAGGACAATGGCCAGACTGGTTTGAGCTGATAAAAAGAGGAACCATTTTAACCAGGGTATGCAGAAGAGCATTTCTGAACAAACAACACAAATGGACTACAGCAGCAAAAGACCACCCTGGGTTGCATTCCTGTCAGCTAAAAACAGGCAACTAGGGATACAATCGATACAATTTGAACTGGCTCACCAAAATTGGACAAGATTGGAAGAACGTTGCCTCGGTTGATGAGTCAGGATGATAGGGACAGAATTTGGCATAAACAACACGAAAGCATGGATCCATCCTCTTTTATATCAGCGGTTCAAACTTTTGGTAGTGGTGTAATGGTATGGGCGCTCTTTTCTAGGCAGACTTTGGGCCTTTTAATTCCAATTCAGCATTGCTTAAATGCCATCGCCTTCCTGAGGATTGCTGCTGACCATACCTATCCCTTTAGTGTAATGCATCAAATCCTCGCAAACTGGTTTCTTGAACAGGGCAATGAGCTCACTGTACTCAAATGGTCCCCACAGTCAGGTCTCGAGCCAATACACCGACACTTTTGTGATGTGCTGGAGCAGGAGATTCAAATCATGGATGTGCAGCCAACAGATCTGCAGCAACTGCATTATGCTATTACGTCAGTACAGACCAAAATATCTTTGTAATGTTTCCAGTACCTTGTTAAATCTAGGCAATGAATAATTAAGGCAGTTCTGAGAGTAAAAGAGGGTCCAACCAGGTACTAGCAAAGTGTATCTAATGAAGTGGATGATGAAGGTATTGCAATATTATAATACAATATTTTGTGATTTGTTTTAAATAAAATTGTCATAGTACAAAAAACACACTTCCATTTGTATAGGATGGTAAATGCTAACATTAGCTTTAGTGTGCCTTTGGAATGGCAAAGTCTAATGACTGAAAATGGATTATAACAGCATTATCCAGCAGTCAGAGATTACTTAAAAATTATTTGATGATTTTCAGAATTGATTCATTTTCTCAAAACATAATACTGCGATACTCAAGTGTTACTGTATACTGTACATCAGGTATACACCATCAGATACAGCAAAAGGCCTGTCTTTGCTTACATCACATGTGCGGCCGAGCGTGAAACTTGAATCATTTACATGTCTCACAACGTCAAACCTACCCACCAAGTTTCATCCCTGCTGATTGATTCCTTTAATAACTTTTCTTTTTGATGATGAGTATAAATTATTCCCATCTGTTCCTTTAGCTAATTTGAGTAAATAAAACTTTCATCTTTTTAAAGAAAAGGGCTGGGAATGCTGACCTACGTGCTTTAGCAGTGTGCTCATCCTGGTTAACTTATTTAAGTCTATTTAAGCCTGACGTGAAGTGAACAAATTACTGAGCAAACAGTGATAAGATACCTTTTCACCATTAAGCAAACCACAAACCAGTGTCTCTCAGTGGTGTAAAAACAGGATCAAGGAGAGCATAAACTGGCCTCTTCTATTTAAGATGTGGCAACTGTTAAGCCCACCCACCTGTGCCCACCTTTAAAAATTCATATTTCATTTAAAACTCATCAGCATGGAAATCCCCCTACAGATAAATCATACGAGGAGAAGCTGGAGGCCAGACAATAAGCAGATTGGATGTCTTAATGTAATTGTCATCTGATGCTTTGGTTTTTATGTAAAGTGGAAGAAGGAAAATGATATGACAAGGGGAAGAGGCGAGGCATGACATTGTGGGAATTTTCATATTTAAATGGGAGAGAGAAAAAAAACCACAGAGGATCTGTTATTCCGGCCCATCGTTTGGCCAGTCGATACATCCACAGATTATTCAGATTAGTGAGAGATTTAACTCCGCTCATTGACTTGATGAAGGTTTTGTCCGGTTAAAAAGCTGACACAGTCCATTACAACGAACATTCCGGTATTGATTAAACCATTTTAGGGGCTGGCCTTCTCCCGAGAGCAACTTCAATAGGCTTTCTCTCTCTTTCTCTCTCTCTCTCTCTCTCTCTGATTATCATTCCAATTCTCTGCATCGTGTGCTTTTTGTTTTCTTAGCTCTCTGAATAATGCACAAACTATCTTAGACCTTTAAGACTCCATGGCCGGTGTTGTCAAGGTATTTGTGTAAACCCACCATCAATAACAGGTTTACTCATCACTCTAACATACACAACGACAGAGGCCAAGCTTTCTGTTCTGGGTGAGTGGATTCTGTTGGACTTCAGCAGTTCACCGCAGCTTGGACACACAACTCTGGATCAAAGCATGCTGCCTCTCTCCATCTAGCCGCTCTCTCAGAACACGTGCCATGCTGTCTCTAGCTGAGGTCTCCTAAAAGAAACATCGCTTGATTGCCTGGGCGCCTCTCGCCTGATTGCATTCTGAGTGAGAAATTACTGGTCTTTTGCCAGCTTGCTGCTCACTGGCTCGCTGATTACCTTTACGTACCTCATTGTTTGTATTAGAATGTAAATTCTGAGAAGCAAGGCCACGTTATTTTTTTTTACACGCCGTCTATCGACCGATCACTAAGACATTCTCTGCTTGTCTTCGCCCCTACAGTGAAGTCCATGTTTACTGGCTAGCCCAGTTAATTTCCCTCCTTTTCTGTTTATTAGTGATTCAAAGTTCTAATAAGCATGGAGGCCAAAGTGGATGAGGCGCGATATTCTTCAGTCTAATGGCCAATTAAGCCAAGCTAAATGAGAAGGTAGGAGATTACTATCTACTCTAGCCTCCCCTGAGACGGGGGAAAAATTGATTCAACCCTCAACCTTTTGCTCTGTTACTGGAAGGAACAGCTCCTTCTAGGAGTTCCAGTGATGGAGTGAAAATAATTTGCTGGACAACATGTATTAGGCTTCAGTGATTTACATCATGATATTTAGAGCTTACTCTTCATTTTTCTTCCTAGGTTTCACTAAATATGCTTATTATTTTGTCTATTGCTTATATTTTATTGACATCATAATGTCAAAATCTTTTGTTTTCAGTTGAAGAATTAGGAGACATGCAGAAGCTCACATATCTTCTTTCCTTGGGTAAAAGTATAGATATTATTCTATAGATATTCTATATATTCTATAGATAGTATCCAATATTATTCTAAAACTTGTAAAAGTCACAGTTTTGCTTTAGTTAATGTACAGGAGTATTTTGTTTTTCTTTTTAAAGACAGCCCAGTGACCTACTGAATGCAGTGCCTTCATGTGATGTTTACTAATAGTACTATTTTTAGTTGACAAGATTAAAACATACACTCCTGGGCAAAAACAAAAGGGCTGAGACCAAAATGGCCAAACATTAATCTTCAATAGTTTTAACAACAAACCACAGATAAAGTGACTTAGTGTGGTTTGAGACTAGGCCCATATTTATTTATTTATTTTAGACTTTAGTGTAAAACATTAACTCTTTCATTTTTTTTGTATTAGTATGCATCAGGGGTGGATTCGCACATGAACCAACTGATTTCCAAGCCAACTGGCTCACATAGGAGTTCACACCTCATTTGCCACCCTTCTCTGTTCCCTGATTCATCACACATTCACAAACATATTCCTCAAGAGTTTCAAATCATATCACTACAAAACTCAGTACATCACAGCCGCCTGTAAATAAAGCTGGGAAAACACATTGCATGAACCAGTATAGGAACCAGTTAACTCAAAAACCCATAGAGGCATAACATCAGCCCCAACACGACAACTTAGCCTAAAATCTCAACTACAACACCTCCAGAGAACTTTGTTTTTTGGGCATTGATTAAGTCAAACATTTAAAATTATATGAGTTCATAGACAGAGCCTTCATAGAAAGCAAAGGACAGTGTTGCTCTGTTAAAGTCACGTTTCCAAAATTGACACTCAAGTACAGATTCTCGAAACATGCACTTCAGGACACAACTCAAGTAAAAGTACTATGTTACTATAAAATCCTGGCCATATGGCAAAACGTTGCCCACGTTTATTCTGTAGTGTGCAGCAAAAAGAAAAAAAAAAAGAAACAGTAGCCAAACAGTTTCAGGACAGAGAGAAAGAGATGGAGGGGGGCAGTTTGTACTCCATACTGTATCAATTTTGCTCAGTCTAAATGACCTAAAAAAAGAATTCAATACTGGGACCCAATAGGAGGCTTAGTCCGCATATTTATTGAATCCAGGCCCTTTGTCCGCTGCCAAAATATTCTGTGGTTTTCTGAAGTTTAGACTACAGTCCTGTGATCCATGATGGATTGTAAATCGGATCCCCCTCCTATAATAAGCAAGGCTGGAGCGTGGTGGCATTCCACAGCCAGGGAATGGAGCCTCTAAAGGACCGGAGCACACTGGGTCACACAATGGCTTGATTGACTGCGTCAGATGTTCAGGACAGGCCTGCAGAAATCAAAGCAGGCTCATTTAAACACACATCAGGAAGGAACGGACACGTCCGTGCTGGGGTTCTAAAGAAGCAGCCATTCTCGTTAGTTGGTTTGACTTACGCAAGGCTAACAATAGGACAAACTTGAATAGGACCAACAATATTCACACAATATTCATAACTACTGTGGATCGAAGGGCAGAGACACAGAGTGAAAGAGTGGAGGTGTTATTTGAGGGAAGACAGTGGGTACCGTCCCTCTCTCTTTATTATACCCACGTGGTGAAAATTGCAGTGTCCCCTCCCCCCATCATGTTTAGAAGTGGAGGACATCAACATGCACAGCGTGTAATGATGTCAAAGAGCTATTTCATGGTGAATGTTTGGTTTGAATTAGAGACCAGCGGGAGAGCGCACTCTCACACACTCTCAACCACCCTCGCAGGGTCCCTTTGTTCCTCCATGCTCTGTGCTGCAGATGGGACCTCGCCTCTCTCTCTCTCTCTCCTGCTTTGACACACTGTCTCTTTGCCTCTCTCATTCCACCATTATGTATATGTTCTCTGCTGTGGTTCTCTGACTCCTTACAATCTAAGAGGGGGGCACCTGCGCAGACACAAACACACACACACACTTTCACACACATAGAAAACTGATTTTACACAGTGTCAGGGCATGGGGTCAGACATATGTCTTTTGTGTATTAAATTGTGACTGCTAAATCAAACTCTAAAGCTTGTAACTCTATTTCTTCCACATTATTTTTCTTTTCATCATTTGAAGACACCAGTTGTCCTGTACCCAATGCATGCACATTTCATGGCAAGTGCAGCAATGGCTCTAAACTATTATTTGGAATCTGCATAATTAAACAGTTAGGATGTATGTAAAGTCATTCAGACTCATAAGAAATGCTCCATTCTAGAGAAAGATACACATTCAGAGTTGCTCACTGTGGTGGTGAACAAAATGTTGTTGCATGGTGCTCCAGACATTGCTTTACGGTAGTTTTGAGATGAAGTTTTGGCTTTAAAGGTATTTTCTTCAGCCATGGTGAAGAAGTACATTTCACAACAAACCTTTCTAAATGACTGTTTAGATCTGAACAGTTTGCAGTTATTAATCTTTTCCCATCTGATTTTGAGGTTTACTTATGACAATTTACCCCCACCAGCCACTCCATTAGATACATTTTCATTTTGTTTCACACCACAAGTGATTCCAAACTTTTGAGCAATATGGCACATTTACCCCTCTGCCACTACATTATCTACACTCATTCAATTCAATTCAACTCAATTCAGTTTACTGGACAACTCAATTGTACATTTTATCAGCTTTACTAACCACTTTGTATTTCTACAATTACAGACTGTAGTCCATCTGATTCTCTGGATACTTAATCCCATTTTACTCTGTTTTTCAATGATCAGGACCCTCACAAGACCACCACAGAGCATGCATTATTTGGGGTTTGGATTTTTTCTGCAGTGACACTGACATGGTGGTGGAATGTTAGTGTTTGTTGTACTGGTGTAAGTGGATGAGACACAGCAGTGTTGCTGGAGTGTTTAAACACTGTGTCCACTTACTGTCCACTCGATTAGACACTCCTACATTGCTGGAGGACCTTGTAGATGTAAAGTCAGGGACATTAGCTATTTTGTTGCATATTTGTGTTGGTCATCTTCTAATCCTTCAGTGGTCACAGGATGCTGCCCATCCCCTCTTATCTATTGATACACTCATACCACCACCATGTCAGTGTCACTGCAGTGCTCAGAATGATCCTCTACCCAAATAATATGTGCTCTGTGGTGGTCCTGTTGGGGTTCTGACTACTGACGAACAGACTGAAAAGGATTTAACAAAGTGTGCAGAGAACACGCATCTATATGATAAGTGAAGCTGATAAAAAGGACAATGTGTGTACACACAAGGACGTATAGCAAATGAAGCGGCTGGAGGATGTATGTATAAAACCAGTCAAAAGTCTGGAATCCTTTGTCAAATGTCATTAGATAAAGTGTAGTTTGACACGCTATAAGTTACACACCAGGTATTTTAGGATCTTTTAAGCAGTACTGGAAGTCTTTGGTGACCTTCAAGAAGGTATTAAATAATAATATACTGTAGTTTATCCGTCTAATTTATCTCTGTAGTTACAGTTCCAGCCTTAGGTGCCTGCCCACACATACATGGAGTTTCTGATATACTAAACTAAGCTGGCCACAACAGCTGTCAGGATTTTGCCAATTGCATTCTAATCATCTCTCTGCACGTCTGTGTGTATGCTTTTTAATGCAGTGGATGTCATCAATCCGATCAGAGACATACTTTTGCAAGTAGCTGCTCACTCTGTGTGCCATTACAGAGCCTTTCATAGCAAGATATGCACTGCATAGGAAAAAGGTTTTTGAAGTTTACAGCATAATATCCCAAACTGACATGGCACGTGCTTGCCTGCATGTGCCAGTTTTCAAATGGCAGTTTGGGAAATCACCTGCCTCCACATGATAAAAACGGCTGGTGATTGGCCTTGTTCCAATATCAGTCAAATGGCCCGTTGCTCTCAAAGTAGGTGGTTCTTACCTGCATTAAAGAATACAATGCACCATATTGTCTGAATTTATGGATTCTAAATGTTATACAAGCGATTCCAGTCATTAAGGAATCATCTACAGCTTTGTTCATCATTCTGGACACATGTCTTTATGTTATTGAAAACTTTAGTTCTAAAACATGAAAACTGAGAAATTCTGAATATATAAAACACATCGTTTAAATAAAATACACATGTGTATAAAAATACACACACTAAAAACACACATGAACACACAAGCAAAGCCGTCACATATATACCTGAGCCAATGGATGACTGGAAAACTTGCATGTCCAGCATCTCATTAAAAAAATGTACCGCATATTTTAACTCAGACATCCCAAGGACGTGCTTTCATGTACGTCATCTCCTGTCAATAGCTAACTCGGGATCAGAAAAGAACAGTTTTAAAAGTTCCTGTCATTTTTTCTTCATCCAGAGGAAGGGAAGGAATGAAGGATTGTCTGTGAGCTGAATGCGGATGGCACAGAGCTGACATGGCTGAATGAATAAATGTGGAAGTTGGAGACAGGGAAAGGACAGGAGCGCCTAGCCCCGCCGTCTATGACCTTTTTAAGATCCCAGTCAAACGGATAAATAAGATCCCGAGGTGACTGTCATTTACAGGTCGGCTATTGATGTGGAGCTGGCCTGTCCTGAGAGAGCAAGCCACTCCGCCTGAGAGTGAGGAAATGGTACACACACCACCAACATCACAGCACACACGCAGACACACACCATCAGGTGACACACCATAAATACGGGTGGAGAAGCACGTTATTGTCTGAAAGCATAGGACAATCTGATGAATATCTGAGCTAGATTTGTTTTGCTCTAAAAATGCTCCAAGAATACGCAATGTTCCGATAATATTTTCAGTAAGAAGTTCTCTTTTGTTTCCCAGGGATGTTCTTCCTTAAGGTAGGAGAACATTCTCTAAAACATTCTGTCATCTCAGGCCTCAGTAATATCCATAAAACACTTTTAGAAAGTTGCGCTGAGAATAAATTCATCTGTTGTTATCATGAAACATAATCTGTGGACCTGACATCATCCTTCAAACATCCTCTGAACGTTGCAGTTAAATCATTATGTCTTAGTTAACATTAACAGTATAGGAACATTCAATTTTAATTATAAACATATATAAACATTCTTTGAACATCCGACTAAGGCATATTCTTTAAAACTTCAATAGAACTTGTAGGAAACGTTCTGTGAATGTTCCCTGCTAGCTGGGTAGACTCTACTTTCTAATAGAAGCCAATCTTTCACATGTCCTTTACAACCAAAATCTATGAAAATAAATCAAGCTAATCTAATAAAACACAAGCGAACTACCATTTACTCTTTAACTTAATACATCAGTCTGTACAGTGTATGCTCTATGGGTAGCCAAGTTCTGTACACTGACATACACATCATCACTATCATTTCAAAATGTCTTAATTTCATTTTGAAAGTACCCGGTAGATTTTATATTGTGTAAATAATTTATAATGAAAGTGCAAAAGAATATGATCAAAATGACTCATCTAATGATTTATAAACCTGTCATTGGCAGGTTATTCTGTGATGACCTGTAGCTGGCCTACCTGGGATGCTACAATATACTGCCGCACTACCAAATACTGTACAATGTGACAAATAACATAAACTACAGTTTTAGCTCAGAACGCCTGTTTAAGACGGGCTGTTTATTCTCCAGTAAAGTTGTCGTTTAGGCGATACAAGGTTTTGTTCTGATAGACACACTGCTTAGTTATCACGACAACATATTTGGTGCTGGTTGTTTTCTCACGCTTTCCTCTCCCGTTGCTCAGCACAGGGCGGAAGCATAGCCCGTCCCTTCAAAACAGTGGATAGTTGTGCTGTCATTTCTCTGTTTCCGCTCCTCTTTCTGAGCCACAACTAATAATGTGGCATGCTTTCTTAAGTTATGGTCAAGGATGCCTCACTTTAACTTATCACATGGAGAAATGGCAGTGACAGGACCGCTGCAGGCTGATGTTCTGGGGAAAACTAGCATAAGCTCCTTATCGTAAAACATTAAGTTTACGCCCAAAGGTGAATGCTTGTGTCAGTTTCTGAGGCCTTCTGGAAATCCCTGCATCGATGTGACAGGTCAGTGCACAAAACTAGCCCGCAGCCGAAGGACGCCTCATACGCATGTGCACGCACACACACACACACAGGCGCACAGGCACAGCCACACGCACATACACACACACACACACACACACACACACACCCATGTACTGTACACTTTAATTGCTATAATTTCTATTTCAGTAAGGCAGCTGTCAAAAAAAGAAAGGGAAACTGTGACAATGAGGCTCATTCAAACCAACAAAAAAGACAGATTCCAAATGTTTCTCATTAATTCTAAGAAGGTCCCATACTGCAGGTATTTATTTCAGGATTTGTATTTTAGGAAACGTGTTTTGGTCATTCCTTCTGACTGTAGGTCCAGTTTTGTTTGTTTACTTCACAGAAAGAATCATTTCCTTGTTTATTTGCTTGTTAGTGTAGAGTAAGTGTTACACTCTTAAGCACACTGCATGCTTTCATCATTGCTATTCATTAAATTAAACAGTATATGCTTTATTCATGGTCAAAAGAAGGAAAACACAGCAAGGTGTGCTGTATATCTCTAACTCTGGAGATTTCATTCGATAATGGCATGTATCTAGTCATTTGTTCTTTTACTTATTAACTTATTTAGTTTATTTTAATGTGCTGCTAAACATACAATAACAAAACACATTTGTTTTCCTCAGAGGTTGGACATAGAACCCAGTGCATGTAAAGCACTGGACTGTTTAAAGCAGACCACACTGCTAAATCATGTAGGCGATAAAGTCTGCGTATGCACTGGGTTCCTGGATCGATTAAAAGGGTCTTGAAGGGGTCATAGTGGATGCCTGGAGGAGAGCAGGAGTCGGGCTTAATGCTGGGTGTCAGACCGTTGACATTTTAGATGTACAGAAATGTTCCTCGTTCAAAGACTAGATGCTAGAGGTGGTGAGTATGCGTGTGTGCGTATATGTATTGCCTGAATTGGCATGAGCCCAAGAGAATATTGCCGCTGTCTTAACAGAACCTTGTATTTCTAAAATGTAATAAGATTGTGAAGGCCCTGTATCTTACATTTTTCTTGCATCTATGTTTTACCCATGTGATGCTCAAAAAGCCATCATGAATTATTTTACCATGACCAATTTTAAACCTCTCTTTATCACTTAGAATTAAACAGGCTGTGTGTAAACAAGCTCCATTCTGATTGGCTGTTCTCTATTGTGTCCAATTAAAAAAAGTGGCCCAGTGCAAAAACAATCCCTATACCTTTTGTTTGAATGGGTGGGGCTAAACTGCTGTAGGGTGTATTTGACATCAAGGTATTGTGACCTGTCCCAGGCCAAGTGTCATAGTCAATGTATTCATTTCATTAGTTTTCATTCTTCAGATTAATAACTGAAAAGATATATCTGGAGTTTTAGGTTCATCTTTACAGTAGCTGAGGAGAAACTACTGCTTTTGCTGAGCATGAACATGAGCACAGACTTTCGTCACCATTGCCCAAACACATACAGGCTCAGCCAGAGGCTTCAGCATAGTGGCACTGTTGTAGAAACTACTTATATCTCCCCTGAAACTGAAACAGCTCTGAACTTTAATGTACAACAATAAATCAGAATTTTTTGGAATAGTTTTGGATTACTCCTGTAGGTCCATTCACCCTGAAATGTTCACATACTGCAAAGGGCAGGTAGCTTATGCAAATGGTGTGAAAAAATAAAAAATAAAAACAGAATTTTGGAGTTTTGATAAGACAACGTCATGTGTACTGCACTCCTAAGAATGGACTACAGGCACACTTGCACACATGCTTAAATGAACTAGATTCATCCAATTCTCACACACCAACAACACCGTCCCGTGATTAGAAAGAGAGGCAATAGTAGGATTGGAGTGGCCCCTAATGTAATGCGCCCCACATTGTGTGGATGGAGTGACCCATATGTGTGTTGCGGTAGTGGGTCGGTGCCGGTCCCCACTGCTCTTCTTCTGCCTGCCTGCCCTGGCTCCCACTTCTGGGCTTGGCCAGGCCCCTGACGAGGCCATCTTAAAAATGCTCTAAGATCCTCTGTCCTTTACTGTCTCATTCAAAGAGCTCCGTCTTTAATATTCAGGGCTGCAAGATGGTGGGAGCATTTGTTCCCTTTCGCCACATTAAAATAGCCCAGAATCATACTCCAAGCTTGAACTCCAGTATCCAAAGTGGGGCTGTAAATTTGCCGTATCAAGGTCATGCTGTTTTTCTGCTCTTATGGAGAAGCGCAAGCAAACTAGAGGAATTTATGCATGTGGGGATTTACAGTAATTGATAGTGTAATGCTGTCAGTCTTACTCTTGAAGGTCAGTCTCATTCACAGACCATGTTCTTCTGTATAACTTGCTACAAGCAGATTGGCGAGCACACATACTCACACACACCCACGGAATAAGGTGATGATGAGGTGCGGGTCTTGTCTGGAGAGACAGAGTGGCTGAATGGCCTCGGGCCTGCTGATCTCTGTCTAAATGATGGCCACACTCTGGGCTCCTCTGACACACTCTCTTCTGTGTGTGTGTGTGTGCACGTGTATTCACCCTGTGCATACTGCTATATGGATTCTGTTTCAAGAAACAGCTTAAAGGGGCAATTAAAGAATAACCTTGAAAAATAAAATACCCAAGGCTAGAAAACAGTGTTTTGAAGTGCACTACAGAAGTCTTCTACCAATTAACATCATGCGGCAGGTATAGCATTAAACATTCTTATTAATCTGCTTATGAAAAGTGTAAACTTCCCAAACTGCTACTACTACTGCTATTATCACAATTATTATTTTTCTATTTGTGTTATTATTAGCATATATATTTATTTTTATCTAAATGTGAAGGCTTTGAAGAAGTCCCTCATTAAATGAGCATATTGCAGGAGACAGCAGTTAACGGGGGGATCTTGAGAATAATGATCTGTGTTTTCATGATAAAAAAGACCTTTGAATTGCTGTTATTCTAAAAGGTCCTTATAATATCTTGACCTTATATACACACATACACACACACACACACACACACACACACATATGTATATATATATATATATATATATTTATATGTAAGTGGGGAAAATAGTATTTGGATTTGCAAGTTTTCGCACCTAAAAGGATGGAGAGGTCTGTAATTTTTTATCGTAGGTACACTTGAATTTCCCTCTGGGATCAATAAAGTATCTATCTATCTGTCTATCTATCTATCTATCTATCTATTTATCTATTCAACTGTGAGAAGAAAAAAAATCCAGAAAATCACATTGTATGATATTTAAATAAATAATTAGCTTTTTATTGAATGAAATAAGTATTTGATATAATAGAAAAACAGAACTTGGTAAAGAAACCTTTGTTTGCAATTACAGAGGTCAGATGTTTCCTGTAGTTCTTGACCAGGTTTGCACACAGTGCAGCAGGGATTTTGGCTTGCTTTTGAATGCTTCTTACGTAGCCATTCCTTAGTTGCCCTGGCTGTGTGTTTCGAGTCATTGTCACACAGGAAGTCCCAGCCACGACAAATCTTCAGTGCTCTTACTGAGGGAAGGAGGTTGTTGGCCAAAATCTCACAATACATGACCCCATCCGTCCTCCCTTTAATATGGTGCAGTCGTCCTGTCCCCTTTGCCGAAAAGCACCCTCAAAGTATGATGTTTCCCCCCCTATGCTTCACGGGTGGGACGGTGTTCTTGAGGTTGTACTCATCCTTCTTCTTTCTCCAAACACGGCGAGTGGAGGTGATACCAAAAAGCTCTATTTGGTCCCACCTGAAACATGACCTTCTTTCATGTTTCCCTTTGGATCATCCTGATGGTCATTGGTGAACTTCAAATGGGGTTGGACATGTGCTGGTATGAGCAGAGGGACCTTGCGTGCCCTGCAGGATTTTAAACCAACATCCTCTTTGAGACTGTGGTCCCAGCTCTCTTCAGGTCATTGACCAGGTCCTCCTGTGTAGTCCTGGGCAGATTCCTGATCTTTCTCAGAATCATCCTTACCCCATGAGGCCAGATCTTGTATGGAGCCCCAGACTAATCTTATGTTTCTTCCGTTTTCTAATAATTGCGCCAACAGTTGTTGCCTTCTCACCAAGCTGCTTGCCTATTGTCCTATTTGTCCCTTTTCTTGGTCTTGGTCTTGCCCATGGGGGAGAGGTTGGTGTGTGATTGACTGAGTGTGTGGACAGGTGTCTTTTATACAGGTAACGAGTTCAAACAGGTGCAAATAATACAGGTAATGAGTGCAGAATAGGAGGCTTTTTAAAGAAATACTAACAGGTCTATGAGAGCCAGAATTCTTGCTGGTTGCTAGGTGATCAAATACTTATTTCATGTAGTAAAATGCTAATTAATTATTTAAAAATCATAAAATGTGATTTTCAGGATTTTTAAGATTCTGCCCCTCACAGTTAAAGTGTACCTACAATAAAAACTACAGACCTCTCCGTTCTCTGTAGGTGGGAAAACTTGCAAAATTGGCAGTGCATCAAATATTTATTTCCCCCTCTGTATATAGGTATATATTTTTTTTCTGACTATGGGACAGATCTCTGTGGAGATCTCTCACCACAGAATCAAGCACCTAGAGATGTGGCCAGTCTTATCAAACATTTTAGAGAGAAACAGCTCATTAAATTTGAGAGTGGTGCTGTAATAGAATGTTGCAATACGTCACTCCAAGTTCCTGAGTTTCTTCTGGATATTCCACAATCAACTGTGAGAGGTTTTATTAAAAAGCGGAAGCGTCGAAGAACCACAGCAACTTAACCACGAAATGGCAGACCACATAAAGTTACAGGTAACTTTAATGCTGTAGGTTTGTTTTCAGGGGTTGGCCTAGGCCCATTAGTTCCAGTGTAATGAAATCTTAATGCTTACTAGGACATTTTGGATAACTGCATGCTTCTAACTTTAACAGTTTGGGGTAGGCTCTTTTCTGTTCCAGCATGAGTGTGCCCCAGTGCAAAAGGCAGGGTTCCTAAAGGCATGGTAGGGTAGGTTTGGTGTGGAAGAACTTGACTGGTGTGTGCAGAGCCCCTACCTCAACCCCATCTGATACCTACGGGATGAACTAGAACAGAGATTGCAAGCCAGACTCTCTTGTCCACCATCAGTTTCTGACCTTACCTTCTGAATGAATGGACAAAATCTCACAGGTACACTCCAAAATCTTGTAGAAAGTCTTTCTGGAAGAGTGGAAGATGTTATAACTGCAAAATGGAGTGGAATGTCTATGGATTTAGAATGAGACGTCATAAAAGCTCTTGCAGGTGCACTGTGTGGGCTTTCAATACTGTTATAGTGTATATATACAGTACATATACAGAATGTCTTTATTCAGCATTTTATTTTGTTGTCTACTTAGAACATGTGTGACAAAGAATGGCCAAATGTGATTTTGCACACTACGATTTGGCCGTAAAATGAAACAAGCTGTTTTCCTTTTTTTGGTGGGCTCCTGAATCTGATTCGCCGGTTTACAGTGCGACACCACGATGATCACACAAAAGCATGACACGGACACAGGCAGGGAAATAAAATGATCCTCAGAGTAAGGAAAACCATGTCAACTATGCTCAAAGACATTTGAGTTCCTTGGCAGGGGTATTAAAATTTGTCAACATTTGCTTTACAGCCTGGAACAATAGTCTGCCCGTTTTGTGGCTGTTGCTGTGTTGTCATTGTTTTGCTGGGCTAGAACTTGAGCTGTTGTATGTACATTTTGCGAGTGCAAATAAAAGATTGCTATGGAACAGTCTAAGATTTTAGAATTTAGCACTATTTGCTGTCTTCTTATATAAATGCAGGATTTGCATTTGAGAGGAACAGCAGTGTTTCAGTGCATCAGTTCTGTACTGAAACATAAAAGTTTCATTTAAAATGTAAATATATTATACGTTTCAAAATGTAGCATTAAGTCCCACTGAATCAATGTAAATTACAATCACATGCAACGGTTGAACACATTTAAATATAGTATTTTTCTACAATGTACAATTTCTAGTTCAATAAATTTCTGAACAAATTAAGCAATGTATTACATAATATATATATGGCTGCATACTATACAGCAGCTTTTTTAGGCTACAGCAGTTTAGCTCATCCACTTGCAGTGAAATTATAAGGATAGAACAGGCTGCTTTTTTGTATGACCCACAATACAGGACAGGCAATCAGAACAAGGACCATTTACAGTCTAATAAGTCATTTACAAAAACGATTTTACTTTAAGACACAAATAAAAAAAGTCTAAAAACATAAAAGCCACTTAATTTTTGGTGCTCGAAAACCCCACATTATGGGAATTATGGGAACATCAATAAAGGTATAAAACACAAGGAACATGTAAACTATAGACCTTTATGTCTTTTTTTCCCAACAGGAACAACAGAAGGACTAGGGTATGAGGTAGAGTACAGATCATATCCAGGCTCCCTGAAAGCCAAAACATGTTTAGACTCCTGCATAGATTTAGACCTTTCAAATCTCATCCCTTCTTTTTATCCTCACACGTCTTTTCTCTGCGTCCAGTTTCATTTCTTGATTTATTGAGTTTGCATAGCAGGTGGGGACCTTTTTCTGTGACTGCAGCTGACGGCAGTTTCATGGCCACTGCATACTGGACAGAGTACTGTGAATGTTTTGTTGAAAAATTCTAAATTAAATCCTCAAAAAAGGGAGGACTCAATATGTTTCTCCTTACCCATTCACCATACAGATTTCTTTCACTGAGTTATAAGCGCATGCATTGTAGTGTATGGCTTCATCTCCACTACAGTGGGTGAGGGCAAGGAGCACACAGTGTGTATACTTTTTGGGAAAGAACTAACTTACGATAGTAACGGGTTGTAAAAAAGACCACAGCTCTACTGAGACTGTAAAGAGTGCTGTGAAATAAGAGGAGGAAGTCTTCATCCATGAAGAGGACATTAAATAATGGACCTGGCACTGCTGACCAGCCCATTAAGCTGAGCCTTTATGGGCCATTATGCACTGGGTCAATGAACACACAAGTGCAAGCTCTCCATGGCTGGGTGGCAGCATACCCCAGACTGGCACACTGCTTTCTGGATTTTGTTTGTGTGTGTGTGTGTGTGTGTGTCTGTGGACAGGCACCGAGAAGGGCATTACATGATGTGAAGCTGCAGCTAAATGTGGCCTTGGTGAAGTTACTGTGGTTTGGGGGGCTTAGGGATTGAGCAGTATGCTGATACAATATTGTATTACATTAAATCACAAAAGGGTTTTCTGAGCAGATCTAAGAGGGTATTGTCAATACTTACACAACACAACTGCAACTGCATTATAGGGAGATGTTCTGAGGTGGTGTAGATGTTGGAGGTCATATGCAGCCAGGCTGTCAGCGAATGTCAGTGGCTTTACATCGCCTGTAGTTTGTGTGGTCAGTACCACACTGTTGGCTCTATTCGGCTCTCATCAGCACTGAGCCATGGAAAAGCTGTGAATCAGTGCAGAAGTAGGAAAACCAAAGATGAAAACGAATGAATAATCTTCTAAAGAAACATGGATTGTGTAGGTGCTCCGATAATACATTTACATAACATACAATGCATTACTTTTACGTTCACATTTAGGATTGCGCAATACTATTTAGCTAGCTTTAACATGGATATGAGAAAAACACATTAAAGGAGTAATATGTAAGATTTTTATTTTAAACCATTCCGCTATTAACTAAAATGATCAACAAAAATGTAAAGAAAATAAAGTTTTTATGGCACGTCAATAGCCCAGCTAGCCCCAGCTCATCCAGTTTCATAACACCACTTTGTACTTCAAGAGTCACTCTACAGCGTTTTTTTTCCATTGCTAGAAACAGCCATTGAGTAAAGAGATGAAGTCTGATGCTGAACTTGCAATGTTTTTCCTAGACTAGTAAGTAAACTAAAGTTAATGATGAAGTTGAGGACAATGGATGGTGCATTTGCTTGCCTCTTATGATAGTGGTGGACACCACAACTTTCTGGTTATGTGTTGCCCCCTATTGTTTGAAGCATGAATCTGACAGGTTACGTCATCTTACACCTTGCTCATAAAAATGTATATCCCTTATTTTATGTTGCTATTTTACAGATCAGTAAAGATAAAAATAAGTTTCTCCCTGGAATTTGAACAATTCTTGTCAGTAAACGTCAAATAGCTATAAGCATAACCAAAGTTAATTAAACTACACGCATAAAAACACACCATAATCGCTGTATTTGACAGCAAAACTATACACCGCACTACAGTTCTGATGAACTTCAGAAACCAGAATCTATTAATGATGTGATGAAAATGTCTTCAAGTAATATGATATCATTGTTGCCATCTCACCCACCCCTAAGGTTAATCCTATTTCTTTAAATTAGTATTGTACGTTTTGTGTTTCTGGCAATCACAGTGTTGATATGGAAGTCGTGGTTACAGCTGTTCTCCTGGGAGTGAGCCTATGCAGGGATCTAACCCACTCTTACAAAGCAACCAGTGACTCTCCACTCGTAGGGTTGCCAGTAAATAAAAACACAGCTTTCAGGATAGCAAGGGAAGTGTGTGGTTTTGTGCATGTATGCGTGCGTGTGCACACCGTGGGGGGCGGCTGGGGTGCAGGGCAAGCCATGCAGCTCTATTCTCCTCCTCGCTGTCAGGAAATATAATTTGCGCCTTCAGTGATTCACCTGGTTCATATGCAGCATGCAAATTTATTTCCCTAATAATCAGAGCAGGAGATTGCCCAGGAGGATTAATGGCATCATTCCTTATGCACCCGCTGCCTCCTGGACCGCTAGGATATTACCCACCTCTGACATGGAAAAATTGTGTTAGTTCTACAGAGAAAACGCCTGGATATTTGTCCTGCTCGACAATATAATAGGCTGGTGCATCATCAGATTGCAATGTCATTTCAAAAACCTTGAATACAAATAATGTACAGTGGGAGAATAGATGGTGCGTTCCTTAATACAGTGGGCTAGTTATCCTTCATGCAGGTATAAAGGAGGCTGCTTGACGCAAGCCCTTATTTAAATGAAGCTCACCGCATCCAGCAGCTCTGGGCTCCATCCTAGGACAGATCCTTCTTGCTCCTCTTTTAATTAATCTTTCTCTCTCTTTTCCCTTTTTTTCCCCCTTTCCTCTGCTCTCAGAAAATCTCTTTTCTCCCCTCCTTCTCCATTTTAAAGCAAACAGCATGAAATATGTATGGAACGGACATATTAATTATCCCGCTATGTGGGGAAAACAATGCAGCCGTGGCATGGCGGGTTCGGAAGCTGATCTGTCACCCGGGCACTGGGAGGGAGAGAGTGCCTGAGAAAGGAAAAACCTAATTAACAAGATAAGTGACCAACAGGAACCCTCTGTCAGGAGTCACACCCACCCCGGAGCTTAGCCAGCATGGCCGCCGCCGGGGCTGCAGCGTTATCGCACTCCCGCCTGGGCCGCCATCTTGATGAAACTGCCCCATTTCTGCTGTGATCTAATACTACTCAGTGCTCTCTTCCCTATGAACACTTACTCCAACAAGACCCCAGATCTATGAAAGCAGAGAGTTTGCCAGCAACGCAATCAGCCATGCAAGTCAGGTTTTTAGACACAATATCAGCAAAAAGGCTCATTGGGGCAGCTGAAATATACAGTAACTCCAGTCATCGCAGCGTGAGGTAAGGAGGGAAGCAGATTAGCTTGTAACGATTAGAGAAATAGAGAGCGAAAAAAATATATGAATCAATATTTCATCATAGGGAGGAATCCATAACTGCCCTTTGTTTAATTTATGCTTGACACGGTGGATCGCGTTTCCTTGGAGGTTGGTCATGGGGTTTCCGGAGGGCTGTGGAGCGCTCTTCATCAGTCCGAAGCAGACTAATCCTGTCTAACATCTGCTTAATACATCCAGCTCGGGCCACGCGGCCCAGCTCAAAGTGAACATCAGGCTGAACGGATAAGAGGAGACCAGGCCAGGAACGGAAACGCTCCTCATGAAGAACTCTCCCTTCATTCCTTTTACTCTCTCTCTCTCTTGCTGCCTTTGTTCTTCTCCAATACCACAGGGTGGCCTGAGGTGAGGCACAGTATTTTCTCCCTCTGTCACCCACTCATTACAGCCTTGACATCCCCCCTTTGGCTCTTCATCACCAAATTATAGGAAAGAATTCTTCTTGGTGAAAAACGACAGTGTTCTCACCCCGCCATTGTCCAGCGGACGGAGCCAAGAGCAACATTGTGGAGGACCAAGTCCTTAGAGTTCACAGACACTATGCAAACACCGCATCAAGCCATTACCCAGCAGATCCAGCAGAGATAAAAGACCACTCACTTTCAGGGCACATGCTATACATCAACAAGATCATCAAGTCTCCCCAGTTTGGCCTTTTGCAATACAAACGTCCCAGGTTCTTCTCCTCTAAGCCTCTGTTTACCAGAGATCCCCTCCATACAAATAAAAAGGTCAGGGCTGGGGGTCAAGGACAAGCGTCCCCTAAGAGAAAAAAAAAGTGTTTTTTATCCCTCCCTCTTTTTTGGAAGTCACTGCAGATTCATAAGGGGGCATTGCATCCATGGTCATCAGCTTTAGAGAACCAGTACCAAACCCACCAGTGACCAATTATAAGGAGGTTAGGCTGAAAAACTGTGGGAAAAGTGCATCTGATTGGATGGTCAGGCATGCGTGGCCAGGACCTGCGATGTTGCTCCAAAGCACAGAAGTCATGCACAAAGCCATCTTTATGGGCATCGTTTTCACAGGTCTGTGTCTCTCTGGAGTTTGAGCAGTCCAAACACATTACAAACCGCACATCCACCTTAAATAAGCCACTCACCTGGCAAATTTATGACTGCAGCCGAGACACTGCAGAGAGAGTCCTACCCTTGATGAGTTGAGCACAGGATGCAATCAAATAACTACAGACCTTTGCACAAGCTTTAGGTGAATCACATAACCTCTTATTTTTGCTTATCCATAACGTCTGTGCCAAGAGTGATACATGGAGAATGACATATGTATTACAGCTATACAGACACGTAGAACACAAACCAGCAATCTAAGCATCTCGGACACATGAAAGTAAACTCATATATACACTACCATTCAAAAGCTTGGAATCAGGTGCCGTATTAGGAATGATTATATCGTCACTGTCCAATGAAAAACATGTATCTCCACTATTGACCATTTTTACTTTTATGCATCTTTTGAACACGTCACCTGCTGTTTACACTGAGTGAGAATCTCATGATGAATGGACCAACAGAAATGGCCCAATATTGTTTGGAAAGATGTCTGGTTCCATTGACTTGCACTTAAGTTAAATTAGGTTTTTTGCCTCTTCACGATATATGAAGCTCATATACAAACTAGACCCCAGAAGTAGTTTTAAGATGCTTTGTTCATTATGTGAACAAAGAAGAAAAAAAAGAAGACTTCATGAAATTAAATTGTGTAATTATCAATTAATAATCATGGATCATATTTATATATAATGTTATCTATTGATTACAAAATGCAAACTGGTGTAATAAGATTGAAAACAGTGGTCCGGAATGGTAACATACTAATAGATTTTTCGCACCCTTCATGGATGTCAGTCGCTCCTCAGACATGTTGTGTCACCACAGAAGTCGGGCTTGAAAACCTCCAAGCCACCTTGCTTATGTGAGATGAGGTGGAATTGCTTTGAAATGACCTGTCGCTACCCAGTGTGGCTAATGATTAAGATGTGCGTACGTTTAGTGAAAGTTATTAACGACTCTTTTCATCCGAAATGGGATTTATTAAAATGAACGCATAATTAAATTTAGCGATGAGCCGCGTTGAACAATGTCAGATAGCGGCTACTTTGATTTTGTTTTAAAGTAATTATGCAGAATTGACATGAGTGAGTGTGGTGCTGTGGCCCCTTTAATGAATTAAATAAGAAAAATAGCCCAAGTTTCAGAGTCTGGCAGGAGTTAATTGCACTGATATGATGGTTACTCCAAATGCTGTCATTTCATTTTTGTTCTTCACTTCTTTCACTGTGTTTTTTTTCCTCCTTTTTGCGGTTTTATTCTCATTTCTTTTAATTACCAGGGATTTTCATAGTTCCTGTCATATATGAAAGAACAGATTAACCCCTTGTGATTAATTTGCATTGTTTGTCTCATTAAAAACACAATTTTCAAACAAGTCACACAGACAAATGTATTTATAGTTCTGTTTATTACCTCTATGGAAGACATGTCATCTGACCATGATGTATTTTTCCAGATAATAGAGATGTCAGGCTGATTCCTTACTTTCTGATGAGCTTGATTAGGCTTTATTGCTGCTCAGAAGTGCAAGACGTGAATGCGTTCTGTGTAGCAAAGGGGTCTAACATTCATGGTGATTTTATGATGTCTCTCGCCTCTGGGAAAACTCCACTCGGACTGTCCCTGGCTCTGCACACTCTCTTTTGCTGCTTGCACCTGCAGCTGATCTTTGACTCATTAGTACTGCTACATGGCCTTTGGTTTAAATAATTTGTCCTAGGGTCTGGGTGCTACGTACCCGAGTTTGAGCCGTTCTACTTTGTGATTATTGTTTGTCCTCTCTGAGTCATCCTTGCTTGCCTTCCTGATTTTGCTGTTATGAATTTGCCGTCGATGTTACCTGCCTGTGTTTTGACCCCTGCCTGTCTGGACCCTACGTGAGGCAGTATACAAGTTGATTTAGGTTCCGTTTTTGGACTTGCCTACATCTCTTGTTCTAAAAAATGAATCCTGCCTAGTTTAAAATGCAATCTCACTACTGTGTTAGCTGGGCTATATACATTTCATTTACACTTCCCCACCTAATACAACAATACAACAATACAATACAACAGCTGACCAAATTACTTTTCCCAGGTAGAATGTGTTTTTCAACCAATTTGCAACCAACTGATAGATGTGAAAACTAAAACATTTCTGTAAATTAATAATATTGCAATTGAACATGCTATAAATGAATAACATAAATTAATGATATTTGTTGTTCAAGAACTACATTACAATATTACTTTGAATGTGTTGTCACAAAATATAAGCTCACCAGACATGTGGTAAAAACTTCAGGCTCCTGTAAAAGGTATTGCATGAGGTGTGGAAAATGGGTTACAAAGCATATGTTAATGCTTGTCAAACAGGAGTGATTGCATTTGGGTGTGCCAAAGGCCATAGTATGACGGAAGCAGCTGAATTTGCAGGTGTATGGAAGCATACAATCATACGGGTCTATCAGCAGCGGCAAAAATCCCAGTCTACAGGAAATTTTCCTCAGAATTGTGCCAGAAATGTGGCCCAAATGTGCAATCCTTTGACACAAGCAGCGAAACACTGAAATGGCCTACATTCAAAACTTGTCAAGTACATGCCAAATTGAATTGAAGCTGTTATGGCTAATTGTCTGTTAAACATGTAATGTAAAAATACTTGAAAATGTATCACTTGTAGTCAGTAGCCAGTGGTCCAGTGAGGTCTCTGGTTTTTGTACAGTGCTGTATATTATTAAGGTTGGATACCAGTGTGATTATCAAAAATATTACAAGCCATCTACATGTACATGTTCTCCGTAGTCCTTGTGTGTCTGGGCATGTGTGTGAGTGCATGGATGTGTGTGTTGTGTGTCACGTGTGTAGTGTGTCATGTGTGCAGCAAATAAGCTGTTTGCCATTTGCACATTCTCCGGAACTGGAAAAGTGCTGATGATGCAGCGCCTGCTTACCTCTCATACGCTGTCAAAACAGGGGGAAAAGATGGGAAAAAGGGGCCGTGTTTGCATTTAAAAACTGGACACTCCCTCTCCGTTCTTCCACACAGCGGTCCACATGTCTTCTCTTTGCTCAAGTGTTTGCTGACAGGCCTACAGGGGAGGCTTTGAGGGACCTTTAGCTCTGAAGCCTTCAGCCAGTCCAGCCTCCATGAACAACACAGCACGCACAAACACACAGAGAAGACAAGTAAGGCTCAAGTGCTCTCCTGCAACAAACACGGCCTTCACACTCACAGACCCCTGAGTTTACCAAAACATCGCCATGGCGACAGATCACACAAAAGCCTTAATTTGGCCCCTTGGCCACAAGAAGAGCGCAGGCTGAGACGAACTGTATCACTACTCCTGCATGAATATAATAAACTCTACCGCACCAAACAAGCGCTGAAAACAAGTCCTGGGTCTAGGTGCCCTGGCACTGAGCTGCACTATAAACATGGGTGCTGCGTTTGTGCAGCTGCAAATAGTGCCTTTCATATGAGGTGAGGAGAGGTTATCAACATCATAGCCCTGCATGCAGCTGGCCACGTATTAATTATCACACTCAGTATTCACGCCTGTTTCTCCGAGCCGAGGTGATATTTGGCTGGGGATGTGAGGTCTCATTATTACGGGGTCCGCTCGCCGGGTCCTCTGCTCCTCCTGTCCGCCAAATAAATAAATAAATAAAAATAAAGAGCCACTCGCTGTCCTCTGGCTCCCTGTGGAAATCGGCGAGCCCATCTCAGTGCTTAGCAACCAGCCCTGGGGCCTGTTTTGCACAGCTTAATTCAGATGTGAGTTAGCGCCAGTTGATTGGCTGTGCTGCCCACTCCTCCCTTTCTCTCTCTTGCGCTCTCACTCAGTCTCTCTGAGAGAAATGTACAATAGATGCAGAAGCTGCTGCGTGTGACAGTAATGAAGGATGGCTAGGACAAGAGGGGGTCTGCACTGGAACTATACTCGCAGGAGATAATGGTCAGTGCGCTTCCATTAAAAAAAAAAGTTTAGCTCCTCCATATGAATCTCAGCATTTTAAGCGAGTTTGACTCTTCAGCTCTGCTGTAATTACTTAGTCTTGTAATGAACTTCTTGTAACCATATGGTAACTGACTGTGTTCCTTGAATTGCTCATGTGTCACTGAGAGAACAATGTTACATTGCCGTTTACACTGTGTGAGAATCGCATGAGGAATGGACAACAGAAATGGTCCAAAAGTGCTTGGAAAGACGTCTGGTTC
Source organism: Prochilodus magdalenae (assembly GCA_024036415.1). Lineage (NCBI taxonomy): Eukaryota > Metazoa > Chordata > Actinopteri > Characiformes > Prochilodontidae > Prochilodus > Prochilodus magdalenae. The sequence continues at coordinate 494,549 of JAMWET010001399.1, read as the reverse complement.
TATTGACTTCCATTAAAATTGAAAGAGGTTTTTGATCTCTCCTGTAAAGTTACCATTTTGGAGATATATATATATATTTTTTTTGGACAGCAACGATTTGTATAATGCGTTTAGGCCTTAAATTATGTGTCTATATTCCAGCTGCGATATGTATTTTTTTTTTTTTTTTGTGCGCCACATGCCCAGAAGGCCTGGTGTTACTCCACCTCCACCGCAAAATCTGCAGCAACTCTGTGAGAATATTTACCATTAGCAAACATGGCCATTAGCAAACATATTTACCGTTAGCAACCATGGCAGTCCAACACCATACTGAGAGACACTACTTCTGTATGTGTAGCTCAATAAATGTTGCCCATATCCGTCTAAATGTATCATCATTTATTGCTCCTTGTAACCTTTATCTTCCTTCCCAATAGCATTGCAATCAACACTTCCTTCTTGGTTCACAGTGGCTTACTATTCAAGGCTCTTCACTTTTTTATGAAATTCTTATTCTGCACCATTTAAAGTGGAAGGGGAAAATCAAATATAAGGCCAAGTCATTTGTCTCATACGTGCATGCTGTGTACTCTTCCCTCCAACCATCAGACACTGCTGGAATTTGGAAAATATTACAGTCATTGAAATTTAGGTACCAGCTGGTCAAAGGCTTGCTTCGGGGCCTGGTGTGATACAGCTGATCAAGTCAGGTAAATCCTTAGACGGTATGAATGGAAACCACGTGCTTATGTCAGGCTAAGGGTAACCCCAAAAGACTGGCCAATCCAGCAATTTTGATTGAAACACACAAAAAAACGCCCAAATGTACTCATGTTAGCATGGTCTGCGCTGCTTTCTCTGTTCTCTCTACTCTCTCTACTATTATTTTCTCTGTTTAGGAATGACTGGTTCAAGATGTTCCTCAGATATGAGTTTTGTCATAACCTTTATGCTAATATGAGTTATTAGCAGAAAGGTTATGACAAAACTCATATCTCAGACTTTCCTAAAAGCACAATAATCTTACATATACACCTTAAACAGACAAAGATCAAGGAAGGAACATTTAGAGGTCCTTCAGCTTGTGTAAACAGAAGATGCTTTCTATTAGAAGCCTTTCGCAGAGGTTCTGTGACCATGACAAAATGTGTTTTTATGGCAGCAAAGGCTTTTTAAACCACCATATGAATCTGAATAAAACATACTTTTGTCTAATGGCTGCTGTGTAACATACCTAGTGAATACCTAAGAGAAGGTGATATGGTATGTCACTGCAAATAAACTCTATCTAAAAAACAGGTTTTCTATGTGAAACATTTTGAGTGAACAAATAGCTTTATTTCACATTATATTTATATTTACACATTAAAATTCCAGTGTGCTACATGTTCCAAATACTTTCAAATGGTTTGTTCAATTTAAATGAACAGATTTCTCTTTTTTAGCTCGGCATACCATTACAACTTTCTTAGAATAAATATCCACATAATGAATTATATTACCATTAATGAACCAAATAGCCTTACAAGCTTACATGAAGACACTTAGCTACCGTCAGTGAAGGGAAAAAAAAGAGGCATTTGTTTCCACACAATTTGAATTACAGTGGTATTATATTGGTGTACACAGTACAGGAATGGATGTAATAACTCCACTCCTCCCACTGATGCTGAGCGCTGAAGTTGCTCAGTCACCAGCAGTGAGAAAGACAGAGAGAGAGAAAGAGAGAGAGAGAGAGAGGGAGAGGGAGGGAGAGAGGGAGAGAGAGAGAGAGAGAGAGAGAGAGAGAGAGAGAGATAGAGAGAGAGGGGGAGAGGGAGAGGGAGAGGGAGGGAGGGAGGGAGGGAGAGGGAGGGAGAGGGAGGGAGAGAGAGAGAGAGAGAGAGAGAGAGAGAGAGGGAGAGGGAGAGGGAGAGAGAGAGGGAGAGGGAGAGAGAGAGAGAGAGAGAGACAGAGAGCGAGAGAGAGAGGGGGAGAGGGAGAGGGAGAGGGAGAGGGAGGGAGGGAAAGTGGAATGAAATGAGCTCAACATGGACTCACACCACTGAGGCACAGTTTAACATCTTCACTGATAGCGGGTCAATTACCTGTGTGTAATTGCAATAATTCCAATAACGCTGCAGTCATGCTTGACAGTTTCCAGACCAGGTCCAGTAATTGCAGGGTGATGTATATGACTGGAATCAAAGGAGTGCCATTGGATCTAGGCTTTGCCTTGCGCAGTGGAACCGACAATACTTAATGCAATAAAACCTGGGCTTATTAGCACTGCTCTAAATGGCAAATTGGTGTGAATACCAAATTGTTCAGGTTATGATTGAGGGGAGAAAAGTTGAAGAGGAGAGACTCAAGTGAGAAAAAGAGTGATATTTTAGCAAAAGGCCTCGCAAAACTCTGGAATTAACATCATTCGCTAAACTTAATGCTGGCTGAACAGAAATTGTTTTGTCAGAAGAGTCATTCACCTTGAAGTAATTAAAGTGTCTCACGGGCTTATAATTACACTGGTAAACATATATGCTACTCTGATAATGGCACCATTTTCATTATTCCTTGTCTGTAGGCTGTTAAGGACCTTCTTTAGCTGCCATTCAGTAGTGTAATAACCTACAGTATACAGCATCTCTGTAAATCAGAATCTGCTTGGACATCATTTCACTAGGAAAAGAAGCTCTGTTCATACTTGCCTTTGCATGAGCACACAGTAACATGGAGCAACAAGAGGGTAATGTGACCCGAGCGCGTTTACTGAAGTAATTAAACCCCAAAGCAGAGAGGAGATGGGGGAGAGAACTGCAGGGACGGAGAAATATTGCCCAATAGTGGGGCCATTCTGTTAATAGGCCCCGCGTGATGATGGATCTTGCAAAGTGGCCTCTCCGCATTAGCAGGAAGGCATTAATAAACAGGAATGGGTTAATAGTGCAGAAAAAGCCAGCAGTCAGACCGTGGGGGTGTGGAATATTCCTTTCTTAAGTCAGCTGTAAGTAATTACACCATGGTGCGCTTCTGACGATTACCATAACAGAGCAATTGGACGTGAAAAATGGATAATAGTATGGACATGAAAGTGTGTTTAGAGACCGTCTGGGAGACTTGGTTAATACCACGCATTCTGCTCCTCTCCCAGGAAATGCGAGGGGGGCACGCTGGCCATTTCTGCACTGGGGGCTCCGCACTGCTCTTTCGGGCGACCCTCTGAAACGTTTCAGATTTATAAATTGTGACAAGGCCTCTCCCTCTGTTAACCTAGAGTTTTCTCCTCCGTATTTGGCAGCTGTCCATTCCATACATACACACCGCAAGACATTTCACAGCCGCACCACACGCAAATGAAAGACGAGAAGCTTGAAAGCCTATATGGTCTTGGCTTTGGACCATTAGATTGCAGCGTGTCGTGGAGAAACATGAAACGTTCCTGTGTTTAATGTTCATGTCTCGGCATTAGGCTACTCAAATTATTCTCCCTTCATATAGATCCCAGAATGGCCTTTAATCAAACCTACAACTCAAGCAGAAAGAGTAGCTCTCCTATTGGCAGGTTAGTTGCTCCTTAATCTCGCATTAATAATGTTCATATGGAGTAATGAAAACATAATAAGAGCGGACCTCCAACACGAGCAGATGGTTGAGATACACATTACACATTCCTGAGCTCCATCATACACTCGCACTAGAGTTGTGCTTTTCTCTTTGGACCAGGCCTACGTCTGAGTCCATCAAAGACAGGATAGCCGGCTCTGACATTAAAATGACTCTGACACACTCACACACACACACACATCAAGAGGAGCTCACAATGTGGACATTCAGATCTCAGCTGTGACACCCAGGACAGGGGCTGACTTTGTTCTTGACTGTAAAGGATGGAATAAGAAGGAGGCTGGAGACTAAAGCTCAGACATCTCAATCCAAACAATCCCAGTAGCCTCTAGTTGACGGGTCCCACAGCTGGGCTAACACTCCACTCTGGACCATGGGGCTCCAGGGTCAGGGGTCATTCAGCTCGGCGGGACTTCCTTTGGGAGTCTCAAAACATTCTTTCAGTAACAAAGCTGTTCTCACTCACAGGTGTATATGAGTGTATGTGTATGTGAAGTTTAGAGGGAAAGAGAAAGTTATAGAGAAAGAGAGACCATCCAAAAGAAGAAAAAAAACAGAGCGACCTTGAAAACACAAGAACTGCATTGTTAAAGGGTCTATCTGCATTTTATGTCCCTTGTGACATTAGCTATTTAAACTGATCAATATTAATATGAGCTATGTTCTGATAGGCTGCCTTATATTGTGTCTCATTTAAAAAACACTAAAGGCTGAAACACTCCTAATAACTTCAGTGCGAATCAGTGGGTCATCACCCTCCTGTAGGCTGAATAGACAAGTACATGTTGAAGCAGCAGTGTGAAACCTCTAGCAGTGGGGTTGTGTATTGCAACCTGCTCGTTTTTGAAGGAATGGACACCATGTTCTCCGGACCAAAGACGAAAAGGTCCATTCAGATTGTTTTCAGCAACAAACCCAAAAGCCAGGGTATATCATGGTATTGGGTCAGTGTGTCAGTGCTCCTGGCAAAGGCCATGTATACTTGGTGTAGATGCTGTGATGGCAGCATTAGTCCAATGCATGCATTGGACCCATGCATTATTAACAAGACAATGCACAACCACATGCTGCACACATCACAAGGGCATGGCTGCAGAAGAATAGGGTACGGGTACTGGACTGGCCTGCCTGTAGTTCTGACATGTTCCCAACAGAGAATTTGTGGAGAATTTTGGAAAGAAAATTGTGACAATGGAGACCCTGTACCATTGCACACCCTAAGATATGTTTACAGGAAGAATGGGATGAAATGACGCCTGAAACACTTAAATGTTTGGTATCTTTGGTGCCAAAATATTTTTTAAGTGTTGTATAAAGGAATGGCAATATTACAAAGTGGTTAAACCAACTTCTTTGGAATGTGCTGGAGGCCTGAAATGCAGGAATAGGTGTATATTAACAAATGAAATGAAGTTGACCTGACCATATTTTGGCTTCATACTGTCCCAACTTTTTCTGATTTGGAGTTCTACCACATCAAACTCTTTATTGTAAACAAGAGAGGAAACTTGGTATGGACCCTGTAGGTCACCAAGGTTAGAGCACATTTTTACTTTCTCTGAGTGCTTTTCCAAGCTTTACAGATTGTAAGCATACACACATAGGGTAGGTCTTCATCTAGTTCTGAAACCAAAAAAACAGAGATGCTAATCTTTTTCATCATCCCAGTAGCTGCCGTAAAAGAAGCTTCCTCTTACTGACTTCTCCAAAAACAGTGCCAGAAACAATAGCTCATGTGCAGTGGAAAAGAGCATACTCTGGCAAAAGTTTAGCCACCTCATCCAAAAAGGCCAAAGCATTAGCAACGTTCGCCTGGCCACTGTCCAGTGCATTCGCTCAGATATATTTATGTGCATTGCATTAAGAGTGAGGGCTGCATGCATTTGGACAGAGCCATGAGCTGACGGCTCAATCTGTTGTGTGACATGCGGCCGGCTGTCTGGTTCCTGCATGTGTGTGTGTGTGTGTGTGCGCATTTGTGTGTCTGGGCTCAGTTCTTGCTCTCCTCATGCAAGAGATGGACCTCTACAGCCCCGCCACCTCATACCAGCCTCCGCTCACACTGCTACACTTAAAAGATTTACAGCAGACAGGGACTTTTTTCTGTACAGCATGTATATGTGTGTCTCTGTGCGTATGCTAGGTTGATGCAGTCAGTTAGGAAGGCCTGAGCAAGGTCACCACCTAACAGGCTGTCTCTCCCCACAAATCTTTCCACACAGATCCCAGAAAGTTCCACTTTAAAAGCTCAGGATAAATATTTGTTGACAGAACGCCATGCGACTCGGCGTGCCCAGCCATACTGGGTCTAAAATAAGACACTCAGCTCTGCTTAGGGTCCTTCCAAGGTTCCTCACAGAAAAACAAGGCTGGTTTTCTCTTGGAAAGCATACATAAATGAGTCAGTGGCCATTGCCTCCCACACAGAACTACTGCAGAGGAACACACACACACACAGTGACTAGAGCAGGTGGCACACAGCTCCAACTATAGGGCAGGATATTGCTATATTACTTATGCTGGCTGCACGATTTCATGGGTACGAAACTGGTCTTTGGGGGAGGGGGTGTTTCAGTATGACTTTTTCAGTTCTGCTGTATTGTACACCTCAGCAGTGGTCAGTTTCTGTCTACTGGACCACTTTTGGCTGGATATTTATGGCTGGGATGCTCTGTCCTGCATTTGATATCCACCCAACGTATCCAGCCTCATTCTTAAGTATCCTTACTTTAATTAAGTGTCACATGATGTGTCATGAGTAAATTTTGTCACATGAGTAAAAGTGTATAGATCAGGCTTGGGTTATAAAAACCGCACATATTTTGCATATTCCACAAAGCTTCAGTAAACCCATTTTAGCAAAATTGAAACAATATGGCACAACTACAAACATGACAAGAGAAAGCCAGCCACAAATACTCCACCAAATACAGAGCAAGCAGGAAAAGCATTAATCAGAGATATCCAAATTTCTGTCCTTACGACCACTTTAACCCGTTTGTTCCACAGAGGAGGGCTTAATCGAAGAGTGTCCAGAAAAAAAGGCATTGCTTAAAGATAAAAGAATAAAACTGGTTTGGAGTTCCTCTGAAACATGACAGAAGATTCTCTGGTCAGCTGAGATTAAAATGAAATGTTTTGACCATTGTGGCACAAGCAAACCCTACATGTCCCATCTCCCCCAAGAACATCATTACCCCAGTGAAGCATGGTGGTGGCATTGTCTTAGAACAGCCTAGCGAAAGCCAGACTCTAATCCAAATTAGACTTAGTTGCATGACTTGAAAATTGCTGTACACTTTTTTTTTCTTTGTACTGCAAGAAAAAAAAAAAAAAAACAGGAAACAGGAAACCTATATCTGGTTTTATTCAGAAGGTAGCAAAGCAGTTTTGTATGCATATCTATGCATGTAAGTTTCCAGAAGACTATTCTCCTTTAGTCACTTGTATGTGTGTATATGTGTATGTGTGTGTGTTCTGCAGCTTCCTCACAGAGGTTTCCCCCTTTTTTTTTAATAATCAACCAATATATTATACATTATGCACATACACATATAATTCAAAACAATAGAACTACTATGGATAAATTAGAATTAGAACTTCTGTAATCGACTTCAAATGAATCATTAAAACAGCTTATCTCTAAACTCGAACACAAATGTAAAGACAGACATACACATGCCATCACATATTGCTGCTGTCTGAACAAAAACAATCTAATTTTATTTTTCAGCTTTTGACACAGTTTGTTGCTCTTTACATGGTGTGTACCTTTAATGAAGAATAAATGAAAAACAGACCACTAACTCATCAGCAGTCAGTCTAAAAACTGAATGCAGAGGTAAACGTTCTGGAGCATTAGTGGGTTTAAGCAAACTTCAATGTGCCTATGTGATGTCAGAAGCCTCTAAATGAAAGCCCAAGATGTGTATGGTTAACCACCTATTAAAATACACACCACAAACTGGCCACAAACTGCACTTCACTGTGAATGTTCAACATTGTAAATGTCTTTGTACCAAGTTTCTGTACAGATTGTATTAATACACAACTGAGTAATGGTGCCCTGCTGTATACTAGCAGAAAGAGGAAAACAAAGAAAACAAATGTAGCCTGAAATATCACAGTAAAGTTGTGTGATAACAAAAAGGATCCACAACATGTAGCCTGATGCTAACAAAAGAGTAACGTAGTTAGCTGAGGATACTAAACTTTATCTCAAATAGTCTAATTTTACACACATTTGTACTTTAAAAACTACATACACTTATTGGCTCTATATACACATATTGGTGCTTGAAAAGGTCACCATGTTGCGATTTTTTTTCTTTTTTTGCTTTGATTTTTCGATTTTTGATTTGATTTTAGCAGATCTCCTTTACATTGTACAACCTTTATGATGACTGGACTGGATAGAAATATATTTGAATTATTTGAATTTGAGACCTAGAAAAAAATGGTGCAGAATTATTAATATATCTTTATATACATATATTTTCATATTCATGCATACACTGTAAAAAACGGTTTGTCAACCTAAAAATATTATTCTATTTTACTCCAACTGCTCCAATTAAAATGCCCTGTAGTTACAAACACTTTACCTAGTTATATTCAACACAAAATAATATGTTGAACAAAACAACAAAACAATGCAAAGCAAACTTTTAGGTATTAAGCAGCAATTTAAATGACTTTAACCCCAAACAACACTTTACATGATAGCCATATTGCTGTTTTTTATTTATTTTTGTTCTTTATTACCTCTTGTAGAAGAAATACAGCTAAAACACAAAATATTGTGGGTTCAAACTGTCCTGAATGAAGTAAGTCAAAGTGAATCTCAGAAACACTGTATGCAAGTGCATTTTCCATACTGTCCCAACTTTCTCTAATTTGGGGTTGTAAAAGTTTTCATTGTCAGTATCGGTCTGCATAAGCAAACATGGTATTGTGCCATCCCTACTCACAGTGATTCTTCAGTGCAACAGTGCATGGTGTAAAGTTGTGCTCTCTGTTGAGAAAAAGAGAGTTTGGGCCAGAGAGGCCTCCCCACTGGCAGTGTGTCCAGGGTATGTATGTGTGTGTGGCTGCCTGGGCAGAGAGGGGCCGGGTGTCAGAGCCTGCGGCCCCCCAGCCTCCAAAAGCCTGGCAGGAGGCGCACAGTCCCTCACCCACAGAGCCTGGCCAGTGATGGCCGACGGGGACGGGCCTGGTCCTGCAGGACAAGCGGGCAGATGGTGCCTCTACCGCTCTGAGGAGAGGGGACACACACATACAGACACACACACATGCATGCCTGGCATTTGTCCCAGCCTTTACTCGTTCTAACGCTATCTCTAACTCTAAACTCTAAATCTACAGAGGCTGAAGACAAGCTCCAGTCAGCCAGTCCTCTTCATCCAGTCAATTACCCCCAGCCACATACATACACACACACGCACACACACACACACAGCACTGCTGGGCCTGAGCCTTGCCAGCAACAGGCAACTTCACACACACCAGCATACTGTCTCTCAGCCCCTCCATCAGAGCAGGCCGGCATTGGCGCTGTGGTACAAGAGACCACCGAGGACAGTGTTAAAAGTGGAAAAGAGTGAGAGTTTGTAATTAAACAGATGTGGGAGACACAGCAGTCCCTTCTCTCTGTGTGGTAGTATGTGTGTGTGTGGTGAACTGGGCTGCTGCTGTTACCTGGGGCTGGTGTGCAGATGTCCTGGGCTGATCCTTTCTCTACACGCCTGCAGCCAAGAAACAGGACAGGGAAGATCTCTCTGTCTCTCTCTCTTTTTCTCTCTCACTCTCTCTCACACACACAAACTCATACCTACACACAGATAAACACATGCACACGGCTAACTGATACTAAAACTTTCTCTCCATAACTGACATACACAGACATCTTGCCCCAATCTGTAGCAATGCAATATAAACCACCACACAGTAGAAAAAAGATGGCACGGTATTTGAATAACTCTGAATAACTGACTTTTAAAATGAAGCTACAAACATAATACAGGTAATGCATATTAGACAGTTAGGCCTCCAAATGACACTTTGCAAAATGATGTCTTGTGTGTCAGCTTTAATTGATGTTATATGCTCTCCCATATCATTTTTGTTTTGTTCTCCTGCATTCATATTTTGTTTCATATGTGCTCTCCGGTGTTTGTCTGAATGTGTTTAGGCCACTGAACTTTTTATTTTGTTAAAACGAGTATACAGGAGACAGGACTTGTTAGAATATTGCAAACAGTCAATTATGTTTCATAAGAATGGACAAAGTACAGACCAAGTTCAGGCTTCATGACGTCTGCTTGTCCTGTTTTCCGTTATGCAATGTACCCTTTTTATAGATAACAGTATGTCAGACCGTTAGAAGCATCATAAACAAGTCTGAATGAGATGAAGAGTTTGAGACTAGCTTGTGATTATTCAGAAATGCAATCTGCATTACTGTAATTGGTGGATATAAGCTTTTATTACTACATTAACCTTGTATATCCAGTGAAAAACAGAAGATGAAACACCGGGTGCTTGTCTTATAAACTCCTCAGCCTGCCAGCTTGTGAGGTCCTTAGGAGACACAGCAGTCCCTTCCTCATGTATGTGTTTGGTTATGTGTGTGTGGGTATGTGGTGACCTTCCTGCCACTCACCACTGCCAGGCCCAGACCATCCAGTGGGTTTTATGTGCAGGAACCCGAGCCACTAGGGGGACCCCGCAAGCAATTATAAGAAAATGTAACAGTATTTTTGACTCACAGTGGGAACTTTAGTAGTGGCACAGCAAAAAAAAATTACAGTCACCGCATAGCCACCGTTAAACTAGCCACCGGTACTTCAGTCAAGTTTTCAGTTTTTTTAGCAGCAAGCTAGCATGAGTTTCTATGAATGCATTTCGAATTTGAAGCTCCAGAAATTCAAAAGATGTGCCTGGGGGATGTGCAAAAACATGCCCTGACACTTCCAAGTAAAAGAAGCCCATTCCCAAGGCCAATATGCACTTATAGCAGTGACATGCTCAACACAGTGGTTAGTGTATTGCCATCATGGTGTAGCATAGGCCTCATGTATTATAAAAAAGAATTCACTGACCACCCAAAAAAGGTAACCAGGCAGGGGAAACCAAAGTTGTCCCCAGAGACCGATAACTCCATATTCCCGGCCTGATCATGGACGCAGTCATGACACAAGCCCACTCACTGCCCTGCATCTCTACACCAAGTTTGCACACTAACACCTCCTATCTTGAAGCAAAAGGAGAGCAGATTGAGAGGTGGTGCTCTTCTTCAGCAAAGTCTAGAGATAAAAAGCAGAGGGACAGGAACAAAAAGGAAAAAAAGAAGGAGCAGTGCAGTGGATTTTGAGTCCGACTATCAGTCGCCACAACCACTCGCTTAAGACAACATGACAGGTGTAAGTTTCACCAACTTAAATGTCCGGATTAGCCACTAGTGGTTTTCTTCATATGCATTCCTTATGGGAATTAATTCCATTTGAAATGCAAGGCCAAAGGCAAGATTACAGAGGCAGAGCCCCATGGCGAGGTGTATGCTGCAACTAAAAGCCAGGATTTGAATAATTGTACAGGCTTAGACCCAGAATCAGCACGGAACAGAACGAATGGATTATTACAGGGAACTTTGTACATTTTTGACTGCTTCGCTCACTGAAATACCTTTTGCTGTTAGAGTGAGCGTGCGTGTGTGTGTGATACTACTTGAAAGACAAAAAAAAAACATGTTTATTCCAGGCTATTTGCATTTGCCTGCATATGTAAGTGAAGAAGACTAAGGACACAAACAGAGCAGAGAGTGAATCAGTCTGTGTGAAACAGAGAAATAAAGAGGGAGCCTGAGAGAGAGAAAAAGAGGGACAGAGATATTAGAGGGGAAGAGAAATGGAGAAAAAAAGAAAGAAAGAAAGAAAGAAAGAAAGAAAGAAAGGGAAGAGTAAGCAAGAAATGAAAAGAGGGAAAAGGAAAAATAGAATGAGAAAGAAAGAAAGAAAGAAAGAAAAGTAAAAAAGAAACAGACCATATGAGTGATAAACAAAGAGTGAGAATATCTGAAAGGAAGCAAGAGTGGGATTGAGAAAAAGAAAATACAGACCGAAAGAGGAAATGCACAGAAAGAAAAAAGAAGAGAAAGAAAACGTGAGGGGAAAAAAGAAAGTGTGAGAAAGTAAGAAAGATGGGCTGAGAGAGAGAGAGAGAGAGAATGGGTGGAACGAGCAGGGCGCCAATACAGTATCGAGTGTGTGTGCTATGACACAACACTTAGCTGGCCAAAAAGTGCACGTGTCAGTAATAGCAGCGGTGGAGACTTCACATTGGCGTGCTGTAGTCAGAGCAGAGGAGGGGTAGAGGGCCGTTAAAAGGAGGTGAGGAGAGAAAAGGAATAGCTAATGAGGAGGGGGATAAGGAGCGTGTCCTGACTGATTCGTCAGAGGAATCGCTCAAGAGCCCAGTTCAACGGATTGAGCCTGAGTAAAGCGCAGCACAGGGAGAGAGTCTTTAGCATGAAAGGCCGGCCTCACCCTCAGGAGACGGGCAGGGAGGGAGGGACCGGGGGGGCGGTGGATGCGCTCACAGCCTGCCGAATTATCACTCGGTTACCCGCCAACCTTTCAGGTACGGCGCCCCCGCTGACGCCATGTTTATTTCATGCGACCAATCACTGTAATCTGATCATTAGCCTCCTGCTCCATGCCTGAGCAGGGCTCCAGACGCCCAAGCCAAGTGGCTCTACACACTCACACTTTAATCACTGCCTCCTCCCGTTCGTCCTGTACACAAAGCACGTTTAAGCGCCGCTGCTCACACATGCCGATGAAGCGGGAAGGAAAAGCAGTGGTTGAGGTGAGCCTACTCGCATTGATGTGGGCTAGAGTTCATTTACGTAATGCCATCGTTGTTTGTTCCCCTTTGCATTAGCATACAAGGTGATAATTACCAAAAGCATTAATATTAAAGCTTCAGCAAAGGGATCAGCAAATCATCTCAGGAGTTGACTAACGGAGAATGATAAGTGTGTACTGTTGCTGTCGCAAGACAACTTTTAATCTCCGAAACAGCAACTTTACTGGAGAAGGGAAAAACATTCATAGCTTTAAAGGAACAATATGGAAGAAGGCCCAATTTGCCAAATCCCTACGCCACATCGCCCTACCTCCCCTCTCTTTACTTACTAGTCTCACAAATCATTTCACATTAAGATGCATCCCAGGCAGCGAAAAGAAACTTGTCTTGTTTTGCAGCTATTTTTTTTTTCATGTGTTTAATTTGCTTTTGATATACGTAGTTTCATTACTACGTGCAGCCAGTGCTTCACCTGCTGATGTGGGGACCGAAGGCAGACTCAACACTACCATGACTCACTATCGCCTGTTCAGGTACAAGGTTGGATGACAAAGAGAGAGGAGAGGCCAGGCCAGGGCTAGCTGTTTAGCATGCTAATTTCAGTAGATGTAGATCATCTCTTCAATAGGATACATAGCCATTTTTGACACACCACCAAAACTGTTATTTCCTTATATTCTGTTGATGATATTAGTTCACAAAAAAAAACTATTACACTTTGATTATGTTATCTTTTGTTCATTTCTATACAATAATAACTTATATAATAAAAAAGTAATGGATAATTCTGGGAACAGAGACATTTAGAGGGATATTTAATCAGCGGATGAAAAACAAAGTAATCTGTGTGTTAATTTGAACATAACTCTTGATGTTAAACAGCTGTGTCTATCATTTTAGAATCTACTAGAACTCATCATTATTGACATATCCAAAATGTACACTTCTTTGCAACCAGATGTTTTGTATTAAAGGTTGCAGTCTTGTGACGCGTAGTGTATATTAATAGAAGTACATTTTGTTTTGATGTGACATACAAGCCAGTCAGCCTTTTGCTGTCTGAGGCATTTAAACGTCACGTTCAGTAAAGTCTGAAAACATTCACACTACTCCAGTTCAGCTGGGTCAACAACTTCCTCAACAAGTGATAGCAAATGTCATCAAAAAGTCACTCACCAACAATAGATACAGTCTGGAAACTTCTGCTTCTATGGACAAAGTCAGTCTAGTGGAGTTGGGATCAGACTGCTATTTGTTTTATGGAAACATGCACTTGACACTTGACACCAACTGACTGTAAAACTGAAAAATTGTGTTTAATGTTCTACTGACAGACTCTTAATACGTATATAGTGACAAATACTCACGTGGGGCCTGCACTAAAATAGAGCATTCAGGTGAAGACTAGTTGAAGTGAAAGACAAGACACACCGCACAGCCTGTGGAGGAGATGGCACATAATAGATTTGTCCTACACTTAAACTACACTCATCATCAAAAGAATAGTTGCACCCAAAAGGAAGGGCTGCATTTCCATGCTATTGGGACGGAATATTTTTTGAGTTACACATACAAAGTAATATCTCTCAGTATGGCGTCAGGCCACCGATTTTTGCTAATGCAAAATGCGAGATGTCTCGGCATGAACTGCTTTTGAACTTTTCTCTGAGGCTTGCAATGGATGTTACTAACACAACAGCATGAGTCATAATGTTGCATGCATTTCAGGACAACCTTATATTGTCAGTCAGGTACAACAGTTTTTCTATTATTCTATTATATTATTATTTTTCTATTGTTTCGTACTTCTATTTAGTGTAATATGTCTGATATCCACAAAAACCTAATACAAAGACTCGCCTAAGAACGTCTAGAGCAGGGGTCACCAACTGGCAGACTCATTTCAAACATTTCAGGGAACAGAAAGAAACCAAAAAAATAAAAAAGTTGTAGCAAAGCTGATTAACATATGCAAGAAAATGTTGTATTTCAGCAACACATATGAACCAGTGTGGCCTCTGTAGCAGTCCTCTCTCAGCTTCCAATCCCACGCATTTATGTTATTTGGCTGAAAGCAGTTCATCAGAACTCATCAGATCCTACTGGCTTAGTTGTCACATTATTTGTAGGTGTTTAACTGTTTTTTGCTCTCAGTAGTAAAGCAACAACATGGACTGTTTAAAAAGTTGTTTTGAAAAAGTATGAAACAGGAACTATGTGCTTGATGTGTTATAATTTCTTATTTTTAATAAATAGTGAAAATGCAGGATTTTTTTTCTATGGTGATTAATGGTGACTTGTTTTTTACTCCAGCAGTTTCATTCCCCCCAAACCATAGCCAATATCTATTTAATTCTAAAGTGCCTATTAGATTATTTAGGTAAGATCATCATTAAACCTTCTTTCATTCATCTTCCAAGCTGCTTATCCGTCTGGGTCACATGGGATGCTGGAGCCTATCCCAGGGCTCATCAGGCAGAATGCAGGAAACACTCTGGACAGCCCGCCAGTTCATCGCAGGGAAGATGACAACAAACATATACACTCATACCTATGGGGGCAATTTAGCGCCTCCAACATGCCTAACTGTGCATCTTTGGACTGTAGAAGGAAACCGGAGCACCAGGAAGAAACCCACACAGACACAGGGAGAACACACAAACCCCACACAGTAAGGCCCCTGGATGCCCCAGCTGGAAAATAAAATGAGAATAAAATAGTTTAGCAATATACATCAGTCATAGCATTAAAACCACGCCCTTATATAGGACACATCTACATTCCATTTAGTTGTACTTTTTTTAGTTTTACAATTACAGACTGCAGTTCATCCGATTCATTGCACACTTTGCTAAGCCCTTTTATTATGTTCTTGGTGTGTTAGTGTGTGTTGTGCTGGTGTGAGTGGCTCAGACACAGCACTCTATTAGACACTTCTACCTTGCGGGTCAACCTTGTAGATGTAAAATTAGAGACTGCATCATCTGCTGCTGCATAGTTTGTGTTGCAAATATTAAGGGTTAAGCATTTAATGATAATCATGTTCACTAATTTAAATTAAGTTAGTTTGTCTATTGGGATCTTTGTAAGCAAGGAAACTGATATAACTTGACCTTCACAAGTTTTAGTACAATCCCTGTATAGGCCTGCATTTTTTTTGGGACTCCACGGGACTCGCAGGTCTAAATGTCAGTGTTATGTATAGGAGTGGGTGGTTAACTAATCCAGGGTGGGCTGGAGGGGGACAACATATACATGTATTGTATAAAATTTTTCAAATAAACAAAGAGGCTGTATAAAAAAATAATAATCACACAATAATTAGCGTGCATAATCAACAAGGGGAAACAAGCAGAACAATCAATAAGAAAGTATTAAACTAAATCTAAATAGCTGGAAAGCAACCAATCATAAGAACAACACATACATTGTATTACTCTGCTATGGAACGGTGCAGTCGTTAGACGGTCAGCATGCCTCAGCTGTGAAGGTGTGGTAAGGAAAGGATGGAATTCATTTATCCTCTGACATGACTGCTTACAGCATTGGGACAAATGCTGGCAATTTTGGTGGAAGCAGGATTAATTTTAGTGGGAGCAAGATTAAAAAAATTCTAAACTTCCCAAACTTCAAAGGTAAAGTAACCCAGCAAGGTTTTATTTGATGTTATTTTTGATCATTTCTATTTGTTATTTTAAGAGGATATCTTCCCAAGAAAACTCACATGAGAAGGTTTATCTACAAGCAGGTGTAATAGCAAATCCATCAATACAAATGAGCCCAAACCATAGCTCACACTATAACCCATTGCACAGTCCAACCCAAGTTGGAGCCTAATTCAAAAGAATAAAATGATTCAGGCTTACAAAATGATGCCTTAACATGCCTTCAGAATGAAAGGCAAAATGGAAAAAGGGCTATTTCTTGGCATTCCTCTGTGTGTTTTGTAGCACTGAGCATGAGTGAAAATGACTAAACAGGATATGATATAGTAGATGGCAGAAGGAAAGAGAGAGAGTGAATGACAAAAAGAGAGTGGGAAAAGACAGACAGAGAGGAAAAGGTAATTTCAGAAGTGTCAATGACCAAATCTCACACAGGCTGGGCTACATCAGAGACTAAGCGTAGCATATGCAAAGCAGAGGTCAGAGTCATCACTCTGTAAATGGTGTGACCAACACTTTGGTTCAGCGCAGCAAAAACAGCTGATGAGAAAAGGGACACGAGAGGCCATCACATAACAGAGCACAAAAACATACATACGTGTGCATACACACATAAACATGCACACATACATACATGTGTGTTCACACACGGATACATACATGAAAGTTTACTGACTTAATAAGAAATGTGGGTAACACTTCAATTAAGTGTTAACTTATTATCATTAAGTGATACATTAGTTAACAGGAAGTAATACATTAACAATAGTTACAATCCTTGAATGGTTCATTCATGTGATTATGACTCAACAGACGAGGAGCCTGGAGATATTGAGGACTGCGTGTCCACTTTCCTGAAGGTTAGTTAAAATGAAGTAATACATTAACAATGGTTAACTAATTTTAGGTAAACGAGAAACAGTTTCATTAACATTAGTTAACCGTTGTTAATGTATTACGACATGTTAACTAATGCATTAGTTACTTAATTGTGTTACATATATGTCTCTTACAGAACAATATTAATCACACTCGCTTTCAAATAGGCATTTCCTCTATATAGATTATTAATGCCTTTCCTTCTACACAGTGTGCACATGGGCAACCTACAACAACTTACTCTGTAACTTTGATTATGAATGCAATCAGTGCAGTGCTAGCTCCAAAAACTTAATGGGCAGTCTGTATAAGCATTTGATCATTTGATCACACTGATATTAAACTGGTGGATAAAAAATTGTTATTCATTCAGAAACAGCCCTGTAAACTTGCATAGACTAGTCCACTTAGATGCCCTGAGCTTGATGTCGACTTTTCGCTGATCATGTGATTATAACACTAACAACATGGACTCCTCAACAGGCCAGGAGCCTAGTGACTACATGTCCTCAAGGCTAGTGACATGATCCAGGATTCATAGGAAAGGGCATGTTACAGTCAACTGACCCACCGATTTTGTTTGAACATTTCTCTGTTGACATACAGTGCTTCAAAAATTAGATATTGAGTGCCTTTGTCTCTAAAGTCCCAAAGACAACAATAAAATATAAATACAATTAAAATAGTTGAATACAAATTTCCCAGAATTTTTGTACTTTCATATGGGGTTGTGTGGGTTTCACTGAGTAATTAGGAAAATAAGTAAATAATCATGTTACCATTTAAGAGCTATTAGTAATTTGCAGTGGATTACTTTTTTGAGTAACAACCTTAACAATACCCACAAAGCATGTGTGCATATATACATGCATGAGGACATTTAAGGCCACTACACACTGGAAACCAAAACTGGAAATTAAAAACCTGAACGTCAGCATACAGCTCTATTTTTCACTCTGCATACACTCTACATTTTGCCACTACTCCATCATATATATGTGCATATATATCTTTGTGCACACACATACACTATTCAATTCAATTTAATTCACCTTTAACGTCATTATACCCATACAGGGTTGTACAAAATAATGATATACCCTCAGACTACATCTTCAGTACAGTAATAAAAAAAACTAAATGTAACAATGCAATGGCAAAACGACAAAAGGCACAATACATAGCATGCATGTTACTAGAAATCATGCTCAAACAGCAGTTAACATAAACAGTAGAGCGAAATACAGATTAGTGTAAGTGTACATATGGGAAAGTACAGTATGTTGAGGTAGCCGGGTGTGCAGTTCAGTATGTGGTTGTTAACAGTACATGTATATGTGATAGTGCACAGTGCAGGTAGTGAGAATAACAGCTCACAGTATAGATGTACAGTATATAAAATACACAGCACAGATGTTAAAGTATAAAGGCTTAGCAAAGTAAAGTGCATACTGTCCTGTGTGCAGATCCTGTGTGCAGATCAGGGTTAATTTAGTGAAAGTCTGTGCTGCTGTAATCATGTTCTGGTAGGTAATGCCGATGTGACCAGTTTGACAGCTCTTGGGTAAAAACTGGTGGTTCTGGCTCGGATGTTCTGGTACCTCTTTCTGGATGGCAGGTTGGTTGGAATGGGATGGCCAGGGTTAGAGGTTATGCTGACTGCTTTACTTAGACATCTCCTGTCGTATATATGTCCTGACAGGGTGGAAGGGCAGCTGCTGTGATAGGCTGTGTCAAACATATATGTTGGACACATATGTGTCCTGACTGTGGAGGTTTGAGCCATTCCCTTGTTAACAGGTATATACATTTAAGCACATAGCCTTGAAATCTCCACTGGCAAACAGTAGAATGGGTTGTACCGATGAGCTCAGTGACTTTAAACATGGCACAGTCAGTTTGTAAGGTCTTGATATGCTAGATCCACTCAGGTCAGCTGTAAGTGGGATTATTGTGAAATGGAAGCATCTGCAACAGGTGCTCAGTCATAAAACGGTAAACCATCACTCACTACAGAGATCCAGACTGCCTCTAAAAGCAACATCAGCACCAGAATAGTAAAGTTTGATGAAGAAGGAGTTAAGAGTTTGGAGCTGTTTCTCGTGATTTGCTTTCTGCCTCTGAGTTTCAGTTAAGGGTAATGCTAATGCTACAGTTCACAAAGACATTTAGACAGTTATATGTTTGTAGCAGCGGTTTAAGGAGGCTAATTCCATATTAATACCCATAGTCCCAGAAAGGGATGTCTGATAAGCTCTTGTAGTTGTGATAGTTTGATATATATTTATACTGTTGGCTAAATAGTGTACCCAATAAATTTGAAAAAGTTGTTAACAATGCTAGCACCCACCCACTGCCAGACACATATAAGTACAGGCATTTAAGGGGGCACTGCTTGCCGTTTATGTGCGTTGCTACAAACTACAGCTCTGTTGTTTTGACAATTCATCTTTAAGTGACAACCCACAAGGTGACAAGAGCCCTTCAGATGTGGCACAGGACAGGAGCAGGGACCATTCATCTGACGGATGAGCTTCAGCCATGTGTCAATCACGCACTAACACTCGAGCAAAGAGCAGCAGGCCCGTTTTCCCCGTCTGTTGCCAGGCTCCAGCGTCCTGCTCAGCCATGCCCCATTTAACCCCCCTCCGCTCCAGCCTCATCGTTAAGAAATTATGCTGATTAAATCTTCATGAGGCCGTGCCAGTGGGTTTGGCCATATTTGAGTCTTTTCTAAATGTGTAAATAATTTAATCTTTTGGATAAGTCGAGTGGATTTATCCAGCGGCCAGGCATAATACCCTGCGTGCGCGTCAGGGGAGAGGTGTGACGTGACTGGGCTTGGTGGCTTAACCCTTTCCCCCCTGGACCTCTTGATCCTCAGCAGAGAGAAAGATCAGTCAACACGCAATCAAGGAGACTTCTATATCACTCCACACTTTGGCTGACTACATGCTGTTTTAAGACTAAGAGTTGACATCATCGTTTCATCTAGTATTAAACACGGTGTGGTTAGAGATGCAAGAAAAAAAGCATCACTCAAAATTTTATTTAAGCCCCCTGAATTAGGCCATTTGCCTTATCTAGACTCTAGGCCTGAGCTCAAATCCTCTGCAGCATGTGAATGCTGAACATTGCAGCTGACACTATATACACCAAAAGGTCGTATGCTTGAGATTGAGGCAATCGTGAACCTACCGCAAGCCTCTTTTGCACACATGCTCACCCACAGAGGCCGAATGAGAGACAGGGGAAACGAGTGAGGGGGAGAAAGAGAGAAAAAGAGAGAGATTAAAGGAGAAAGACACAAAAAAGGGGGAGCGTCTCTCGGTTCTCCTCAGTATGGTGCCCTGGCGGAATGCTGCTTAGATTAATGTCACCTCTCCCCATCAGTTGGTGATACATCTATTTCTTTTTTCCCTAGTTTTTCAGCAATCACCAGTTACATTTAAATATATCAAGTCATCTGAAAGTGACAAGTCATGGTGGAGCGATAATGACTTAGGCTGAAGCAGCTCTGCAGGCCAGCTGGGCAGCATTTGGGAATAGGGAAAGTAATACAGGCAGATAAAAGATTCCTCTATCTATTTAAAAGTGGGAGGGCGCAGGCTCCCCCCCCCCTGGTGCTAGCTCCAGCTGAAGATTGCGATGGCAGGACCCCAATCTCTTCCTTCTGCCAGGCCTGTTGGAGCAGCCAGTCCCGGCTGAAATACCTGGCCCTCCCGCACCTCCCAGGCCTCCAACTCCACGCCACCACTAATCAAATAAATAAATCAAATGAAGAGACGTGCGAATTACTTTTCGGTACCATCCTGTTCTTCGGTGGGACCTGCCGAGAGGGGCTCAGTCGGGAGCCTGGCAGGGAGTCTTGGGGGCTTTTTTAACACAGGTACAGAACAGTGTGTGTCTAAGAGACAGTGCCCATCACAGGCAAGCCTGGGCATACCTCTCACACACACTCACACATACATGCATGGGCACCAAGCTGCAGTCAGACAAGGTCACTCTCCCACATGATCAGGCTGTGTCCTCCCACCAGAGCCAAAACACAGATATACATAATAGACAGAGGAGGCGCACTACTCCACCATAGAGATAGTTTTAAACCACTTGTATTTAGACGACATGACATGATTTGTATTTGTTGATTTTCTACATTAACGTTTTCTCAATATAATATATTTTTTTAATATTTCAAAATTTCCAAAATTCTTATCAGAAGTTGAGTATCACCTTACTTGCTTAAATCTAGCAAGCAATTATAATGAACTAATGTCAGCAGAGACACATGGCTCAGAAACGTAATCTACCCGACGGTTCTTCAGATGGTTCTTGCCAAAAAATAATGCAATAACACCAGACAAACACTACATGATGTGAACAAACACTATCCTAGTGAAAGAGAATTGTCCATAGTGGTGATGATGGTAAACCAGTGTTAAACAATGTTTAATCCTTCTTCAATCACCTTTACAGAAAGTTCTCACATTAAATGGGTGGGAATATGTCATACAACATATTTACATTTAGATTTATGGCATTCTAAAGCGACTTATCCAGAGCAGCTTAGTGTTCCATTGGATAATGTTTCCTAGCTTGTACAAGAAGGTTTAAAACTCGCCATGAGCTCAGACACTGCCCGAACAAGGGCAGGTGCAGATACCTAAAGAGAACAATACACAGACATATACCAAATTTGTTGTGTGGTAAACCAGTGCCCAAAAAAAAATTGAGCCTATTGCTATTCAACAATTATCAAAACTGCATATAAAACTTCAAAATGTCCTAAATGCTAATATGTGATTCCTGTTTTCCATAAACCCCACTGTAAAGAAATCAGAGTTATTAGGATTCTCTTTAATGAAGGATTTCACATCACAACACTTGTATGAAAAACATGGTGAAACTGCCCTTCAATACATTCTCTACAGGGAACCAACTTAAATATGGCATTCTTCATTCAAGAGCTTCTAGCTTATTTTTTGCACCCTCTACATCTAGAGTGTTTTATTTGTCTTCCCAGTATGTATAATTACGTGTGCCTGGAGTGTGTCCACAAACAGCCATTGAAATCAATATGGAGCCTACACGTCCTTACATTGCTATATATATAATAATGTCACCATCAACTATTCAGATGAAAAGTACTATTTATATCTCCAGATCTGTAGCTTGTGTGATGGTGCGTGCGTGATATCATCTGTCACACTAAAAAAGGAACTTGAGTTTGTGCCTTAGCTTTTTTTTCTTCTTTTTTTCTTTTCTTTTTTTTATGTTTTGTGTGTTTTGAAACTAATTCCATCATCTGTTCTTGAAAGCCAATAGAGAAAAAAAAGGATGAATATAGAGACCAAACATTAGCTGTTCAAATCCAGAGACAAACACTTTCATAGTAAGAGGTTGTACTACAGTGTGTGGCGATGTGAGGAATTCTCCTACAACACCAGCCAATCTAGACAGACCAGTGGTGCCTCTTCTATTGCACTGCTCTTAAGAGCCTATACGGCGTAGAGACTGCAACCCACTGCTCTGATTGAAAGCACTTCAAAAAATAAGCTAGAATCCCCAGCTTCAAAGGAGAAGAGAGAGAGACTATTAATGCAGGGGGTTGGGGGGGGGGAGGAAAAAAAAATATGTGAATACATTTCACTCATTAACTGACCTGAAACCAGGTTACATGGCTATTTCCATTCGAAGGCAGGACTTTTATTCAGTGTCAACCCACACACCCACTGGCTGGTGAACAAAGGCAGCGCTGACAGTCCCTTGGAGACAGAAGACTTTGCTTATCATTTCAAAGGGACAACTCCTGACTAAAAAAGGGGGGGAAATATATCCTGGACATGGTTTCAGCACTTGCAAAACAAACAACAACAGCAAAAAAAAAGTTTCCCCGGCACTGCAAATACCGATGCTATAACCAGGATTTTATTTCCAGTGGATGTGTAGGTGTGTGCGTGTGTTTGGGTTGGAGGTAGTGGCAGAAGTATTGTGTATTAGAGTTTATGATCTTGTCCTGACCTTCTGCCTCATCCATAATGCATCATCAGTATAAACCTTTATGAAAGTTTAATAAAGAAAAACTATCTTCCTTGTCTCCAGCCACAGCGTTATGACAGCGTAATCTTTAATCAGTAGGATTGGGCTGGGACGAGATGTCAGCACACAGCACCTTCTCGCCTCTCCAAACACTGCTGTGATCTCCCCAAAACGCCTACCTGGACACCTCTCACAACCCACACCCCCCTCTCTCTCTCTCTTGCGTGCACACGCTCTCTCTCCACCCTTTCTCTTTCCCTGTCGGATCTGCACGGATTCAAAAGAAGCTGTGGAACAATGCTTTCTTCTCTCCCTCAGAAACATTGTTCTATCTTTCTGCCATCGCTGCAGAAAGTCCCACACTATTGCCCTCTGTTCGTTCTCCGGAGCAACACGTACATAAAGCAAACAGGAAAAAGGGATTTGGGCACAGCGGCACATCCACAAGAGAGATAGCTAAAGAACTGGGCTTCATCCATTTCCCCTTTTCCCTTTCCTTACACACTTTATTTTAAGGGGGGTGCGGGGTGGGGGTTGCGTTGCTGCAAGTTTAAGAATGTTAGATGCACCTCAGCGGCCAAGCCTGCGCTTTCTGAACACTTAATCCCTGTCTTTGTTTGATGGGATTTGGGCTTGAATCTACAATAAGACACATCCCATGCAGTTTCATCCAGGAGATATGAGCTTCCAAACTTGCCTGATGATAGTCTGGAGGCTGCCGGTCCCTGTTGAATACAGATGCTCTCACCTTTAGATGTCACATAGATCTGCTTCCTGACACTGGGGTGGAGAGGTGTGCCTCCAAGTCCTGCATTATAATTCAAAATTAGAATTCACATGTGACCAGGATGGAATATTCACCCCCAACTTTTTAGACAATAGTTATGCATGCGTTTCGACGCAACCCCAGCCGCCCCCCCCCCGCCTTTTTCTCTCAGCCCATAATTCAGGTTCGTCTCCACACCACCGCCACAGCCAGCACACAGCATGACTGTTTTTGCTGCCATGACCAAATTACTAA
The DNA here is from genome assembly GCA_024036415.1 of Prochilodus magdalenae. Lineage (NCBI taxonomy): Eukaryota > Metazoa > Chordata > Actinopteri > Characiformes > Prochilodontidae > Prochilodus > Prochilodus magdalenae. Next base: position 470,495 of record JAMWET010001399.1, on the reverse strand, counting down.
TACTGGAGCAGTATGGAGCAAAATAAATCACATAGTAGACCGAAGGCAAGTTTATTTTTGTCTTGGGAGGACAGTTCTATTAGAAAAATAACTTTGCTCAGTAATTAGCTTAACAACTTCACTACTATGTTCAATAATACTAAGTTCAATACTATTAACATTTACAGTGTAGGGGAACACGTGGTGTAAACATGAAAATAAATAAAGCTGTGAGTATACATCACAGAGTTCACTTCTATATTATCGTCTTGGTGGCTATAACATAAAGCCTGAGGAAGAATATAACCAAGTCACAGTAAGAGCTAGCCAGACTAAAGTACAACCACCACATGATGGGGTTAGTTTTCACACAGTGCCTACACAATTTAATATACTTTATATACTTTAAATACTGTTTTTTCATGAAATTGTTCAAATGTAAGCAAGGTTGTACAGACTGGTTTGATGATATGAACCTGGGTTTACAATATGTACAATACAAAGCCTGAACTTTATGAATTAATGCCATTATATTTTTATATGTACTATTACAACATTACTCTGCATGTTTTAGGCCAAAACCTTGTCGTAATGACATAAAACAATGGCTGAGGTCTCAGAGATGTGAGGAAGCATTTAGAGTCATTAAACTTTTAGAAATTTCTTATCAGCAGTGTTAACAAATGTGTCTTTGATTTCATCTTAACCATTTAATAGTGCTGACCTGTGTTCAACTTTGCACAACTACACTGTAGTCACTTTAAACTGTAGTCACTTTACAGACACATAAAGTCACTTTACAGACACCTTATATACAACTTAATACCTCATATGCTACATAACACTTTTTATTGTTCTACACTCTACTTTATACCTTTATTTATTTTTACATGTTGTACTCTTTTATATTTTATATTTTACTCTATTTCATTTATCTTATCTAATAATATGTGGCTGGGCAGTCACAAAAGTATTTCACTGCCGGTTGTACCATGTATGACTATGTATGTGACAAATAAACCTTGATTTGATTTGATTTGATTTGACATTCTAAAAGAATTTTCGAAATTCTGCTTAAGCTGCCTAAAGTAACAATTGGAAAAGTCAAAATCAAGTTGCTTTTGAAATGTTTTCCTCACATCTTCAGCACAAAAAATTATATTACTACATGGGTCACATAAGTAAAGCTATATAAATAAATAAACATCTATATACACATATGTGTATATTATTTTTTGCTGTTTTCAAAGCACATCTAAATTATCTACATTATATACACTTTTTTCACTAATCACATTCATTGTGATACCCACGCAGGCATATAAGAAATCTAATAACTATACCTAGTTCATAAAATAATATTAATATTTTATTATCTATAATCATTTTTAAAGGTGCATGAGTCACCAAATCGAGTCAGAGGTTTAAATCAAATTGCCAAATCAAAACATTGTTTACCGTATTAAATCAAACTGAATTATTCTTAATTCCCCCCAAAATATTTTGGAATTGAAACGAACAACAATAAATTGTGAATCATATTGACTGACTGTCAGCCTCATTTAACATTATTTAGCATAAACAAGTGTTAAGATGCGTCTTTCTCTCTACCTGGCAAATCAATTGGGAAAACCAAACCCTACTACAAAGTGCCAAAACAACAAAACGACAAAACCGATCTACATTAAGGCTAAAAATCTTACACAGGACTCTCTTTTTACTTTTTCTGCTCTGAGTGTTTTCTTTCCCCCGCTGTTCTAAATGTTTATTCTTCTTTTGGAGCTTCCAATTCACATCAGGAGAAATTACAGTTGTCTGGCTTTATGTCTGTGCATGTCACTTTTGCTTTTGCCACTCCACCTCGGTCCAATGTTTTGGTTAATGTTGATTGAAATATGGGCACTGTCTTTCTGGAAAACCACTTTGTGTCAGCATATCAATACGGCACAGGGAGAAAAAAGTAAAAACAAAAAAAAATGACCAGATTGTCAAATCATATGCTACATGGAGCCAAGCAGTGTGGATATGCCGGCTAGGCCGGAATCAGCGAGGTTTTGACAAGGATTTCATGCTACAAGTCTTATGTTTCGGAATTAATCCTACTGCAAAATTACGGGTTCTTTTCATCCTAAACTGCCATTGCCATGGTTACAATGTTTAAGCCTAAGAGATGAGCAGAAGAATGAGGCGTAAAAGAGAAAGGAGAGAGTGCAGAGATGTGATTCTCTTACCGTTTCAACTGCCATGAAACAGCAGAATCTAATCTTAACAAAGAGCAAATTACATTTTACCAGGGCTTATTGTTCTGTGAAAGGGAGGAGGGAGAAAAGCAAAGTGACAAAACGGGTGCATGCCTGCTGCTTAATTAAGGCACAACTTAACTCCTTCTAATTAAATGTGTTTCTGCGGGGTGAGGAGGAGCTGGGGCTGTTAGGGTAAACAGTATGGAGGGATGCTATCGGCAGGAGCAGAGCCTTTGTGGGGGACTGAAGTGAAGAGTGCTCAGAGGTGAGGGCACAAAGGAAAAAGTTCACTTTCAATACAATTAGCCTTCTGTTCTGAATATGCGGATGTAATTACAGTAGTGCATGGATGTAGTATGCATTCTGGAAAGGCGTGTATTACACTGCTATTCAACTTAGTCATGCACAGTGATATCAGAATCATATCAGCATCAGCATATCGCTGCTTTTTAAACTATCCGCAATGTGGTTATCAAGGCCTGACTGATATTTTAACCTGATGTGTGAAGACACATTTATTGTATTCTGAAGGAGCAGACGAAAAAAACTAATCCGGCTGGATTTAATCTCAAATTCTACATTTTATATAGGCTTTGACATTGGCTTTAACATTGGAGGTAAAAATATCAGACCTCATCAGGCCAGAAATCCCCATATGGGTACTACCTTAATTCAAAAGGTCATCATATTTGGAATCAATATTTTTAATAATATAAGTCACAGATAAATGTAGAGAATGATTGTAATAGGAGGGTCCGGTGTAACTTTACAGCATTCAGATAAATACTAAGAATGTGTTTTCATGATTTCCAATAAAACTGTATAGATTTAGATGATTATATATATATATATATATATATATATGATTAAGCTGTATATATAGATGATTAAACCTTAAAGGCAGATAACTGAATTAAACATTGCTGTAATTACAGCATTTTAATGTTTTGCATTTAATACATGCGGTGGTTGGTGTAGCCCAGTGGATAACACCACTACCCACTAGGGAGCCACCACCATATCCAAGTCTGGGTGACTATGCTGTGCTATACCAAAAAGAGTCCTTGGGCAAGACTCCTAACACTACACAGGCCTTCCTGTAATACAGTTATCCTTGTAAGTCGCTCTGGACAAGAGCATGAAAGACATCATTTACTTTGTATTACTTAGCTCAACATTGTTGTTATAAAAGTATGAAAGTAAAAAAATGAGAAGGATTTTAGAAAAGTAGCTCACTTTATGTTGATGTTTTCTGCATAATTCAACCTGATTTTTACATTATTTTGTCAAAGCTAGCACATTTGCACATCGGGCCTGGGTATAAGAGTCAGGAATGGTGGGGCAAGTGGCGTGACATCATTGAAAAACAGTCATGTGGTGTCTGGGACACTCCAAAACATCAAAATGAAAAGTCTAGAATGTCAGAACTTCAGTCTGGTTTGACCTCCTACAATGTGTTCCTTGATGCTGACCAACAGGAGGATAGAGGCTAACCTCAAGTTCTCTTTGAAGGCCCTTACTGTACTTTTTGTGACATCCAGGATGGTGCTTCTGTTTCCTAACCATCTTTTCTCATGACCTATGAACTTAATCAAGGATAAGAACAATGAGTGGTTGGCATCATAACGTGGTGTTGTCTGCCTCTGGCACAAATTCATGGCACAATGACTGCCTTATCGGACATTATGAACACTATGTAAGTATTGTGCAATTTGATCCTTGCAGGAGAGGAGGAATTCTAAATTGACTGGGCTTGACCTCTTCGCTGACCCTGCTTGTGTGGGTGATGTGAACACCTGGCCAGTGGTGACACAGAGGTGCTGGACTCAGGTCATGAAACAGCTCCTGACCTGGGATTCACCCTCAAGATTGACCACCACTACAGGGCCCCACTGTCTCTTTGGGTTAAATCAAATCTTTCAGTCAAAGCAGAATGAAAGTCCACCACCAATGCCTGTGTGCATTTTCTACAGAGAATCCGCACAACCATCTGCTTTTCCAGTTCCTGCAGGACCGTAATGACTAATAACAGGGATGCCTGTGCTTGGATTAAAACTCTAGCTTCCAGGAACTAGCTTTCTGAATAAACCTAATACTTTAAACACTGAGCAAAAAAAGTAATTAGTAAAAGAAAAAATGGTTATAGCGACTCACTACTGGCAGTGCGAAGGAAGCATAGAACAGCCCATGGAGCCCAGCTCCTGTGGCAAACACCCCAAGTACAGCATAAAGTGAGTCTGCAAACCATCAGCACTCAATAAAATGAGGATGCCGTGCTCAGTCGGTCTGCTACAGTGCTTTAAGCAGAGGACACAGCCCTAAAGGAAGCATGCCCGCCAGCACATGCTACGGACTACTGCTTTACACTGTGTTTGTGTTATTAACTTTAAAACAAATCTGAATTAACCTGAATGAAAAAAATTGGTTATTCTATGGTAAGGGTCATCACCTGGCAGACATCGCAAAGTTTTTCAGTGATCTAAATTGAGCGCTTGATTGACATTTGTAAAAATTCCATATTTAAGTGACCTACAGGAAAATAAACCAATGCAGCAGTCCCATGTTACTGTGCCTCATGGAACTGTTACTTAATCATGTACTCATACTCACAATTTGCAGACTAAAAGATCACCACAAGGTGACATAATAGCAGCGCTTGGCATTAATGAGACTAGCTGTCACTAAGTGTGTAGGTTTGGTTGCAACATTGGTAGGGACACAACTCACTCCTTACACCCTACATCCAACACAATACAGCCTGATGCTTTTTTGTTTGTTTGCTTGGTGACATAATATCTCCAAGGCAAACAGTGCCCGTGTAAGCAGTGGACAACAGTGAACAGTGAAGTCCTCTGAAAGACTACATTTTTTTTACCCATCGATAACTTACCCTGGACTGATCAGCACCAGCCAACAAATCGGACCCCAAGTGGATTTTTGACTTCTCGTGTCTTGCGCTTCAAAGTAGACTGAGCAGTTTGACCTCTGCAGGTGCATACGTGAGAGATGTATCATGTCATTTCACAGAGATACTTACAGATACCCTACATGTTTACTGCCTGCTCACTAACTAGAGGTTAGTGCACCATCGACCACCACACTATACACTTCTTTTCTTGGTCTTCATCTCCTGCACTTTCCAAACATCTTTCAAATGGCTACAACAAACTCCAGCATTACCTAAGCAAATAAGTTGGTCTTGGCTTATGAGGCTGGTGCATACTGATGCAGGTTGATCATGTGAAATTATCAAAATGCATTTACTGATTAATTTTCTGCTGTTTTTAGCAAACAAAATAGCTCACCCCCAAATATAGAGCAACACTTAGTAGGGTGTAGAAGTCCATTTTGGTCACAGACGTTATGTGTTACTGTTGAAAGTGTATTAAAACAATTCAATTGCATTGTCAATTAAACGCTCTTCAGGTCTACCACAAACATACATTTACACATGGGGAATGTAAACTAATACTAAAACTCCTAAAGTAACAATATGAACAACTGACATTGACACTGGTACATACAGTCAGATTACTTACATGATGTTTACAGTTCTGTTTACTGACACAAGCAAACTGGCTAGGTGTAGACTAAAAGCCTAATAAGGCTACAGGTACATTCTGCATGTGTAAACGTTGCCTCAGAGAGTCAGCGCAGTAGCTGGCTGTACAATCGGAGTGCAGTGTGTAAGATATCAGCGCGTGTTTCACACCAGCCCAGACCACGGCTTAACACTTAGCTTCCAGCACGACACCTTCCCCTTGGAAAACTTCACACTCAGCAATCGATGAATGTGGAAGCGGCCTCTCTGTCTCTTTTTCTTGCTCTCTATCTCTCTCTTTCTCTCTCTCTTTCTCTCTCTCTATCTCATACACACACACTCACACACACACAAGGCTAGAAACACAGCGAGTAAACACGCTCGGAGTGTGTCCTGCAGGGAGCAGGACAGCGCCTCAGCGGTTCCGTGGCCTTTCTCACTGACCCATGGCTATCTCAGCAGACATTCACTCTCACCCACATAAACACACACAGTAAGGCAGAGCATTCTCTTCACAAGCACTATTGTCTGTGCAGAATGTATGAGAGGGGCTGATATGTCTACAACTCAATGTAAAGGCAAATTAGGATTGGGGTTTAGCTGAGTTTACTTGAGTTCTGTTTAGCTGAGTTTAGTTTGTCGCTAAAAAGCAAGATTACATCTCAGTATTTCTGTCTAGGATAACACGGTTATATTTTACACTTGACAGCATTAAACATATATAATTGCACATATAATTGTTACTACACTTATTGTCCATTTTATCAGCGCCACTGACCATAGAGACGCACCTTTCAGCTCTACAACTCTCTTCCTCAATGGTTAGGAACTCCATGGCACCAACACAGAGCAGGTAGTATTTGAGACATCCTCTACAAGGTGGACCAGCATGGTAGGAGTGTCTTATAGAGTGGACAGTGAGTCCAGCAGCAGTGCTGTGTCTGATCCACTAACAAAAACACAACACATACACTAACACACCACCACCACCACCACCACCACCACCATCACCACATAAGTGTCACTGCAGTGCTAAAAATGATCCACCACCCAAATAATACCTGCTCTGTGGGAGTCCAGACCATGAAGGAACAGGGCCACAGGAGATTAACAAAGTATGCAGCAAATCAGATGGCCTTCGTCTCTAATTGTAGAATGACAAAGTGCATCCGTAAGGTAAGTACAGCCAATAAAATGGACAATGAATGTAGACACAAGGAGGTGCACCCAATGAAGTGGCCGGTGCGTGTAGTTAATTTCATCATTTATCAGTTTTTATATCCTTTTTCTTTGTTGGTAATAGCTTGGTAATAGAGGTTGGAGGTTCCTGTGCTGATAGAAGCGAGATGTACAAAGAAGTTCCATTAACACTTCTTTTGAACCCCGCTACACAACGTCACGACAGATGCCACATGCTGTCATGAGTTGTCATGACAGATTTTGTTCAGTAATATTACAGTGTTAGATTACCATTACAGGTAATTGTCATGGCAGATGCCATAATGTTTGGTGTCATGGCAGCTTATATCACATGCTATTTTTGCCATCATGGCATGAAACGTTAAGACATTTTCTAGTAATGGCAATATGACACTGTTATATTACTGGATATACTTTGCCATGGCAACTCATAGCACCATATCTGCCATGAACATGGTTATGTCAGTGTAATGTAGCAGGGTTGAAGTAAAGTGTTACCGAATTTTTCCACTGCAATAAGTCACTTAATACTCATTACCTTTTTTCTTGTTGTTTTCCTTGCTTGATGGTGATAGAGATATTTCACCAAAGCAACAAAACGTGTACTTGAGCGAGAGTTTAGGCCTTAATAGGCCAACTATTGCATTCACGTGCCCTTGAATATCTAAATGGCCTCTTTCCATTCATAATATTAAATCTACCTCAACAAAATTCAGCTATGCTGTATCTTATTGGAATTTTGCCTCTGAGTCACTTGGCAAAAATAGTTTTCCAGGTATAAAAGAAAGAAAAAGGGTAGGTTTTCTGTTAGCCTGTGACACTGGCTAGACCCTCACAGCCAGAAGTGCACAGAGTGTCCTAGCAAAAAGCTCTGGTGAGCTGAAACACACTGCAATGTCCTCCTTTTCCTTTCTCTCTCCTTCTTTCAGCCCTGGCCTTTGCTAGCCCCCTGAAAGGCTAAGCCCTCAAAGGCTTAGTTCAAACAGGCTGAGCTCTGGAGGCCTAAGCCGCGGAAGACTTCCCTCTGAGGGCCTGGAACTCCAAAAGACGGATTTTTCAGAGAGAGGGCGGCTTCTGGAGAGATGATGTCTTAAGGCCAGTAAAGTTGCAGGTGTTCAGGCCATAGAGAGGTGTTAGATTAGTGTGTGGACTGGAGACAGATGGAGTCAGTATGTCTGTGTGAATTGCGAGCGCTGGGGTCAGCGGAGGTCAGTGCTGAGTGTTGCAGGTTTGTCGCGGACGAGGCCACGGCTTCGGCGTGCCACCACGATGATGATCCACATGACCACACGTCCCCGGAGGCCTCTGACAGCAGGGGCTACTGCTGAATTTATGGGGGCTCCTCAATCATCCTGCTGCCAAGGCTATATAACTGAGCTAACCAGTTGACTTTGGCCAGTGTAGCCTGAGATTCATGGCTTTTTATCCGGGCACGGCTGAGAGCCGAAGATGCACTCCCCGCCACTCTGACTTGGACAGCGTCACATCCAGAGAGATGAGCAAATAAATCAAAACCACCCATTTTCCCTCCAGAAACTCAGGAATGAAGTCAGAATGTTCCACAAACAAGAGGAGGACTGCATGTCTAATGGAAAATCTGACCATTGAGGGTGAAATTCAATGGAAAACAATGGCCTGTCCCTGCATTTGTCTGTATCAGTCTGTTTGTTTCTGGCATTAAGCTTTCGGACTGCTGAGTGTCCATCGACACTGCGCAGCCCGTTGGACTCCAGCAGAAATGCCTTTACCAGACCAAGAGAGAGAAGTACTTTACTAATTCATTATCCATCTGGATCTGTTCTTACTTATCAAATATACCCTTCCTGCAATTTCCTCATGCCTGCCTTTTACTAATTCTTGCTTATGAAAAAGTCTTGAAAGACTCATATTCAAGTATTTGAAGACATTTTGGTTTTGTTTCAGCTCCAAGTAAGCAGTCTACTGACACTTAATGGGGCCTCGGTTTTGCGGCATTGTAATGAAACACCCTTACTACGTCACATGAAGAGTGTGGAAACAACTTAAAGGCATTTTTAGCACAATCCCTCTAAAAGCCATCATCACTAAATGTGTTCAGGTAAAGGTGGATCCTGCTGCAGCTAAAACGAATATCATGCTGATCGATTTGTGAAATAAACCCAAGCGTGTTAAAACTCGTATATTATTATTTAGAAACGTTTAATGAAATGAAACAATATATAATTCAGGGGGAAAAGAAGTCTAAAAAAACTTTTAAAAAAACCTTATCAAAAATATTTTAAGCAAATCCACATGTGCCACAATGCCTGATGAAATTGGAGAACACAGAGCAAACAGTCTGAGATGACTCTTTAATATAGAATCTCTCCACATCCTCCAGGGTCCTGGGTTCTCTCTTCTGGACTGTTCTCCTTAGATCACCAGACTGGGATTGCCATGTAAACAGCTTGATTCTGTGGTCATTGAAGCATTTTTGTGTGTTTGTGTGGATTTGGACATATGCTTTGTATCATTGTCCTGTTGGATGATCCAACCACAGCCCAGTTGTAGCTTTTTGGCAGAGGCAGATGGGTTTTTATTTGAAGTCACCTGGTACTTCAAATCCAAGGTGCCAAGAATCTCAGTAAGTTTCCCAAGACTTTTGTAAGAAAAACAGTCCTGAAAAGAAAAAAAACAGATCCTCCATCATATTTATCCGTGGGGAAAGGGGTTCTTTTATGTCCTTATTATAACAAACTCACCTTCAGTGTTTACTGCCCAAAAGCTTTATTTTGGCCTCATCTGAGTCAGTGATTGAGTAGCATTTAGCCAACTCCAGGTGATTACATTTGTGGTGAGACAACAGAAAAGTCTTTTTTTTAGCACGACTTTCAAATTCTTTGCTGTAATGGAGGTGGAGTTTAAGTTTTGTTTTGGAGACCTCATAATGCTACCATCTTCTGCAATTCTCCAATCATGATCCTTTGGTGATTCTTGCCTTTCTAATATAAACAATATTATTAAACAAGTGTCCACTTCCAGGCTGGCTGTTCTAGCATTCTTCACAATTATTACAATAGTTTTTATATATAGGCATTTTTGCAGCCTGTTATAATTTTATAGCCATTGATTGAGATATGATGGTCAACACACAATGTAGTGTTTTTTTTGTTTGTTTGTTTTTTTTTAAGTGTAGTTACGGGACTTGGGGAATTTGGAAAGTGTGTCACCTCATATTTTTACCCCAGTGAAACAGGCAACCATAGGTGACTGTTCATAAGTCTACACGACACCTACATAAGCTTTTGGGGCCAGCTAACAAACTAAGTAAGCATTTCTACACATGTATGTAGGGTTGTGTCAAGCTAGTTGTGTTAGTGTTACTGTTGAATGTTGGATTGTCTTGTTCCAGTCTCTCATTATCCCTTTGTTAAATAGACTAGCGTTTGCTACTGAAAAGTTCTTTGTAAGGCTTCAATAATAATTTTGTTTCTGAACAGCCAGGATAAGCATGTTTCATTTTTGTACCCTCCAATATGTGTACAGACTGTCTAGAGTAACAACACTCCATCACTTCAGTGTACAGGTATATGGTCAGTTGTGTATAATATATAATATTTACATATATGTATATGTATATTATATAGACATATAATCAGTGTATTAATACATGCATGATAATGCATACTGGTGCTGCTTGGTGAAACACTAGCTCATATTCTAAACCGCTTAATCCTACTGGGTCATAGTTGGTGTTGGAGCCTATCCCAGTTCTCAAAGGGCAGAAGGCAGAATACACCCTGGACAGGCCACCAGTCCAACACAGGGCAGACATGCACATTCTCATACACACACACACATCTTGGGGGCAATTTAGCATCACCAATTCACCTGACTGCATGTCTTTGGACTGTGAAAGGAAACTGGATAACCCAGAGGAAACCCACACAGACACGGGGAGAACAAGCAAACTCCAATACTGATACAAGCACACAATATTTCACAAATATATTATGGTATCACAGTATCAGTTATTTACTAATTTTATTTATTTCTTTATTTTAAAACATTTAAAAAGTTTAAACAGTTCTAACTAGCACAACAGTAAAAGTTTTTCAACGAATACCAAAAACCAAAAATAAATACTGTATTATGTGATAACTATTATACAGTTGGACAATACATATTCCAGCACTAATAAACTGAATAAAAGTGATGTGGTCGGCTCTTAAATAAAGTGTGGTGGAAATCTACCGAACATATATGAAGTGTTTCTGTGTTTTTCTGGTCTAAGTATAGAGGTGCTGTGTTGTGAAGGAGAAAGGGTGTTTGTCACTGCCCCTCTTTGTGCCCTGCCCCCTTCCATACAGACTAACATGCATATGCAAATGAACCTTAACCCCTCCTCCCAGCACTTTCCACCCCACCATTCTTCACCAGTCACCCCTTCATGAAAATGTGCACTGCATCCTGGAGCTAAAATGTTTCATCATATTGTTTGGTGTGCAGGCTAGGGGACCTTAATTGATGTATTTAGTATTTCTCTTTTTCCAACACAATGTCCGTCTGCATGTGTATCTGCCTGTTTCCCTCTCTTTCTCTGTATACTGTCCAGCTGTAGTGGACTGAGGCTGACTCTTAATATGCTTGGCCCATTGTGGCCGTGCTTTGTTGTCCCGCACAGCCACTATCATCTGTTCACGGTGCAGACAATGGGCAGCGTTGACGCTGGACACGGCGGTCATGTTCCATTTGCCGATGTGCATTATCTCCCAATCCTGTCCTTTCGCATGGCCGTGATCTCCGAGTGTCCCTGCTTTGAATAGAGTCTAAAGCCATTATTGGGGGAGAGGGGAGGAAAAAAAAGCACGCCGAGCGAAAGGGGGCTCGGACTGTTATAGGCTACATTTGGGCTCGGCTACATGCATACTAATAACATCATTACAGCGCTGCGCTTCTGGAGAGCATGTTTACTTTGTTATGGTTTCCATCACCTTCCCCCCTCTCTACTGAATCACTAATGTCCACCTATTTTTCTCCTTGCCACCCTCCCTCAGCATCCCCTCCCCTTCCCTTACTCTTTTTTGAATGTAAATAGCACACAGGGCTAATTTTCTTGTATTTGCCCAAAAAATTAGGCTACATAGTTCACGTAATTCTCCCTCCGCTGGGTGCACAGTGTGTGGGTGGCGCTCCTCGCAGCGAACACTTCTTTTCCATGGCATTGAACTTGACCATGAATGACCTCTCTATAATGAGTGAATTGAAAACATCTCCCTTTGGAATGCAGCTTGTAGATACTGGCTACGCCTGTTTTTTTCTCACCTCCCTCCCACTCCACCCCTCTGCATTTGATGAATTAAAGGCCCAGTGTCCACATTCCTCTCACCTGCACACTAAAGCATGCCTCTCAAAGGAGGCAAGGTCACTAACATTGCCTTTATTTCCTGAACAATTTTTACTCCTTTTTCTTTCCCCCTAAACACAATGATCATACCAGGTATTACAGCGAGTCTCTGCATTCGTCCACACTCTGAGAGTTTTGGCACTTGTTCCTTGTAGCCCAGCAGAAGAGTGTGATTCTGCAGGAACAGCTACAACAAATACGTTGGAAATCTGTGTGTTTATTAATGGTAGACCTTCTTCTCTGCTGTAAATAGAAAAAAGGTGGGCGGACCGTGAGATAACGCCCAGACACAGTTGCAACATTTGACCAGAATCTATTGATATCTGAACGCTCCCAAAACATACAAGCATGTACCAGCTGTCCCAGTATTGCACGTGAGGCTGAATGTGTAGGAATATACAAAAAAATAAATATAGTTTAATTATTACACCTAGCACAGACTCAAAGTGTCCACTGGTATCCTAAAGAAAATGTATAATACAAATGACAGTCTAAAAAAAATTTGAGTTAAGATACTGCTTGACGTGGAATCAGTGCGGATTCCTAAATAGACTATAAAGATACATAATCCAGTGATAAGGCATTTCATAAGTACAACTAGAAGGTTTTTTATATGGGAGGTATGCTCTACCAGATGGGCTCCCAGAAAAAGAAGAGCCTTTACGCTTGTCTTCCATGTGTACGGAAGCCAAGGCATACTTGATACTCGAGAGCCTTAGGGTGCTGACCATTGCCATTAGACAGGTATGGAGTGCTTCATTTTTGACTTTATAACAAATCATCAATAGCTAAAAAAATCAGTTATTGAAGAATGTGTGAATAGTATAGTGTGTGATTGGAATGAGGTTTCTGAAGTCCATGTCCCAAACTGACGGATACTACAGCTGACCTTCCAGCTACCTGCTATGAAGATCAAACTCTACATAGTCATACATTGTCTGCCTTTTCACAGAGAGTGTTTAGTTAAGGGCACAAGTATGCATTACAGTTAAAAACAAACTGAATTAACAGGGACGATTACAAGAGGACAACTGAGGCCTTGAAAGAGCGCAAACCAATTTCTTTATATCATCCAGCGTATGAATACTTCATGTGTTCAGCAAATAACCTTCTTTAATAACCAACAGAAACAGCAATGATTATGCGCAACAAGACATGATGACATAAATACCTTCAGTTTTGCACAGAGCAAAGGGGTATTTCAGACAACAGGATTTCTCGGTTAGCCTGATGATAGGCAAATAAGAGTTACAAAATATTCCTGTGGGACATTCCGCATCTTTACGCTTAAGATATCCATATTCCCTGAGAAATCCTGCTTTGTGAAATACCTGGCAGGTATGTACTCTTAAAATGAAACGGTGCAATCCAGTAATGTCATAGAAGAACCATGTTTGGAAAAAGAAATTAGTGAGTGTAAAAACCCTCTAAAGGATTAAAAACCCTAAACCTAAAGACTCAACTGCAAGATACAATTAATCGGTTCTTCATATTGTGTGTAGGTTCTTTAAGTTTTAGGTTCATCACACTCACAAGTGTCTAATGTTTCTCTAAAGAACCGTCAGTGGTTTTTAGTGGTTCTTTAATGGCAAGGATACTAATTCCCTTGTCGTTACCAAGGAACCTCTAAAATTATGGTAGTTTCATGCCACCTAGGATATTTACACTTCATGGGCCATAAAGAAGAACATATGACTTGGCAAATTTATCTTAAATAATAGTTTTAGGTTTATGAAGTTTAGAAGTTGAGAATGAAATGAAAACAAAGGCATGAACGAATATAAATTGCAATAATTCATATTCTGCCATTCAGAGAAGGTGATATAAAATGACCTTCTCATGACACACAATAATGTACTAATGATGTTAGCACCTTAACATTCATGAACATAAAACATATCATAAAAAGGTTTCATTGATAAGTATTTATATAACTGAACTGTTGAATAGCTTTCCCAGAATAAAGCCCAGTGGAAGCCAGCAGCGATATTGAGTCTGGATATTCATTCAACTTACGACGACTTTACAGATACCAAAACAATATCCACATATAACTCTTATTTACTTTAATCATTCTGATACATTTTACACAGTTCATAATGAAATGTTCCTGCTGTCTAACCAGCAATATCTAAAGTCTACACTTTGTACATTGGTAACTGTATTAGCTAAGCAGCCAACCGATGGGTAGCTAAACACTGAAATAAGCATCTTTCCATTTTTTTGAAAAGGCACTAATATTTTACATGCAGTTTCATGCAAAAACGTGTCCCCTGGTCAAATACACGTCTACACATTTTGTGGGTGGTGGGTGCTTTTGGCCTGTATAAAAGTGAATAAAATATGATTTTTATGTTTTTGAGTGTGTTAATGTCAGCAAATCCATAAATATTATTTAACATGATGTGTCCAAACCTTTGGATGCGACTGCATGAAGAACGCATCTTTTGAACTGCGAGGAGGCACCTCGTGTGCTGGTTTGTCACAATCGTCACTGTTTCAGGATCTCTGCCACAGTTTCCTAGATGTGCTCCTAGATGGTGTCTTAAATTGCTCAGAGTGTTTCCATCAGTGATTTTCATTTTTGTTTCCTGAACATTTGTTTTTGAAATCGATAGCAGTCGTATTTTCAGTTGGATAAAAATCAGACTACATGCTCAGTGAGACAAAGCAACAGGTGTCATCTTGGTTTGGCCTCGCATCAGAAGCCCATATTGCCATTAGGAAGCCAAATCTGCCAGAGAGAGAGAGAGAAAGAGAGAAAGAGAAAGAAATGTCTTTTCACACTGCCGCCTGCCCTTCAGGCTCTCAGGAAGCAGGGAGCAATAGCTGCACTTCTATTTACAGCATAAACAGGGCTGGAGAGAAGTGTGGTATTTGTACAGAGTGAATGAAGGCTCAATTCTCAACAACAACAGAGTGCATGTACAAACATGAATACAGATACATCTAAAAAGCTGGGGTCTCATCTAGTGAAATCCAGAGCTCAAGTGTGTGTGGATCTCTAAACAAAAAAGCTTTTCACTGATGGACTTAGTACTGGGATCAAAGTCCTTTGGTGCAATAACATTTTTTAGGCATAAGGTCAGTTTAGGGGGAGTAATCCAGCCACTAATGCATGCATACTGGCATTTTGTGTGAAAACATCAGATTCTTTCAGCTATGTGGGGGCAGAGACAGTGCATGCTCAGCAACCCAGGCCAGCATATATACACCACGGAGCATTCATATTTAGCAGGAAGCGAAGAGGGGCGGAGTTAGGGAGATAGAATCGGCTTTGCTCGCAGAAACGCAGTCGAGTTGCCTAGGTCACATGAGATTGCCAGGGACTGCGGGCCTGAGATTAATGTTTTTGTGATGATACTGATGCTGCAGCAAATAAAAGCCGCTGTGTGGTCTTTTACAGTGTGCGTATGCTTGTGTGTCTGTGTGTGAGTGTGTGTGTGTGTGTTGGGTGCTCCAAGGTGTGGTGTAGAGCTGTATTTGATCTTAATCATGATATATTCTCCGTCAGTGCTGTCACGATCCATCACTTAGCGCGGCCCTGGCGCGGCCGCCCAGCCAAGGTGTGGCTTATTACACCACCCCAAAAGCTCATGAATAATAAACAGGGTTGAAGAGCCATCCAGGCTGCGGCCCGCCGAAGCAATATCCCCGCGGCAACGTCACCTCAACCCCCCGGCCACCGCCACCACCACCACCTCCACCATCTCCCTCTGCCACCCCCCTGGACCCCATGTTTATGCATGATGCCTGTTTCATATGTATCAGCCACATCATTTCTGCTGTTGTCCCGGGGACTGATGACACGCTCTGCATTAAGAGTGATGACCCGCACACAAGGGCCCGCCACTTTCCCCCACTTTACTGCCATTGTCAAAACAGCTCTGCATTTTCCATACGCACACAACACTAGGGGCTGTTGTGTCTCCTACCTTTGCGCCGTCAGGAAAGACGAAGAGGCAAATAAGAGAAAGACGGCAACAGGAAGTGTATGCGTCTTACAATATGTGTATATTCAATATCCTGGCTCTACTTGTATCTTATTATCAGTAACATGAAAAAGAAACGAGGAGAGAAAAAAAATCAAACAAAACAAAAGGAAAGGTGCTCTCCACCACTCCATGTCTCATAATTAAGTTTGCCTTCCTTTTGGTGTCAGAGAAGGAGATGGGATTTGATCCTACCTTTTTATGTTGTTTTTTTTTTCCCTCATCCTCTTCTGTTTCAAAGATCTGTCTGGGAGAAAGAAGAATACATAATGCATATGACGGACAAGTAATAAATAGGACCTCATGAATATTTAATGATCGTGAGTGCACATGTCTCAGTACTGTACATTTCCACTTCAGAATAAACAGCGTATTTAGTTCGGTGCTCATTTTTCAATTATACCCATACACATGCTTACCAATTTGCCCTATGAAGTGTATCGCTTTCATTGTGCAGTGCAGCAGCTGCACTGGAAGTACATTTCTAAAGTGAGTTTTATGACAGCCTTCTCATACCTGCTAGATTCCTTCCTTCTATCTGCTCGCAGGGAGTTGGGATCCATCAGGATTAAGTCGGCCTTTCATGCAAAAAGAAACAGAGGCAGAAAAATAAACAGGTGACGTGACTGAGCATGCTTGACGCATGCAGCATATTTTCTCCCACTGCCACCCGCTCCTCCAATTACAGGAAGAATTTAGGGTCAAGACCAGATTTTACTTTTAAATCAGATTCACAAGATGATTATGTCTGTCCCTTCTTTTTATTTTATTTTATTAACAAAATGTTAAGTTACACCAGTGACAAAGCAGCGCTGCTTCTGTCAGTCTTCCCTTTTCTTTATTTTCACATAGATCTCCCTTTTTTTCTTCTGCTTTAAAGGGCCCATACTCCAGAACAACAACATCCCTTATGTTGTTCAAGTTTACATGCAACATACAAACCCTGGAAAGTCCATAGTCCGTTGTTTTCATGAAAAAAACTTTTGTTAACAAAACTTTAGTTTTGTGGGGAAAAAAAGGTAACAAAAACCAACACATTTACATATACAGTATTCACTTATTCAGCCTACCTTTTAGTTTATTCATGCTGTTTAGTGGCAATATGTAAGACTTTCAGTTAGAAATATTTCAAAATGAACTAAAATTATAAACAAAATGTGGAAAAATAATAGTTGTGACAGTATGTCAAAGAAATCTATGTATCATGTGAAGATATCTACTATTATAATGACCATCAAATAATGAATCTACTTTCAGCAGCAAAAGTAAAAACTGTAATAAACACTTATATATGTAAATGATTCAATGACTCATGGCTGCAAATGTGACATATGCAAAGACAGGCCTTATCACTGTATCTGACCCCCGCAACAGCCAAAATAGCAAAAATTCCCTATACAAAGCATCATGTTAGCGCCAGCACTATTGGGAGACAGCTACACGATGCAGCACTATGACCACTGCCCTTAACACCACATCAACGCCACCAAAGACTACAATGGTGTTGTGCCAGACTGTCACAGAGTGTTTCAGAATGGCAGCGGGTGACGAGTCCAGGTTGTATCTTGGTGGAGACGACCAGTAAATTCGTGTGTGGAGGCACCGTGTTCAGAACCTAGATGAACGGTTTGTTGTCATGTGTGACACTTCCAGAAGGTCTGGTGTCACTCCACCTCCACCCCTACCACACAATCTTCAGGAACTGTGTGAGAATGTTCAAGCTGCATGGGATGGATTATTTCAGGACACCATTAGGATCAACTCCATGCTGAGACATCTGACATGTTGCATTAGCAAACACAGCTTCCCGATGCCATACTGAAATACACTACTTCTGTATGTGTAGCTCAATAAATATTGCCCATATCAGTCTAAATTTAATCATCATGTATTGTTCCTGGTAACCTTTATCTTTCTTCCCAATAACATTGGAATTTTCTTCTGGGTGCAACAAAAGCAAAATAAGAGTTGATAGTGATATTCCTTTCCACCACTGGAGAAGCTCTTGGTAAGTAAAGAGATGGAGTTTGATGCTGAACTCCAAACTTTCCTTCTAAGCTTGTAAGTAAACAACTGGTAATGCTAACATAGAGAAGGAGGCTGTGCATTTTTTACAGTGCGGTAGACATGATAACTTTCCAGTGATGAGGTTATTGCTTGGAGGATTATACATTTCTCCTTTAAGCCATAAACTGGAAAAGATCTGAGCAAGCACACTAGGAAACAGGAAATTGAGTGTGTTATTTGAACCAAAATGCAACTAATCATTTATGCTGTTTCTGTCATTTTAAATATGTATTCAAAATGTTAATATGGCTTTTGTTCTTTCCCCATTCACAGAGACAGGAGCCTGGTTTTGTATGACTCCCTGGCCGTGTTACAAAGATGGCCACAGAGTGGACACTTTTTCCTATTTTAGCCCCGAATGCTTTTTGGCAGAGGCATGGCGCAGGGTCCATCAGAAAAGAGGTTACTAACATATGCCATTATTAAATGCACATTTGCAAAGCAGCCTATTTAGCAATTATGACTTTTTGGTGCATACCATCAAGCTGATGTCATATCTGGATCTACATAATACAAAAATAAATAAATAAATAAACATTAAAGACGTGTAATTTTAACATATGCCTCCTCTATCGTTACCTCACACTCAATGTTTCACACATGGCCTCTGTCTAATTCTTCCACTTTTTCTACCTTTCTCCTTGCAGTAGCTTTGTCCTCGAGCATTCCTTCACAACCTCCTCTCTGTTTAAAATCTGCATGCCCCTTCTACCAAACCCAACCCCCCCAACCCCCACCTCCACCGGAGCCTTTGCTGGCCCTCTGCCCGTACACACATTTGTGTCTGCTTTTGAGTGTTTTCAGAGGCCCATTAAACAGCGCCTTGGCAGGACCAGGCACACTCACCTCACCTCTAAGACCTGCAGAAAGAGGGAAGGTTATCATATTCCCTCATCTATGCCAGACACACACACAGAAACAAACCAACATACACACACAAAGACCAACGGAAGGCTGAAGGTAACCCATCCACATGAAGGAAGTCATGCTTCCTGTGACAAACTCAAATATTAGAACCTGTAAACATGCCACATTATACTGGATTTCTCCCAGACGTCTTAAGGCAGGAGAGAGTGGGTTGGTACTGGAAGCTTAGTGTCTTTTCACTCGTGGGCTGGACGTAAGTGCCGTAAAGCTGAAGACAGGGCAGACTAAAGGGGGGTGGGGGGGGGCTAGTGGGGGTAGGCTGGGACCAGGGCACAGGGGTGCATTGCTTAATTCTGGGTATGCTGCAACTGTGCCTTCTGCTGGCCAGTGGGAGAAAATCAGTGTAAAGCAGGGACAGGAGCTGCTTCTGGTGTAACTAAATACCCAATATCAAGTGCAAAGCCACGCACTTCCAAACAATAAAACATTTAGCATGATGTTAACACTTGCTTACATACATTTGCCTTGGAGTATGGCTTTGATAAGTGAAGAAATGACTGAAGGGATTATATAGGCCACTATGTTCTTAAGGTATTCATAAAAAAACAAAAAAAAACAACAAAAAAAAACCTCAAACTATATATTATATATATATATATATATATATATATATATATATATATATATATATATATATATATATATAGAGAGAGAGAGAGAGAGAGAGAGAGAGAGAGACATTAGATGTTCTCTGACCTATTATAAATATCTCCTCTTCTAAATAAGAAAGGAAGGCAGTTTCAGGGCACTGAAATCATCAATGATAAATTAGTTATCATTTTTAATTTTTTTTTTTCTTGTTTCTTGTTTGGTTGTATTAGGTGCAATACTAATTAACAAGGAAAGGAGGCTGATATGTGATTGATGTGACTGATATGCGACAATAGCAATATGTAATAGACAACAGCAAACACGTCATAAACACTACAACAAAAAAGCCTGTCTCTATGTAAAGTCAAGCACATACACCTCATTACGTCTCTACATATGTAGCTCCTTGTGTCTTTATCATGCTTCTATGCAAGGTGTAGCATATTTATGTCTCTATCATATGTCTGACTAGGGTGTAGCACCTTTATGTCTCCATCATATGACTTTGTAAGGTTTAGCTCCTTATGTCTCAATAACGTTTCTATGCAAGGTATAACGCCTATACATCTTTATCACGTGCCTATGTAAGGTGTAGCACCTTCATCTCTCTATCATGTGTCTATGTAAGGTGTAGCACCTTTATGTCTCTATCACATGTATAAGTATGGTGTAGAACCGTCATCTCTCTATCATGTGTCTATGTAAGAGTTATGGATTTATGTAAGATCTATTATTATGTCTTTATTACATCGCTTTTTATGTATGTCTTTTATGTGACTAGGTAAGGTGTAGAACCTTTGTGTCCCTGTCATGTGTCTACACAAGAAGTAGCACTTTTACTATATGTCTCAATTATGTCTCTGCATAAGGTGTTGCACCTTTAAGTTTACTGTGTCTCAGTTTAAGGTCCCATATCATTGTGTTTTTCTTATGCTTTTATGAAAAGTCTTTTGTTATTAATGTTGCTATAGTGTGTTTGTGAGTGTCCCAGATCAATATAAGGTGTAGCACCTATATGTCAGCTGCATGTCTCTACATAAGGTGTAGAACCTTTATATATCATGTCTCCACATAAAATGTAGCATCTGTATGGCTTTATCAGGCCTCCACATAAAGATGTAGCACCGGTATGTCTCCATCATTTTTCTTCGTAGAGTCTAGCATCTTAATGTCCTTGTTATGTCTCCACGGTAAGGTGTAGCTCCTTTATGTCCTTGTTATGTCTCCAGGTAAGGTGTAGCACCTTTATGCCTCTACTATGTCTTCTCACAAGGTGTAACACCTTCATCTCCCTTTTATGTCTTTACAAAAGATGCAGCCCCTGCATGTCTGCATCGTTCGTTCACACAAGGTGCAGCACCTTAATGTCTGTATCATGCCTCTATGTAAGATATAGGGCCTTATGTCTCTATAACGGGTCTATGTACGTTTTATAGTAAAGTGCGCCACCGTTATGTATGTATCATGGCTGTACGTACAGTGCAGCACCATTATATCTCTCTGTAAGATCTAGTACCTTTCACATTGTATCTAAAGCCCATGTGACTACATACCTCCTTTGCAAAAAGATAACCGATACTTTAGGCCACTGCACTAATGCAGAATTTGCGATCAGTTTTCTTATTCATGTTGGCCGTATCGGGTGTCGGAGATGAACTTATGCTAATTACTGTAATAAAGAAGGATGACAGATAAATATATGACTGGTGCTGCAGTAAATGTGGATAAACCACAATTTCCTGAAAGTCATTAAAGACTAGATATAAGCCAAAATTATATCCCCGTGTAAGGGGACATTAACATTATTCTCGAAGTGCTCTAATCAATCAATCAATCAATCAATCAATCAACATTTAAAAATTTAAACAGATCTGTGCTAAATTTATTGCGATACACATACAGAAGTAGCGTCTCTCATTACGGCATCAGGCCGCCATTTTTGCTAGAGCAACATGCCTACATCTAGACATGAAGTTGTAGAGGTTGCTAATGATGTCCTGTGATAATCCATCTCATACATGTAAAATATTCTCATGCAGTTAAAGCAGATTTTGCAGTAGTGGTGGAGATGAAGTTACACCAGGCATTCTGGATATGTGACAAGTGACCACAAACCAGTTATCTTAGTACTGACCACCGTGCCTCCACACAGAGGTTTGTTGGTCTTCCCCACAAAGACAAAAGCGGGACTCGACACTGAGCATGACCTGTTGCCATTTTGAGTCACTTCAAGACAGTCTGGCATGACACCATTGCAGTCCTAGGAGAGGTTGATGTGATGTTAACAGCAGTCGTTAAAACGGTCTGTGTGCATGTAGTCCTGCATCGTGCAGTCGTCTGCCAATGGTACTGATAGGATGACTTACATAGGGCATCACCGCTTGCTAATTGTCCGCAGTCGTGGCTGTTGGGTCACTAAAGGCATGTTGGACATCTGAGTCAGAATGGAAAGCATGCACAATAGGATGACATTATATAGTCAGTCAGGTACAGAGATAAGGCCCGACCATGCACAAAGATGACACTTGAATCAGCCACATGTCTCATAATGTCAAACCTACCCACCAAGTTCTGTTCTTGTCAGTTGATTCCTTCTGGGTGCAGCTATTTTTTCGATGATGAGTGAGTGTTCATCAGTGTAGTGAAATTAACCAGAGAAAATAAGTTGCTGACATTGTCTAAGTCCTTTGCTGTTACCTTGTTTCAGACTGGATGGATAAATTAATGCTAATTACCATAAAAAAAAAAGATTTATGGGTAAATACAAAAGAGTGGAGCTACACTAGTGATATCTCCAGGTAATTAAAGACTACAACTGAATAATTCCGTCATTATATAAGGTGTAGTACCTTTCACATTATATCCAAAGTCCTCTGACCTATTATGTGACTAAATGCCTCCTCTGAGAAATGATAAGTCAATAAATCAGTGCTGCAATAATCCATAAAGTTACAACAGTATTCTTTGCTTTTTTCTTATTTCAAGTTGGACGTATTGTGTGCCAGCAATGAAATAATGCTAATTACCATAAAAAGAAGGCTGATGGGTAAATATAGAAGACTGGTGCTGCAGGAGCAGCCGTTTCATCAGACAATACTGAGATATGTCAGAGTTAATTATCATATTCTCTCACACCTGCAAACATCACGCCTGAACTCCAGGAAGAAAGCGAGAGAGAGGGAGAGAGAGCGCTAGGCTGAAAGGAGACTTGATATTTTGACTTGTGAGCTTGATGACTGCCTCCCTCTGCCACCTGTGAAGGTCTCTGCTCCATCAAAGCACATTAGAGATATTAGGCCCATGCTTACTTATGAAGCAGATAAAAAGCTGTGGGGCCTCTGGCTTCTCAAGCTGTGACTGGAATAGCTATGCAATTTGCCAGTACAAAAAAAAAGAAAAAAAAAAACAGCATTTTGATCTTAATGAATATAAAATGGCTGCCATTAAAAGTAAAACAGATTATTTTGGGCTTTTCAGGGTGTGCAGCTCTCTTGACAGTCTTGGAGGGCCACTATGATCTTTCATTAAAACCTCACAGCAGGGTCTCCTCCATGGCCAGCCGGGCCTCAGTCCTCAAAGAGATTGGCTGCGTTTAAAAGTCATTTTCATAAATCTACACAGATTTCTGAAATTCGGTAATGAAAGCCATGAGAGAGGGGCCGGCGCGGGGACAAGCTTTTTTTTTTTTTGCTGCTCTGCCATGCTGCTGGTCACGTTGGTTAGGCGGAGGGAGAGAGGGGCATAGGCCCATCAGCATCACCCCCATGGCAGCATGCCACATGAGCCTCTGCCTAATCTGTGTTTGTTAATGACTAGCATGTGCTAATTACTGTCAGCATCCAGGCTCTGGCTCTCTCCCTGCGCTGCCGCAACACCGCCGCTCAGGCTACCTGCCCAATCAAAGGCCTGGATGGCGCACACTTTTAATTGCATTAAACTTTGCCTGGTGATTTGTTGCTGTGGGAGCAAGGGGAGGAAAGCAGTGGCGAGGAGATGGACTGACAGCTGGCCAGCTCCACTAATGGACCTTCAGAAGTCAGGCAGGGAGGGAATTTATTGGTCTGCTTGTTTTTATTCATCTGTGTGATCTTGACACAGCACCAAGACACTTAAAAACATCTCTCTCACAGCTTCTTGGACTGGACTCTGCCAAATACACAAGTGAATGAACAAAGTGGCCATTTACTGGGCACAGGGGAAGGTGAAAGGAGGGCTCCTGGAATGGATGTCTTTGTTTGAAAGTAGTCCTAAACTTTGTGGCTAATTTTTTCAGTGCAACTCCACAAACTGTTGGTTTCAAACCAATAACCAGGGATTGTGTACACAGTCTATTGGGTTGATGTTTTCAGATGGTGTGAAGAAATACATAAATAGCAATAGACAATGCAACTTCTTGTACAACCGTGACAATATATCTGTTAGCATGTGACTTCTGCAAAAGGAGAAGTGAACAAGGAAACCAATTATTCAGTCACATCCTAGGTGTTTTTTTTATACTCTTTTAAATGCAAAATGAAAAGAAGGTCAGGGGCACGTGTTCTATTTCTTCTTCTTCAGCAAAATTAACATGGACGAAGGGGGAAAACACAGAGCTGTGCAAAAAAGCTATGTATGCGGTGATCTGCGGCCTGCTGGTCCAACCTTAAGGTCTTTCAAGCAAAACTGATTTTCTGCGCTCTTTCATCCTCTGAGTGCCACCACTTAGATCTCTCATGGACACATTTGATAGCATCTCTACAAACAGAAAATGTAAGTAACATGTCGTATCTGTAGGCAAACAAACAAGTAAATACATGAATAATAGATAAAGAAATAAAGACTGTACAGGGGCATCTGAATGCATGCATGTAATGATGTTCAAACAGCACATACAGAGAGCAGGGAGACGCAGACTGCGTGGCTGGATTCCCCCACTGTGAGGAGGCTAAGGGACAAGCACAGACGCATCCCTGCATGCGCACACACACACACACACACACACACACAAACCCCGAGACAGGCACTCCGACATCATGGTCTAAGATCCAAGGGGAAATTAGTGGGCACTTAGATCCACACATGTCGAGTGTTTCGGCTGGGATTCAGGCCACAAGATCCAAGAGGCGGCACATGAAAGAGCCGCTGCTGCCCTACAGCCGCCAGCACCCCTCCGCTGCACCGCAAACACCTCAAACACCAGCGTTCACTTTCACACATAGATTTCCTATCAGTGTCTGAAGTGTAAGTGTTCAAAAAACATCTAAGAGACAAACAGGAGACAAACCATCTCATACTACTTGGCCTGCGACGCCTTTATGCTTCTGCAAATATGATTTGTGTTCATTCCAGTTTAACCCTTGAATGCCTTACCATGGGTTGCTAGCCATATTCAATATCAGTTTCTTTTCTAAATGAGATCACTGTCTTTGATAATATTTAGGATCCTGATAACTGCCTTCACATCTGATGGCCTTCTCCTACAATGTCAGAGCATTCAAGAAAAAGCATTATGAGGTAACTAGAAAGGAAATAACTATTTACTGTGTAAAAGTTAGAGACCACACCTTTTGTTTATTTATTTTCAGCCATTAAGTGCAAGGTATTCAGGATATTAATTATAAGATAAACATACATAAAGAGAAAGTCAAAATAAGTAAAAAACAGGAGTTTTTTTTTTTTTAAAGAAATTATTAAAAAATAAAAAAGGGACACCTAACAAGATCTGTGCAAGACCTGGTAGACCACCAAAACTGTCAAACAGTAGTTAAAGTTTTTATCCTTGAGAAACAAATGAAAATCAAGCTCCACACTCTAGATCTGAAGAAAGCCAATGTTTCTGTCCATTCACTGATAGAAAACACATTACACTGTAAGAAGAAAATGCAACCAATGACTGAATGATGTGGAAAAATATCACTGCAGATTAAAAAAAACTAAAAGTGCATCTTCTGAAACCAAACAGGCTGTAATAAAGGTAAAAACACTGGAAGAACCTGAAGCATTCAGTGAATTCTATACAGTACGCTCTAAGAAAGTATAGAAACAGTTTTTAACCACTAACACTGCAAGACATTATCAGTATAACCTCACGTTATGCTGATCATCTATTTATTTTCCAAACAAAACAAGTATGTGTTTTATGTTATTGTCGTTGTCAATAAGATGTGCTGACAGTTTTACACACTTGTAGAGCAATTTGTTTAGTGCTAAGTGCTAGTTTGCTAGCTAATTGTTTTAATAAGTTCTAGCTAATTGTTGGCAAAACACCTATGCATCTAAGGGTTAAATGCTATACTGAAGGTGTTAATTCAGTGCCATAACCGTAATTCATACATAGTTTGTGACACACTGCTTCCTATTGAGAACTCAGACACCTCCACCTTTAAGAACAGCATGACATTACACCACAGGTGAAAATATCTCAGAAGGCCTAGGTGGGAATAACGAAGGTGTGAAGATTTCTTCAGGATTCTGCAAAATGCAGAGTATTCCAAAAGAAGGTTAGAAAATAATAATGGCCAATAATGGCAAGATGAAAGCGTTTTATCCTGCTGATGAGTAACCATGCAGCCAAAAACAGTGACAGTGTCGATACAAAACCCCAGCCAGACGTAATTTAAAATCCACTGTCATTCTCCTGGTTTAAGTGGCTGTGGAGTGTATGGAGCGGGGAGTGTTATTTGAGATGCACACTGCACACTGTTCCAGGCCTGCCACAGGGCTCAGTGGGGCTTGGGGGCTGCCCTGAATGCTCCACGCATCTCCGCAGACCTCCGCACTGTTTAGCGCCCACCGCCCAGTAGTAATTCTGTGTTTATCAACTCTTTATTATGGGCGCATCATCATTTACAATGGTACCATCTGCTCATTACCTTCCCTGAGTATGGGGCAAATTGCTTTCACAGGGAGTTAACCAGGAGAGGGAAATTGTCAGCAATAGAGAGAGAATCAAGAAACCTGCTCTTGCCTATTTGCAGAGGCTGTTACCCGCACAAGAGATTCAGAAAAACGTTTATTTTTTAAGGGGATCAAATAATTAGCCAGCTCTGGTTGTGCGAAGAGAAGCGGCGAGATTGGTAAATTAAAACGAGGGGCCTCGGTCGAAATCAAATAAATTTCCGAGCGTTTTATGGGTACCTGCAGCTGTGTAGCAAAAACAAATATCGCATATGACCACATGACTCTAATTTATCTGCTTCTCTCCTAAATTAACAGCCTGGGCCAGGCAATGGGAAAAACAGTAGGAAGCAGAAAATAGGAGAATTCCTATCTCCACTCTCGCATTTATTCCATTAACTCCTCTAACAACACAGGATGAGAAGAAGCACTCGCTCACAAAAAGCGCCCATCAGGGGAAAAAACAAACGCCTAACACCTAAACCTTTACTCAATATGGAGAATTAGACTGCCTCTCTCTTCCAACTGTGAATATCAATACTGCAGGCGGCACCATTTTCTCCCACGTATGCAGCGGAAGAGGAGAGGGGGAAGCAGGACCATCTGTTTCATCTTGCTCTACAAATGATGTATGGAGAAGAAAACCGATGAATTAATCCACATTAAAACACAAAAAACTAAAATGTTAAAAAAGGAGGGAAAAAACAGTTTGCACATTAGCAGCCTACTAACAAAATATGGAAGAATCGCTCCAAAACTGCAGTCACTCACATATTGTACTCGGGATGGACTGAGTGCTGTGATGTTGAAGGATATGTTCTGATGAGTTTTCATGACCTGTTTAGCAGCTGGACCTTAATATTGCTTTAACCCAAAAATCCTAAAACCACATGCTCGTTCAGCATACAGACCTAATGCATTTACATCAGAACGAATACGGACAATGTGCAGAGTGCAACAGCACTGTGTCTTGCAATGCATTAACAAATAAGCAAAATAAAGGCCTATGTGTGAGGTGAGACTTCACTTCCTTACGCTCATAACTACATAACTCCCAGTGTCTCCCCATACACAAGCTATACTTAGAAACCCTCCCTTCCCTAAAGCACAGTAATGGCCACCCAGATATCTTCCTTAATCTTAATTTTGACAAAATTCCAAAGAATAAATATATTCAGTAAGACGTTTGAATAAAACCACTCTTATAAAGTGCTTTGAATAATGTAATATGAGTGTAGTAATGGTTACACGTTTCAACACATTAATAAAAAGGGCAACAGTGACCTTATGCTTGCCAAATTGTAAGTCCACATATTTATATGGCTACAACTCAGATTCTCACTTTTACTGATCTTTCTTTGTCTTCTCCATCAGTCAGCATTAAACCTGCCAGTTTCATTACACACACACACACACACACACACACACACAGACACATATGTATGTATATATATATGAATAATGGTAGCTCTATTTTAAAAAGGTACCACACATCTGATATATTTCACAGAGATTCTGATGCAAATATCTTATTCTATGACCTTAACCTTCACTTTAGCCACGTCCATGTGGTGCATTGTACCTGACAACCAAACAAAAAAAAGTGCCTTATTGAATAACTGAACAAGTAAAATAATTATATAAAGGGTTCAGATATCCATATCTTCCAATAACCATGCACCTCGAGGCTTGTTTCAGTACTGACTCTAATATTAGCCTCATAGCAGTTACCAAATAATACATATTACATACTCAATAATTAGCCTGAAATTTAAAACGTTAAATACACAACCCTTGACCTGACACAGATTCACCTGCATAATAATGACTGAAAAGATGACAAATATTTACATTTGCTTGGAAAAGCTGGAAAAGCTAATTGGATTGGACAGAAACTCCTTTGCATGTTACAGTCCATTACAATATCCATTGTATTGCAAAAACAATACACCGCACAGCCTGACTGCACCCAGTTCTTGTAACAAGTGGGACACTTGAGCAAACGGAACAAAGTAGGAATTAAAGGAGAGAACGCACAACAGACACATTAATGTCACCAGGCGAAATGTGACAATACAGTATCAATGACAGAGCCCGTGCCTGCTGTTTCCCTAGATAAGATTTATATAACACGTCATGTGGTGCCCTGTCTCTGATAGATTTGGAACTGTCAGAACGAATCGTGACACGTTTGGATATTTTTCAATGTGAAGGCTGACATTATTCATGATATTTCAGTGGGGATAGAGGCTAAAAGATCTTTGACATTCAAGCATGGTGACCTGCAGCTACGTTAAAGCGCGGGTGGGCACAGCAAGGGCAGATCCCATCATCTGCCCTCAATCAGTGGTCATCACCACTGCGCTATCAGAGTGGCAGGGCTGCAGGGCTGCACACACACCCCGCCACACACACACACATGCACATAAACACACCCTATGACCTCATCTCACCAACATGTATCTGAGTGACTCACACACACTTGCTAAGCCCCAAACTCCACATCCTTCTACATACACAAACACATATTCATACATTTACAGTCTTTACAATGATTGATCTGCTCGTACAGCTAATCCAGACATATTCACCTCATATTTATCGCATCCGCGCCACCTCAAACAACATTATTTCAGTCTCATGATACTACTTCTGATGAGGAAGCAGAAGCAAATAAAAACAAAGCTCCTGAATAGGCATAAAAGATGGGGAACAAGGAGCCGTCTCGGAGTGCATTATATGCTCCACGTCGCAATATTCTCCTATCTTTTGAGACTGATTTACAATCCTCCTTCAAAGGCGGCACGCAGAACTGGTGGAGATTTATGTAGTGAGGGTCATGTCTCACCTAGCTGCAGCCATATGCACGTCTCATTTCCATATGCTGTATTAGTGTCATGTCAGATAGTGCGCCGAGACTGGGGCCTTATTAGGCACGGGGGTCCCTGCTGCAGTACAAATCAACACCACCGGGACCTCTGCTCATTCTCTGTCACACCGGCTCCACCAAACACATCTCCATATGCGCGGTCTCTGTCGCTGGCTGGCCGGTCCCACTCGGCCATCGCCCGCTTCCCTGCGCAAAAATCCCCCAGTGGCGGGAGCGGGGGGCCACAGCCGTCACAAGCGTCTGGGGAGAGGAAAGCACAAAACCACAGAGAGCAATGGGGGAGATGGGTTAGGGGGCGGTGGGAGTTTGGGGGTGCCGTAAAGTTGGCAGCATGCGATTGCGACAGCTTTGATTCCCGAGAAGAGAGTAAATAAACAAGATCCCCTGTGGCTCCTGCAGAAATGGAGTAGAAGCGGTGCAAGATGGAGGGACGAAAGGAGGAGGAGGATTGATGGGGGGAGACACAAAGAGTAGTATTATCAGTGCTCACACTGGCTCATGTGAAGCAAAAAAAAAGTAGTCAGATGAGTGACTGGGGCGGAAGAATACAAGAAATTCAAATGAACACAAGCCTCCCTCATTTGAGCAATCCAGTCAATCTGCATCTAATTCCTATAGCATTTTCCAAAGCAGGAGGCTGTCCTTCATCCGATGAAGCAAGTATCTACAGAGGAGTCATCCAGTGCAGATGGAAATGCATTGTTAAATTGATAAAGATCTTCGCAAAATGTGTACATAGGTATGGTTGTATGTATAGGTTTGGGTCCCCTTGGTTTCATGTCAAGTGAATATGAGCACATCTTATGCAGTAGAAATTTAAAATCTATTTTGTTTGTCAATTACTTTAATTTTGGGTCACATAAAATGCACAAACCTGCTGACCTTAGAAAAAGAGTTTGTGCAGAACAATAGTATAATGCTGTTGCATTTACACAGAAAAAAAAAAAAAGCAGCACACAGGCGAAAGCAGCATGAAGCCACGCTAACGCTGGCATGGTCATCAACATCCCGTTTATTCCATGTTGCGATCAATGGCCAAAGTTATTAGCTTGCAAATTATGTAACATTAGGCAAACACCGCCCTCCCTTGTGGAACCAGCCAAACGGAGTATGGGGAGGGAACAAGGGGGATAAACCTATCCTGTGTTGCTATCCCTTGAAATGACTGACGTTATGCATTTTTCATCCATGCTTGATACTTGGCAAATGAACCCAGAGCCATGATTGGTTTAATCTTCTTTTGTTTTTCACAGGGCTAAAGACTGCTGCCTCTTGTAGTGCTCGAGTACTGCACATGCAAACTGAACTCATAGATGTCAACAGCTTTTTACATAGATCAGAGTCACAAATCAGCTACAGGTTGGCAGATCTGAATACAGGCTCATTTTTAATCATGTCACATTATTGGCTCATCAATGCCATTTTTAAATACTGCAAAAAAGCGTATTGCAATCACAGCACTAGTTTCATATGGTGTAAACTTATATTGCAGTAAGCCTTCTGAATCAGACATTACATTTGTCCAAGCTGTTATGCTTTCACCGCTTGCTTTTGTCATACTGTGAGCATCTACACTCCAGAACTTATAACATCTGAGTCCAATAATGAGAGATAACTAGCACCCCAATGCATTCAAAGTTCATCAATCAATCGTTTCTCCTCCTCATCATAAGAAGAGACCACTGATATCCATTCCCCCTGGCTTCACATTGTGGAAAGTGTGCTGGATACAGGTGTGTGTGTGTGCGGTTTGAGATGGCCATAGTATGTTCTGTGCTGCCGTAGTTTACTAAAGGCTCTGCAGCCATCTGCTTTGTGTAACCTCCTCCAGAAAGAAGGGCTGGGGAGAGAAAAAGAGAAAGAAAGAGAGAAAGAGAGAGAGCAAGAGAGACAGTGCACATTTGACCCTTATGCTTTATTACCCGTGTCCTCCCTACTTATCTTCTCCTTGGAACATCCTCAACCATGCTCAAGGAGAGAGAGAGTAAGAGAGAGAGGGATTCTGCTGATGTTATGCACCAGGATAATGTTCGTGTTATTTATTACAGTCAGCAGCAAAGCTCGTACTGCAAAATGACAAAAATGAGCTCTGAGGACGGTGCACACTGCGTTTTAACTCTTTAAATTGACCCAGATTAAATCAAATTTAGATTCACAAGCTCATCAGAAATTTGGCACTCAGAAAAGCAGGTAAAATGGGAGATTCATCTCAGCATTTGCATGATAATAGGTAAACGGTGGAACAAGGAGGAGGAAAAAATGTTAGGCTCAGATGTAAATTAGGATGACGGGCCAAGTGCAGAACAAACCCAGGATAAAGAGACCTACACGGAGGACGTTGTCTGGTTAGTCACACGAACAGGGGTCAGATTCTCTCACACCTCTTTTGACCTTTTCACTCTTTCTGTCATCTAGCATTCCTTACAATGATGGTTTGACCAAAAATCCAATGCACACGATTACTGTACTGAAACTAAATGTAGACAATCCGCCGAGACATTTTAAGTATTGTACTGGAGACACAATGCTCACAAAGCTAACAGGTAATGGAAGGTTATACCATACTGATTACCATCATGCAAACTCAGAGCACATGACGCTGTTAAATAATCTCCAACAGATTTATCCATGTAGTATCTGACATTGTTATCGACAAAATGGGCAAAACCAAGCTTCTTTACTGTTTGTAGCTATGCAACATACTGTGGCATCCCCTGCAGGCACTCTTAGCCATGGGCATGTGAGAGGCGTGGCCATTCAGACTGCCTATCCATGTAGCCAGACAGGAGTGCCGGACTCTCAATAAGATTTTACATTGTAAATAGGTTGTTGCTCTTGGTGTAAAATGTGTGGAACATGTTGCTGGACTGTGGGGTAGCTGTGCAGTGTTTCTGCTTGCCATCAAGTTGAATTGTATGATTAGAAGTAACCTGCCTGCTACCTTGGCCATGTCAGCCAGTGCTGGTGGTGGGTTTTCCTTGGTGCTATGTTTAGCATAGCAAACAAAGTAGCTTGAAGCAGTTTTCCAGCCATGCAGGTTGCACAATGGCACAAAGGTCATAAGCTTCAACTGACTATAAGCTTCATTAGAAGACTACATTAGCCTTGCAGTTTCAGCACCAAATCAAAGTCAACTTTGAACCCCCTATACTTCTTGGGACTGTATTTGAGGAAAGGGCAAAGTTGAGTATATAATACACTACAATGATCATTCAGGCCCATTCTTTCTTAAACACCACAAACAAGGTCTGAACAATTTTCCTCATGTATGGACTGTTCTTTTTTAGGTAAGATAATGTTGATCTGAAACAAATTCCTGTCCCTCCTCCACTCTTCTTTCTCTCTCCATCTCCTCGTTCTCTCTCTCTTTCCCGCTCCGAGACTTTTTCTTTCTCAGAGGCACTTGACTTTTGTCCAAAGCTTGGTGAAAAGTGGCCCTGTTATTTCTGAAGAGGCTGATACACGGACGCGACACAAATCCTCTTAGCCCCAACTGCAAACGGCTTTCGGGTGGCGGCTTAAAGGAGCCATTGTGGTGCTCCTGGTTTTAAAACTTCCTCTGATGCCTTTCTTCCAGGCTCTAATGTAAATAAATGAGTGGCCCCAGACGAGAGCACAGGAAGGGGCTGGGGAGGGGGAGAGGGGATAAAAGCCCAGGTCTCACATCAACACACAGTCATCCTGAGACAGCCTAATCTCCCTATCAGTGAGCGAGAGGAAGAGAGAGATGAGGACAAAAAGAAGGAGAGTGAGAAAGGTTAAAAAAAAACAGCCAGAGTGAGGAAGAAAGCAAAACACAGAGGAAAGAAACGGGAGAAATGTGAGGAAAATGTCACTAAAAAAATGCGCAGACTGAAACAAGAACCGATCCCTGCCTTTCTCTCTGGGATGCCAATTCCTGCTATGGCCAGTCCTTCATCTATTCAATTTCCATGTGTGTAATTGGCTGCATGTAGTGTTAGTGATCTTGGTAATCCAGAGCGGAGCAGAAACCTGGTCTAAGGAGGCCCAGGCAGAGAGGGGCTGCTTCACTGAGGGGGAGAGGCCGCACTGGGCCCGAGAGCAACCACAGGCCGACAACGGACATACAGCAGCGAGGAACCACAGCGACAGAGCCTTCGGGAGCCAAGAGATTATTCATTATGGAAATCGGCACAACCCTCCTTACGAGCCCATAAAGATTTAACACTGATCTCTTTGTGGCTGCGTGTCAAGTTCTGTTTTTATTGCTTTGGGAGCTTTTATTTAATTGTCCTTAAGCTTAACCATTGCTTATATTCTGCTTACATTACAGAAACAATATAGACACAATAACGTGCAGCGAGTAGATACCACATATTATTGTATCATCCATTATTCAATTAAATATTTTGACTGAAGCTGAAATGGAGCCCAGATTAAAAATGCTATTGCTTCTGCACATTTGATTTGCTTAAATACGGAGCCGCTTATTAAGAACGTATAAAAAAGACTGAAACAAAGGCTTAAGTTGATTTCCCTGTAATTACATCTCTGCATTTCCTGGGTAACTGAAACTAATTTTTCAACACGGGACTTAGGCGAAATGTGAGATCAGAACAACTGAGCAATTTGAAATTGTCGGGGAAAAGAGAGAGAAAGACGTATAATGCATTAAACTTGCTTTTGACTAAAATGATTATACTTATTTTTTCTACCTATTTTTAGATCTCTATTACAGACTAAAAGAGATCCAACAAAACATAAAGAAACGAGTCACCACACACACACACACACACACACACACACACACAGGTAAGTTAAAAGACACACATTTATTTATCTATTTATTAGCCTGATAATAAAGAACTGAGAGATACACCTAAATGACAGGAAGACACCATCAACCCATTTCTTCAAAGACCTCCTTGTCAATTGTGAAAACAAACGGCTGTAAAGCTGAGCAGAGGCATTGATGTCTTGCCCCAATCCTCATAAAGGTAAACACGCATACCAGCCTCTCTGATGAGCTCACGCAGTGAAATATATATGCAGGATTTTTTTTCAGAGTCTCTTCTCAAAGTGTACGCTGAAGAGACGCTCTGCTCTTTTAACTGCTTTCTAAATTGCTTCACATCAAATCGTTCTTCACTGATTCAAAGACATGCAGTAAGAACTTCCAGAGAAGGGAGTAACAAATCTTTAAAGAAGATCTAGTCCAGGACACAAATGTCAACGAAAAGCAAAAGAGAATGATGTGGAATGAACTGGACTGTACTGGTAAACTCTTCCCTCAGTGAGAGTCTGCCATATGACCATAAGGGTGTGTGGTAAGAACAAAACACTCTAGCATGCGAGATCCATATCATAGCCATATTACAGCCATACTGTCCGTGAGTGATGAAGAGCCTTAAGGCATGATCATAAAGGGGGCATGGTTTTTATGGAAGATGGCACCAAACCACTTCCAGATGGCTCGTCAGAGTGGGCTGAGATTCCACAGCTTCCCAGAGAACGCTCTGCCAGCGAGCTCAGACCATGTCATCTGCTGCACGGCCACATCAGCCTGGAACCGCTGCAATCAGACACTCCTCTGAGCTCGACCCTGTCTGCCTGGCCAAAGCCACTCTAAAACAGCTGTCACATCTGAGCTTGCTGATGGTCTACATCAGAGTTTCCAAATATTACAGCTTCACACGGACTTACAGAGTCCTGCATTCCTGCTACTGGCCTCCAGATCAACATATTACAGGTCAGCAGACTTACCAAACTCTACGTGTCTGCTGTTGGTCTCCAGACCCACATACTGCACGTCAGTGGGCTAATCAAAACTACCTAAACCCCTTTTCATGCAGCATTTACAAATGCAGTAGTTACACCTGATGGGTCGATTTAGCTTAGGCTTTTACTCACAAAGTTTAAAGCAAATACAAAGATACAAATAAACCACTCAACTTCTAACAAAACTGGCATAAACTTAACTGGCACTCAGCAGGAACAGCAATGCTATTACAATAAGGGAAACATTTAGTTGAATATACATTCATCAGCAAAAGGACAGGTAGTTGCACCCAGAAGGAATCAGCCGAAATGAATAAAACTTGGTGGGTAGGTTTGACATTGTGAGACATGCTAATGATTCAAGAGTCGCGTTCGGTTACACGTATGGCATAAGCAAGGACAGGCCTTATCATGGTACCTCACAAGTTTGGACATTCAGCGAGCCGAGATATGACTCCATAAGTCATCCGGTTAGTGCAGCACAATTTGGTGGACAGCTGCACAACGCAGGACTACATGCATGCAGACTGTTACGACTGCCCTTAATTCCACATCAACATCCCCAAAGACTGCAATGTTGTCAGACTGTCATGAAGTGACAGAATAGCAGAATAGCAGCAGGTCATCTTCAGTCACCTTCAGTCTCACTTTTGTCTTGGTGGAGACGACCAATAAATCTACGTGTGGAGACACCATGGCCAGCACCAAGATGAATGGCTTGTTATCATGCGTCTCGCTCCAAAAGGTCTGGTGTAACTCCATACTGAGAGACACTACTTCTATATGCATGGTTCAATAAATATTTCTCATATCAGTCCAAATTTATCATCATTTATTGCTCCTAGTAACCTTTATCCTCCTTCGATTAGAATTGCAACTTAACACTACTGGGTACAACTGTTCTTTTGCTGAGTATGTTTTGATGAAACCCCACATGCTTGCTATTAACCTCTACATCCAAAACTGCATGTCAGTGGACTAACCAAATCACAGATGTTTGCTATTAGCCTCTACATCCAAACACTGCAGGTCAGTGGACTAATCAAACCCCACAAATCTGCTTATAGCCACAGCATCCAAATACTGTACATCAGTAGACTAACCAAACCC
The DNA here is from genome assembly GCA_024036415.1 of Prochilodus magdalenae. Lineage (NCBI taxonomy): Eukaryota > Metazoa > Chordata > Actinopteri > Characiformes > Prochilodontidae > Prochilodus > Prochilodus magdalenae. The sequence continues at coordinate 433,975 of JAMWET010001399.1, read as the reverse complement.
CACATGCTTGCTATTGACCTCTACATCCAAGCACTGCATGTCAGTGGACTAACCAAGCCCTAGATAGTTGCTATTAGCCTTTACATTCCAACACTGCATGCCAGTGGGCTGCCTAAATCCCACACGGTGACTACTAGCCCCTACATCCAAACGCCGCAGGTCAGTGGACTAATCAAACCCCACACATCTGCTAATAGCCACAGCATCCAAACACTGTACATCAGTAGACTAACCAAACCCCACATGCTTGCTATTAACCTCTACATCCAAGCACTGCATGTCAGTGGACTAACCAAGCCCTAGATAGTTGCTATTAGCCTTTACATTCCAACACCGCATGCCAGTGGGCTGCCTAAATCCCACACGGTGACTACTAGCCCCTACATCCAAACGCCGCAGGTCAGTGGACTAACCAAACCCTGCACACTTGCTATCAGTCTCTATTTCCAAACACTGCACTTCAGTGGTCACCACACATCTGCTGCTGGCCTCTAGATCCACATACTGCAGGTCAGTTGACTTAAAGCACATCACAATCATAGATTTATTTTCTTTAAACTAATTTTAATAATGTACTGTGAGGCACGAGTAAATATAAAATGCATAAATACAGAAATGCAGTCCATATGACAAGTACAATAAATGAAAAATGAAAGATTAAAGAAGAATTAAAAAGGAAAATTCACCTGGACTAGTAGGACAAGTATTTAATACAGGTGAAAATCCAACCTTTATTATTACTGCCAAAGTGAGCATTCTCTTCATTGCCATTTCTCTCTGCCATCATCATCCTTCCATCTTTTTTCTGTCTGCCAATGTCTGCAGCTTCAAATAGAGCTTGTTAGAGAGGGTCTCACTCTGACTCTCTAACTCACAGATAATTATTCATTTAGCTGCTTTAGAGAGTCCTGAGAGTGATAAGCTCTCTATTCATTTACTCAGGGACAAACCATCACGCGTCCCTTTCCTTCCTCTCTGCGTTTTTCTATTAGCTATTACACCGGACGGGAATATTTATTTTAACCTGATTGCTTGTTAATTAGAAATCATGGGGCCTCTTGTTAAATGATAGCTCCTCTACCCTTACACCTCACTGACATAAATCCAGGTAATGCTTGATTATGTTCTCTGTTCCCAGAGATCTTGACATGCCAAATGAGGTAATAAAAGAAGACATGGTAACAGTGATTACTAACACACAACAGTACAGTAGTTAATGTGTTTACTCTGGCCGTAATGACTATGCTGTAGGATGCACAGAGATGAATGATTAAATGAGTCTGACCCTCATGCCACGACATGATTTTTCACTGGAGAATACAAACGCAGGGTGAGAATATTTATTGTGTATTTACTTAACCTTTATACAACCAGGGTAGCCAAAAAGAGATTTCCATGTGGTTGTGCAGGGGGGGGAATCTTCATCCAGTCAAAACTTCTGTTCTTGTGTTTTGCAACTGCTACCACTAGCATTAGTAATAATAACAGGGAGCAGCAGGTCCCCACATAACACATAGAAGTACTTAAGTAAGATGAATATTTTAACTGTGATTCCAACGCCTATTGTTTATGGACAATTTGGCTGAAAGTGCTCAGAGTGCAAGTGTTACAACATTCCTCACTGGCAGGTCGAACTATAACTGCAAACGCAATCCATTAGAGTTCTATGACTTTTGAACCAGAGAAGTTTTCCAATCTCAATACATACAACAAACAGTGATCAAAAGAAAAATAATTAGTTAATAGAGACAACCCAACACAAAGCAACTTTACAAGCAGAAATATCAGGCCTGCAAACCTAAAATATATTTGCATTACAAAACATCTAAGGTACACTGATTGGTGTTCCTCTTTAAACAAGGCTGATAATGGCGTCCTATTCGCCAGTTTCTAATTCAAATGTTACGTTCAAGCTTGTAAAGCTTGTACAAGTGGCAGAATGGAACCGTGGTACCATCTAAGGAAGCCAACTTAAGCTCCTACATCTTTGGATTCCGGACAACTTATACACAATATTAAGCAGCTTTATTCAGATTTGATAAAGATTCAGTGTTTGATAAAGAACAGACTGAGGAAAGGAGCTGTTTAAAACCACAACCATAAGAACAAGTAAATAGCAGGCCATGCTATATGAGGGGCTGAAGCAGAGCATCTTCATTTGAAAGTTTCATAGTGAACTACAACATTAATTTATTTGCAAGTAGTTAGTATAGGTAATGTTAGCACCTAGCAATGTTAGCAAACTAGCATAATGACCTAGCGTGTTTACATTATATTTTCCTTGTTGTGTGTAATTCTATATATTGCTTCTGTGTGATCATTGTGGTGCCTCCCTACAAACCAGCAAATCAAAGCAGAGCTCACCAAAAAAGGAAAAAAAAACTACTGAATAAATGCATTTTATGGCACCTCTATATATCTACTGACCATATATGACTTACGTTATTATTTACATCCCAGATTATAATCAAAGTTGTTATGTTCAAGTAGTTCAACTGGCTACAAGCTACAGGCATTTAAACAACAACAGCTGCATTTGTTACCCTACTATGTACCATTCCTAAAGCCCAGTAAGTACAGTTCAGACATTTCTTTCTGCATCAGTACTAATAGCAATGTAGTATTTAGACATGCAGTTGTCCAAGCTGGCCTCCAGTGAACCGTCACACAAAAGAATAGACTTTCTTCTGACCTAATTTCAGATAATATAAAAATTACCAGAAGATTTGGAAATAAAATAAACCGCCTGGATTGCCAGAAGCAGGTTTATGCACCAAGCTGAAGTTTCATTTGCTGAGAGAAATGCTACACCCATTTGGCCCTATGCTTTGCATCACCTCGTTTCAGAAGGAACGGCTGCGTTATGTCTCAAAGCAGACGTGGCGTTTACCCAAATTGGGCAGGTCAGCGGAGGGCACTTCAGTAATGTGGCAAAGCACTTCAAAACCCACTTTCTCTCTTTCCCGCGCCTCTTTTCCCCCTTCTTCATCTCTCGTTTTATTTCAGAGGAATCTCTTTCAACTAGAGAGGGCTTAGGACAACTGCGGAGTTTGACATAATTATGTCTGGGCTAGCTTTAATCACTCTGGGCCCTCACTCCTCGAAGCACATTATCTGACTCCAAACATGTCAGATCCATGCCTGAAATAGGCCAATTTACCCTCCAAAGTCTTCGCTGAAACCAAGCTCTAAGTGAAAGCCACAGATATGTAACTGTCTTCCTTGTTTTTCATCTTTTTTTTTGAACGCTGCTTGTCTTCCAGGGGAAAAAAAGTTCAAATTTGTTACTTGACTGCACTTTTAATAGGATAGAAATGTGCCTGAATGGAGGTTAACAAGGCACTGATGCTGAGAGAACACCACTGTGCTGAGATTTGATGTCAGATGCAGACAGACTGCACATCCAAAGCTTCTCTTTGTTAATTACACAGAGCTAATTCTTTGAAATACTGAAAAGGTCTCGGAAAGAACTATTAAAAATGGCTGTTCAACTTCAGAATGGACAGGCCTAAACTACATATCAAGGTGTGTCTACAGTATAGCACACAAATCTAGTGAAGGCTACAGGCGTCACTGTGCCATTCTACAATCCTTTCACGTGCAGCTTTGCCGTGGCGAGCAGTGTAGCGCAGTGTTTTTGTGGTGAGCCTACCCTGAGCTCAGAGGGTCATAGAGACACCCAGATCAGTTGCTGTTTGGTCAGCCCCATTTTGCAGGCACACCACGTGCCCACCAAGACTCAAATGGGTCAGAGAACAAAGCCACATCAAAGGCGCACAGCCGGATCATGCACATACACACTAATGTGCTCCCAAGATGCAGCCATTCAACCTAAATCCTAGACCTTTGATGATGCGAGTCTGATGGACCATTGTTATAAAGAAGTCATCAGCAAATACGAGCAAATCTACTCTCAGATAATGCAGGCCTGAACGACGCACACCCTCTCACACACACACACACACACACCATGTTCAGACCAGAGCCCAGCAGGACAGAGACACATAAAAAAAAAAAAAATCTAAATAAATAAATAAATATACAGTATGGATGCATATGTATATCATCATTACAACAAACCTATATTTCTGAAATGTAGGGCCTGTTGAGTTTTCTGAATGTATGCTGGTTCCAAAATCATGTCTAATAATGAGTTCTGTCCTTCTGTCCTTCAGACAGAATATGCAAAATGCTTGAACTGCAATCTAAAGCACGTCCGTTCTCATTACAAAAAACACAAACTCCAAAAATTCTATGAAACTCTGTTCATTGTGTTAACAGCTGAACCAAAAATCATCTTGTGCTTTACTGTCTAATATAATCTGGCCGGACCAGCGTTAGCTAGTGTTAGAGTTATTTTCTCTTGATCTTGTGATAAGATTTACAAAATGTCCAAATATTCCCTTATTAGCTTTACAGACGCAGATACACAATAGCATACACAACAGCAGAACAGCAGAAACAATGCTGTGAAATCTCTGATCTTCATGATTATCAAAGCAGTTCAGATTTGGCTGAACTGTTTGTACAGTTTTGAATATTGTTAAACCATTTTCTTACTTCTGGATCACTTCTTCTAACTTATAACCCTCTTCTGGTATTTGCTTGATCTATGCTTTTTGTCATACTGCATAACTGTGTTAATGGAGGACTGCGTTTCAAAAATAGGCCTCAACAGTCTCGAGAGCTTAAAAGATTTGAGTTACCAATGTTTTAGGTTACACTAGCAGTGCTAGACATACATCTGGTGTCCGTAAAACCCTTCCAGTGTGATTTGTTTATCTTGCTTGCAAATAAAGCTTAAACTTCAAACTATATTTACAATTACTTACATACATCTAATGATGTTGTTGGTGTGGCAGTTGCAGAGGAGCTCCTGTGTTGTACTAACGATGGGAGAATCTTCTCTGAAACACCAGGGCAAACTTCTGATTTTGCTGGAATAAGCAGATCTGCTGTGTGTGTTTAAGTTTCAAACCCACTATGAAGTAATAAGAAATAATAACTAATAAAGCAGTGACATGAATCAGTGTAGACTGGATGGTTTCAGACCTGTAGGTATCACTATGCTTAAACATGTAAGACATCTGTCCACAAACATTTCTTTTTGATTTATCCTTTTTTGATAATCTTACATACATAACAAGAAGCCTGCATGTAGTATCTGTCTGTACATTTTATTTGTGCTTGGTTCATTCCTCGTTAACAGGCCTCTTAGTAGAGCCAAAGGATGAGCAACAGCCATAATGGAGCAAGTGAGAATAGAGTAGGAGACAGGGAAAGAGAGAGAGCTAGAGAGAGAGAAACAGAGATATGGCTGGACAGCACATGTGAACCTCAGTAGAGCATTTAGCTGCTGCAGCGGGCTTCAGTTTGAGGGGGTCGAAGAGGGCCAAGCTGGCTGCTTTTCGCATGGCCTGAGCGCCACACAGAACCACCAGCCAACTGTCCCAGTGGAGGAGCCCACTCTCCACATACTTCATTCCTCTACACTGAGCCAGGCTGAGAGCAGTCCTACCCTGCTCTCCAGAGGCACTGCTGCTGAACCCCAGCCCACAGCAACTGTCAGCCAGAGAGAGTGCACAGCACACATGCACGACACTGTCTGAACAGTGGTCAAGTGTTAACCTATCCGTCCACCAGAGGATGGCAGGAAATGCTTTTGGGGATGAATGCAATCAAATCATCACAACCATGTTTCTTCCCAGAAGAGCAGAGGCTGTTACTAAAGCAAAGGGGGCACAGATTAAAAAAAAAAAAAAAACTTTAGATGAGCATGAAGACGTATGGTGTATCCAATGAGAAGCTAATATTTACACCTTCTCCTTACTTAAATACGGCCTCCCATGTATTTTCAGCAGAGGATCATTTTAGCACACAAACACATAGAGACATACAGGGGTTGGACAATGAAACTGAAACACCTGTCATTTAGTGTGGGAGGTCTCATGGCTAAATTGGACAAGCCTGGTGGCCAATCTTCATTAATTGCACATTGCACCAGTAAGAGCAGAGTGTGAAGGTTCAGTTAGCATGTAAGAGCACAGTTCTGCTCAAAATACTGCAATGCACACAACATTATGGGTGACATACCAGAGTTCAAAAGAGGACAAATTGTTGGTGCACGTCTTGCTGGCGCATCTGTGACCAAGACAGCAAGTCTTTGTGATGTGCCAAGAGCCACGGTATCCAGGGTAATGTCAGCATACCACCAAGAAGGACGAACCTCCACCAGCATCACGTAGTGACCTGGCCACTATCCTGCAAGAAGAATGGCTTAAAATCCCTCTGACCACTGTGCAGGACGCAGTATATGTCATTCCCAAGACGAACTGATGCTGTATTGGCCGCAAAAGGAGGCCCTACACCATACTAATAAATGATTGTGGTCTAAAACCAGGTGTTTCAGTTTCACTGTACAACCCCTGTACCTTACTCAAATGTTATAGAACCCACACTATATGGGTTCCTTTCAGCTATTTTTTTTCCAAGGGTTTGGTTATAAAATTTGTATGTGTTTATTAATCAAAAACAGTTATGCTTATTTTTTTTTTACAAACTCACTAGTACCTAGTCTTTCTTGATCCATTAGTAATAGAGAACTTTTGTGTGTTCATGTGCCTTTAAGATTGATATATTTAAATGAGCTCTGTTACAATTGCCTGCCTGTATTGTACCTCGTTCAAAAGGCACTGTGTGATGTAACACACCTTATAACACTAGCGTAAATGTGCTGAGCTAAACTGCTGTGTGTGGTTTTATGTAACTGCATTGGTTTTCATGACTTCACAAAAACAATGAATTCAAAATGTACAGGTTACATGCTCTATATGAGTAGGGGAGTAAGTGGTTGAAACTTGGATTTTGTTTAATAGTAAAAATGTATATTCCATAATATATATCTTTTAAGCAGTAGTCAGTTTGGTGCTCTCTTTGTAAGTGCATGCAGTTAATAAGAGAGTTTGTGGCCCAATGGAGCTGATCACCCACCCTAATGCAGCTAGGAGCACCCACATAACTGTGCATGCAAACATGCATCTACACGCATGTAAGCTATAGGGGCCATAACTATGGGGGACCAACAACTGAACTAACCAGAAGCTATGAGGGCCTGCAATTTTGCTATTATTGCTCTGCAGAAAGCTTAGAGAGCCTGATAAATCCCAACTCTCCATGTAATTGTCCCTCACATTGGAATGCAAATCTCCAGTGCTTATGATTCATCATATTTGCTTCTTTTTTTTTATTTCCTCCAGCTATGTCTTTTATTAGTTGTGCACTCAGCGTCAGGGTTTAATTTCTGCAGGAAAGAACAACAGAGGCAGTTGATTATTATTATTGAGAATGTGATACTACAGCGGCTGAAATAAAATCTATAATGCATTAAAGTGACAGATTAGGGGAGGGGGAGGTGTTCATTTACAAGCGTTAAGACATCATACTGTATTGCCCTAGCAACAGCAAATGAAAATCCAGTGTTTTGGATGTTTGTGTGAGGCAAAAGAGGCCTTAAAGGGAAAGGAGTGAAGAGCACTGTGTTTTTAAGTTGGGTCAGAAGATGGGCCCATATGCTGGATTTGTGCGCCTCGCCCTTTGGCCCAGAAATAAAACAGACACCTCAATTCTCCCTTAACTTGAAGATTATTATGCTATACTCTTTCTGTTACCATATTAAAATATACACTCATCATCAAATAATAGTTGCACAAATAGTTGCACCCAGAAGGAATAGGCCAACAGGAGTCAAACTTGGTGGGTAGGTTTGACGTTGTGAGACCTGCAAATGATTCAAGTTCACGCTCGGCCATGCATGTGATGTAAACAAGGATGGGGCTTATCGCTGTACCTGACTGACCCAACATTCAGCGATGGACATTCAGCGAACACAGATGCCCTACATAAGTCATCTTAGTAGTGCCAGTAGCATTTGCAGATGGCAGGATTACATGCAGGCAGATGTTATAACGACTGCCCTTAACACAACATCAGCACCGCCAAGACTGCAATGGTGTCGTACCAGACTGTCATTGAGGACCCAGAATGGCAGTGGGTCATCTTCAGTGATGAGTCCCGTGGACTTGAACAATTTGTTGTTACGCATCACATGTCCAAGTCTGCATAGGACAGATTATCACAGGACTCCATTAGGAACCTCTACAACTCCATCCCGAGACATCTGGCACGTCGTGTTAGCAAACATGGCAGCCTGACACCGTACTGAGAGACACTACATCTGAATGTGTAGCTCAATAAATATTGCACATATCAGTCTAAATTTATCATCATTTATTGTTCCGGATAACCTGATTACCTTCCTTCCCAATAGTACTACAACCCGGCACTTCGAACTGGGTGCAACAATTTTTTGAAGATGAGTGTATATCCACAGGGAAATATTCTCTTCATCCAGTGCTAAACAAGAGTTATGATTCTTAGACTGAAAAAAGACAGTCATGATTAATCTATCACGAGGATGTGGATGGATTAAATTATCTACAATATCAAAGAGAAAGATCCGGCAAATTGATATGAAGGCACTGCAAGCAAAACGACTGCTTGTAGAGGAAAAAGGCCTTGGCTAAAAACAAGGCCTTCCTCTCGCCTCTGCCTCAACCATGCTGAATTAATGATAACAGACAGTTATGAATCATTCAAATGCCCATCTTCTAAAATGAAAGACTAACAATGGAAACACAAGTATAAAAGATGAAATTAGCCATAATGATATAATGGCACATCACTCTGAAGCTGACATTATGACTCATTTTCCCAACCAGGCTCATTGCATTGATTTTCATTAAGCCAGAAACTTGATCCTTTCTGTAGCCTTTTAACCCACTTATTTTCTGCGATGCCCCCAGATATGTGCGTCTACTGTCTGATTTCAAAGTGGGTTGAGTTAATCAGAAACAGGGTCTGGCCAATCACTATTCATAAAGTCTCCGATATACAGAATGCCTGTGTGTGCGTGACACTTCTAGTTATAGCCGCTGTGATAACTACACATATGAATAAATGAAGCCAGGAAGTGGAGGCAGTCAGTATTCTTGCTATTTAATGTTGAATGGCTGAGAGTCATAAAACCATGGATAAATAATGTTCCTCAAAGAGCTTGATCTGATCCCAAATGCTAACCACGTGCAAAGCTTGTTCCTTGCAGCCACACGTAATCCAGACCAGCATCAAGCCCTGTGCTGTAGGGCCACATGTTCTCAGTGATCTAGCACACCTAATTCGCCTGATAAAAGACTTGATAATTAGCTGATGAGAAGAAGCAGCTCTGTTAAAGTTAGTGCAACACAGCTGTGAAGTGCTGGGCGCCTCCAGCAATGTGGTCTGACACCCTTTCTGCAGGCTTAATCAGAAACCCATAAGTAAGCATACACACATGAAGACAGATTATACTCCCTATTAACAGAGGATGAGTAATTCTACCTTGCCTTCTTTTGGTCAACTCTTTGCATGTCAACGTCCAGGGTTGTTTTGACCAGTGTCCCATGAGGAGGTGTGGATTAAAGAGAAGCTAGTGCGGTCCTCATTTTCCTCAACTTCTGTCTCTTCAACATCAAGCATAGGTCTCCTGGGGAAAAAAAAAGAATACCAGTGAATGATATGAACTTCTATTTAAAGTACTGGACAATATGGTTACTATGGTGACTAATGACTTAGAATGGTTCTTATGCAGTTTACATAAGAGTTCCACAACATATCGTTTGTTAATCACTATGTGCTATTGGTTTTAGAAGTGCTACTGAATGAACAACTGAATGAGGCCTCAAATCATCTTTTCCCTCTTATCTTTATAGTTCTATGTGAGTGATCTGTGAATGTTGTGCTAAACCTCATTTGTATAATCCAATGGAAGTATGTTAATTTGGTTCAAACAATGCAGTGCAAACAAACTACCAATTCATTGATTCATCTTTTAATTCAATATTAAAAATAAACAAAAGCTGCCAGAAATAGGCAGGCTCTTTAAGCATTTGAAATAAGTAGAAAATGCTGGTTTTGGATCAAATTGCTCGGGATCAGACTTGCTATAGGCCAATAATAAGTGAAATGCACTGAAAAAAATCTAATTCAATTCAATGTTGCATTTGCTCTTGATTTTAGCACCTTGAAAAAACTGGAAATCCCGAAGTACAGGGTTATAAATCACTAACATAGCTGGAAACGACTTAATACTAGAGCATGATTGTACTGTTGCTTAAAACAAGTCTCATTTTGAAATAGATAGGGCTAAACCCATTTTTTTCAATAACAACTAATCCTTAATCTCAGAGCTGCATCTTAAAACAGGAAACTGATTTCTCTGAAATCACAACCAGGACTCCAAGTGTATCAGTAGTTGGGGTCATCTAAGTTCGAGCGGCAAAAATCAAAGTATGTCTTACTTTCTCTGTCGGTAAACCATATTGGGCCAGTACCACTAAACCACAGACAGACAGACAGACAGACAGACAGACACAGACAGACAGACAGACAGACAGACAGACAGACAGACAGACAGACAGACAGACAGACAGACAGACAGAGAGATAGATAGATAGATAGATAGATAGATAGATAGATAGATAGACAGACAGATAGACAGACAGACAGACAGACAGACAGACAGATAGACAGAGTTATATACCATGAATTCAAAGACAGAAATAAATCTTGACAAGAACAGAACAATTTGCAAATAAATATACACAATTATGATACATTCATAAGCATAGGTTAAGATAATATTTGATAAATAATGAACGCCATTGGTTTTTTCTAGTTTGATCCTTTGAACAATTTGTTGTTTCGTCCTGAAACTTTTCTACTCATGTGCTGTATGTTAGTATCATTAACTTCATGATTACAGTCTACTCGTTACAATACAGGTTTTAAATAGCAAGTTTCACTGACGGCTGTCTTGATAAGTCCAGAATTACCTCCAGCTACAGCAAAGGCCATGAATCTGTTTCTCACCAAAGTACACCAAGCTTACATGTTACTGAACTATGTGATGAAATGTTTTTGCATTCACTCTTATAGCTATAACAGAATGCACTATTTTTAAATCCTAAAAAAGACTGTCAGATCCAATTCAACCAAATGTGAATGAAATTACATACAACTAGACAAAACAAAGGTAAGACATTAGACACACAGTATATACCCACAGTATACAGTCACACATATACACTACAAAAGCAGAATCTGGAAAAGGTTCTGCAGATAAGTCTTTCAAAAGCTACATCATTTTCTACTTTTCTTCATTTGATTTCACACCAAGTGAAGTCACATGTATCTCCGGTCAACGGCATTACACTTTCTTCAATGATCTAGAACATAATTGCGCAATCTGAGCGTATTTTTTCCTCAAGAGCATTCAGCTAGGACTCCACTGAACTGAACCATCCTGATCCAAATCAGATCTTGGGGTCAGGCTGGCCTCAGGAGCACTTCTTAGATAAAGTCTTGTTCCACAAATCTGCTCCATATATTAGAGTTGATTCAGTTGGACAGTGTATAAGATATGATACATTAATCTCCTCTATTTCAATTTCTGAGGCTGGGAGTGTAAAATTGGTATGCTGCATATCTAATTTTCTTTCTTTTCTTTTTTTTTCTTCCTGAATAGCTGATATATGCCTCCCTCAGAAGCTGGAGTGTAGTCGCCATTGTGGACCCTATGGTGCATTTACAACCGGCAACATCAGCTCTCAAATCTTATCTTGTTAAATCAGCCAAACGCGAGTAGCTGCGAGGGAGGGAATTAATGGGCAGGACGCTGGAAGGGGGAGAACAGGGCGTTTTAATCCAGCGAACAAGGATGTGTGTATGTGCGTGTGCGTATCTGGGGAGAGGATGCGACTGAGTGAAGATGCATATCTGCTGCGAAGGTTGCACTGCAGTGTTCGCTCCTCAGCTTCGCTTTCCTCCCCTTTCCCCAGCCTGATCCTGCAGTTGTGGAGTTATCTACTTTGTTTGGAAGATGAGCTGGTATGTGATACGGAAAAGAGAGAAAGCGGGAATTTAAATCCCCCACTTCTAAAACTCTAAGGTAAGGAGAAGAGGTAGAAAGAGGGAGAGAGGGAGGGAGAGACATAGAGACAGAGAGACAGAGAGACAGAGAGAGAGAGAGAGAGAGAGAGAGAGAGAGATGTGAAGTTCTGGCTTCTCCATGATCTCGTTTTAGAACCTGAATGTACTACATGCAAAAAAGGTTCTATGTAGTATGAAAATCCTTCTGGATAGTTCATGATATGTGGACTGACCCAAACCGCCATGATTGTGGACACTCAGTAAGCAGTGATGCCCTCCACAAGTCATTCTGTTCGTGCCCGCTCCACTGCCCAGACTGTCATAAAGTGACTCAGAATGGTAGCAGGTAATCTTCAGTGATAAGTACCGCTTTTGTTTTGGTGGACACGACCAACAAATCCCTGTGTGGAGGCACCGTGTTCAGCGCCATACTGAGAGACACTACTTCTGTAGCTCAATAAATATTGCCCACATCAGTCTAAATTTATCATCATTTATTCTTCCTGGTAACCTTGCATGTAAATAGCATTCTAATCTGACACTTCCTTTGTGGAATATATATATATATAAGAGCCTTCCAAAAAGTGTACTGGTTATGGAACCACGCTTCTGATTATTAAAAATCACAGGCCCGAGGACGCCATATGAATAAATAAAAGTATTAATCTGAAATCTGGATGTGAGCAGGAGACTCCCATTAAGCTGCCACACTACACACTCTTTTGTGTCATTGCTATTCTGTCACAAGAAAGCCATCTAGCCACTGAGGTCACAAAGCTGAGCCCTCATTGGAGGGGCTAATTTGATTGTGGCAGAACAATGGCACTGTAGCCTTCCTCCACTGAAGAGCATACTAATTACACAGCCTGCCCTTGATCCTGACCTTGGTGGGTCACTTAGCAGTTGTGATCTGTCTCTGACTCTTAATAAAGTCCCGCTCGCCCGGGTGAGCCAGAATGGCAGCCCTTTTCTCTCTTTTCTGCACTCTCCTGCACTCTCATTCTGTCTGATCTGTCTCTCTCTCTGTCTCTCTCTCTCTAATTACTGCCATGCAAAACTGGCAGAGACATAATGACTGGGGCCATCACTCTTACAGTTTCACAAAACCAATTGCAGAACCATTCGGTTCAAATGGGCTGCAACACTCACTTGGGGTACTGAATGTAAAAATATAGAAGCATGTGTTGGTTATTGTTTTCTTTTTCTTTCTCTTTTTTTTGACTAAATTCTTTCCTTACCCTAGTATTTTCCATAGTAACCAACTACTGTCGTTATTATTCAAGACAGTAAGTAAGCACGCATATTTGACAGATTTACTCAACCTGGCAAACTTGGTATTATTGGTAATACAGGCCTTTTGTTGAAACTGTACTAATATTAGCATGGTTTAAGCAATTGACCATAACAGTCTGCACACCAAATGGACTGAACAGTCTCTGAATGTGCACCACAGTGCTGGACTTGGCCAAATGTCCACTACTGGCTAGCCAGCTTGAGGGTGTCTTGCTAAAAGCTGAAATGTAATGCTTAAATTTTAGCACAAAAAAAAAACAACTTTCTAATGTGAAAATATATTATTACTGTTGTTGTCGTTGTTGTTGTTGCTGCTGTTGTTGTTGTTGTCATAGGTTATGGTAAGTTTAGGTTAATTTTGATATGAATAATGATTACATTTTTTAATATGCAAAATGATGCAAGGCAAAGACTCTGATAGGTCTAGGAAATTTAGTTCCATATATTCCTCAAAATGTGTCAAATTTGCAATATAATGCTGATTGCTGAATAATGTGTTGTGCAACAAATTCATGATGAAGGTACCAACAGAAAAGGTCCAAAATAACAAAATAAAATCACTTTACATTAACTTGCATTAAAATGTTATACATAACATATAAAGCTTATGTCATCCTTTGCTCTCAGGTAAAATTTCCTGATGAACAGGAATCATCATACGCAAAATCATCATACGCAAAAAAACAAAAACAAAACAAAACTATGTAGCATCCACTGCACGTTCTCACAGTAGCCACAATAGCTTCAGAGCATCCCATTTTCTTTGAAACCCTACTCGTATGATGTACAGCACATCTTCACTAATGGGAACAAGCTAACCTAAACTGCTGAATATGTTATAGGGCCAAATCCTGTAGACCACAATCAACAAATCTTGCCCACTTCAAGTTTTCAAAAGGCTTCCCAGTGTCTTACTGAGTTGAAACATTTCCATACCGGAGTAGTTGTTTACACTACATACAACATAATACAAGAAATTATTTTGAAGATTCATATCGATCCTGTGAAGAAGACCACCAAAAATGAATAGCAGTGTTTTTCTCTTTAACATGCTGCAGTCTGTTTCCCTCTGTTTTGCATAAAGCATCATGTATTATTGCTAGTGTTTCATCTAGCAGCATGCACACATTATGATGCATCCGAGAGAGAAAGGCAGGAGCTGCACGAAAGAGAGCGACAGTCCAGGTTTAAAATGCAACCCCAGGAGGCCAAACAATAAGGCAGTGACAGGGAGGGGGGAGAAGTCGAGACAGTCAAGAATAATGGCTGCATCTTTCAAGTTGGATCAGGTCCTTCTGTAATGAAGAGAGGAGTTTTTTTCCTCTTGTGTGGCAGGGACAATGAGAGAGAGAGAGAGAGAGAGAGAGAGACAGACTGCTTGTGTAGAATCTGTAGAAAGCGAGAGCAGTGGGGAGGCAGGGATAATTACAAAGAGTTTGTGCATATCCAGGAGTATGTGCGAGTGGCTGAATGTTGGTGCTACGGTGGAAAAGCACTTTTAATGATTTTTTTCCCTTCTTCTTTGAGCTGAGTGGGAAAGATCTCACCCCCCTCCACCCCTTCTCTTTTTCCCAGACTCGGGCCAGGGCCAGAGGTGCACCGTCGCTGTCAAAAATAACCATTATTTGTTCGCCTTCTTTCCCCCTATTTACTGTTTTCGCAGGGCCCATTGTCCCGCCACAATCTCTTTGTGTTGGCATTAATTGCACAGGAGAATGCAGGGCTGTGTTTATATTTTTTGCCGGTTTTAGACGTGTCGGCCCTCCGTCTCTTTGCTTTCTCTCCCTCTCTCTTCCTCCTCCCTGGAGCTGAAGTGTGTTCGCACTCAACACGCGACAGCTAGAGAACAAGCTGTGATTTTCAGCAGTAATCTACGCAGTAGCTCACTATGGGCCTTTACAGAACATGCACACACACAGACACAAACAGACCTACACACACACATACAACAGAAAGACTGAAAAAGAAATGCTCGCTACTCCCAGTTAATAAAGAGTGACCTAGGAGGACGATACTATATTGAAAATACTGTAGAAGGCCTGTAGGTCTGTACCGGTTAGGAAATTCACCCAGAATCAGAAAAGAATCCTCCTTCCCTAATAACATTTAAACCTTCAATGAAACAGTCTTGCAAAGCAAGCACAGTCATAACACAGAAACAAACATGAATAAAGTTCAGGGCAGTCTACTGAAAGCTGTTGTTGAACTACAATGTCACCTTCAGTAATAATTTAATCTAACTCTACTTCAGATTTTACATCTGAACCAATCAATGAACTTTTAGCCTTGCAGTAAAGCAGTTTTTACCATCACTAGTGGTAGTTACCGACCTTCGTATTACAAAGTCAGTGGGATGTAAACATTGCAGAGAAATGTAACAGGGAAGCCTGCTCAGTAATGTCTGGAATGAAATGTGCAGAGCAAACAGCAGCATTTAAGGTGGAATGGAAATGTGATTAAGAAGCTGGCAATTTTGTTGTAATCGGCCTGTTGTAATGACCTCCTAAGCAAATGCTGGAGATAACAGTGTTTAAGGTTCAGGGTATGCCAATGCTACGTACCAAACTCTCTTTATTCAACAATGCAAATGTAACACAGTTTTCTATTCTATGGCACCTTTAAAATGTTAAAGCTGCATATTATACAGATCTACCTCAACTTGAAGACACTTGTGAGCTTCAACTGTTTCAAGATGAGTAGCTGAGTTAATGTACCATATGGGGGGTGGTGTCAAACTGATTTAGTCAAAATCATAAACTGGTTAAATCCAAAATAGATTTAAAAGATGTCTTAAACCATTACATTTAATCCCATTACAAAAAAACTTTATGATGTGTCTTTCAGAGGCGTGAACCTCACCGGATACATGGTTCTCATCACCACCACTGTGAACAATTTTTCTTAAAATTAAAAATAGTGGAATTCCCAGTGTTCTTATATTTTAATAACTCAATTATGCAAATTATGAATCTTTGAAATTCCACTTTCAATGCATTTCATGTAAACATTACACAGTTCCATCCTGTGATGTTAGTGTGTTTCCTCTGTGCTGTCTGTCCTATGGGGGCTGGATCAAGGCCCCTGAAGCTCCACCTCTTCATGACAAAGCATACCACTTGCTTGTAGAGTCATACAGAAGGTGTGCACACATATGCACTGCTACATTCAGAGAAAAAGCTACTTAGAGAGCGGCGCAGCACACTCTGATGCTGTTAAATGAATATGGAACATAAGTCAGGCTCTATCTTTCACAAAAAAAAAGCTTCCAGTAAACTCATTGCAATGAGTCATAATGAAGAGTTCCTTCATCCTCATATCATCGGGGTCCTCTCACAGCGAATACTGTGCTTAACGCATCATCTATCAGCACTGGCAGCCTTACCTTTCCACAGGCTTGCTCCTCCTTGTGTGTGCGTGTGTGTGTGCTCTCTGTGAGGCTACAGTGGACTATAATGAGGCCCTTTGGTGGCTGTAAAGATTGGAGAGCAGAGGAGCAAGGAGTGCTGCACATATAGCTCTATTTGTCTTACAAATATCACACTAACTACCAATTACAGCACTATAAACCTCCTGGCTACTGCCTACCTCCCCTGCCGTAACGCCGGACACACCAGACGCACTGCGCTAGGCCTTCTCCCTCTCTTTCTGTGCTGTGGAGTGTGCGAGTGAGGAACTGTGGTCGTTGATGCGGGGAGCATAGTCAATGAGGCCAGTAATGAGGTCTTTCTTAAAGAGTGGTGGGGCTGCTGGATTAATGTTGGCACAGAGAGAGAGAGAGAAAGAGGGAGAGAGAGGAGGGCACCACTGGCATCGCTACTCCGCGCTTTACTGCTGCCCCCTGGCCAAGGGTGAAACCGCCATCAGCAGAAGGACAAAACATCACTCTACACAGAACACACACACACACACACACACACACACACACACACACACACACACACACACACACACACACACACACACACACAGAGTCCCCAAAACAGCTGTTCCTTTAAACTCTCCTTCATTTATCCTGAACATCAGTGTTATGTCTGTAGATGGTGTCTATAATAAGATAAGTTATAATAGAGATAGTGATAAGAATTTTGATTGTGTTAAAGGCCTCATATTTGATGTGATATGTATAACTGTTTAAAAACAGTTTTTGGTGTCATAGAGATCAATCAACCGATAGCAGTTTAGCCTTGCTCCTTCATGTTTAAGTTATAAAGCATTTTCCAGCCTGCAATGCTTTGTGAAGGAGGGTACTCAGTCAGAGCTGAGGTCATTTACATACAGTGCTGCACCAAACTTCAGACACAACCCTTTCATTTAAGGGGACCTATTATGCTTTTCCAGTTTCCCCATATCCCTTTATGCAGTGTGTTAAGCAGCTTGTCGTGCATGTAACCGGTCCGCAAAGTAATAAAGCCCAGATGGAAAAACTCTCTCCAACAGAAACCACTTTTCTCAGCTGCTTGAAATGCCTCGTTGGACACACAGCCATTTTCTCTGTTACAAGATGACACCATCTCATAGCACAATCCTTACTGCCCGCCTACCAGCAAGCTTGCCATGCTAACACATAATGCACAGCAACTACTGGAGGCCATGTAGGGGTAGAGCTGCTCTGGTCTCTGACCCCTCAGAATGGAGTCAGCGAGCAGACAAATCACTCCGCCCATTGGTAGAGGGCTTGAGAGAGGAGCGTTTTTAGACAGTGAGTGAATATAGATGTGCAGTATTAGAAAAGTAAGGTGTCTCTGGAACAGTGAAGCATGTAAATCTGCTCTAGTAGACTCTAGTAGTAAAAATGAGCATTAAAAATGAGCATAGAGTTCCTCTTTTCCAGTGAAAACAAGCAATTTGTTTATCAGGTCAGGATCAGTTAACATACATATATAGCCATTATTACAGCCTCCCTTCCTTTCAACAGACTTGCAATACGTTGTTTAAAGAAATCAGCAGCAGTATTTTTCCACACCTTCAGTCTTAGAGGTTGATCCAAATAATCTCATTTATAAATTTACAATCATCTGTACATTAACATTACTCCAATCTCCAATCATTTCTGTGGACTAGTGCACCTTTTTCTTTTTTCCAATAACGGTTTCTTTACAGCTAGACATATTCTCAGAACCCACTGGTCGTCTTCTCAAAGTGGAGGGACAAACAGAAATGCCTTTGGATTTTTTTCTTCTGAAGTAAGAGTGGTTCTTGATTTTCTCTTCTTTCTCAAAAATAATAAGTCTAAGTTTTGCCTGCCTGTTTAATTCACTTAGATAAAGAGTGATCATAAGTGAACAAATCTACTGCTTCTACTTTTACAACTACAACTACTAAGAATAATAATTTTTATTTATTATTATTATTATTGTTATTATTATTAATAATAATATACACATTCCCACAACAGACTGCTCTTGTGTATGCATAATTTCTGAACTATAGTGTTATCCTAAGCTTTGTGCATTTAGGAATCCACTTTAGGTGCCTCATAAAAATGTGAGGAGCTCAGTGTAGCCTGAAAATGGACTGGCTCAGACTGTTCTAATACCACAAAAGGACATAATCATACTAATACATATTTCCATTTCTGCTGAAAATAGAGCACTGATGGACTAGGTTTGCCAATAAACATGAGCTTATTATTAGCCAGCGAGAGAGTCATCAGTGGATTTAACAGCTTTCCACCACTCATCTGCTGGAGGTGTGGAGGGCAGCCCACTCTCTGAGCCCAGGCCAAAGCCTCGCGCTCTCGGGCCACATATCCAGCCGGCCAGCCGGCCCTCTCCAGCACGGCCTCCAGCCCCGGCATTAATGGCTCAGCCTCAGCTGCTGGAAATGTTATTCTAATTAACAGGGGATTAAGTCATCATCTTCTCGTGTAATACAGTCTGGATGGGAATTTCAATATGGAACTGCAAAAAAAAAAGAAAAAAAAAAAAGAAAAAAAGCATTTAGCGTTTCAGTAAATTACTCTTGACCCCCAGGACGACAGTCTATCGGCGCGTCAATTGCCTGCCAATTAAAACAGCCCACCCTTGCCAAAACTTTATTGGGACGGACTGGGTTTTCAGCCGTGGTACACATTTCATGGGGGTGGAGAAGGGAGTGAGTGCCTGGCTGGCTGTTGACACTAGTCTGGTGGGAATTTTGTCAAGTTTGGAAAATGAGCATATGAAACGCTTTTCTCGAGCTATCGCGGGCCATAGCTGAGCTGACTGCTTCACAAACAGTTTCTCTGAAGTGCAGATCTTTGATAAGTGACCATATGTGGAGCATCATGGGCATGGGGCGCTGAAACACAAACAATAACCCCAGAGCAGACTTCTGAAAAGCTGGACTTAGAGCTCCAGCGCTAACAAGCACAACAGGCCGAGCCTTTCATTGTTTTGATGTGTGCTCCCTTTTAAAAATGCATCAGTCATGTCTTGACATTTGACTAAGATTTATGGACTTTAAGCACATTGAGAGCAGAGAGTGTTTGGAGTGTGCAGACAGGGTCAGTGTATTCTCCTCGACAGTACGCTGCTGAAAACAGGGCAGAGTAAGCCATCTTCTAAAAGGATTTGGACCGACCCAAAAGGAACAGGCATGGCTCTTAGCATGGCCAACCCTGATGCAACCTGACGCAATTTACGTCCACATAAACAAAAAGCACTCACAAATCATCTCCACGTCCGCTGAGCTGGGGTGAAAACACTGCTCCCACATTTCGAATGCTTTAATCAGCCTGGTTATTAATGACCTTTCTGAATCATATATATTTCAGATCCATCTGGAGTACATGAATTATTTCATGTCATTATGGCAATGTGCTACCAGCAAGCTTAATTACACGAGGCAATACTGGTTCCACAAAAGAACTGGGTTCACCAAACTGACCAGCGCCTTTCCTTTCAGAATGTTCAGTGAAGGCAAACAAGTAATTACTGCAAAACTCCACTAACGGAGGAGAATACAGAAGATGAGAGAAGAGAAGAGACGAAGAGAGAAGAGAAGAGAAGAGAAGAGAAGAGAAGAGAAGAGAAGAGAAGAGAAGAGAAGAGAAGAGAAGAGAAGAGAAGAGAAGAGAAGAGAAGAGAGAAGACAAGACAAGACAAGAAGAAAAAAGGAGACACAAGAAGAGAAAAAAGAAGAGACGAGATGAGAATAAGCAAGAAGAGACTAAGAGAAGATAGGGGAAGAGACGGGCTGACAGGAGAAGTGAGGGGAAGAGAAGAGACAAGACGATAACAAAAGAGAAGAGACTAGAGAGAAGAAGAGAAGATGGAGGAGTAGACAGAAGACGAGAGGAGAAATGACAGGCCGTCTATGGGCCTCTGTGCTAAAGCATTGTTTTCTGCTCAGCTAAGCAGCATTGAATTGATATGTTCACGATGAAGTGCAATGACAATTAAATTGTAACTGACCTGCATGTAACCATCATTATGTTCTCTATCCTTACTGCCATCCCTGTTATTTAATCTCACAGCATGTGGTCGTTTTTTCTCAGGCAGTAACGCTAAAGACTACATCCGCCTGACTATAAACACTTGACTGGGATATCTATCAGTTCTCCAAGGAAAGCGAAAAACCCACTTTAAACACAACGATTCCGACACTTTTACTCTGAGGGAGAAGCTACAGCTACGGGCAGTGACATTACAAATCTGATACACGTTCAGTTGGAATACTAAACGCCAAGGAAAAATTTATAGACAGTGTTCATTCATGGTGCCGTCAGGTCTGTCAGAAATTATGGTTTTAATAATTGGGGGAGGTATTTGACACTTTGATACTTCGATAAAGCTCTCTTGCAATTCATATTAGAGTATACATGCATAGATGCACTACATGTGGCTCATAGCTATCCAAAGAGGTGAAAAGAAAAGCCACTGCAAAATTAATCAGGTCCTGCTATGTGTTTTCTCTCTCACTCTCTCTCCCTCTTTCTGAATCACAAACACCTGCACACACACACACAGTGTACACACAGCGAACACACATACACAAACATCACAACCTTTCCGGACTGACCGCCGCATATTCATTTGCATAACAATTTCCACTTGTTTTTCTGGTTAGATGGAATTCACAGCATGGTGCCTGCATCGTGAGTGCCGGGTCATTGCTATGTATATGTGACAGACAGAAAAAAAAGGAAACCTCTCACTCTCTCCTGTCTCTTCTGACATACAGTAGGTACAATACCTCTCCCACACACAGAGAACAATGGCTTCTAACAGTTTATCAGCATCATCAAATTCAGATTCACCATTATACCAAAAGACATGTTAGTAATTATTAGGGGTCCAAGCACCCAGTTATAGAATCCTATTGTTTCTTATGCTTTTGGTGATGACCAATGATTATTGAGCTCTTCTGTCTGTACCTTTTGGCTGGCTATGAGCACAAATCATACAAATAGTGTATTAAATGAGAAGAGAGGCAATGAGAAGAAAACTGTCTTTTTCTATAACAGTGTCACGTAAATGCAAACACATTGACACATATACAGCTCAACTGATACATCAGTTGGGTAATAACATCGGTCAGTAATGCTCCAATGCTTAAACCATCATGGCATTATCCGTATCCTTACAAAATGAGATCTTCCACTCTTCCACTCCTTCATGATAACATCACAGAGCTAGAGTTAGAGACCTTGCGCTTCCATTTGAGGATGCCCCACAGATGCTCAGTAAAGTTTAGGTCTGGAGACATGCTTGGCCGGTCCAGCAACTTTACCCTAGGTTTCTTTAGCAAGAAAGACAACCTCTGGATATGATGCTGAGCACATGCACTCAACTTCTTTGGTTGACCATAGCAAGGCCTGTTCTGAGCGGAACCTGTCCTCTTAAAACGATGTATGGTCTTGGTCACCATGTTTCAGGGTGTTGGCAATCTTCTTATAGCCTAGGCCATCTCTATGTAGAGCAACACTTCTTTTTTCAGATCTTTCTGAAAAAGAAGAGTTCTTTGCCATGAGCAAATGAATTGGTGTAAATTGGTGTAAATAATATCCCATGAAGATCATCCAACTTTTGTAGGAAAACTTCAATTCTCCCTTTGTTTTATAGGAGAAGAAAGGTGCTCAGCTTGTTTTAATGAGCTGTGGTGGAGGTTTTATAGATGTCAAAATATAAGCACAAAAGTAGAAAAATGGACACCTGTAAATGTTTGTACACTTGCTTTATTTCTTTTTTTCTCTATTAGTTCTATGCATCTTTTTTCCCCTTGACTTTCGCTAACTTCTGGAAGGAGTGGCCACCCTGGAACGGAGCATGCATCTTCCCTCGACTTTTAGGAGGAGTTGCCTCACTACCTTATTTGAGGACTCAACAATGGTATAAAGGACTTTGCCAAATTTGTATCCATGGACTGCTCAAGATTGCTCTGGACTGCATTCTAGAACCGGAGCTCAATAAACTAACATCATATCCAGAGTGGTCTCCTGTCTTCAGTTGATGCCAAAAGAATAAAATTACAGCAGAATCAACTTTGTATCACTAAAATGGTATAATTACAGTAAAAAAGAGAAAAAACTAACTTGTGGAAGTTAATAGAGCAAGAGTTTTTGCAAGTAATTAAGGAATTTCATTCATCTCACAATTTCATTCATCTCAGATGGTTGTGTTTTCAATTTTGGTGAAATAAAGGACAGAAGTATGGCAAAAATGTTTTGCCACCGAAGTGACAGCTTGAAAAATATTGCATGTGTCTTTCAACTGACATTAAACTATCACTAAATCAATGTTAAGGTTCTTGCCATGAGGTTCTTGAGGTTCTTGTCATGTTGAACTTCCAGTGACCAGTATGAAAAAGCATGAGAACGGTAACACCAAATTTAAAATACCTGCTCCCCATTCACACCTGAGACCTTGTAAGACTAACGCGTCACATAACACCGGTGAGGGGAAAATGGCTAATTGGGCACAATTTGGCTATTTTCCTTTAGGAGTGTACTCACTATCGTCGCCAGCGGTTTAGACATGAATGGCTGTGTGTTGAGTTATTTTGAGGGCCCAGCAAATTTACACTGTTATACAAGCTGTACATTGACTACTTTACATTGTATCATCAATGTGTCATATCTTCAGTGCTGTCCCATGAAAAGATATAATGAAATATTTACAAAAATGTGATGGGTGATATTTTATACTGTAAATTCTAACTTACAATTATAACATGTATACTATTTAAGAATGTGAGTTTTTCCTGTTTATTGTTCAGACTGATTTATTTCTCATTGGACCAGAACATAAACACAGAGTTCTAACCAAGTAGGCAGATTTTGTAATGTTCATTTGCCGATCTTTCAAAGTCATGTTGTACGGACTGTGCTCATAGATGTTACATACTTCTTCTTTGATCTTTATCATGACATTTTTGAAGGCAATATTCCACACAAGTGAGTGCTTTGGGATGGTTCACCTGGAGTGCTGTATGCCATTTATACAAGCTGGCACATAAAAAAAAAAACATAATATTGATAAGTGAGTTTATATATGCATAGGTGGAGTGTTTTATAGCAGCTTTAAATGTGTTATTTTAAAGCCAAACATTTTAATAATGTAATATTTTACAAACAAATCTATCTGATTTTGTAACTACCACTGGCATATTTAATAAAAGAACAGCACCACCAATTTGTATGCTGCAGATAACGATGAAGGTACATAGAGAGGAGATTGTAGTTCTGTTTTTGGACTAAAACTTTATTATAACAAACAAACTGCACCGGGAGGGGAGGCATGTTTATTTGGTGTGCAGCAGGGTACCTACTTGTTCTAATAAACCCGCACTAACAGAGCAATTGTACCAGGTCTCTTTTTCAATAGAACCAAACTGCCAAGTGTGAAAACTGTTGGAGTATAAAATTTTAAATCTAAATGTACTATTACATTATGATCATGGTTTTTAAAACAGGTTTTCGTATCGTCCTTATAATCTTCCTGTCTGTGAGGCCCTAACACACATATTTGTATGAAGTCTTGGTTCCCAGACAAGTACCGCTTGTTTATGGAATATTATTTGGACCAAATAATTCACTGAAGCACTCAATCAGCACTCTGGGCAGCAGCACTGGGGCTGAGTTGAGGAGGTCATAAGTCAAAAGCATTGAGTCTGGGGGAGTAGAGATCCCCCTCTGCGGCTGTGCACACGTCTGCAACACATTGTCCAAGAAAAGGTGCACTCACGTCCAGCCAGTTAAACCTCACCACTCTATGATGTGTAGCCCCATACAGAAGATCATAACATCCCTGGGCAGTCAGAATTCCAGTGGGCAAACAGCTGTAATGGACTTGCCCAAGGTCAAAGTCACTGAAGAATGTTTCAGCAAATGAATTGGTGTAAATAATATCCCATGAAGATCATCCAACTTTTGTAGGAAAACTTCAATTCTCCCTTTGTTTTATAGGAGAAGAAAGGTGCTCAGCTTGTTTTAATGAGCTGTGGTGGAGGTTTTATAGATGTCAAAATATAAGCACAAAAGTAGAAAAATGGACACCTGTAAATGTTTGTACACTTGCTTTATTTCTTTTTTTCTCTATTAGTTCTATGCATCTTTTTTCCCCTTGACTTTCGCTAACTTCTGGAAGGAGTGGCCACCCTGGAACGGAGCATGCATCTTCCCTCGACTTTTAGGAGGAGTTGCCTCACTACCTTATTTGAGGACTCAACAATGGTATAAAGGACTTTGCCAAATTTGTATCCATGGACTGCTCAAGATTGCTCTGGACTGCATTCTAGAACCGGAGCTCAATAAACTAACATCATATCCAGAGTGGTCTCCTGTCTTCAGTTGATGCCAAAAGAATAAAATTACAGCAGAATCAACTTTGTATCACTAAAATGGTATAATTACAGTAAAAAAGAGAAAAAACTAACTTGTGGAAGTTAATAGAGCAAGAGTTTTTGCAAGTAATTAAGGAATTTCATTCATCTCACAATTTCATTCATCTCAGATGGTTGTGTTTTCAATTTTGGTGAAATAAAGGACAGAAGTATGGCAAAAATGTTTTGCCACCGAAGTGACAGCTTGAAAAATATTGCATGTGTCTTTCAACTGACATTAAACTATCACTAAATCAATGTTAAGGTTAGGGGTGAGTTCAGTTATCATAGCTTTATTAATATTTCTCTTATTCTGCATAATTTCTCCTGATTCTTCATGAGAACGAGTGTAACATAAGATATGCACACCAAAAAGGAAAACATGGGGCTCAAAGGAACCTGTAGCCGGAGTTTGAAATACAGTCATATAAGCAGTTCATTCAATTATAGGCTTATTGATGCACACTGATGAGGCTCAAACAGCATGAGGGATCAGAAGCTGGTGTGAGGCAGGTAAACCTGTTAAACCTGGGAGGATAGAGACTTTTCTGCTCAGGCAAACACAGATTCTTTAAGGCTAGACTGAAACAAACTCCAGCGAAATACCTGGAGTTTGCAATATCCCATATAAAGAGCAGATATTGAGCAGAGAAAAAGAGAATAAAGCAAACGTATTCTTTGTAAAAGTATAGAATGAATTAAAAAGAGCAGGAGGATGGTTTGGTGGTGGCAGTGAAGGCCCCACATCTGCTTCCCAAGAGTCTCTCTCTCCATTCATACACTTCCCTCCCTTCTGTCATCCTCTCTACAGGGACATATAACAGAAAAAAGCCCCCAGTGACTGCAGAACCCATTTATTCCTCTACCTTTCACTCTCATTTTTCGTATTTGTTCTCTGTCTGTCATACTGTAGACACCTGTCTGTTAAATATTCAAATAGAAATCTTGATCAGATTCTTGAGAATGCTTGATAAGTTGTTCTGGAAATTGAGAAACCACCAAAATATTTTTTGCTAGATGTTTATTTATAAATACACTCATCATCAAAAGGACAGTTGCAGCCAGAAGGTTGCAATACTATTCTAAAGCAAGATAAATGTTACCAGGAGCAATAAATGATGGTAAATTTAGACTGGGCAATATTTATTGAGCTACACATACAGAAGTAGTGCCTCTCAGTATGGCGTTGGGCCACCATGTTTGCTAATGCAACATGCATACTTATTGGCATGCTGTAGAGGTTCCTAATGGTGTCCTGCGAAAATTCATCCCATGCAGCACCCCATGGAGCTTCTCACACAATTCCAGCAGATATTGCAGTGGAAGTGGAGTGACACCAGGCCTATCTGGACCTGTGACGCATGACAACAAGCTGTTCACAGATCGGTGCATCCACACACAGATTTGTTGGTCGTCTCCACCAAGACAAAAGCGGGATTCTACACTGAAGATAACAGACTGTCACGACACCACTGCAGTCTTGACTTGGTGTAAAGGGCAGTCGTCATGGTGGCCTGCATGCATGCATTCCTGCATCATGCAGCTATCTGCCCCTAGTGCAGGCAGTTACACCATGACTCACGGATGGCATCACTGCTTGCTAAATGTCCACATTCATGGCTGCTGTGTTGGTCAGGCCTGTCCTTGCTAATGTTGCTTGTGTGGCAGAACATACAACTTAAATTATTTGCATAATTATTTGCCTCTACACCTACCCACCAAATTTCATTCTTGCAGGTGATTCTTTCTGGACTTCTCTTAAGGACATCTAATAATGGTAGGTGTTGAGAGGGACAGTCCTGTAATACTATCATTCTCCTGTCCCACAGAGGATGTGGCCGGCCTCCTGCTCCTAACACCTTTAACAAGCCCATGTTATCAAAGAGTCAGCTTTTATTATTGATATTCATTTTTCTCCATTTTTTAGATGTGGGCATAGAGACTTCCTAACTGTGAGCTGATTAGAGCACACCAGTATCTTTCAAGGGGAAAAAAAATTCACCCTCTCTATTTACAATAGAATCTGAATGGTTCCCATAAGGACTGCTAGAGCTATTGTAGGGAGAAAGCTAAAAGTCATCTACAGTTTAAAAAGTTCCTAGAAGCAATTATCCATTCACAAAGCATGCTGGGGAAATAAAGAACTGTGATTGGTCCCCTTCACGCATGGCAGCAGCAGAACAATGAACTGGTAAGGTTCTACACACTAAGGACTTTGGCTGATTTTCTACACATCCTGATGGGCAGACTGACACACACACACTCATGCTCGCACACACACACACAAACACAGGCACACTTAGAAAACAGAGAGAACCGCCACCTGAGACCAGTGTAATGACAAAAACTATAAGCCCATACTTGAACAGCAATGTCTCAAAATGAGCTCCCAACTCGCATTCTCCAAACAAGACATTTGGTTCTCTTTTCCTCGCTCTCTTGTTCTCTCCTTCTCTCCCGCTGTAATCCTGGACGGGGAGCTTGTTATATATCTATAGATCCATAATAAGCAGGGAAGAGACTACCTCCCGTGTGTTTTAATTTGACTTTAAAAGCATCCTCAGTGCTGCCAGGGCTTTTAATAGTTATTCACTTACAAATGATTGCAGGTCATTACACAGTCATTGGGAGGGCAGTAATGAGATGGGCTTAATGGCTCTTGTAGAACACTGCTGTAAACGATAGGGAAAAGTTCCCCTCAGTAAGTTTTTATGATTATTCCATATGAACTGCGTTTGTTTAAACCCCTATTAGTGTAAAGAAGGGTAGCAATCTTCTTAATCAAATCTGATTTATTATGACATCGGTTCACTCTCCTCTCTCCAAAGCAATCGCAGAGGAAGGGAGGGGGTAAGTGAGAAAGAGAGAGAGAGAGAGAGAGAGAGAGAGAGAGAGAAATCTCATCGTCCTTCTAGACAAATATTGTGTTAATCTTTGGTCATGTTAATTCTGCTCTCAGCCCCTCTTTTCATCATAATTTAACTGTGGCCAGTGACAGCAGGCATAATCAGTTGAAGATGTGAACGAGCTGCTATTTATTAGGACCCGGCGCGAACGCTAGCGGAGACAGCTAAGTACCCGCCCGTCCTTATCCCTATT
Source organism: Prochilodus magdalenae (assembly GCA_024036415.1). Classification (NCBI taxonomy): domain Eukaryota; kingdom Metazoa; phylum Chordata; class Actinopteri; order Characiformes; family Prochilodontidae; genus Prochilodus; species Prochilodus magdalenae. The sequence goes on along the minus strand of JAMWET010001399.1, from coordinate 405,757 downwards.
GATGTACAAGGCTGACAAGTAAATTAAATTTACCTTTGGAAATGGTTCTATTAGTATTTTTATTAGGTTAATTAAGCAAGCTCTGGGGACTCATTGAATTGGCGAGATTGGAGATTAATTCACTGTTCTCCTTGCTGGAGGACTGGGATGGTAATCCCCCGTACAGCCATCCTCCTCCAGAGCCGCACATCACTAGCGAGCCGCACTACTTCATTAGCACGCACTGTAAAGTCTCTCCGCAAACCGCACCGCTGCAATGCCAATTACCCCCAAGCCTCTTAGACTAGCCTTAGATCTCATCAGTTACTGCCGGGGGATATGGCAAGTCATGGCTGTACGGACAGTGGCCTTACCATACTAGGGAAAACGTGTTATAGAATGAATGTAAAAAGGCCAGCACCCCCAGCAGTATGTTAAAGCATGCTAGCAATGGCTTTAGATACTATATTGATTCAGCCATGATTTGTAGACCTAATCACTAACAATACCATCTCCTTTGGTGATGACGTAGCAAGCACTGGCATGCTCTCTGCTCTGTGCTGTGTACCATTCCAACAGATAAACTGGTAACCACTCCACCTCCGTTTATGAGTGCCTGAGCTAAATACTATCAGTGCTGAGGGCCTGGCGGTCAGGTTTCCTCCAGCTGGGCAGGCATTATCCTGTCCTGCGTGCCGTCTCTGCTCAAGGGGGGAAGCAGATACAGTGGTCCAGGGCAGCAGCAGCAGCTTGGCCTCCCCTGATGAAAGCACTATTGATTGAGAAAAAGGCCTTTTGATAAAGCAGATTGCTCATCGGAGTGGAACGTCATGCGCCTCTGATGCAACGCCTCTCAATCAGCCAGCAGCTGATCGACCAGGCTAGCTAAAGCCGCCAGCACCGGTCAGGAACGTCCCCTCCTCTCATCCGCTCTGATCACACTTACGGCCAGCCCATCGATCACACACTCTAGCATTTCTCCTCCTCTTCCTCTCTCAAAAGTAAAAGACGCCATAGAGCGCAGACACTGAACTCCACTCCTAGCTCTGGCAATCGCACCTGGCTCCAACAGTGATGCTCGTGCTCCATCAGGGACAGCTCTCATTTGGCTACAGTCAAAAAACAAATCATTGCCCGTTCCTCGCCGCGCCTGCCTGCTTTTGGGCCTGGAGGAAATCAAATTTGTACTTTTAGACAGATGAAAACAAATCACCTTGAACAATTGAACTTGTTTGGCATTACCGCTAAACTCCAAAGTGCTACGGGATTGGAAGGCACGTGTTTGGTTTTCATTTTGTCCCACGTAGCGTGAATAGCCATGCGGGCCAGTGCTATTTGTTCATTGAGGGTAATTGCGTGCGTGTGGAGAGCGCAGCGCAGAGGACGAAGTGAGAGAGTTGCAGATGATAGTTGTTGAATTGTTTTGCCACTATGGTGGGCCTCTTCATGTTTGCGCTAATGAGAGGAAGGACCGCTGGGTGTAAACACACCCCGCCTCAAAATGGACAGCAGGACCCAGTGTCTGTCTGTCTCTCTCTCTCTCTCTCTCTCTTTCTCTCTCTCTCTCTCTCTCTCTCTCTCTCTTTCTCCATGCTGTGTCGAGTTTTAATTTTAATTAAATCATTTAAGTGTAGTCACTGAAGTGCCTTAGTAAAACTAGAAAACAATTTATCCTTTGGGCCTATGAAGTGTCAGTGCTAAATCTGATTGCTTTAGAAGCTTCAACAGAAGTGGACAATATGCTCAAACATAATCAGATACAGAAATTTAATGTCCACTAGTCTGGTTAAAAACCTTCTGAATCTCTTGAGGTTTCACTTTGTCTTGCTCCACAGATTTAGTCTGGCATTAACTCAGCTGGGAGCCATTTCTCTGGCCATTTTTAGGCTGACCAATAAGCGTGTTCTAATGAGATGGGGGCAGTTTAGTTGATGATGACATCTAAATGTGCAAATACAGAGTGCAGGAATCAGAGCAGAAGCCGTAACAAGGAAGTTGTTGAGATTAATGCCGATCCTATAATGGTCTGATGGTTGACTACTAGGGGAGTGGCAGACTAAATACAGTGGAACAAAATGGAAACTCGCAAGATTCCGAATGCTTTGTTCAAGCTAATGTTGTCCTTCACTGTACACAAATTAACAAATCTTGATTCTGAAAAGAGTTAGCATATCATCTTTGTCCAACAACAACAAAAAAAACAAAACAATGGCAGCTTTAAAGGATCAGGCATAAAGATTCTTTATGTTGTGCAAGTTCATTTTAGCAAATGTGAAGACATTTTATAAACAATTTTGGGCCATTTCTGTTGGTCTATTCATTGCAAAAAAAAATTAGACAATGTAAATGGTATCCGCTATACTAAGGAGCTGGAAAAATTAAACTGGTTTTTATGTAAAAGTTAACTTCGCCAGACACATTACTGTATATCCAAACCCAGTTCTCTTGGTATATTATTTTAATTTAAACCAGAAAGTTCGGAGCAAACAGAAGTTACCTTCTGAATAAGAAAGAGAGGATTCAGACACAGGGCAATTGGATCTACTGCTATTTTGACTCTTTCTGCCTACTGAGAGAAATGTTTTCCTCAAAGTTTTCTCTGGATTAGCAATACTATCTTGATCAAGATAAAGGGTAATGAAATAAATAATGCTGGACCTCTATCTCCGTTGTGCCAAGTCTCCTCCAAGCTGCTCCTTTTCTCTGCCTCCCACCAGATATACACAACTCTTAATAATTGATTATAATTGATTTTAACCCAGCCCTGACCTGGGCAGAGAGGCCTAAGCCAATAGCATCCATGCGTCAGGGAAATGGGAAAAACAGGACAGCACACATCTTTAAAAGCTCCAGACGTGTAGTACAGATAAAATATTTAGGCTGGAGAAGCCTTGACCTCCTCATCCTAGCCAGCTCCCAACTCGAATTGATTTCTGACAAGGCAACTGGGACACGATTACAACAAAATGCACTAAAGCTGACCATCTGCATCTACCCAACGTTTGCCAGCTTAACCTCTCCAGAGTGGCTGGAGGACCATGCAGGGCCAAGGTCTGGGAGAATGGAGTCCGGCCTAGGTGCAGTGCCAAGAGTAGGCTCTCCAGAGTGAAGTGCATGCAAGCAATGGAGCTCCACACATTTACATTTTATCAGATCTTCTCAAAAGCCATTGACCAACACTCACAAGCCAAGAAACCACAGTCGCAGTGGGCAGAAATGCTGTGGAGTTCTTTTTTTTTCTGCTTCTTTTCATGTTTCAAGGTAATCACTGGAGGTTTCCTGACCTCTCATGACACTCAAGCCAGATCTGATGATGTTGTATAATGCTGTTTCCACACGACTCGCCTCTAAGGCTTTGGAAGAGAAGGGTCTCTTCGGACATAGGTTTGAGAAGACAGAAGTATAGCATGAATTGTCATTTCTTATCCATACTTTTGGGAATAGTGTGCAGTGCTGTTGGGCAGTTCACTAGAGATGACCTGATAATGAAGGTTGGCTACATGCTTATGTAAGCCACAGAAATGTAACACTGCACACAGTTTCAACATGACAAAATCAGCAAAGAAATTGGTACCCTGTCCAAATATTAAAAATGCATAACCCTTTTCTTTAGTGAATATCTGGAGGACTTTGCTAAAGGATTTTATGAGGAAAAGGCAGCACAACAGAGGCCCTGATGTACTAATTATTTTGCTTTCTGTCCATGTGTTATGTATGACAATACCACACGGGCGTAAACACTGTTTATGGGTGATGTCCATGGTAAAATATAAAATATGCTTCTTTATAAAATATGCTAAAAAAGCGCTACTGGACATGCTTTTAGGGAAAGGGTGCCATTAACTGTCTGAGGATTAGGCAAATAGTAGGTGAAGATGTTACAAGTTCTAATTCAAAAGTTGGGAAGGTGGGTCAAATGTATATTAAACAGCAAGCAAAGATTTGTAAGCTGTCTATTATTGCTTAATTCAGAAAACTGCAAATGAGATAATTAATATTTGACCTTATTAACTTTGCTGATTCTTAAATAGAAATTGGAACTTTCCTTAGGTGAACTGGTAAATAGAAAAGCCATGACCAGGTATAAAAGATGCTTTCACAAAAGTCTCACTTGCAAAAACCGTATAGAGTGAATAGTGAACAGTTTAAGAATGTTTCTCAATACTTGATTGCAAGGAGCTTAGGGATTTTATCATCTACAGTCTACAACATTATCAAAAGATTTAGAGAAATCACTGTGTGGAAAGGGCAAGGCCGAAAACCAATATTGAATGCCTGTGACCTTCGATCCTTCAGACGGCACTGAATTAAGAACAGACATGTTTCTGCAATGGATTTAACCACATGTCCTCAGGAGTACCACAGAGAACCTTTGTCAGTAAACACAGTTTTTTGCTGGATATACAATTGCAAGTTAAGACTCAAAGTAGACGCAAAATAGAATCATATCAAAATATAACTTCTCCAGGCTAAAGCTCATCTGAGATGGACAAAGTAGAATCATGTTCTGTAGTCTATATGATGGACATTCTTTGGGCCAAAGTGGAAAATGACTGTCCGGCTTCCTACCAATGCAAAGCTTAAAAGTCAGAATCTGTCATGGTATGTAGAAGTATTATTGCCATTATTTTTATTATCGAGTAATTGGTAGATTGCTTGATTAGTAATATTACATAGTTTCACCTGCAATACTAAGTGGGCCATTCTATGGAAACGTAATAGAAAGATATACAGACAGACAAAAACACAGACAGGAGGAGTTGGTACATGGAGGTTTGTGATGTAAGTGTGATATAGATTCTGTTGGTTTCTTTACATGCAGGTGAGGCAGAGTAATGATGACAGTACAGTGTGTTCTCTCTACATAGACTGAATAAAAATAAGAGCATGATAATCCTGATGAAAAGCTGGCCTGAGCTGGCCATGGGTTTAACCTAACTTTATTCTGGTCAGTGGCCCGAGAAACATGTGTAGTGCTGCCTGAACACACAGACACACATATGCAAACACTCACACATCCAGAGCTCATTTGTTTATTGACTAGTGAACAGACAAGCTCACTCTTTAGGGAAATCAATCCACTTTAGATGGATATCTCACCCTTTTCCTCATGCTGTCCACAGACGCTCACTCTCACACACCGGGGTCAACACTGCATATTGCCCAGTGTCCCTGGCCACAACACTTCACATTTTGGACACTAAAAATGCAGAGGCTGTGCCTCAAGTGGCCACTTGTCTTGAAACTTTTCACAAATGTCCATCATTAATAACCTATATCCTTACAGCTGATGTGATGGTGAGTGACAACTTTTTATGAGAAATAAAAGCAGTTCTTTGTAGGCTGTTGTGATGGCAGAGTTACTCTTCTGTGTAGCTGACTACATTAATCTGGCTGAAAACAATACTATAGAAATTTAAAGGAGCAGTTATAATTATAGCGGGTGGCATGCTGTATCCCATGAAAATGCACAGACCCTCTTCCTCCTCATTTAATCCTTAACAGTTAAGAAGAAACATTGAATGTTTAGCATCAAACTTCATCCCTTAACTTGCCAACAGGGTCTCCAGAGGGAAAGCATCGCCAATGTTAAGTCTTGTTTTGCTTTTATTTTTATTTTTTTATTTCATTCGCTGCTGAACATGGATTATTGCCAGGAGCAGTTGCTGCAGCGGTGGTTATTGTTATAAAGGTCGCTTGCCAAGAACCTTAGCCATCAGTTCCTTTCACTGGCTAACTGCACTTAAATGATCTAACAGGGATCAACACCTTCAACATGATTGAAAAGAAATTAGAATACGCCATCAGCACAGTGCTTACTTCTTCATCCTCTCATGTTGAACTGACTCGACTCATTACTACAGTGACTCACTATCGCCTCCTGATGTACAAACTGGTATTACGAGAGGGCTTGGCTGCTGTGGAGGCATGTTGCTAAAAAACAAGCAGAAACTGTAGGGTAGCTCTGTAACTCATGTGGCCTAATATTTTAAAAACCCTATACTCTCAGCCCAATCTAGCAAGCTATTACACCTTCAGTTTGATGTAAATATAAACAGTTCAAATTAAAATAAAAACGTGGGAGACATAACTGTTTTTTTGTTTTTTGTTTGTTAAACATATACAGTGTATATAGTAGAGGTGTAGCAATGCACATAATTGTAATATTGCAATATCGCAATGCAAAGTGCAACTGCAATGGTTGGACACCAACTCACCCTGTCTCCTAGCTCCAGTGTCCTTACAAAGTTAAACAACAACGTTATCATAATTATCAAATCAAATCATGGGCTGAGAGTATCATTATAGCACTTGTACATACAATAAACACGTTTCTATGATTCTGGGCACAAATTTGACCTCACCAATCACCACACACACGCGCACACACACAGACACACACACACGTGACAGACAAAACATAGACAGATACCAAATGTTAACATTGCATTCACATACAGTTTTGGTGATTGGATCTCAAATGAATTTCACCTGATCCTAGACAAAGCATATGCATATTAGCCAGACTGAAATCTGATAGCTGTGTGGGACGAAATATTCAAATTCATTCGTGACCTGGTGCCCAATACCAATGTTTATCTTGTGAAAATTTTCAAGACAAGTGGCCACTTGAGGCACAGGCTCTGCATTTTCAGTGTCCAAAATGTGAAGTGTTGCGGCCTAGGCAATATGCAGTGTTGACCCCAGTGTGTGCTGTTAATTTTGGTTGGTAAAGGATGTCTTTTAGAGATGGATGTGTTTGCTCAAAAGTGTCTTGGCGAGATCAGACTTTTTAAAGTGCATCTTAGGTGCGTTTATTCTTTCATTTTCATGTGACGATAATGTGATGGACAAAACATCTAAAACTCTGTAGTTAAAATGGTCAATTTTGTTTAACTCCGTTTCCCATTTTCACGCCTTCCACACTGAAATCACGATTTACTTAGTGTACTACTACAAAGTTCTAAATACACATTTATACACACAGTTACTCCAGAGCAGTAGGGGCAGCATAAGCGGCTAGACAACTGTAGTGGCTCATGTATGTGTGTTTGTACCATGTGTGCATGTGTGTGTCATGCAGCGTGCCAGACGCAGCAAAAGCAGGCCATTAATCACAGGCCCACGATGGAAGCTGTGTGTGTGGCGAGGCCGGGTCAAACTGGGGCTATTAAAGGAAGCCACGGGACCGGGGCCTCTGTTGTGTTAACCCCCGTGTCCCCGAGGGCCGTGGCTGGGCTGGGGCCACAGCTGTCCCCTTCCTGCCTGATCCCAGCTGGAGGAAGAGAGAGCCAGGCAGAGGCACCGCTCTCAGCTCACCGCTGCTCCAGCTCATGCCTAAATCCAAGCACAATAACATTCAAAATCTGCAGCCTCATGCCATGGCGTAACAGCTCTAACTACATAGCCAGACTTGGGCTGAGGCCCACAGAGACTTCACGTAAACATCTCCAGTGCTTCAGTCATGCTGACACACAGCCCCACACACATACGCACACACTCGAGACCACAAGCCGTCGTCCTGCTGGCACAGTCACAAGTCTGGCCTTCGCTCTGAGGCTTTTGAATGCTTTACTGTTTTGACATTTTACGGTCGGTCAACTCCAGCTCAGAAAATATCCATCTCAACTGTAATTTACAGTATGCAATCATATTATTCATTACCACATGAATGCTATGGGCTAACCAATAATTGCAATTTAACTTTCATAAACGCATGCATGAGTGGGTTACTGGTTGGTGGACATGACGTTATGCTCAGTGGTCAGCGGCATTGCTTTAAAGGAGAGTTCCACTGATTTTTTTTAACATTTCTGCATACTTAAAGTGTTTAGACGCAAACAAACTCAGCAAACTTTTTGCATGTCAGACGGACATTATCAGTTGACTTTACTAATGGACTGAGAAGCTTTAAGTAACACAAAGAAGTAGTAGTGACGGCTTTTTATTCAATAGACTGTTAAAAAATACAGATTAAAACCATTTACATCACATTTACATGCAGTTTTGGGGATCAGATCACATTTGGATTTCTCCTGATCCTAGTCAAAGAATACATCGTCGTTCTCCAATGAAAAACATGCATCTCCATTTTTGCAGATGTTTACTTTTATGCATTTGAACACAGCCGCTGCTGTTTACACTGTATGAAAGTTTCATAATGATTGCACCAACAGAAATGGCTCAAAACTGTTTGGAAAGATGGTATGTGTTTCCATTGTCATTTTATCCACATATCATTTTTGAGATACTTGTGTTTTGGTTTATTTTTGGACAGTGACAATATATTTTTCTGACCAAAATCTGATAGCTGTGTGGGACATAATATGCAAATCCATTTGGGACCTGATGCCCAATACGAAATGAGTATGTATTCAGCCGCCATCATCTGCAGTTTGCTCAGTAGTGTCTGTTCATTTCCCCATAACATGTAGCTCAAAAGCACCTCAGACCACCCCCTGAAGTGGTGTGAGCATTTGGACTTAAATCTGTTTTAATCTGGTGCGTTTACGGTTTCCTTTTGGTCTGCTTCAGTCATATCCACATATAATCCATATACTCAAAATGCATGAAATGACCAGGTGTGAACAGAGTCACTGGGTGAGCAATTTCGGGAAAACTATAAAGGGAATCCGGGAAAAGCATATTGAGATATGATACAGGTACAAACATGCATCTTAATACAACATAAAGAGGCTCTTTGATAACATGAAATGCAACATTCAAGAGAAACTTAATGACTCACCACAGAAACAAATGCCAAAAGTGTTTAAAGCCTATCTTACAGAAGCATACCACATGAATTGGTACCAAATTATAAATATGTTTAGTGCTGCCTGGGATGGCTTCCTGTTCCCAACATAGTGCACTACACAGGTTTCAATATTCTGGCTCTTGCATCCAAACAGTGTTTAACATGATTGTTATGATTCAGCCACATGAACATAATTAGCCTACTATATGTGCAGTGCAATATTTGGGTGGAAAAAGCAAATTTTGTTATAGTGAGGTTCAGTCTTTGTTTTAATGACAGATTTTAACCTAAACTTTCTTTTTAAAAGTCAATGCGGGGTGGAAAAGCAATACAGTACCTGGAGTTAACACTGTTTGACCATCATCAAGATGACATCTAAAATTCAGAAGACATGTGTTGGTTTACCGGAGGTTTTGAACAGTAAATAAAGTGGCTATCTTTGAGTTGCATTCCCATCACCACCACTGTAAAGAATCTGAGTCAGCAAGTTTCTCTACAATAAACCATTTTACATCAAACCACTCAGAATGACTTTGTTTACTCAAAGACTGAGCAGCCACTCGCAAAAACCGGTGGAATTCCCCTTCAACTCTAGTGTGATGGGATTTCTTTTTTTAATCTCTCAGTGTAATTTTTTTTTCCCTCTTTCCTTCACCCGCCTCTCTCTTTCTCTCTCCTCCCTGCCATCACTCCCTCAACTAATCTCAAATGGTTCAATGTTGTTCAATTAGATTCCAGTTGACATGCATTCGGAGCAGCCGCTACTATCAGTAATTCAGCCCTCTTTATAGCCAATCTATTTTTTAATATAGGGTCTGAAGAAAACATTAAAGTATTGATCTTTATTTATTGATCTGTCAGAAAGCATAGTTAAGGCCAACACAAATCAATCAAAATAAATTTAAAATGATGATAGCGTATAGGAGGACCTGAGGTTGCACTCCAGGCTTAATTAGTGAAATGGCGAAGAGGGAACCCAAAGCAATATCAGACAGTAATACATTGCCTCGGCTGTGTTAGTGGGCCAGATTAAGCATTTGTATTGTATTAAAGGGAGCCTTCTGGAGCCAAGGTTAATGAAAAGGGCAGCGTACTTTAGGCCAGTTTAATCCACAGAAAACCTCTCGCCACATCTAACACTAATGCGGCCAGCTTCAAATGTGCTCAAATACATACAGAGAGCACTGGCTCATGCACGACCAGCTTTTTCCCCAGCTTCCACTCACACACAACAAATACAGCATATTACCATATTACCCTAATGTAGAGGCAGAGAGAGAGAGAGAGAGAGAGAGAGAGAGAGAGAGAGAGAGAGAGAGAGAGAGAGTGAGTGTGTCTGTGTCTGACCGTTAGAACTGTTATTTTAATCAGAAATGTGAGCAGGTACCACTGGCCTTAATCCCCCCACAGTTCTCAGGCCAGTGCAATCCCTGTGTTAAACACACACCGGAGTCCACATCCTCTCATTTACTCAGATGGCAGGACATGGACAGATGACAGTCTGTGCACCAGGTCATGGCTTAAAGGATGCCACCATTACTCAAAACAAAATCAGTGAGCAACTTCTGACCTGTGATTGTTATTACTGTAATCTTTTCACTACCGTCATATAATAATCTGTGGAACATCTATTCAAAACGGCTCCACCTCATGAGAGCAAGCATATTACAGTCATTCAGGAATTTTGTATGATGTAGAGGTTTTATGCAGAGAATGATTTGCAGTCTTAATCAACAGGGGAACAAGCTGTACAGCAGTGAGAGAGGGGTGTATGTGTTGAAAATCATCTTAAACTTGCATAAATATTAATCATCTTAATTAGGGCTGCACAATATATCATATCAGTGTTGTCCTTGCAATGTGTGCATGGCCAATACTCACATCGCAGGACAACGTTAAGTGGGACGAATTAAATGAAACATGTTCTGCTACAACTTTTTGCTGCTTGATACAAAAGAAAAACTGCACAGTTAACGGACTCGGATTTAAGGCTTCTCAGGTACCCAGAGCGAAAAAATAAACAAAAATAGTACATACATACATTTTCAGCTATGTTATTATTTTTACTGTATTTTCACCCCTATCGTTTTACAAAAGTTTTTTATAATAATGCTGTTCATCCGGTGAAAAAAAAAGACTTGATATGTTTCAGTGCTGCTGTTCCATCTAAGAAAGCGAAGATGTCTCATAGCCCACCCTTTTTGATCAAGCCCTTGAATGTGAATATAATTGACACTTTACACACATCAACTAAATTCAGCATTAATGCTTGTGGACGTTTGCTTTCTATATCGAACATCATTGTAGCTGCTAATGTCCACTTTAAGCACTACTATTATTAGTGTGTGCTTCATTTTGTAGTGTCTAGTGAAACCAATTGACTATTTCACTGTCATCCATGCAACTCAAAAGCATTCCTCAACTTGAATGATAAACCTGCTTATTCAAACAGGTGACTCACTTTGAAACTACCACAGTGCATGAAGGCAGAATTGTGTTTTTAGTGAAAACAAGGTCATACAAAGAAAGCTCAAAGACTACCTGCTGATCCATTGTGCCACAGCCAACATGGAGATACACAGGGCCTGATCTGAGGGCAGAATTTACTACTAAGTTAAAGGGGCAAAATATACACTGGCAAAATATCCAAATACATCACTGGCTAGACTTTCTGTTTGACAGAGGTCATGTGTCCAATGTCTCTCTAAACGCAATTAGCATAGTAGGTGGAAGCTCTTAAAATTAAAAAAATGTTTTCAGTGATCATATGACAATCTGAGTAACACTTAATTAAGGCCACATATCATGGAACAATATTTCCCTTGTTTTCAATAGTATATATAATAATAATAACTTTAAAATATTTTATTTTATATTTGGGATTTTTAGCTTTTAAAGTTTAAGGGAAGCTCCCGGAAAACAAAAGTGTGTCAGTCATGCAACAGTGCGAGGACAATGTACGTCCTGAAATGTGAAGCGTTTTAAACTCACACAAATATTAATGAGCTTACAAGGACCTTCTCATTATAATTATGTAGAGCAACGGCAGCATCTTAGTGGGCCAGCGATCCCTGTGGGATACATAAATCTACCAGAGCAGCAAAACTCGCCTACTTTTGACAAAACACTTTACATGCAGATACAAATAATGCCAAGCATCCTTCATTATTAACAGCCAATGGCTTACTGTGCCATCTGTAGCTTAACCTGAAACTCTGTACACAACTTCCAAACATAGCTGAGTGTCTATTTTTTTCACACCAACAATGAAAAATGCTGCTAAAGATACACTCCCGAGACATCTGATGATCCATCCCTCTCAAACTAGGTAGAAAGCCACATTCAGCTGCATGGCAAAACAAACAAGTTTCCCAACAATGCTTAATTAAGAGAAGTTGAGTTCTAAGGGCAATTTACAACCAAGATGCTAATGAACTTTTCCTAAGAAACATGTCTGACAACCTCCGAAAACATGACGTGCTGCGAGTGTGGAATGGCTATTCTAGTCTGAAGCTGTAATGTATGTCCACTGCAGATGAGGATGCTGCCAGGAGGGGCTCTTATGCTCCCTCCTCTTCTCTGCTTTGGAGGAATAATTACAGGAAGGCCTGTTGTAATTAGCCAACCTCTCACTGCGTTTGAGTCTGTTTGTGATGCCGTAAGGACGAGGAAAGAAGGAAAAAAAAAAAAAAAAACACACCACCACAACCTGGAATGTGACAAAGCCTCTCTCCACCTCGCCATATGGGAGCGGCTGGTGAGTGTGTCGCACGCCGCGCAGGGTTACATGGAACTTAGTCAAACTTATGAGCTTAACAACAGGGAGCTCGAAAACAAAGACAACCTGCCCGATAATGCCACTTGCAAAAACAAAACCGCTGCTCTAAATGCAGCCTCTTCGTCTGCTTCCGCAAGCTTTTAAGCACTCCCGTCTTGGTGAAAAGTAGCTTGCTTCTGCCCTGCTGACAAAAAAAGCTGGTAAGATCAACATAAAAAAGCTGATCTGAGGTTTGAGAGTAATCGTTTTTAAAGAGCTTGCGGAGAGTTTGAGAGAGAGAGGCACAAGATAGCGTGCTTTCTGTAGCAAGACAACCGAAAGTCATAAAAAAAAGATTGAGAAAAGGGCAGCAGTACACATATGCTGCAAACTTTAGACAGCATAAAGGTTACACAGTAGAGGTGCTTTGTTGAAGTGAAAGATTATAGCAGCTAGCTGTTCAGTGTGTGTATGTGTGTGTGTGTGTCTCTGTTGGCTAAGCAGCAGGGTGACTGCTCCCCCTGTCTTCCCACCATCTGCCCATGAGGGAGATTCTCCAGCATAGTCCCTCTGTTCCCCCTCTCTATCCCCCCTCTCTGCTCAGCACTCTCCCTCTCTCTGGAGCTGTGAAGAGGAGGAAGGAAATCCAGCAAACTCGACGGGAGCACTGCACGCCTCACCCACAGTATCAGAGCTGGAAAGTAACGCTTTAAAACCACTCTTGTTACACTACCTGTGCAGTCTAAGACCACCCTTCATTTAATGAATTTCAAGTCAAATTAGCACTAAAGTATAAGCGTTCATTTTTCACTGTCAAAAAAAAACATATCTTACAGAAAACAATACAGAGACCTTGATTCGGATCCATTATACTCAGTTTTAATATTCATAAGTTTTATATTTGGGGTCTGCCATAATAGATGTACATGCTCATTTTTATTATATATGTTAGAATATTAAATAATATTATATAATTATATCTGTAAATCTGTATTCACCTACTGTCTGAAATCCAAAAGAGATCCTCTCCTATACAGCTGTGCTTCATGTGAAGGCTTATGGGTAGGCGGGCAATAAGGATTGTGTTACAAGATGATGTCACCCTGTAACAGAGAAAAGGCTAGAATTTTAACAGATCGTTTTCCATGGTCTCTGTGGGTTCTGTGGTTTCTCCCTCTGGCATGTCCTTTAAGCTTTGTAACTTTGCAGAATGTTCACAAATAAAAAGAAAAAACACTGTAAAAGCGTAATAAGAATTAACAATTAAATACAATGCCTTTTTTGGTTTTTAGCGTTCAAATTTACTTACAAATTTATTATAGCTTCAATTCTTTTCAAGAGACTTACGTTTCCTTATCAACGTACATATTTTTCCCCAATTCAGTCATTGTTTTGGGGTGACTATGCTGTTCTGAGATAAGCAGCAATTTCTTTGTTTGAAATGTAAGCTTGTTATTTTGGTGTGTATGTTACCTTCAGACACTGGCACTGGCACTGAATTGTCTTAGATTTAGATTTAAGATTTAAATCCCTTATTAGTCCCACAGTGGGGAAATTTAGTCTCCGCATTTAACCCATCCGTGAAGTGAAACACCCACAAACACACTCACTAGTGAACACACTAGGGGGGCAGTGAGCACACTTACCCGGAGCGGTGGGCAACCCTATCCACGGCGCCCGGGGAGCAGTTAGGGGTTAGATGCCTTGCTCAAGGGCACCTCAGTCGTTACTGTAGGCTCAGGGAATCGAACCGCCGACACTCTGGTCACAAGGCTGGTTCCCGAACCTCCAGCCCATGACTGCCCACAACTGCCAAGCTTCTCCATATTCAAAGATAAATGGATGCAGTAGGAGAAGCAACTTCCACTGAAATGATGCTCTTTGCTACATCCATTCACTTCTTACTTCTCATTGTCAGAAGGATGAACAGGAATACCCGTAAATGCATCAGATCTGAAGTCAGAGTGAAACTTTTTTTTTTGTAAAATAACTTATTATCTGATCAGGTTTTGTATAGTTGCTATCCCATTAGGTATGAAAAAGTGATGTAATTTAGCTGATGCAGAACCCAATGTTCTAGACAATATGAATATGTTAATCAAGTATTTTTTTATATGTATTTAAGTAAATCAACACTAACAGTGTTCTGTCTTACATAAACATTTCCAATACTCTTTTCACCTCTATGCACTTTAAAACCAGATGCCATCTCCAGCCAGGAAAAAGGACAAGCTTCTCCATATTCAAAGATAAATGGATGCAGTAGGAGAAGCAACTTCCACTGAAATTATGCTCTTTGCTACGTCCATTCACAATGGTCTTGCTAACATATCATTTGGACCTCCGCTCGCAATTCCAGGAAGGCTCATCCCCTATCTGTGCTCCGGAAGACTAATATAAGCCATGGGCTTGTTTGGAAAGACTTACCCTTTTCAGAGCCCAGAGCTCCATTAGACAAAGAGGAGAAGGGCAGGCTAATTAAAGAGTGACCGTTTGGCCAGTCTAGAGCAAAGACTCATTTACACTGGCCCCGTGCTCTCCCTCTCTCTTCATCCCCTCTCCTCTCTTCTCCTCTCCTCTCTCCGCTAATAGAAAAATAAGCTACTTCACTCGGCATCACTCGCAGTGACACCTACGGTGGAGGGGGTAATGGTGTTTAATGGCCTTTTAAATTTTTATTCAGCCAGAGAATCATAAAAGAGGAGGCAGGCAGCCACTGGATCTCTTAATAACCCCAATGCTATGGCAACCAGAGGCTAGCTCAGCCCTCGGACTTCAGGTGGCTCCGTGATGCTTGCTGTGGAGATTGAAGGAAAAGAGGGACTGGGGATAGACTGAAGAATAGAGACAACAGTTAGAGAAGCGGTTGGGTTTAACATTCCTGCAAGGTCAACACTGGCCAGCGCAATGTTTTCATGTTTCTTTTTTTTCCTTCTTTCAAACTTAATAATAGATGTTTTAAAGTTTAAGTGCTGCCTGAAGGCCTTGTGCACATTCATTAGAAATCATGGCCCGCCTGCACCAACGGAGAGAGGAGCAGCATTTACATATGGCAGGGAGGATAAATAAGACAGTAGAGGGGAAGAGATGTGAGAGGGAGAGGGGGAGAGGGACACAGAGAGAGAGAGAGCGAGAGAGAGAGAGAGAGGATGAATGCTTAGGCCATGTTTAGCGTTCTCTCATGGGATACACAAATCCAGACCTGCCTGGAACAGAGCTGTACCTCCAACATGGTGATCTGGGAGCAACTGCATGTAAAACAGAACATGGCAGTATTCTGTAAACATGCAAGTCAAAAATGTTCATGTGCTGGTTCATATCAATTCTGAACATTTGAAACAATATCATACTCATTTTCCACTGTATTGATTCTGAATTACAGCACTTCAGATCACCCTCATTTATTTCATTTCCAGTTAAAAGCAATCACTGAAGGCAAGGTATGTCTGAAGAGATTAGATGCAAGATAAGCTACTGGCCAAAGACACAGAAGGAACATCTAATGCAAACAAGTGAAAAATAAAAATGGAATTACAAGTTTTACTACACATTTGTATAGACTGTAACCTAAGAATAACAGGCTGAACTGAAAATAGTCACCATCTTTGGGAGATAGGAGAACATCATGCCCCACTCTTACTTCAGAACGGAATAAAAAAAATCTACAAATTCTTGTCCATCCCTCCACTGTGAGAGGACAACTCAACTCTGTGAGTGTGTCAAAAAGCCAATAATGAGAAAAGGAGGAAGAAAAACGTCACTAAAACTCTAAAACTGGACATCGATGCATAGTAAGGGTTTCAGGGCTACATTTGAAATGTGATTATTTGATTTGTGAAAAATAGAAAATGTGAGACAACAGGAAAAGAAAAAAAAGATTTCTCTGAAAGGCTCAAAGCACGTTTCCCTAAAAAGAATGATATATATATATATATATAAAGCATATTTATATAAATATATATATATATATATATATATATATATATATATATATATATATATAAATAAAAGACTGGAAGTTTAATAAATGAATGTTGGTCACGGGCTTTTGTACAGTCATCTACATGGCTTGTGCATGTTTAGAAATGTACAACTGTCCTAGTGTTTTAATTAAAACGAAAAGGTTCATGTTGATACGTCAACAGGTGACTCTAAAGCCCTGAAGTCTAAATCAATCTGTACAGTTGAAAACTTTATGACAGCACTGCAAGGAATTATAGCTGGTCTTAATCATCATTCCAATGATGCCTTATGCAGTAATCAAGCTACAGAAGTTTTTTGCAAACGAGCCCTGAACCAATTACTGAACATTTTATTGCATGCTTGTGAACATCGCAGCATCAAGGGTTTACTCCTGTACTTTTAATATACTGGACAGCATAGCTCCATCGCACATGTAGCAACGTAACTGCAATATGCAACATTTTGTATTTATCATACATCTTCAATCAGAATACTGAGCGGTTACCTTTAAATGCACCCTTTCACTGCCATAGTTACAATTAGCCCTATTTGCAAAATGTCTCAAATGTATCAATATTGATTGCAGACCTAAACTGTTGAAATGACATTTCCTCTAATATTTCATAGCCATATACAGAAGGTGTGGCAAACACTCACATTTCAATATGTTTTCCACAGTTGAAAGTAGCTGGAGCACCGCATTCCCTAAAAAGCATCATTTCCTCTGAGCTCAGAAGGCATCATTCCAACTACATCTCACACAAGTCCCATCATTTTGAGCTAGTAGCAATCACAGTTAAGGACGTAGAAGGAAAGTTTTGTGGGAGAAGACAACACTTGTCGGCTGAAGACGGACTCGGCGTCCGGCAGTCAAACGTGCGAGTGGCCTTCATCTTCACCCGGCGCGGTGTAAATGCAGTGTAGTGCTGTTTTAATGTCAGTGATGGACATCAAACCCTGTTCTTCCCAAACGCCCATCTGCTTCCTGCAGATGTCTCAATCAAGCCAGCAGCTGCCTGGTGTCTGGGCTGTCAGAGCGGGCCAGGACTACGCTTATACATGCTTCTGTTTAGGCACGCAAAACATGGACACATTCGCCACATGCTACCTGACCCAGCATTCTGCAGCCTGTCAGTCATCCTTCATCAGCCCGCCCCACTTTCCACACACATACACATCTTCCAACTTTCCCTATCACTTACCCACCCTATCAACACATTTACAGTACAGATGCTCATACAGACCACCTACATACTGTACACACTCAACAGTTATAACAACATAACCTATTCTCTAAGAAAGCGAAGCCCTTGCTTTATCCTGTATGTCCACAGGCAAGACCAGAGGCAAAAACCAATCAATTAAATATAGGTAGCATTTAGGAAGAACATGTAAGGCTTGTAGGAGCGTGTTCTGATAGAAGCTCTCATACTCCTCACTGGTTCCTGCAGAAAAAAGGACTGATAAAAGCCTGAGACAAATTTGATCATTTCAAGTTCAGATTTGTCATGGTTACTTGTAACAGAATCTTTTTGAAGACAACTTGCAGAGCATTAGGTAACACTTTACCAGGGTAGAGCATTGAACATCTGGCTTCATGACATCTGCATGAGCTCTTCATGTCAACTGACCTAAACCTACATAAATGTTTATGAAAGCTTACTCCAATAGGTGTCTCCTGTCATATAGCCTTGCATATAGTTTTTTTCCCCATCTGTGTTAAAGAGCTGATATAAAGACTATATCAGATTATGCTGACTTTTTCTGAAACTGGGTCATGTTTTTTTTGGTGTGCAGTAGTACATTATCACAACTGACTTTGTAGCTCAGTGTATACTGACCATGACATACACAGAGCTACTGTTATTTCAACCCAGAAGGTGTGTTGCTAAACTTACTGTACGGAAAAACTCTTAAATAGTGATTAACTGGGTATATACTAAATATGGATATAACTACTGTATATAACTAAATAAAGGTGTAACAGTTCTTTCGGTCTATGATTCTATGATTTGGTATTTTCATCATTTTGAACAGAATTCAAATGAAGAAAAGCAATGCCTAGAATAATGTTGTTGTAGAGCTTACACTACAACACTACAGCTGGGAAGTAGGACTTAGTTGTTGATTGGCGGTGGGGGTTTGCAACATTCAAACAAGAAAGCAATTGTGTTTAACCAATCCAGTTTCATTACAATGCCCCATCTCAATAATGAATATCACAGTTTGGCATGGCATAACAACAAGATCCTTCGTTTAACCCTTATAACAAAGTAAAAGCTTGTAATTATACAGTCATTATTTTTTTTGTAGAACCCCCTTAGTGTTGGCTTGCAGAACTGTTGATAAATCCAGACTGCCTGGTCACAATTATTATGCAACAGCTAAATCGCAATTTATTGAGATAATCCTGAAAATTATTTGAAAAGATTGCAACTGTTATCCAGTTTTGTTGGATTTCACAGTGATATTATGCTGCAACAAACAAAATGTGAAATAGAAGTGATGGACTGAGGCGATTAAATGTAAATAAAGAAAGCAGGAAATGCATTCAGACTTCTCAGGGATTATGAAACAACTAATGAGTTGTAACTTCTAACCTGGTGCACATGTTCAGAGAAGTGTGCTAACATTTTAGGGGGTATGTGGGCAGCATTAATGATTTTCTTTTTTTTGCCTGTATTTTCACTTTTTTGTGCACATTTTTGTGAGTAAGTAAAAAGGTGTGCAATCAGCCAACTTAAATTACATCAGCTTTTATTTTAACAGCGGCAAAACCCTGAACAAGGAAAAACCTTTAATAATCACTAATCATTTATTATTGAAACATTTAATCCTTAGCCAGATTTTGCGATCATGAGAGCACACTGTGTATCTGCAAAGTTTTGCAGACTGGAAGAAAAATAAAAAAATGTGCCATAACTTTTTCCACACATTGCATTAAATTGTGCAGGAATGTGCTCTTTGCATGACATTATTTCACTTAAAACAATAACCCAACATCAAAACACACTAACCTTTGCATATGAACGTAGATAGAAATCAAACACCAATAACAGTCATTTCAGGGTATCACATAATGATTACATTACAGTTCCATCAAGATTTTTCAAATTAATCTAAAGGTGATGAAAAAGATAGACGTTTTCTGATGTCCTAGAATTTAGTGCTCAGTTTCCTGTTTCTTTGTTCTAAATTTGAACATGAGTATGAAAAACACAGGCGCAGCGAGAGAGAGAGAGAGAGAGAGAGAGAGAGACACAGAGACAGAGAGAGAGACAGAGAGACAGAGATAGAGAGAGACAGAGAGAGAGAGAGAGAGAGAGAGAGGGAGAGAAAGAGAGAGAGAGAGAGAGAGAGAGAGAGAGAGAAACCTCCTTGACCTCTGAGTGGCACTATTCCTCAGTCTCCTGGGGGAGGGCTGGACACTGACTGCCTGCATGGCTACACAGCAGGTGGGCTAAACAGCTTCTGCTGCAGCTCAGAGAGGCAGAAAGACACACACACACACACACAGAGCAGAGCCACATAAGATGGGCAACACCATTAAAGCAAGTGCAGACAGTACACAAATATAATGTAGTTGCACACATAAAAGAGCTAATCCATTTTTAACATGAGCAATGCCCTCATAAAGGAAATGGAACTAGGCATGCATAATAAAGAAAATATTACAGTACGCCATTTCAAACTAGTTCAAATGCAGCACATAGACACACACACACACACACAAAACCACACACAGACTTGCATCACTACTGCTACAAATGTTTCTCATTGAACTGTTCATTACAGCAGCTTAACCTCAGCAGCCCAAAACTTTGTGTTAAGTTTATGTTTGTTTTGTTTCCTCCAAAGAACTGAGCCTAAAAACCATCAAACGTTTAACGATCACTGTGAGGACAAAACCATTCCCTAAAAAGCAAAAGAACAGATACATATAAAGTACACAAATGTACAAGCCCACACCCACTCTCACTCTGTGTCACTTGTTGGTGTACTCTCTCTCTGTCTCTCTCTCTCTCTCTCTGTGACAGGTATCTGCTGGACTGTGTTGTGTGGAGCTTATGGGCTTTTCTGCGATTGATTAAAGATCCTGTGTTGATTTCTTCCCGCGTCATGCTTAAAAGCCTATTTAAAGCAGCTCCGCTACCTCATTAAACGCGCCGCACGACACACGCATTAAAGGTAATGTCTCTGCCACTTTATCTCTCATTGTTTTATTTTGCTCTGCCGATCTAATGAAGGCACCAGAATTATGTCGTTTTAAAGCCGTCTGCTTTATTATTCTATTTGTTTATCTATTTCTTATTTCCGCGCTTCTCTCTCTCTTGCTCTCGTCCGTCATTCGCTGGCACTTTAATTTTATTGGGCGCTCGACAGCGGGACTGTTGATCGCTGCCCATTTTCAGATTAGGAGATTAAGTTATTCATCACTCAAGAAGCTCCCCGCTGCGACAACGCTATCAGCACACAGGCAAATCAAAACATCTCTGCCAGCCATTCCAAAATAATTGAATGCACAATAATTTCCCTATTAATACATTTCTCATATTACAGATTATGCATGAAACGTCCACATTATCTGTAGCAATTTTTTATTATTATTATTCTTTTTTTTTCCTCACCCCCCCATTTAATGTCTTGCTTCTCACCAGTAAATTTAATAGACAGAGTTGAATGGTCCGTACAGAGATGAAGGGATGGGAAGGGATGGGTTACAGATAGCCTGTCCTTTTTCTTCTCTTGCTCTCTTTTCCTCCCTCTCACACTCTCTCTCTCTCTCTCTCTCTCTCTCTCTCATGGAGGATGCAGCAGAAAATTAAAGAAAATCGATCATTGTACAGCAGGGTGGCAATGACTGGCTCTGACGGTTGCTAGGCCAACAGTAACTCAGCTGCTCACTGCTGTCTCTTTGAGAAGTTGTTTTGTCATTTTTCTCTGATAAGCCTCAGATTTATTTTATTTTCACCTGCTTATTTTATCAGGGGGGCAAGGGGAGCGGCGAAGGGGGGTTGTGTGCAGGGGGGTTAATTATACTGATCTGAATTCCTGCGACATTTGTTTTTTCCCACTGATATTTACCCCAGTAGTGGAAGAAGATGTGTCATATGCACACACGCACATGCGCGCTGCATCAGATGTAAGCATCAGTCTGAGATTACGCACAAATTTGTCATGGGGTGTGCAATGCATTTTTGTGCTGAGCACATTTGCATAACTGCACACAGCTGATAGGGTGCACATAGGTATGTCTGCATGTATGCGCGCACATGAATACAGAAAGGGAGAAAAAACTGCCAACCGAAGCTCTTCTGAATGCGATTACCCGATGCGTCATCGTTGCCTTCCATGTTAGCGGTGCTGTACTAAGAATAGTGCACTGTGGATCTGGAGCAGGGCAGGAAGGAACTCACAGTACTACTGCCACTGTAGTTGGAACTAGCGTAGCAGCTACAGCACCACTACAGCGCCCACTCAGCCCCTGCAGCTAATATTAAGGGCATGTTAAGTATGTTTAAAAGCAACAGCATGGCGAAAGCTCCGACTGTAGACATTGAGTCTCCGGCAGGTGGAAGTGCCGTGAAGGCCACAGCCTGCCTTAATGCCATACAGCACAGGAACAAAAAAAAAAAAAAGAAGAAGAAGGCAGAAATCAATAGAGAGAGCATGTCTCATGGTTATGAAGCCCCGCACAGGCTAATTATCCACTGCTCAGGAGCGCCTTTCTGAAGAGAGATAAGTTTGACACCGGAACAAAGTGAACACACTCTCCAATAAAGTGAGGGGAATATGAATGTGGGTGACAATCACACAGACATGGAGCGCCTCTCTAGGCTCTGCCTTCACTGCACATAGCACATCATTTTATGGTACATGAAACCTGGGATGAGGTTCTGGAATTTGTTTCCCCTTTCTTCCCTCTGGAATAAATGAGGTGTCGTTAATACAAAAACACCATTTGTCTGCTAACCAGGTTTTTAATTTCCTGGTTTATTTAACAAACCACAATTGCTGTTTTCTCTAAGCAAAAACAATGTACACCAAGGTTGAATTTCAATCATTTTCTGCATTTCCATAAGAAAAGTCATTAGTATTATTGATACAGTTATAACACATCCACTTAATATATGCTTGTTTAGAAAGCAAGAAAGCAGAAAAAGTCAAACAAAGAAAATTAAATCAGATAATACAGTC
Source organism: Prochilodus magdalenae (assembly GCA_024036415.1). Lineage (NCBI taxonomy): Eukaryota > Metazoa > Chordata > Actinopteri > Characiformes > Prochilodontidae > Prochilodus > Prochilodus magdalenae. The sequence goes on along the minus strand of JAMWET010001399.1, from coordinate 383,105 downwards.
ACACGCAAAGGTGGTGCCGCACATGCTCTAAATAGAACACACTTTTGCACATTTTACAACTTGGCGAAAAGTTAAGGCACATTTTATACTGTACTTGCTTTTTTTAAACATTAAACTAAACAGAAATTGTGCACTACATGTAGCTGTGGACCAACTGATACGTTTTTTTGGGCCAGTATTTATTCACCATAAATTTGACAATTGTAGCGTATAAACATATAAGGAAGCAACTCTTACTCACCACTTACATTAAACTATTAGAACATAAGAATAAGCACTTTGGGCTCACAGTACAGGCTGCAAAAACAGTAACTTTTATCTTTTATCTTAACTTATCCGCTTATGTTTAGGTAAGTAATTAAAAAAAAGGTTCAATGACTTTAAACGCTCTCAATAATGTATTATGTTTAATAGTCGATGACACCTCATTTTAAGAAAGATTTATTGCATCTGGAAGTATATATTTGTGTGTGTATATATATATGTTTATACATATATATATATATATATATATACTAACGTTTGTGTGTGTGTGTGGTGTATGATGCATGGTGTATGATTCATGATGTATGACCACAAGCAGTGGCTGGTAATGACCTAAGGGAGTGGTGAAATTTTAGTAAGAAGTGAAATGCAGTTATTCGTACAAAACTGAAAATGACCACAAATTCTGTGTAAATTAATATAAAATGGTAAGTTATGACTTTAAAAATAATTTACTGCATAGCTGGCTTTCTGAAGCTCCACTGTAGGCACATACAATGTTCAGGGGTTTAAATCACTGCAGCAGTAGTGGGTCCGGACACTGTGTCTGCTTTATACACAGAAACCTCACTACCACAAACACAGGTGATGTTTCAGGCACACTCTGAGCTGCATGCATGAGTCATGTTTGTCTGGCTGGAGTGTGTAAAATTCAATGTTTTTTGCCAACTTCAGTGATCCCCCAAATCTACTAACATGTTGTTTCACCCTCGGCAGCTGCAATCAATGATAGTTCGAGCATGAACTGTCCTTTTAAGGTCTTGCCCAAGCTTGTCGTAAGGATTTAGGTCATGACTTGACTCAGCTACTCTACAACATTTATTTTGCTTCATTTGAACCATTTACAGGTGGATTTGCTTTGGATACTTCGGATGATATTTTGGATCATCGTCTTGCTGCATAACTGCACCTTTACTCCACCTGAGCTTTAGGTCACATACAGGGAGCATTCTCCTTCAGGATTTTCTCGTTTTTCTATCATCCAAGTCCTGCAGAAGCAAAGCAGCCCCAGACCTTCACACTAGTACGAGGGTTCTCGTGGTGGAATGTGGTATTAGCTTGTATACCAGGACCCATGTCTTTCAAAAAGCTTCAACTTTGACCTGTCAGTCCACAGAATATCATCCCAAAAGTCTTAGGGGTCATCCCAGAGCCTTAGCAAAGTCTTTACAGACTGGAAGATTTCAATAACTTTGTTTCACATCTGTATTTAAATTACTTCAGAAAGAGGCATCATATGCTGCTTTCTGAGGTCTCCTAGCCTGCTTTACATTTCCAAACAGGTTCTACTTAAGTGATGTGTAGATTGAACAGGTCTGACAGTAATCACGCCTAATAGTTTCTTCAGCAAATGAAATCATTAATTAAACAGCATGTTATGTTTACTTGGCTTATCTTTGTCTAATATTAAAAGTAGTCTGATGATATGAACCATTTAATATGCTACAACAGAAGAAACTGGGGAGGTGGGGGGTTATACTTGTTCACAGAACATATATCTTATCCGCTCACTGTGAAAGTAAAGCCTCTTCATTCTCTCCTGCATCTCTCACAAAACCAAAAAGCATGTTTGATTGGACTGGAGACAAGACTACAGAGGTGCTGGTTGACTGTACTTGATGTGCCATCCACATTTCTACCAATCCTGAAAAGTCGTATCTGGGACTTTGGGCCAGACTACAAAAGTGTGTTTTATTGATCACAGTTGCGTCAGAAATGCAGATGAGTGCTTTTTGGCAAAGAGGCAAGTTCATATGCAGCTTCCAATAATAAGAAAAAAAAAACAACTGAATATTTGCTCTGATTACACCAGTTGGGCATTAATTGTTCATCCCCTACGTAAGCTTTTAGTCACTATAACAATACATGTTATTGGAGCCTTGGTTATTTAAACTTTTGCATAAGTCTGTAAATCTACAATGCTACACTTTTGTTCAAAAGCTGTCAGGTAATTACTGACACTGACGCTTCACAGTGGACAGGCCACTGTGTATGCAGTATGCTGTGAATGGCAACGTCTACCATGTTCTCTGCCAAAAGGACATGCACTCTCCCTGTTTAGATGACACTCCAAATGCGTTATAAGCATTAATGAAAAAGTTAATGGGCCATTTTCTTACATATCAATTTACATTTTACAATTTGGGTAGACAAATGATGTCTGCTATTGTAGACCCATAATGTTTTGCTCAAGGAAACAGTTCTAATGTGTTTTATGGACATCAAATGTTGTGAATAATGATGCGTCCATAGCATGCAAATCAGATGACAGTGTGCAGATCAGCAGCGGCTGCACAAAAAAAAGAGTTTTCATATACGATTGCGCTGTATCCAGCTTGCAGTACAACACAGCAGCAGTGCTGCTGGACCACATGAGGAGCTACGGTGGGAAAGCAGTAGAAACACATACACACAACATAAACAAACAGCATGCTAATTTGAACTGGGGTGGGTTATTATCATTATTGTCATGAACGGCACTGACACACACTTTTTGGAGTATATAGGACACTATCAGCACGTTGAACATTGACGGTATAAATCATGACAAATTTAGACCAATTACAGAGAACCTGTAAACAGTAAGTATATGGTAACCACATAAACTAATGCAACAAACTAAGTAGGCAGTGAACAGATTAATAGCTGTTAAAAATTGTTGTATTCACCTATTAGAAAATTCCATCACTTATAAACAAACAAACAAACTAATTGTACTGTACCAGTCTATACAGTCTATATTTAGAAAGTAATCTGACAAAACTGACTGAATAAACTGTTTTTATGATGTCATGAAAATGAACATAAATCTGCCTGTGCAGCCTACAGCTGTTTAGAAGCTCCTATACATGCTGAAGCTATACAGAGTGGTTCAGTCTGTACTGTTTTTTGAGCCAGGCATAATACAAGGCAGCCAATCAGAACAGAAGTTATTAACATACATTCGTTGCAAAAGCACATATAAGGACATAAAAGTTACATATGAATTGTTGTTGGTACGTACATCCACACAGATAAAAAGACCTAAGGATGAGGAGATCTAGTAGCTTTAAATGTTTTGTGTCATTTGGACACCGTAAGTAGCAGAACAAGAATTCATGTGTTGCAAAAATTCAAATTCAAATCAACAAATTATGATTCTTATGATCATTATTATTTTTGGGGTACCTATTTTAATCACTGTTTCTGCTTTTATTAGTTCCCGGTTATTTGTAAGTGTAATAATCATATTTTTGGATCTAATTTTTTTAATTGTTTTGGCAGCACAGCTAATGGCAGAAAAACAGCATTAGGAGTTGACTTACTGGAGTCCCACTTGTACTCGTGATTTCCCTTTTATCAAAGCTTGCAGACAGTTCATGTCAAACGTACACTCTGCTCCAACCCCAGGCAGTGCTGGAATAAGTTCGGTAAGTGTGTGGAAGCAGATTGCTCTGCGATTAGTGTCTGATGTCTCGTGCATGTGTCGGAGCACAGTCATTAAATGCAGCATGGCAGTATGGGGACCTACGGGCTCCCAGAGCGCCAGAGCTAGCCGCTAACTTGCCTGCTAGCCGCTAACCTGCCTGCGTCTCTCCGCATTCCAGCACGCTGACTCTCCTCTCAACTTCATAGAAAATAATCATTTTCACCATGGGGCGTCTTTCTCCACGCGCCTCTCCTGCTCGCTGCCGGCGGCATATCCGCGAGGACACAGCTGTCTCTGGAGCCCCTTTTTTCCAAAAGCAGGGGGTTATGGGTGTGAATGTATGTTTCAGTGCCATCTGCATGTGAGGTGAGAACTCTTAGAGCACGGAGCCAATCACACACCCACGCACACCTGAGGAAGGTGTTGCCATCGCAGCCTATTGTTTCAGAACACGCTTCTGTATGTGTGAGGCACATGGGAATGAGCTCACACCTTTGAAACACAGAGAAACTTTTACACACATAGGCTATATATGCACGTATACAAACTGAGAGGGGTGAGTTTAATGCTATGTATAAAACACTGTGAGGCTTTATGGGTCAGATAGAAAAAGGCTATATGATCTGGTCTGCATACTGCATGCATATATGTGCACTGTGTGTGCAAGTGTGTGTGTGTGTGTAAGTGTGTGTGTGTGCAAAATACTTGATATTCTTGCATGAAGATCGCACTCAATTCCATCTCTAACTATTGCTATGATATTCTCCAGTGTAAGAGAGCGCCTGACCACATGCATACATATATTCAGTATTTTATGTACACAAGTGCAAATGAAAAGTCACCCACAGTTTCGCTCTTGCTCGCCTCCTCTCTCTCTCCTCTCTCATTATTCCACTCCCTCTCCCCATCTCTTCTCATCTCTCGCGCTCTAACAGCGGCAGTCCAAAGCAATGGCCAATAACGCAGCACGCTGTAACAGATACCTGCAATGCTAATATCATTAATCAATACCAATGGAATTGTGTGGAGGGACGTGGCAAAATGAAGGTCCCAGCGGTACCAATCTTGCTCCCTTTAAACCTCATTTGCAAGCCCAAGATGGCCGCTCTAATGACTGGCAGCAAAGTTTTTCCAACAAATTTCATGGGGCATGATCCAAAGATAATAGGTTTTCAGCCCAATGACAATCCAATTACAATGCCAATCAAAGCTGACTCCATGCAGGCTAATTATCAGCTTCAGCCGCGAGTTCAGATTCAAGCACACCACTTTTTTTGCCCCTTTTTTGTTGAATAAGAACTTGGTTTGGAAACAAGGCAGGTATACGCTTCCTGATCTGCTGCTAAGACGGACCTCCATAGCCAGTTCTGAGACATGGAGCCTGAAATAATGTCATATAAATGTCCTCAATCTCCTTTGAATCCAATCAAACAGGCACACACTTCAGCGCTGTTGTTATTGTACTGCATGTAAAATTCAGTATATTTCAGCCACACTGTATACTCCAGGATATTTCTTACACTGATTGGGCTTTGTTGTTTTTCCCTTTTTCCCCCCAATTATTAGAACCGGAAAGGTGCTGCTTTAAATTTCAGAGTGAAAAATGTTTTTTTTTCCTATTCTGGATTCAGGAGGTCTGATACTAATGCACACATTTAAGCGAAGGGCGATCAAAATAAACAGCCATGCTGTGAAAATAAGCATTGCATTAGGTCCGCTCTGCATTTCATTTGACTAGTGGTTTAAAAAAAATGCCACAAGTATAGCCACAAGCAATCGCACTCATCCGGAACATGGGCTTATTAATGAATCATCAAATCGCTTCTAAATATCGGTTAAATCCAAACATCAAACCGTTACCAATTCGGTGGATTTCAGCAATTATTGGCTGAAAAAGCCTTGGTGACGGCTGATAATCTGACCTATATTAAGTCATTAATCACAACAATGGGCCTCTGCACAAAACTCAGAAAGGAGCAACATGGCAAAATCTGAAACTTTCCTGATATTCTAGATAAACTGTTAGATAAACTTCTGCTTCTTCAGCATTTCATTCTTGCATACACTTCATATATCATATATCAATGCTTTACTTATATATTCATAAATCTGATCCACATTCCTGATTTCCACTTTCCAGAGTAACTGCTGCATTTAGAAACAGATAAAAATGCTGAAACAGTGCAGAATTTGTTGCTTGTGACATGAATTGAGCTTCACGTTTGGTATACCTCCCTGCAATATTGGAAAAAGCTGAACAGTGCCATTACATAAATCTAAAAGTATTGAGAAAGTTTTACAAAGAGTTTCCATTTCCATGTTAACATGTCAACATTTCACAGGAAAAGGACAAACAGAAGCGGTCCAGAATGTAAGTCTAGTCATTAGGAGTTACCAAGTCATTATTGGTAACACTGGTGGTGACAGGAACCAGATGTCCAGATCATATAATGGCTTTAAAAGCTACCGTGCAGAAAACCATAACATTAAACCATTATAAATATGCTACTTGATACGTGATAAAGACATTGTTGTATGGCACTCAGAATAACAGTTTATAATTATATTAGTTAGAAAAAAAAATTACAAGAGATATTTTAAGGACATCCTTTAATGTGCAATATCTGCTCATACTTGATTATAGTGTGAAATATCTCACTACAGTGCATATAACCTAAATACAAACCTGGCACAAACGACAAGAGTGATAAAAAGGATAGGCAGAGATTTGAACACATGGCCCTTAAAAAGTCTGTATGTCCAGGTGTGCTGGTCCATCATATAAACAATATTTATATTAGGTACAACAGTTCTGCATGTTCTTTTATATATTGTAAAAGAAATTCCACAAATTCATAGGAATGAATTCATATTTTTATGAACTGACTGACTGCTTTCTGTGAGTAGGCCTTATACCTCTGAGGGGATGCACAGATATAAACTCAAAGGTTCACAGATATTAATCCTCACTACTTCTTTCTTTCTCAGAAAAAAACCTGCAAACCACACGCACGCGCACACACACACACACACACACACACACACACACACACACACACACACACACAGGCATTCAAACAAACAAAAACTGCATCAATAACACAAATGATTAAACATTCATGGCCTTTTGTAGAGAACATCTGCTCTATATAAGAGTGTAGCCTCAGGGATTGGGTGAAAGGAATCAGGAGGATTTCTCCCACAGAACCTCAAGAAAGCAATAAGATAGCACTGAGACTGTGTAAGACTTACACACGGGAGAATACGCATGCATGCACACTCTACAACACAGGAATCTCACATGCTTGGCTCTTGTCCAAACAGACAGTACGTGCCTGTAGGTTAGCACCTGTGCAATGTCCGTATCATTCGAATGTAGAGCGATTCTTAAAGAGAAAACAATGTATATGAATATTCGTATTCTTTGGGTTTAAAGCACAGTTATTTTACCAACAGCAAAAATATTAAAAGGACAGCCCATTTTCATCATGGATATCTGCCCATGGATATGTCCTTTAAGCCCTTCCATTTTGCCCATTTTTATCCATAGTTTGCATAAGCATGTCCCATTGATTACACCTCCTGACTGTAGTGCCAGGCTCAGCTGAGAAATGATTATCTTTGATTATCTCAGAGTTTGCGGTTCGATAAATTCGTAGAGATGTGAAGCGAGTGCTGGAGTGAGCGCCTCTCTGCCTCTCTTTAGACTCCGTTATCGCTGTGCTTTCTACACAAACTCTGCACATCTGAAGAGATTAATGATACATTTTCCATGGAGATAACATCTGTCTCAACTGCTCCTGGAATATTAAGCTTAATAAATATATTTATGAGCCCCGCTCTCTATAGCTCTAATGCAATCAGCCGTGCCGCTCATGCTGGCCCAAGACACTGGAAACACATTGACTTATTTTGTAGCGAATTAGTCCGACCCCTAATCGCTGAACCCCGCTGCAGTTTTTGAATTATGACTCTTCGACACCCATCCTCTGCACTGCAACACTGATATGAATAAAATCAATTCATAAAATCACTGGTGTCCGGATTTCATTAGCAACAGCATAAAACAACATTTATGTTTATTATTACACACACCTAATCTATAAATAACCTGTATGAGCCTCTAGTTGGTGGTCATTCTCTCATAATTTTAAAGGGATACATCATTAAAACCAACAATACATCATAACAAAGCATGGTCCATAGCCACAAACTGCACAATCATACTTACTCTCAGAGGGTGTGTGAATGGAGAGCAAACCCATTTAGTACACTCTTCTTACACCTTATATCCCTCCATACCAACACATCCCATCATGACCTGGTACAGGAGTGCGGAGTGGTGTCCTTTGGATATGCCCATATCACATATGTGCATACAATGTAACAGGGCATACATCACTGTGCAAAAGCCACAGATCATCTTTTATTTATTCAAGCTTTCCAGTTTCAGAAGATGTTTCTAAGATACTCGATATAAAATAATCCATGTGCATAAAGGACAGAAGCGGAAAAAACAGGAATGTCTAAAACTTTACAGATGTTACAGAGAAAACTGACCTGGTAGACCACCAAAACTGCCACAAACAGCTAAACAGCATTTAAAGCTTTCATCTTTGAGAGATAAATAAGTACCACTCTTGCTTTACATCTGAAAAATACACAATACAGTGCCATGGGTCCTTAAGGATGTGTAGCTATCAAGAAGCTGTTTCTGAGAAAAGGAAAAAAAAGAAAGATATAACTCTGGAGGTGTCTACAAGGTTCATGGAAAAATGCACCTCCTGTAAGTCTCCTGAAAACAACTTGTTTCACAATAAATACTGAAAAATGATCTTTAGTATGCAAGGCCATTTTCATTTTCTGTTTGAATATAAGCTTTTTGTATTTTCACAGATGAAGAGGAATTTTGAAGCAACTTCAAATAAATAACTTACTTCTATAATCTGTTCTTAATGGCAGGAAAGTGGGTAAAGGTAGGGTGGTTTCTGACTTTTGTCCAGGACCAGATATATAATAATGACATGGCCATTATGTGGTAGAGGCCTCATTTAACTTTAATGTAAGTCAATGGAACCAGACTTTTTTCAATGCGATTTTGGGCCATTTTTGTTGGTCTAGTCATCACGACATTTTCACACAATGTAGCTCATGTATTCAAATGTTGCACAAAAGTAAAAACCAACAAAAATGAAAATTGGAAAACAACAATATGTCAGAGATATTGTTAGCCTAACCCCAACAGCCTAGACTAATCTTTAACCTCAGGAGCAAAAGAAACAGTTTTGTCCCTTTAGTTAATACAAAATCAAACAAAGACTAAAGCAGCATGCAGCTAATGTAAAAAGATGTACCAATGCAGAACTATTTTGTTGGTCCTGAAAAGTCTAGATAAAGAGGCTAAAAGGGGTGGATTCTCTTTGTTTGATATCAGGACCACCCCCCTACACACACACATACACACACACATACTCCACTGCCAACACCAGCCCCAACAATGCAGTAGCCAGAGGCCATGGAAGACACAGAATGCTACAAAAGGACAAATCGTCACCTACAAGGACAGGAAGCGGAAGATGTGATTACCTCTGTATCAGCCTGTACTGCGGAAAGTACAGCCCTGCAATGTGATCAAAGAGCTAACTCCACACACTCTGTTTTCTAAATATTAGTCTAATCTGAAATCTGTGGTGTGGCTGGTGGGTGGGGGGGGCAGGGGGAGTGGAAAGCTAGATAAGCCAGGGGGCTAAGCTAACAGAAATTAATAACCCTGATGGAGATCTGTCTTTTTAGCATAATTTCACAGGGAAACGTAGCCTGACCCTCCAATGATGCTCTTTATCTTGATTATTTTGAACAATGTGAAATAACGATTTTGTTTACTACTTAACCTTTAGCAGGCAGCTGCAGCACCAGGCCTGCCACTGCACTCAGCTGTGTGTGAGTACCCAGGGTGCATGGTGCTAGTGGATTACACTACACGTGGCCTCCCTCACTCTCTGAGTCTCTGAGTCTCTCTCTCTCTCTCTCTCACCCTCTGACTGCCATACACATAGCAGTGCTGCTTACTTCACAGCATCTTATTCCCCTAACATAAAATGGTCATGTGTAATGATTAAATCCATAATAATCATTCTGGGAAGGCAGAAGAAGATGAGACAGTTTGCTTTCTGCATTCTAACATTGTGTCTTTTGCGGGTGCATTTATTTTCAAACTTATTTATTTATATATATATATTTATTTATTTATTTATGAAATCATTTCTACATTGCTTAATGCCATTATTCTGAAATTTGTGGCAATTACAAATCACAAATCGGAATAAATCCATAAGGATTATTCACAAGGACCAAAATACAAATTTATAAATATATTCCCTGTTTTATAGTCTTCATTTATTGTTCATCATTATTATTATTATTGTTATTATTATCATTATCATTATTATTATTATTATTATTATTATTATTATTATTATTATTATTAAATACCAAATAACATATTGTTCCTGACAAATATATGGCATTATTATATAGCAATGAATCAGAATGACCCTGAAACAAACAGAAAAGGTTCTCTCTCTCTTTCTCTCTCTCTCTCTCTCTCTCTCTCTCTCACACACACACACACACACACATACACACAAAGCTGTAAAATGCTTCATCAGAGGCATTTGCACCTCGCTACTGGGCAAGTGAGACAGCGAGGAGATGCAGGGATGTTAACTGCTATGGTAACCAACCCCTGGGGACTCTGCATTCTGATCAGCTCACCTCGCAACATCTGCCTCTTAAATGTTCAAGCGCAAAAAGATGAATAAATAAAGAACGAAATTAAAACAAGAGAGCTAATGATGCCTGCAGATTTCTACCCTTCTCCATCAGCACAGTGCAGAGAGCAGACTCATAAATGCACACACGCACATAAGCACGCACACAAACACATATGCACCCCCTACTAACAAACCTGCCTATAGGAAAACTAGCCGAATCCTGATTGCTGATTGAGTGTCCTTTCTTTCAGCTGAATTCAGTGCCACTTCCCTCCTGCTCTGGCACACCAGGCTCAAATTGGCAGTAGGGGTGGCAGTGCAAGGGAGAGCTGGAGGTCGAGAAGAGGCCATTATCTGAAAGTTAATGACCACCATAAATAGGAGGGCATTACCTTTGCAGATTTCCACATTGAAAATAATGGCCCCCTTTTTCCACCAACTACACTTAGCTTTGCATTTTATGCTGGGGCCATCATTATTGACTTTTAAGGTGCAATAGTCTGGGGTCCATTATGAATGTAGTGGATCCAGCCTCTTTATACCACAGATGTGTAGGCTACATACAGTCTGAGCGGAACACAAGTTTAAAGAATTTAAACCCCTATACATCATTTCATGGTAAAAATAGCTGTAAGAAGTTTTACGCACATTCCCCTTTACAATAACAGAACATTTTTTTTCATATCAGATTTTAAATGTAACTAAAATATGTAAAACATTAAAAGCGATAGAAGAACAAGACCAGTTAGTGAATGTCCCTGACCCTTGCACCCCAACCCATGTTCACTTTGATTAAGGGCCTTTCTTTACTGTGGAGAAGAGGAGTAAATATTCATATTGTATAGTTTATCCACTTAGCCTTGATGATGGATGACAGATAAAAGGAAGGGCTGAATACCAACTCAAACAATCCTTAATAAGCTTTTCAGCTTTTCAGAGCTACTTCCAAAGCTTAGTCACATGACCTTCACATCATCTACCGCAGGATCCACGGTTTTATCCGCCAGCTCTCATCAGTGGCCTTATGTTTATCGTTTACAAACTATACTTTAAGAGCTCTTGCTTTCCAAAGTGACTCTAATTAACTGAGTGATAGTATGTTCATAATTTAGGCCTTAATTAACAGAACAACCCATTTTTTCCCCACTGAAAGGCATTTCTCTCTGATTAAGCGATCTCTCTTAGCAATTTAGATCAACTTCTGCATGGTAATCAACACATCCCCCAAACCCTGTGCATCTAAATATAAGTGAGACATTGTTGTAAAATCATCACAATTTCAGTATTACAAACTACAAATTCAAATACTATACACGGCAAAGAGCTCATGATATTGTGTAATGAACGTTTCATCTACAATAAGTCAGTTTTTCACGTGTTAATAAGGATATGAAAAACTGAGCAAAAAGAAAGATAGAAAAAAGAAGAGGAAAAAAAAACTTTCTTCACTGAAAGTTGGGGCAGAGAACAGTATACTTAAGTATGACCCAAGCTATTGTCTATTGTCCGGTAAAAACAATGCACATTCATCTGGAATCTAAATGAGGCCAGCTTGTGCTGAGCAGAATAGATGAACTAAGGAGGGAGGCATTCAGGTAGAAATTACCCAAAATGTCAATTAGCAAATTATCATTGCCTTTAAAGAGAATGGGATCTTTTCTTTTCTCTTTTTTTCCCCTCTTCTTCCTTTTTTTTTTGCTAAACTGTCTGACAGCTCTCTCCCCAAAGACCATTACAGAGTGATTTTTGAGGTATTATATTCATGTGGGGTTTCAGTAATTGGATTAAATTGGTTCCAGAATGTAGCAATTTATATTATAATATCCCATTACTTCTAATACTGTTCTTAATTAATTAGGCCTCTTTTTGCCTGATGTGTAAGTTAGCGGCCACGAGAAGCCTGGTTCAGTTTTGCGCTGCTCTTTGTCTCTCTCCTGTCATTCTCTTACAGACCTCTCTCTCTTTCTCTCTCGTCTGTTTCGCTGGAAGATGACTTGTTAAGAAGACAATGACCAGTGCCTACAAATGTCCACTGTTATGTCCAGCAAAGCTGGAAAACTAGGGACCCATTTACAAAACAGTAAAGCGCACATGATGCGCCACTAACAGATGCCCAGACAACCATAACTAACAGAGGTGCCACTGGAGAAAGGGCCAACTGGGGCAAAGGTCAGGCCCATAAACTTCTTTTCTTTTTTTTCCATTTTACTTCCTTATTTGGTTTTAATATATGAAAGTCATTTTCCTTTGCCTATCACAAATTAATACAATTTCAGACAATTTCCATATGCAAATATGTTTTAATTAAGTAAATTAAATAATTTCTATTCTCCTTTGCAAAGCCTGCAGGCTGTGTGGGCGGCAAAAGTGAAGAACGTGTGTGTCTCCAGACACACACACACACACACACTGCTTGATTAAAAAGGGGTACGATGATGAGCTGATACAGAGTGAGGTGAAGAGTAAAGGAGTTGCTGATAGAGAGATACTTTACAAGGACAAGGATGAGCAGCAGCAGAAGTAGTAGAACAAGTAATAAAATATGTAGCATACTTGCCTCCACAGAACTGAAAAAGAGAGGTCAAATGCCTATAGGTATTCACATAACGAGATAGCACTAAATTAATATTCAAAGACCCAAGCATAAGCCATCCTTTACTGTGTTTGAAAAAATAAAATAAATGAAAAAAAAAAATGTCCAGTAAAAGGTGTGTAATTATGCACCCTCCCTTCATGCATAATCACTCACTGTCACTCACTTCCACCTATCTAACAAGCTGTTACTTCAAACACATAGTCTCAGTATTTCATAAGAACAGGTACATAGTTTGTACAATATTAATATGAATGTGAAGATGACACTAAAAACAAAGCCATGTTCAATTGTCCTCATATGCCACACAGACACAAATAAAGCACGCTGATGTAGTAACATAGTGTTTTAATATTAGGGACAGAAATAAATGCCTTTGATTTCAGACAGCATTCTAATCTCCTATAAAGACCATTACATCAGAACTCACAAACTATAATGTTTGTGGCTGCTATAATTTTCCATAATTTCGATAGACATAATATAGCACAGTGTTAAACTGCACAAAGATTAACAAAAATTGATCACAAGCTCTGATTGTATTATGGATATTGTATTATGGGATTCAATCTTGTTATAGGACTGATTAGGAGCTCAGTTGAGCTGCTGAGTGTATCACTATATTAAATTATACATATTTGATGAGAAATGTCTCTTACAAAGCACAGAAAGGCTTAGTAAGAGTTTTCTGGCATGTGCGCATGTCGATATTTATGAAATGGTGTTGGACGGGTCTGGGTTTCTGTTACCACAAGGTGGCATCTTCCTTCCTGCAGGAAGCTTCTGTTTCATCGTCTGAGGATACCCATCTTAAGGACTACAGAGCAATGTGTGTGTATGTGTGTGTCTGCGTTGTGCATATTGCACTGAGCCTTGTATGCATGGACATGGAACTTATCTTTCAAACTACGTGCATTCAATTAGCATGGTCTTCGTCCCCTATACTATTATTAAAGGCTACAGAGGACAATGACTATCGACTTCCTATTTAAATCTGCAGGATGATGAATATATGGGTCAGTGAGAGAGTAAAGTACAGAAATATAAGTAAGGAGGCGTGTTGGTACCTGTGTTTAAATTCTTTAACACTAATGTGTGTTTCTGGACGACGGATTAAAGACTAACTAAATGAAAAATTCAAATAAGTAAATAAATAAATAAGTTAGAACCTGAAGCAAGATGAGAAACTGTTGCCCATCTGAGGTCTGGCTGCATGACTAATTTCTACCTGGTTGTTTTGCTTCCACATCTGATGGATATTGTGTTCGCTCTTCTGCTATTTCAAGTGCTGACAGCTACAGGGTGCATGACAACCACTGGGGAGGGAGGGGAGTGGAGGAGGGAGAATAAGAGAGAGAGAGAGAGAGAGAGAGAGAGAGAGAGAGAGAGAGAGAGAGAGAGAGAGAGAGAGAGAGAGAGAGAGAGAGAGAGAGAGAGAGAGAAAGCGAGAGAGAGAGAGAGAGAGAGAGAGAGAGAGAGAGAGAGAGAGAGAGAGAGGGAAAGAGAGAGGGAAAAAGAGAGAAAAAGAAGCAGTAAAAGAGAGAGACAGACATAGAGTGAGAGAGAAGAAGAAACCTACAGAAAATATAGAGAAAGTGCGATATAGAATGAGAGACAGACACAAACAGAGAGTGAAAGAAGAAGAAGAAGAGATTGAGACAGACAAAGAAAGACAATGAGAGAAAAAGAGAAAGTTAGAAAGACAGGAATCTACAGAGAGGAAAGAGTAGAAAGAGACAGAAGAAACAGAATGCGCTAATGAGAGAGAGAACACAAGAGAAACAGAAAGAGAAGGCTAGATAGGAACAGACAGACCTACAGAGAGATATAGACAGACAGATAGATAGATAGATAGATAGATAGATAGATAGATAGATAGATAGATAGATAGATAGATAGATAGATAGATAGATAGATAGATAGATAGACAGACAGAGATATGGAGAGAGCGGTACAGAGGAAAAAAAGGGAAAAAGGTAGAGAAAGAGAGATACCTACAGATTGTAAGAGAGAGCCAGAGAGACAGGCTGACAGAGAGAGATGGAGAGAGAAAAAGAGGCATAGGAAAGTGCCCTGTTTGCATCTCTTGCTGAAGTCCATTCTCCTCACCTCTTGCTCTCTCTCTCTCCTCACCTGTTCATTTCTTCTTGCCATTTGCCATATGGAACAGCTCTGCACTCTGAGCAAACACTTTCATTTCCATCGGCGGCGGCTCATTACGAGACGTGCTCATTCTCCTATTCACAGGCTAGCTTTAGCAGCTGTAGCCCCACTAATTTCTATAGGTGCAATTAAACATCTGCTTTCTGGAACTGATTAATATGACCAGAGCTGAGAGCAATACGGATAAAAAACAAGACAGCGCATACCTGTCGTTTCCTGTGGTATTGCAGTACAGAGTTATAGAATTTCCTCAACAATCTAAAGGGAAACACATTTTCACATTTCTCACAGTCTAGTTCGGGTACTACACATCACAATCCTTCTTGCACGTTCAATTCAGTGAAATGCCATTTGTGTACCATGATTTACACAAATCAAAACAGCCGTTTTGAACATATTAAAATTAAATTAAATTAAATAAAAACATCATAATTTTTGGCTATTATAATAAAAAGAGTTATATTATCCAGTTGTAACGTCCGTCAGTTAGGGCGGGATTGGTCAATTTTTGACTTTAGCATCAGGGTTTTAAAGCATCAGGTTAAAGGATAGCAGTGAAGGGACAGCAACAGTGGTGTAACATAAGTCAACTTTGAAGAACCTATCTCACTAAGAACTGACCAAAAAATGGCTATTCGTAAGCAGTAACGTGTGGCTTCTCTGTGAGTTGTTAAAATGTTGTTTCTGCTAATTCACTGCTTAGTCTGGTAGCACCAGTGCAACAGTTTATCATGTTAGTATATTATAATTCTTTAATATTAGCAAAAAGTTTGTTTCCTGTCTTCAATGTGACTTCCATTTAATCTTACAGGTCTGAAATCGGTCAGAATGTGTACCCCTACATTATACATCAAATTTATCACAATAGCGCATTTGGTTTTATGATTTGCAGCATCAACACAGTTGTACCAATGCACAACATATATACAGGAAGGGTTATGGAAATCCACAAGTCACTTTTTCTTTATTTAAAGTTTGTTATTACACATTGAGCCTTTGCAGATGAGCTAATAAAACAGCTAACTGAAGCTAGTCCTAGCAACATCAGATGCTGAACGAGAGATGTTGAGTAAGTCTTCTCTTGTCTTAGCAAACTGCAATAATAGAATACAAGGAAAGGTGTGCCTTAATATTGATCTTTGCACAGAATGCTTTAATCACAAAGGTGAGCACTCTAACTGTAGGCAACCAGGTTAAGAAAAGCCAACTCATTTTTCTGCAATTATTAAACCTACCTTTCATGTCATACTAATAATATAGCCTGTTTAGTGACATCAGGCATGTGGCATGGTGGTGGGTGTAGCTACCAATACACCAATAAAAGTCCTTGGGCAAGACTCCTAACACTACATTGGCCTACCTGTAATATGATTAACTTTGCAAGTTGCTCTGGATTTTCATACTCAGCTCATTTCCTAAAGTCTGCATTAGATTTGCAGAAAAGTAAGCACCCTGTTATTCTCATAAATGTCACTATGAAAATAGAACAATTGAATCACAGCAATAGAAATAAATCATACTTGATTTCTGATGCTTTATAACTGGTTTGTTAATTTGAGTGTAACCAGACAGGTTTCTGACATTCTGACAAAAACCTGTGTTGCAATCCATGTGCCAATTTAAAATCCATATTTTCCCTTATTACTTTGTTGTTCGTCTTAGGTTATTAACAGCAACTCAAGCTGCAAGAACAATATGAGTGTCTGTACAGAGTGAAATGTTAACCCCGACCGATTGTCCAGACAGAACAGCTCTGATGTGCATGATGGTAAATATGCTCTGGTGTTTAATCCCTTTGTGGGGGGGTGTGGACCTGAATACGGGTGGAGCATTCACAAACTAAAATAGACCAATTTAAGGAAATGCTTAAAAGGTCTGTACCAAACATGGTGTATCTGAAAGCGAGTCTTGGTTTAGAAATGCAGCTGTAAGTAATATTAGTGACATTTAGGAAATTCACACAATGTAGTAAACAAACTTTGAACTTTGGATTCAGTTCATGTGTTTCACCAGTTCACCAACTCCTCTACTTGAACATAACTTCACAAAAGTTTTGACTGGCTATACATATGAGCTTGACTGCCTCTCTCTGTTCATGTTGGGCAGCACTCTGTGGTTTCATTTGAGATATAAGTATCCTTTACTCAAGTGGAGGGTGATGAGTCACCCCCAAGGTTCCAGCAGGCCTGGATGACCTATATGTTTTTTCTTTGCTTGATAGAGGAAACAGCATTTAGCAACACTCAGAGCACCTTTTAATGCATTCAATACTAAAGACATACTCAAAAGAGTGAAGTAATTAATCAAAATAACAATAACCTATCGTCACATCGCACCGCCCACTCTCAATGATCATGAAATACAGTATATATAAAATATAACTGGTGGCGACTGAACATTGATTTATATGCACTCAAAGCCAGAGATTATACCAAATCGTGACATAGGGCAATTCACAGTGTGTTTGCTCCAGCTCTTGTGCTCCTTTCTAACTTTTCCTGCTCAAAAACTGTACAAAACATGCTCTGTAAGCCACATGCAGTGGGCTATCCTTTTTCATATTTTTTCCACCCTCAAAACATCAATCATCTACATTTGAAATGCAAGAACTAAATGTACCAGAAAGGAAGAGATATATCTCTTGTAGAAGAATATTCATTACAAATACATTTACATGTACTTTGTATTCTGCTTTCTGTCGCTCTCATTCACTCACATTTGCAGAGAGCGATGTCGCATTTGTTTCCCCAACCGTGAATAAGGCTAAAAAGCTGTCCTGCCTTGGTCAAATGGTCAACAACAAAATTATTCATTGTCATGGTGCAGAGTTTAATTTCAGTCTACCCTTGATTATGACCATTATTCATCTATCACCAACTACACAATAAACCAGTGTGAAATGACGCATCCAGGAAAGTAATTCCATTTTTCTCAGCAAAAACAAAAAAACAAAATCAACTCTACCACTCTCTCTCTCTTTCTCTCTCGCACTGTCTCTTGTTTTTTATAAAGTCGAGGAAACAGTGAGGTAGCTTGATTATCAGATTCAATCTGGAGGCGATCATGTAAATAGGTCCACATCTCGGCAAGTTGATATGCAAAGCAGCCCTGTCCCGTGTGTCAGGATCTGTGGAACAAGGAGATTAATGGAATCCTAAAAGTGTAAATTATAGCCTTTACCCACCACGGTGTGGAGAGGAAGGCCGCCTGCCCCCAGGGAGGCTCCCCACAAAGCAATTCCAGCAGCTCTGCACATGCAGATCTCTCAGACACAGGGGTGAAGGGCAATTTCCCCCAGCCTCACTTCTTTATTTATTTCCACAGATAGAGTGGCTGGACACATCTACATATCCATGCAAGGGCGGCTGCACGTGCTGCTGTGTGCAGGTAGTAATGTATGGAGGGGGGAGGGGAGACGGGACATATGGGGCAACAACACATTCTCTCAGATGTATGTCAGATTTAAGAATGCTGAATACGCACTATACAAGAAAAAAGAAAAAAACACAAATCAATTGTCATTAAAGAAGGATATCAGCTAGTGACGTTTTCACATCATTGTGTTTCAACATAGCACATTATTGCAATGACTTAGAAAAATAGATAATCAACACGATACATTAACAGTTCATGCTACTATCTAAATAATAGCATTAGCAACCCTCGAAACCAGGAAAAGCAGATTGGCAGAGGAACAACAGCTAACAGTTATTAGAAAAAACATGCAGCACAGCCTAAAACAGTGCACACGTTTTTCAATATTTTACAGACGTCAGAAATGTAGAATAAAGTCTAATGCATGCAAACGCCTCTGCATCCTTGTTTTGTGGTGAAAAAGAAAAAAAAAAGAAAAGAAAAGATCCTGCAACACACCCAGTCTATGTGGATTGTGAACAGGCGCTGACAGGGGAACACCTCCGGACAGAGCGCCATAATTATGAGCACTATGTAATGCATGTATTTTAATGGAATGATGCATGTCCTCGGTATTAAAACACCACTTCAAATCTCCTCTCTCTCTCTCTCTCTCTCTCTCCTCATTCCCTCTGTTTCTTTCTTTTCCCTTTCAGGTTCTGGCAACAGTGATGCCCCCCCCCCACTCCCTTTTTACTATTCATTGAGATACAATCGGTGGTTGGCACTTCTCCAGTGTTAGATGCATTTGAATAATACATGACATGCCCTTTCGCTGACATCACAGTGCCAGAGCTCCAACAAGGTATGAATCTTATTCTATATACACTTCCAATGTTCAGCTGTTCACAATCTATACTGTCAACAATTTATCAAGGGGATGCAGAGTGTCTCTGCCAAGTTATCAGAGTGGTCGGCGGGCGCGTATGATCTAGTCGGAGCATCTGGCTCTTCAGTGCTCCTGACATTAGCACAGACAAGAGAATCAGTGGACTATTGAATGCAATTACAGTAAGCGAGACAGACAATAAAGATTGATAGCGCTTTCTCATTTTATCACACGACAAACACAGCGGAGGTTAAGGCGCTGCCTTCAGCTGCCTCGATCTAATAATGATTGAAAATATGCCACGGTGTGGCCACAGGAAGAGGGGACAGGAAAAAAAAAAATCAGGAAGATGACATGGTCCTTGCATATTTCCCATGTACATGCATCACACACAGCATATTGTTGCTCTCTGTTTTTGTCATTTTATGACCTTTTCTCCATAAGTCCAGTTGTCCTTTGTACCATGTTTAAAATATCATAGCGATTAATTACATTAGCTTCCATTTCAAGTACACTATTTCTTTCCCCTGATAGTTACTATTTAGGAGATTTGGATATACAATGCAGATGTACATTCTAACTGACAGTTACTTTGTAAGTTTATCCAAGAATCTGCATAAAATGTGTGCAGCAAGCAGAGGAATACATTTAAAAACATGCTTTATTATTCAAAAACAGCTGAGGGAAGGAGCTTACTCATCAGATGTAAGCTAAAAATACACCCTGTTGGCACAGGACAGTTAAAAAAACATATAGAAGACGATTTTTCTCTTCAGTTAAACCACAGTCAAAATATGTTTTATGGTGCCTATCTGTCTGTCCTCATGACGGCTGTTCACACTATACTGTAAAGTCCGGTTTACATGGCTTCATGACACCTATATAAGCTTGTGTACTTATATAACCTACAAACCTATAAACCTACAAAAATCTTTATAAATGATTATTCCAACGGAGCTCATCTGTTTATGCTACTTTATCTAGTTTTGATTAAAATTTAAAAG
The DNA here is from genome assembly GCA_024036415.1 of Prochilodus magdalenae. Lineage (NCBI taxonomy): Eukaryota > Metazoa > Chordata > Actinopteri > Characiformes > Prochilodontidae > Prochilodus > Prochilodus magdalenae. Next base: position 362,656 of record JAMWET010001399.1, on the reverse strand, counting down.
CAAACAACGCTTATTTATGTAGCGCTATGTCATGACAACCTTTTGTGTTATGTAGCCTTACGAACACTGACCTTATTTATACAGTACAATTATTTACTATACTGTAATATTGGATAAAGGATTTACCCAACAAATAAGAAAAGTGCCCAGCAAAAATAATTAACCTCAGATAATCATTAACCTAGTATAAGCCGTTCTATGTTGGGTTTGCACTGGTCTAGATGGTAACCCAGCTTTGTAATGTTGGTTGACCAGCATACTAGCTTCCTATGCACAACATATGCTGGTGATCAGCATTATAACTTACGCTGCTGATGACCAGCACAACGATAACCAAAATACAACATACGCTGGTTTTGCAGATAATCAATTTATCAACTTCCATTGCACCTGAACAAAATACCACCAACCAAACCACAACATATGCTGGTGTTGTATGCTACTCTAGGTCATGACAGATGTAAGAAGTTGAAAGACAGGTATAACTAATGACATACCAACATGTTAGTGCTTCAGAGAAACATGCTTCCATTGTTTCTGGATGTGATTACACAGCTAGTTAGTAGATAGCCTAGTTGATAACAATTCACATTGAGTTGACTAACTAACATGAAGTAATACGTTGGTTAACATGCTTTAATACATTTTCAATGGTTCATGCATGTTAGGTTACAGTTACTTGTGAACTTGTAGCTGTTTCATATTTACTTAACATTAGTTAAGCATTGTAACCATTGTTAATGTACTACTTGAACTAATTACTGTTAATTAATTGGTAACTAATTACTGTTAACTAATGTATTTTCAAACTTGTTAGTCAACACTTTATGTAAAGTCTTACCGCCTAGTTAGCAATAAAGCCATGCTACTAATTTGTTCTCAATCATATTCTTAGCAATACCACCATGGCAATGCTCACATTAAGGAACTAGTGTTTATGGGTACCACAGGGTAGTATACATACATGTATAAAAATCAAACATGGCAAAATTTTACAGTTTAGTTAAAACATACAGGAGGCATTTTATTTAATGGTTAATGCAATGAAACTATGAGAACAGGGAATTTAATATACAAACACTGGCCCCATGCACACTTATAACACTATATAACACTATATTACGCACACTGTATTACATGTATTCAGACTCACACCCATACACAAACAACACACAATACACAAACATATGCACATATGCACACAGATGCCCTAGCAAACACACAATGGGCCAAATAATCACATTCTGCAAATTCTAAGAGGACAAAACAGCCTTGCATTCAGTGTTAATGATGAATATTTACACTACATCGATCACATTTTTTTGCGAGCAATCTGAATGATTAAGAGGGGAGAAAGTCACCATGCATATTTAAACAATGCAAGAGATAATAAATGGATCCCTTCAGTACAATCAACAACCTCAGGCAAAGCAGTGGAGAAACATCAGAGGGAAACAGCTTCACTGTTGACCACACTGAAAGGCCAGAAACAAGTAGGAAAAAAATCTCCTACATACAAGCAAGGATACATATTCATATCACAGATGCATTTAAACAAAGCAAGCAGGGAACAGTGGGTATTTATGGAGAAACAAAGCTGACAAGTCACAGTGAAATGACCTGACAAGATTTTGACTACCTGGCCAAAAAAAGCATTATGGGATGCAATTTTAACTGGGCTTACTTGCAAACATGACAAATGTTTAATTCCTTGGAAGAGTGTGAAAGAAAAACCATTTTCTGGGAGACATGGAGGAGATGACATGTCACCGTGAGGCTTTTCCATTATTTGGTTGAGTAATCATAACAATACAACATACTTCCCCCCAAGAGTTAATTGCGCTATGGCGGTATGAGCCAACACCGACAGTGTGATGTTTGCATGCGCATGTTGGTGCTCCTTTTTCCCTTCTTTTCTCATGAAAAAATAAGGCCTGGTTTTACATTTCTGTATCACTATATTCTGTGTTACACTGTCTGTGTCACTGAGCCAAAAAGATTAAAAGTGCACACACCCACACAAACACACTTACACACACACATACATACATGTATATATAGATACAGATATATATATCAAGTAAAACAGTAAAGTTTCTGAATTGCCTGGCTAATACCATTATGTGATATATCGTCTACACTGATACATTAGAACTGTACATCATGCAAAAATACTGACAGCAGAAATGTAGTTAACTCCAAAGTATGACATTTGTGGTGCTTTAGATGCTTCATACTGTGCTGAAAGAACTGAAAACATGGTTTCTGTGTTGTTAAACTTTCAAACAATATATAATATTATCATTGGTGCTACTGTGAAGGATGAAATCCATTGACATGCATGATTCCAAATAAATTCTAGGATTGATTATACCAGATATCCAAAGAGTTAAAATATCTTGTGCTTTGAGCGTTAAACCAGAACACTATAAATCGGCTTTGGAGTTAGATGTGGTACTCTAATTAAATGGAATACCTTAAAAAGCAAAATTATTAAATATTACTGTATAGATGTTCTGTCACTCTGCGTTTGCTGAATCAAAAACCTTGATCAAACTGAGACACTACAGTACTGCATCGAAAGGAACTTCCTTAGATTGTTCCTTAGTTCGAATTGACTAGCCAGACCCTTAGATGATGCGTAGGTTCTTATGGATAGCAAATAAAATTGTGCATTGTAAACATTTCAAACTTCTCAGTGTAGCTTTGTGAACAGGAGCCAAGGTCCCCATTGCACCACCACTCCAAAAAAAATTGAGCTGGTACTGTAAGTCGCTCCCTAATGAACCATTTTACATCAAAACATGATGGCTGCTTATAACACCTGTACATAAAGCAGAACAAAACAACTGAATCAATATTTGCATTCCTTTAGTAAAGAATACCAGTTCTCAGAAATCAACAATAACATATTTGTAAACTATCACAATACTGCATTTGATAAATACTGACCAGCACTAGCTAGCACACTTTCTCCTGGATCATAAAAGCCAAACTCTACTGCAAGAAAAACAGATCATGAGCAGAATAACACTGCAAAGCATAGTCCTTAACCAAAGTTTGGCTTCCAATTATTTGCTCCAGACAGGAGGCTCTGGAGGGGGGGTGGTTGTGTGCGAGTGTGTGGGGGGGTGGTAGCCTGACAGCTGAGGATATTTGCATGCACACACGGTCGTACACGCAGTCACAGGCGGTCACACACGCAAGGTGCTGGGGACTTATCAGCCAAGATAAGGCCTGGCTGGCCTTTTACCTGGGGAATCCAGGTCTAATCTGAAAAAGCCTGTCACTAACAAAGAGAGATCCCTTCCTCAAGGATAGCCAGGCTAAAGTGAAACCCAACTTTGCTCCATCGCCTCCTCGTCTTTTATCTCCTCCTTCATTTAGGTTCACACTCATTGTTCTCATGATGCAATGCTTTTACCCTTGCGCAATGACTCCATTACCAGTGGATATTGTCCCTCTTGTCCTCGCTGTCTGATAGGTGCAAATAAATGAGAATATAAATATTGACAAAATGCTTTCTTTTTCCACAGCTTTGACTTTGTCCTGCACTCTGGCTGGCTAGCTTGCACTAATACTGAGGGAGGGGGGGCTTGCTGTCCCTTATGTGCTCATCCGCTTTCATCAATGATAAAAGGTTGGGCCTAATCCATGGATAATTTGTCCGTCCTGTTTATTTAATGGCGGAAAGAGCACAAACAGTTTGTGACAGATAAATAATCTATCAAATGAAGCAACGTTCCTTCATGGACCTAGTGGTCAGTGTGCTGTTTACTGACCAAACAAAGCATTTGCATATAAAACAGTGTCCTCGATGCCGAACATCAGTGTAGAGAGGATCCTATTAACAACAGTTACCTTGAGGTGTGAGCGGCACATGCGCGAACATTGTTGCGTACAGTATTGTAGAGCAAACTGCTGATAGGCTGAAACAGCACTGATTTTCCAAAAAGGTAAACAGCCCCGTTAACAGCATCTCATTATTTGACAAACGCTGTCTCACAGTTTGCGGGGCCTCTGTTAAGATGCTTATCATAAAATGTCAAAAAGAATTACAAAGATAACTGTCTTTTCCGAATGGGCACAAGGCACTCTGACATATTGCTCATAGATGGGGTTGATAAGCTAGCCCTGAGACTCCTGTTCCTCAGTCAGTGGCCACTGGATTTTCCTCAACATCCAAAGAGTCTAATTCCCCACTCATATGAATATGCCATTTTCGTCCCGCCAGCATGATGAATCCCTGAACTGCACGTCACTTTTCGCCAGCTCCACCAAAAATGCCATATTAATGTCAAAAGAGATATAATGATTTAGATTCGTCAGATTGCCTGATGTCAGAACACATCCGTCTGCGAAGCTGGTTGATTAGAGATTTCCCATCAGAGACAGAGAAGCGCAGAAGATAAGGCTGCTCTTTGTGTTCCGCAGCTCCACGGGAAACGCAGGGCAAGTAGAGTTTTAACAACTTTACTATTCCTTAACCTTCAGCACACCATAAACTCAGTGGCTTAGCCTATTACATCATACAGAATTAGTGCGATTCATCCTCCGTATCAGTATATCGGTACTAGTGTAACATATCGCTTTGTGTTTTTAGCAGCATTGATAAATAATGCAAGACTTCCAAATACATAAAAACGTATTTATTTTATGTTTCCTGGGAATCGGGTTCTGTCTATTTACGTGTAATAGAATATATTGTTAAAGGAGGCAGAACATAGCAATACCTTCTGATCAAAATAGCTGTGTCGGGTCTGTTAAACATTCTTTTAGCATTAAGTACCAGTAATATCAAAATACCCACCACTGTCAGGTGACTCCTTAAAATGAATAAATAAACACATTCCTTATCCACACACACCACTGACCTAAAGGCACACGCCACAGATAGACGGTTTATTGTCTTTTGGGGCTATACTGCTTACTGATCCCCTTTCAGGACGATTGGACAATGGCAAATATCTATCAAGGGCTGGGCTGCATTCACGTTTGTGTTAAAAAACTGTCATTCCACAACTAATAGCGGTGTGCGGCCAACAGCTGCACAAAGCCACACAGTCACTGCCACTGAATTACTGGCACAAATGGATTATCAGATGAGAGCTTTAGCAGTGTAGATTGTTGTTTCATGGGAAAAATGCTCTGTACTCTTTTATACTGTATAATTTGTATAATACTGGGTTTGTCTGGTAATCAACAATGAGACATTCGGGATCCATGAGACCAAAACAAGATCAACTTCTGGTTAATTATTTAGGCATTTAGCTGGCGCTCTTATCCAGAGCAAAATATAAGGTTATTCATGTTACAGGTAGCCAGGTACAGGTGGGCCAGTGTAGTGTTAGGAATCCTGCCCAAGGACTCTTATTGGTGCAGCACAGCTACAACACATGCCGCAAAAGCCAATGCAGGGTTTCAAAAGCCATGCAAGTGGGTGCAGTCCCACGTTCAGAAGTCAAAAGGTCCTTATCTGTTCCATCTAGTGCTTGAACAGCAGGATTATGTGACAAAGGGGTTTGATGCAGAGCTGCACCATTCTGAAACGTACTATGTATGGCTGATATGTTGCACATCCCAAGATTGGCGAAATTAAGAGATATATTAGCTGACTGCATATCTGGGCAGAAAACTGACCAATACAATACACAGCTGATCTTTGTGTTTCTAGCATAAACAGCTGGAAGTGGAACACTTCCTAAACAGGGAACCTGGCGTATTTGTAGCAAGAAAGAACAGACAAAATGCTAGCAAGAACGTTCAGAGCAAATGTCACGAGAGTGAAGGGTGGACGCGAAGGCCGGACGTAAACGCAAAGTGGTTTAATAGTGTTCCAAAAGACAAAACAAAACAAAGACAAAAGCAAACCAAATAACTAAGATACAGACTAGAAAACAAAACTACAACAAACAAGAAACCAAATCAGAAAACAAGACAAGAACATCAAACACAAAAGCCAGACTAACTACAAACTTACAACAAACGAGAAACCAAATCGGGATACAAAACCAACTAGAATCCAAACATGAATACAAAACACCAAGCACTCACACAGGGGATAACGGGCCATATAAAAGGACAAAGACTAATAGGGAACACCTGGGAAGGGGCGGGGCTACAATCACAGGACAAGGAGGGTGGAGACAGGAGTGGCACATGATCAAAACAGACAGACGCACATGGGCAAGACAACAAAGGTCACGTGATCAAAACAGCACATGGACGGGGACAGGCAGACAGACAGATGTAACAGCAAAGACCACTGACTGGGCAAAACTTGGATTGTTCACATGTAGTGTTCATGAAAATGTTTATTGGCAAAATCTGTTATAAAAAAATAGCCATTATAGCCATGATATAGATCATATGCAGTGCTGAACATGTAGTCAGCCAGTGTCCCAGCTGTCCTAGCCAGCAGTCACACTAGCACATTTTTTTGGCACACTACTTTTGGAGGTGAGCACCATCACTGCATCACTGATGGAGACATTAACTTCATTAATCCACACATAACTATCATCTAATATTGTAACACCACATACCGAAATCAACATATTAGTAAAACAGTGTAAAATCCAATTTCTCCTATATTGTCCTGCTCTGCAAAGGATAAACAAGAGATCAAACAAAACGAAGCATATCTACATTTATGTTTCACGGGTGTGTGTTCCCTTTTCGTCCCTTGAGCATGTTGTACTGCATCCGTGCTTAATGAAATAACTTGTGGAGGTCAGAAAGACACGAGGGCACCAGCTGTCCAGCCCTGCGAGTGCGGCGAACGCTGCCTCCATTTTAAGGGTCATTAATTACGCAGAGTGGAATTATTCTGCATAGCTTCCTCTCTCCCTTCCTCATCCCTGTCACCGCTTAACAGGTTCAAGCTCCAATGCATCAAATTCAAGATAAAATCTCCAATAACAATTAAGCCGGAAACACGCTATTTGGTGAAGAAAAAATGGTCAATACCTATTATTGCCTCTGCATACTAAATGAACAAGTATCCTCCAGACTTGCTGCAACACAAATCTGCCCCTCCGAACCTGAGACGAGGCTCTCTGCAGCCCACCAGGTCTGTCTAAACCAAGGGCCTATATCCTACATTATGCTCGTATTTGCTTTGTGTGTGTGTGTGAAAATAATCCTAATTATTTTTCAGATTATTCATTTTCCAACATATTTGTACCGCTTGCACAAGTTGTTTTGTAAGTAACTACAAAAATAGCCTCTGTTCTGCTACCCATTATCGTGCCTTGTTCAAAAAGGAGTCAACTGCAACACACTTATGGACAGAACTTCAACTTGAACAGAGTTATACTGCTGTAAGCTGAATGGGTGGTTTAATGTGTCAGTTGTCATACAAAATGGTATGTGCTGAAATTATTCCATAATAAATTACTCCAAAATGTCCAAAAAGTGAGGAGCTTCCAGGCCCTGTGAGCACTGTGTATAATGATGACCAGGGCTCTGAACCGGTTTGAGGAAACCGGAAATAAGCTGCATCTTGCTTGGTACAGACTGTAGCCTGAAATGTAATAATCCTTCAATCACTGTGCCAAGACAGAAACACTCATTTAAAATCTCCGTTTTTGATTATAATGTTTATTTTTGTTTCCTGTAGACCACTAGCTTTGTTCAGCATATGATTTTGTGTGTGAAGTGTGTGTGTGTAGATTTCAATACAAACACTACAGTCTAACAGATCTCTAAATCAACTATTTCAATATATTAGGCCCAAAAACATGTAACACTGTTCATCTTTACACTTGTGCCAACAGCTCAGAAACATTGTTAGCGCTGGTATGTAAAAACAGAAACGTTTATTGTGAACAGATTTTTAAATTTATTTTCTGAGATCTGGTGTTGATATAACACTGGCCTCTTCCGCATTGTCCTTCTGCATTTATAACAGCCAACCTAGAAGGCTCTTGTCTACTCTACTGCAATAGCGCTACTGTAATGCAGTTCTTCTGAATGTATTATCTAAGTGTGAGTGTGTATTTCTGCAGCCAGAGTGTGTACCTTTATTTGCCTCTACCTGTGTCGTATTGTTATTGATAGTAAGCGTCCATGGTCGTCCTGGTTGTAGATCACCATGGTGATTGATCCACTGGGTCACTGCCCAGGCTTTCATGTTGTTGCACAAACACATACGCACACACGCACACAACAGCACAGGAGGGCACCACAGCCATGTTCCATTATTCATTCTCCCTCTCAAGCTGCTGACGGCACCTCTCAGATGACACTTTTCAGTGAGTCTACTGCAGATTTCAAAAGGTGCGGCTACCTGTCCACTAGCTCTCAGCGTGGCCCACGCATATGCATAACACACAATGCAAACGTGCAACAGGTAGATTCAGACCATGAACCGCAGTGCAGAGTTATTCAGTCATGAAAGGAGGGGCATGATGGTTCATGGCTCTATTTCAGTGCTGCTGGTATTGGTTATATTAGTAATTTAGTTCTGTATGGTTTGTTTTGAACAGCTGAATAATTCAGATTTTTTTGAGAAAAAAATCCAAAGAACAAATTAATATAAAGTTTAAAATCTTAATCAACAATATAAAAAACATACACAGCCTTTCAAAGATTTCAAACTGAACTGACCAACTAGGAAGCATTAAAAAGTTAAACCTGAAAAAAAGCTGTAAAAGTTAATATTTTCTTTCCTTCAGCTTTTATTAGATAAATAAAAAAAATAATTTGAAGGTAACTACAAAAATATGCCATCCTTCCCAGCACATCAATTCTGGTGTCATGACTACATGCTGATGTTTCCAAAAGAGCTGGATAAAATGCTAATATGCTTTTCTGAGCATATTACCATATACCCCTCTTGATGCTATCACTTAGTACACTTGTTTATCCAATAAAAATTATTATTTACAAAAAAACAAACCGCTGACGTGGCAAAAAGGGGCAATTCGCTGGACAGCATTTACAGGGACAAAGTAACAGAAGCAATAGCAAAATGGCCAAGTTATAGATTCCCAAAAAAAAATGGGCATAATGTGACAGTGAGATGGTAATATGCATGACATGGCAACATGTAGACACTCTTGCTCTTACTAGATGTTGTTGCTAAAAATGGAAACAGTTCTTCCTGTATTTCTTCTGTTCTCCCTCCATGTTCAGCCTGCGTTCATGTGATTACACGTTTAAGTTCATAAAATCCTGCTGTCATATGAAGAAAATGGTGTTACTGAGCTTCTGAGTAAAAAAATAAAATGGTCAAGCTTAGTTTGTCCAATCACACAGCCAAAACAAAATGTTCTTTTTTTTAACCCTCTCATGGCACATTAAAGGACATCATGCATAAAAAATAAACAATTGACATAATAATCTAATACAAATAATAATTGAAAAAAATTAAGAACTCTGCATGCAAAAGACTTACTTCCTATAATTCTTTCCAGAAGAGTAGCGCTGTTCAGTAGACAAGTCAGCAGCTTAGCCTCTGATTGGTCAACAAGTCAGGAACACATCACCTGTCTGTTTAACAGACTCAATCCTAACAGCCATGCTTACAACAACAACAAGATCCCTGTTTAGCATGTAGAAATAAAAATCACACAGAGATTCAGTGATGAATTTGTCATTATGGATGTATTTGACTCCAAAAAGACAGTGCAGTTCAAGACTGGACAGCAAAGCTTCTAAAAGGGATAAGATCAATGCCACCTTTCTGGAAAAAATAAAAGCAAGCATCCAGCATTCCAGAGATTTATCCTTTTATGTGCAATGTGTATACGACATATAGGTTAAATAGAAAAGATTTTCAGTAACACTTTCATACTACATGTTTCATAGTATCTTCAAAATAAAATGATTTTTTAAGTGCATATAACTTATATGTAACTTATAAGCTCTGTATTATGTAAACAAATCTATCATGTTTTCTTTGATACACGTCTCAACAATAATGTTAAGAAAAATCTATACATTTCAACATGTCACTTTGTGCTATGAAGCCCTATACTGTGGCGCTACACCAGTTTATAATTGTAATTCTAAACATTTTATATACAGTTAAAAAGTCAGGCATTATAAAACATCATTAACGTCAGACATTATGGATACCTAACTTATAGAAAGTGTTACCACAATGTGTTACCACAATTCCTTATTTTAATTAGAATATAATTTTTTCCTGAAATTAAGTAATCACTCATAAATCTACTAAAAAGTACTTTATTTTTCCAAGTTAGTTATTTTATAGTTATTGTTTCAAATTACGCAAGCGTCAGACTAATCCTTGCAGTTCTGCAGAGCCACTGCAATCCTTTAAAAAAAGTAGACTTCTGAGGAGTAACTGTGCTCGCATTATTCTATTTTTATACATGCTGCATGTTAGTGTATGAGTGTGTTAGTGATAAGTGAGAGAAAGCATAAAAGAGAACGCACACAAGAGTGAAGGCTTTACTGTCATTACAGGATTACTAGCTGTTACAGCCAATGCCCTCACAAGATCTCAGTGGACGCAGACGTGAAAAAAGCAGGACAGAAACTTCTGTGGCTAATCAACCTTTGATTTGAAGTTTGACTTGACCACTTGAAACTGCATATCAATGCACAACTCATGAAAAGCGGACGAATTCTACACAGTGAATGAAGTTGAGACTGATTCTGAAACACCTCGACTAGACCAAGTAGCTTCCTACGAAGAAGGGAGGAACGACAAACAAAGCCTGATACCCTTTTTAATCTGGACGTAACGGTTACATCTTAATTAAAAATGGAAATACCACCCTACTTCATGAAATCTCCCCTGACCTACATTAGATTTAATGATGTCACTGGATAGTGCGCGGGGCCGCACGTCGGAGGATTCCCAATGAAAGAGAATTAGAAAGGAGCTGACCCAAATACAATCTCACCAACAGAGGAATCATGTTATGCTAAGTAGGCCATAAAGGTACTTAAAGATTATGCAAAAATTCTCTTTTAATGGATGACATGAAAGAATGAAAGACAGGCAAATCTCCCGGTGCGGGTGAGGTTTCCGCCCATTTCATCTGTGCATGTGTGCGTCTGTGTGGAGAGCCACAGGGCAAGAGACAAGCTCTATACAGGCATTTGCACTGAGCTGCAAGAATACAGAGCTTCTTTCAAAATCATAAGCGCAATGTATTTGTATGGTGAGTTCTTAAAACACGTACACGGACCATTGTCACAGTTTAAAATCTAAATCACCTTAAAAACATATTGTCTCTCTCTCTCTCTCTCTCTCTCTCTCTCTCTCTCTCTCTCTCTCTCACACACATACACACACAAACACACACATGCACACGCACACTCACAGAGACACACAATCAGATACAGAAATATGCACATACTGAACACACCCTACACATAAAAAATACACACAGTGATTAAAGAAGTGCCACTTTTTCAATCTTCTCTACAGGTGTGAGATTGTCAGCAGCAGCATTCCTGAGACATCAGTGACCTTCTCCAGCTCCTTCAACTCCTCTGTCTGTCTCTCTTTGACATTAAGAATGCATCTACAGTATATGCATTTTGCATTGTAGGGTTTCATAATTTAATTCTTATACTTTCTAAAGACTTAGCTTCAGAATCTTTGAAAAGCTGTGTATGATTTCTGATTGCTCGGTCTGTCTTAAAAAAAAATCTAAATAATCAGAATATTACACAATCAGAAATACTGCATAATCAAAAGTGACAGTCCTAGTCCTTATCCAAACCTGGTGGTGTGCCTAACCCACTGCCCTGCTCTCTCTCCCTCTCTCACTTTCTCTCTCACTCTCTCTCTCTCACACACACACACACACACACAGCTAGGCATTCAGCCAAGGGGGCAGCGGTGAGGCCCTGGTGGAAGCCATGCACCGTGAGCTCTGACTTTTATGACTTCATTATTTTCCTTCCCTGCGACGCTCGCTTTCATTTGTGCAAGCCTCTACGTTGGCATAATGACTCCACTATAAAAACGTTGCTTTAAAAGGGTTTGCATACTATCCCATTTTCTGTTGAACCCTTCAGCAAGCATATGGCAGGTAATCAGGTTGGCAATCACAGGGCCCATAATACGTGCAGCATGATTTCAGCATTGTGCTATTACCCATCTGGTTCTGCACACAGAGACATGAACCTGTGAGGGAGAGGTCAGAGCTTTCATAGCACTCGCACTTCCTCTAAGCCCTCTCTCACTCATCCTACAACACATCGCTCCTGATCTCCTTCTCTGTACCCTCAGCCAAAATCCTCCCGTCTCCCCTCTCTCTCTCACTTTCTGCCACATCTCCCCTCTTTTTCCCATAACTTCTCTCTCTCTCTCTTTGCCACATCTCCCCTCTTTCTCCCATAACTCCTCTCTCGATCTCTCTTCCTCCACTATCTCCCATCTCTCTCTTTCTCCCTCACATATGTCCCTTCTCTCTCCCTCTCTCTTTATATCACCTCCCATATGTCCCTACCTCTCTCTCTCAGCGCCCTGTATCTCCCGTCTTCCCTATCCTCTGTTTCTCACCTTCTCACTCTTGCATATTATCTCATCTATCCTCTCTCCCTTTCTCCTTTCTTCATTCTTTCCATAGTCTAATCATTCTCTTATTCTGCTCTTTTACTCATCCTCTTACTCTTAAACTCTCCATATTTCCAATTTGTCTTTCTTGCTTATCTTCTATCTTTCTTACCTATTCTCTTTTTTTTTGATATCACCTCTCTGTTTCTCTTTTACCTACTCTCTCTATATCTATCTCTCTCAACTCCTCTCTATCTGAGCTCCCCTCTCTCTCTCTCTCTCTCTCTCTCTCTCTCTCTCTCTCTCTCTCTCTCTCTCTCTCTCTCTCTCTCTCTCTCTCTCTCTCTCTCTCTCTCTCTCTCTCTCTCAGCTTAGTCAAGTGTGTCTGGTGAGTGAGCACCCTGATCCTGGTTTGACATTCACATTACACACTTAAAAATTGCCCATGGTTTAAATGTATTAAACATGCGCTAAGGTCCAGTGAATTCTTTGTGAAGGCTTTAAAAATAAGTAATCATCTCATCCGTGGAAAAATAAAAAGAAAAAAAGAAGAGGAAGCTGCTATGGAACATCCAGTACGATTTCAGGGAATTTACTTCATTCTGAGCATAAGCACAGGGGGACTGTAATAATGATGTTAATAAGCATTCATTGTAAGAAGCAAGCGTTTAATAAGCTCTGTGCTCATCTTTCATTCATTCGATGATCTTTATTTGTCAGTCTAGTTCTAGTCTAGTTGAAACAATCATACACCAGTAGCTGAAAGTTTGCAAAAATTACAGCAAATAATTGTCATTTTAAAATGACATAAATTCTGGCCAGTAGAATAAACAGAGTAGGCTATAATTTAAAGATCTCTATATAAGGTAAATCAAGCAATCCATTTGGTAGAGAATCATTAGACAAACTAAATTACATGCAAGACCCATATCTCTGACATATATTGATAGCACATAAACCATTTACATAATTGAAGGATACAGTGAGTAATCCAGATTAACAATATAACATGGTGACAGTGGTGGCATACTGGCATATTGGTTAACATTTTTTTTATTATTTGTAGAGTATGTTCTGTTCAAAACTGAGCCTGTAATGCGTATAAACCTCTGGTGTTACTATAGTTACCGGCTGTCTATTACAATAGTACATATAAATATATGTTTGTCTATGATACTGAACGATATTGATGACTCCCGATTTTACACTTTAGCAGCTTCTTGGTTTTTTGGTCATGACATCATCAGGATCCAATTTGCAACCCCTCAATGCCCAAGGAGTGAAATCTAATCTAGTCTAATCAAACATAAGAAACGTAAGGCACAAATGACACAATATGTAATATAGATATAATATAAGTACAGTGCTGTTCTTTGAGTTGACCAAATCTGACCATAGTGGACACTAATAATTAAATTAAAGCAGTTTTTAATTACTGAAGTATAAAATAAAAATCTACAATACAAGTATAACATTCTTTTGGCCGATCTTAGTGGATATCAGAATTTGCTTGTCCATAGAAACCAGCAAAGGCCATTACATTTCCTGTCGCATCATATTTAATATATAACTCAGTTTGACTAAGAGACCTTTACCCCCTCTTTTGTTACTGCTGGACTGATGTAGCACCTACAGACTAAAGGTCCTCAGTACCAGCAGGTTCACAGTGACTCGCAATGAACTTGCAATCCTCGTGTTAATTAGACCTGTTTGGGATCATGTAGCTAATGCACTTGTCAAGCCTGTAAATATGCTAATGAAAGTGCATATATTAGTACTGGTAGTAAGGGAAGCATTTTCATACCAAGAACTCCTTCGCTCTAATCTCCCATTAGGCAGATGGAACTCTGCTCCACACCACTCTGTGTAACAACAAAGAAATTGCTCGATGTGAAGAAAGCCTGAACAATCATGCAATGGATAGTTCCAAGCTTTACCACTATTAGTGTTTCATTTTCATTTTCTATTAAATTAAATAACTGAATTACACATATATACACATACAAGACACTCATAACAGTTCAGATTGACCCTTAGACCATATAACAAGAAACTACTATACAATATCACAGAACATCTATTGAAATGTACAGGTTATCATATACTGTACATACACACTGAAAGGTTATTAGCATGCACGCAAAAAGAATGATCACCAAGTAGGACATGAAATAGCAGACACTGCTTAAACAGCACTAGCCTAAGAATAGCCTCTGTGGAGTTCCGGACACATTTGTATGATGTATCTCACCTTGCCGTGCTTTGCTAATTGATAGAGTCAGTGCACCCTCTGTACAGTACTATAGTCAGAATAAACCTGAGCCGTTGCCTGTTCCAGTTATACAGACAGGTCTTTTTAAGCAGAATGACAAGTGGAGTAGCATCCTCCATTTGAATGACTTTATTGGGTTGTAAAATTACAGCAGAGGTGAGGGGGTCAAGACGGAGAGCTTACAGGGGAACTGGGAAAATCAGTTTTCCTGGCAAAGAACAACAGACTCTCCATCAATGCCAGAAACATGAATTGAACACAAAAGACGTTCCAAGTCAGCATAAAATACAGTGGGCTCTTTGGGCCAAGACAAAAGAGAGTGGAAGATAAAGGCTTCATTGACAAGCAGAGCACTGAAGACAACTTAACCCTGGATCTGGCAGCATGCATGGAAGCAATTACCTCCAGCTCTTCGTCTGCTTAGAACTAGCCCCTCTACTTACACATTTTTTGTGGTACAGTTCTTCATTCCATACTCCCACACCTCCCTCATCTGCTGAGATATCAGCGCACTGTGTGTGTGTGTGTGTGTGTGTGTATGTATGTGTGTCAGGGAGAATTTTTGACTTACAGTTAGGAAGGGAAAGGGTAAGTGTGGGAGTACAAGAGAGAAGAATACATTATCTGGTGTGTATTAGCCAATGCCTGTGTGCTTAAACATACAGACACATGGACACATGGACAAACCCCCACCGACACACACACACAGGCCCAACACACACACTTGTTCTTATATAATGCGAGGACACGGGGTCATATATGTGTCCCATATGCTTAGTAAAGTAAAATAAATGTTAGTAATTCTATACACCACAAAAATAAACAATAAGTGCTTAAATACAGTAAAACCCAACATAAAATATTTCAGTTTTCAGGTACTAATATTTAGGTTAAAAGAACCCAGATCTAGTTGGCCTCAGGCCATTGCATGTATTTATCTAATTAGCAGCACACCTGAGGGATTTTACATTTTTTTTTTAAAATGTACTCTTGATGTTTTTCAAGATGTTTGGACATGATTAAGCAAATCCGGTCACATACATCAACATACATGTAATATTTTTGTATATATCCTTTTTTTCCTTTTCCATATCAGATGTAATGACATTTATGTGCCAATTTAGCCAACTGGATACATTTTTAAAGTACAGCCTACTGACTGAGTGTATGTAGCTGAATTAAACCGAAAACAATTACTTAATTACCTGCAAGTTGTAATAATTACTCATGACCAAGGTTGTCTCATCCACTTAGGCAAAGCTTTATAAAAAAGAAAATGGCACACAAAAAATATCACTTTAGAACTGTAAGTCTTTATACATGGCTTTCCCATCACCACACCCCACTGTTATCTCACTACAATACAGGCATCCTGCTTAGCCCCTTTTAATTCGGCATGTTTTGTAAGTCTCTCAGTTCATTTTACTTTCAATATTTTAAAATGAACTTTCTTTTTAAGCAGATTTTGACCAAAAACCTGTTTGATAATATGAACTGAAATATCCTATGAATCAATTTCAATTACGCTGGCAGAATGTCTGCTTTTCCTCTAAAATGATACTAGTTCAAGTCGACTGGACTATAGACATCATTTTGCTTTCCAAATCTGGCAGATTTGGTACGTGGTACTATTTTTGATGTACTTGGTGCTATTCTTGACCACCTGTTTTGTGGGTCCAGGTAAGCTAAGCCAACACTAAAATGTGACATAAAAATGCTAGCTACCATGTTAGCACACCCACTTGTGTCAACCTTATGCAACTAGGATTACCTTGTCATCTTGTCATGAGTCTTTTGTCTTGCTGCCATCAGCGTCTTCTTTCACATCACAGCAATTTTATGCAGTGTCTCTATGATAAACAGCTACACTAAGGGGTCCTATATCAGGGGCGGAAATCTAGCATGTACTAAAAGTTGGGTCAGTCCATACCATGCTCTGGAAAAGGAGGCCTGTAGAAAATGGTTCAAGCCACTTTTTAATAATTTACTTCTAGCAATTCATTTGAAGCCTTTTATCAGACAGTTGTCATAGTAAAGTCAAATGTTAAGTCAGTTTTCAGACTAAAAATAGTTTTGGAAGAACAGTTTATGTTTAATATATTCATCAAATGCTTGAAATTGTCCTCCCCTTTGTACTACTGCACTTAGTTGCATTTAGTTCCTGCCATAGTGCTTAATAACCAAACTTGACCACGAGCCACCACTGTTTTCAACTTCATGCAAGTGACTGCCTGACTAAGGACAATTCAAATGAGCCGGTGCAATCACTTTCTATAAACCAAAGGTCGTACAGTACAGTGAATAACAGCAGGTTGGCAGAAGCAGCTGTAAACAGCATGAGTAATGAAAGGACTGGCATTACAAAGCAGTCAAGAACCATTAGCAGCTCTGTGCTGCAGTTCAAAACCGCTATGTACCACAGTCACTGGACTACTCATTCACTGTGACTTCAACAGCTGTGAAAAACACTAGTTTTCATGTAGCCGAAGACTAGTCATATGGAATCCAAGGCTAAACATGTTTAGCTGGCTCTCCAGAGAACATACTGTACTGCAATTATCTTTTTGCACAAAAGTGCACTGCTAGTGATCACCCTAGACATATAAACACACATTTACTCATAATCTACAGAAAACCTTCTCATTCTCTTCAATTTAAGAAAAGAGTAAAAGTCAGAGCAAGCTTCTGTCCAAAGTAGTGACATCTGCCCTTTCTCTTCCCACCACCCTTATACTGTGAGCAGCCCTGAGTGTGTGCAAAGAATGCATGGTGCTAAATCTTTATTTGAGAGTGGATCTCTGATTATCCCTCCGACGGAGTGCACATGATGGGAAGTGCATTAGAATGCACTAAGAGCCGTCTTCCTCCTCTCTTTCTCTTTTCTCTCCTCTATCTCTCCCCATGCTGAAGGCCTTGTTTGTACAGCTCTCAGCCCAAATCCATTATTACTTCCTAAACTGACAAATCATTTCAACAAATGCAATCTTCCCCCTCCTCGTGCTGGCTGATAAGATAAATAGCGAAGTGGAGCGGGGACAGACACGGAGGTAGTGGTTCATATTTCAATTTACAAAGGCACCTCTCTGTGAATGTTAATTTAAGAACTATGCGGAGAAAACAAACCAGAATAAAATGCAGGGCATTAACATATCTGGAGTAGCAGTCAGTCCAGGACTACTATTGTGGAATCCAATCAAATTTGCTCAAACAACACCCAGCAAACTCGCAACCATTGACAGAGTAAGAGAAGTCACTAAGACACTGCCTTTAGCTTTGTGGCATCATAATGGCATCTGTACGCCCAAGTTAAGTCACTTGAGAAAGGAAATTTCACTTCAATGTGCAACACCAGTTGTTGAATATGACTAAAACATTACACTATTTTATGAGCAACTGTGCTCTTTATAGTATTATGGAGGTCGCTGTAGTAAAACCAGAAATAAGCCGGGACAGCGCAAAGGGCAGAACAGCAGTGGAGCCCTACAGTACACCGCAAAAGCTCTGCCTCTCCTTCCGTGCTCCTGGGCCAGCTTTAATTGTGGCCAATAAGAAAGGTCATAATTAATACCCCTATACAGGCACTAATAAACAATTCCAAATTGCCACCATAATCAAATGATGCAAACATCTACGAGTTACAAAAGTTCACAGCCACAACTGACAATTTCTTAATTGTATTCAGTCATTCATGGAAATTTTATTAACATGGAGCTGATGTATCCTGCCCTTCCTCTGTCACAACACCAGGGATCTAATTTCATTATTTTCCACAAGATTTGCTTGACTACTGCCACGATTCTAATGCTGCGCCAGTCCAGATGTTTATGCTATTTAAATTAGGAGGCAAGGCCTGTTGGGTAAACATAATTAAAGAAAGTTAAGGATTTTTTTTTCCCTCCTTGCCCTCTCTTTGTCTCCCAGCCCCCCAACCCCCTCCCACCCCGCCCTTCTCTTCCCTCGTCTTCACAAGTTTACTTCATTAGACAACTTTCAATTAACACGAGATGCCACATGGTCCTCCCATAAAGCGCAGGCCTCCACAGATCCGTACATGGCTCAGGGTGCCGTGAAGGAGCCTTACTCACGTCAGTGCGCACCGAACATGGGCACGGCAGGAGGCGGGTGACGGGGGTGAAGGTCAGACGAAGGCCAAGGATGAGTTTCAATAGAAAGTACGTGAGGCATGTTGCACTGTTTAGATGTTTTCAGACAAACAATGCCACTGAAAATCGGTGGTGAAAGGTACCGCCAGAGCGTTCAAACTAAATGCAGTAGAAAAACAAAGGCACAGTGCTCTAGACAACCTCTAAGCTTTCCACTGCAGATCTGATGTTGTATAATTACTTGTTAAGTATGGCCTGTCGAAAACTAGCATAGGAGCCATTATTTAAGTATCTTGACACATGGGGAAGTAATGAATGGACACAGCATTGATGTAGTTCATAGGGAAGTAATTCTCAATCTTTATTCAATCTTTATTCTCAGGAGTGCATACACACAGTGTTCTGCATTCTGCTGTTGCCACAGCCCGAGCACAGTAGATGAATTCTAACGGCGGTGACTTGTGAACCCATGCCGTGCATGTGTTTAAAAGTATCATCGAGGTCCAGGCCAGTGATGAGAGCATTAATTCTGCTGTTTGGTGAATACTAAACAGCTGTCCAAATGCTGTGCGTATGTGTGTGTGTGCATAAAAAGAGAGAAGGAAATTATATCACTCATGTCAGAGTGCTAATAGGCCCGGCCTCGCTCCAAATTTAATTTTGTAAGCCACTGTTCTTGATATTTCTTTTTTTTTTTTCCTTTTTAGATCAGCAGCTAACAATCTATTAAAGGCAATATCACAGACAGTGTAATACAAGAGGTCATTACAAGATTATGTAAACTCCAGACTTGCATTACCATTCTGCCTCCATTTACGTGGCCATTATTATGGCAGAAATTAGACTGTGATTAGAAAGCACAGTAGCCCTTGCTCTCCACATGCCGATCTGGACACCCGGCAGAGGGAAACTGGCCATTTGCGGCGGGGATTTATAGAAGCATGCCGTCGTTTGTTTTTTGTCCATGTGATTGCAGCAGTGCCTTGATCGTAAAAACCAGTCATTCTGTTCTCTGTCTCTCATTGTGGCCAAACCCTTCATTCCACATATTTGATATAGAAAGCCACCTCATTTCCTAACATCACAGAGTTCCGGCAACAGAGGAACGAAAAAGCTGCCTAGATTAATATTATGCCAGGACCATACGTCCGTTTATAAGTATTCAGCGCATGAAGCATTCGCTATACTTTAGTGCACATGAGCTGAGTAGCTGTCAAAATTACAACAGGCATCTCAAGTAATTATGCAGATTTATGCAAAACATTAACAAGAAGAATTAAATGCACAAATGAGGTGGCTACACTTGAATTGTTAAGATTATGAATAATTACCATGAATCTTTTTTGCTCTTAATATAACTTGTTTTTGATAAACAAAGCCTTAATTATCAGAATACTTCTGAGAATATCGGTGACCTTCATTAATCTTACAAAACAAGTCTCTGGTGAGCAGCAGTGGAGGAGGCCTGCTCTCTGAGAACACAAACAACAGGAGATGCGTATGCTAACTAGCCACTTCAGAGAGCCGAGCGTGTGGCCAGGTATATCTTACAGCTAAGCCACAGATGCACAATCATGCCAAGCAACGCAGCCTTTCCATCTGGGACTCCCCATTCCAGCTACTCATTAATTACAATCAGATTTTTCATCCCCTTCTCCCTTTCCCTTCTCCATATGAGAGATCGCTTTTCTTCACCTAATTCCAGACAATGGCTGAAAATAATTGTTTCGCCTCTGAGGTGTACATGTTATGGCCCGAGTGATGCATTAGTCTGATGTATTGATATATTATAAGTTTATGGATAAATCCCACCCACAAAGTGGCTCGTCTTATACTGAAACACACACACCTCTGATTGGATGAAAACCATTCATGTCTGTGAATGGTTTCAAACATGCTGTCCAGTCTAAAGAAAGCTAAGCTGACACATCATACTATCACGTCAATACAGGTTGCACTGGTAAGACACAAGCATGGTTAAAATCTACAAACATGTAAACTGCATCCAAATCTAACTTTTAACATGGGCATAACATGTTAATACATAATGAAAATAGTTGCGAGTAGCAATTCACAGGGTCTAAGCTGACTTTGCAAGTTAGCTTAACATTGCTATTTTGGCTAGTGTTCCTTTGGGACATACAGGTAAAGTTTTATACACAGATATGCAATTAACAAAGTTGCTTGGCTCTCAGGGTTTGATATGCATGCTCCTTTTTGGCATACAGGAGCTCAGTGAAAGTGAGTTAAGATTTGTCTTAGATTTAACTCCAGATGTTAATATTAATTAACAGAAATTATTTAATAGAAGAAAATGACATGTTTTGTATGAGCTAAATTTATAAATACCATAATGTAGCTTTAATTAAATGTTGAGTTAAAGAGATACATTTTCAAATGTCTCTTTAAAGTGTGTACTAAGCTTGGCTTTCTGAGCTGGGCTAAATGGGCCTAATTATTTTAAAGGTAATCACTTGAAACTACTGGTATGAAAAATAGTAATAATATATTTTGCCCATATCAAAGTGCCCACGATAAGAGCATCATATTGGTTAAGTATTGCAGTTCATGTCTAACTACAATATTTAGATTATGTACGACTTTGTGAGTTTCAGCTAATGCCATATATCTGATCATTCACAGCTGACAACTGAAAAACATATCAGCCAGTAAAGCATGGCATAACCAAAACTACCGGAGTCTGTTTTTAGTTTCTTAATATTGATCACACGAATCGCATATCGGTCAAACCCTTGTTCACGTCCGCTGAAGCGCTGTTTGATTATTGTTGATTGGAGGCTGTCTTTGAAGGCATGGTTAGAACCTTGGGCCTCTCTCCATGCACTGCCCCCTAGTATCAATTGTCACGCTGCCCTGTCAATCAACACAAACCCCCACGCTTCTCTTCCTCCTACACAGTCTCTCAGTACAGACTGAGGGTCCATCAATCCAACCTCTAGCACTCCACTCATCCCCTGCACATTCCTCCTCTCTCCACCCCTCCATCTGTCCCTCATGTACAGTGCTCCTGCCGGCCAGGCACAGGGAATGGATGGAACAGACTAGCAGAGGAACCAGCTCCAGATTTGATGAGAGGTTCCTTGTAAAATAGCTATGTCCATTAAGCTAAGCCTGTTGTTTATGTTTCACTTAACTTGGCCTTCATTTTTTGTTGTTTCTGTCTCTCCATCTCTGTTTCTCTCGTGTGATTATCATAGTCTGCTCCTGTCCCTTAAGCTAGTCTCAGAGGGGTAGTTGGGCTGGCTTTTGGGTTATTGTCTTTCTCTGTCTCTCCTTGGACTGCATATTCTCTCGGCTAGGTTGCAATGCTTTCAGTACTTTTGAAGATAAGAATTAAGCTGGAGGAGGAAAAGGGTGGAGTTGAGGGGAAGGGGTGGCTTGAGATGCTAATGCTAATGCTAATTCTTCACCGTGCAGTAGGTTTGGTGTCCACACTTCATAGCAGAGGAGAAGGCGAGTGGAACAAAGCCCACTCATTCTTTTTGTTATGATAATTCAGCCGGTGCACCCAGTGTGCACTCTGGAAAGGAGAGAGAGAGAGAGAGAGACAGAGAGAGCTGTGAGAGAGAGAGAGAGAGAGAGAGAGAGAGAGAGAGAGAGAGAGAGAGAGAGAGAGAGAGAGAGAGAGAGTTGAGAGAGAGAGAGAGAGAGAGAGAGAGAGAGAGAGAGAGAGAGAGAGAGAGAGAGAGAGAGAGAGAGAGAGAGAGAGAGAGAGAGAGAGAGAGAGAGAGAGAGAGCTGTGAGAGGTTGTTTAGCATGCTGAGGTGGGCGACACATACTTCTGCTGCTGCGCTCCCTAACAATCACATCTGTGTATTACACCAGCGAGGCGCTGCTGGCTTTCAGTTCAGAGGCATGCACCTCACCGATGATACACAGTAGCTGTAATGCGCTATGATCACAACAAACTAAAGCTGGAAGATTCGCAGTAAAACACCAATACGATACTTCCACAAGTGCTGCTATCATTACTTGAGCGATATCACCCACCACTTCCTCTGGAATTACAAATTCTAGTGGCACTACAATTACCATTTATTATGAGATAATAATAAGGATTATTGCCTTCGTGTATTGATCTATAAAAACACTATAATTCACCCGCTAAGGCAGAGGCAGAAGCAGCCAATAGCCTTGGTTTGGTTTACTGCTCCTCTTCACAACATCAATGCGGGAATATTGGATGACTTTACGTAAAAAAGATGGTTGCTGTTAACCTGTTAGGCAGTGCCAGATTTACTGAGTCTATTTCTACATTTTCCCTTTCAAATCGATAGGGGACTGAGGCCTCTTCCACAGCAAAAGCTGCTCATTTTCTCCACATCAATACAACGGCCCCATAGTTCATTCCTTTTCATCCCCGTGCTCAGTATTAGGGAAGTTTTAATAGGACTAGGCTTCGCTTCGTAGCCAATTCCCACAAGGCATGCGGCTTTAAAGTTATTTTAGGCTGTGGGGTTGGGAGTATGGAGGTGTGATCTGAGAGAAGGGCCACCCGACAGACCAAAGCGCACCCCAACCCGACTAACCCGCGTGCCCTGTTGGTCAAGCCACGGCAGTTACACAGGCAGAGAACTTGGCACAGTTTCTCCATGTGTGATCCAAGTTGCACACCGGAGAAACTTGCCCAGGGAGATAACATACTAGTATGTGTGTGCGCCTCCAATTCTAGGCTTGAAAACTATTGTTTTCTCTCTGTTATCTGCGTACTGTATGGATAGAGAACATTTCCAGAGAACATTCTCTTATGAGGCCGCACGGTGGTCTATCACCATTTGATGAGAATGCATTTGTGGATGGGCAATAAAGCAGGGCTCAGGCTGAGCCCATTATTATTCTGCTAATGAAGTCGAGATAGTTGTTTAATTTGCTATGTTTCCATGTGCAAGCGGGCCCTGCTGTGTTCTGCTTCAGCGTGGTGCACAGAGGAAAGCCTCCATTCTGCCCAAACTCCCTGCTACCCCAGGGCCTCAGTGCCTGACCCTCAGGCTCCCGGGCAAACAGATGTCCCCTCAGCCCAAGCAGGCACGACTGGCCCCCATAAGAGCTCTTTAATTATCCCTCTCTCTCGCTCTCTCTCCTTCCCAATAAAACATTAAGCCTGCTAATCGAATCTGATGCAGCTGACTGATACTTCCAACCCAGTCCTCTCTCCACATGAGGACATGCCGAATGGCGCCGACACACACGCATACGCATACGCTTGCCCATTGTCCAAACAGCGCTGCCACGTCAGTCATCAGATGAATTAGGGGCAACGATCAACAAACACCTCATTTTCAGACATCAGCAGAGACTAGATTAAAACCATCCGTCACTTTAAATATAAACCATCTGGCTCTGCTCGATGGGCTTTTTACGGCCTCTGCCTCTATCAGTCATTACACAAATACTCCAAACCAGAATCTTGGAGTTCGCTCCTAGGAATAAAGTCGTTATTTTACCAGCATAGAGTAGCTTTCTTCGGTGTTACTCAGTAAGAGTGTAGCCACTACAATATCAAAACAAAAAAAAAAAAAAAACACATGGCTGATATGCCCCTCATTCTCTTCACTTGCCATCTTTTACGGGAACCACAGGTAATCAAAACTAAGCATCTACACTCGTCCTATCAGAATAAAGTGAGTGGCGAAAGGAAGAAGCTTATTACATGGAGGCATGTACGCTCAAAGGCTCAATGGAACATTTTTTCTAGAGGCAAAATATGTATCTCTTTGGGAGTTTTGGGGCTTATTAAAAAAGTTATTGTAGAGAACTTTTACTTATCTTTGCCAAACCAGATAAATACTGTCTAAACACATTTTCAACAAAAATGACCAGAAATTGAGTCGAATCTTGACCTCAGAAATTGTATCAAACCCAAAAATAGAAGTATCGTTAAACCCCTATTACACATGCATGTGCAGTAGCGTGGCCACGAGTGCCACTATGACAGGTGCATTTGGTGCTCACTGCTGTTGTAGCACGGTCGGTGCGAGGGGTAAAGCAAGCGCAGTGGAGCCCCGCTAGACTGACCTGCTAAATGTATTCTGCTCTCAATAACCGCTCTGAGTTGAAATTCATGTAAAACGCCAGGAACTCCCGATGCTTTTAAAAGCCACATCTGATAGTAGATAATGACAGAGATTTCAGGGCCATTATGGAAGGCTATCAAATATTCCATTCCTTTTTTTTCACATTCAGATTTGTAAAACATCCACAGAGAGGCTGCCACTGCTCAGTATCTGCACAACATAGCAGAAGATAAGACAGCCTGGAACCAACTGAGGCTGCAATAAAGAAATAAGAAAATGCTTATCAAAATGAAATGTGCAAAATGTATGACTTACCATGACAGAGACTTTGAGTTTCATGCCAAGCTAAAGGTCAGCATATTAAATACACAAATAGCAAAACAACGTGTCGTGTCTAGCATGTACAATAAAGAGTAGATGGGGGAGAGGGAGGCAATAAGGAAATCCTGCAGCAGCTGCTTGGCTATGGGCGTCTTATCCAGCCTATGTGTCATATACATGCAAAAAGCCACACATACTTAAAATACATATATTTCCATAGAAATGTGAGGCGGCATCTACCATGTCACAACAGGTTTGGGATATTTACTTCTTTTCACTCGGTTCAGCTGCGTCGCCATACTGTGTGTTTGTGTGTGTGTAAGAGTGTGTGTGTGTGTGTGTGCGTGTGTGTGTGAGGTCTGAACTACTTGACTCGTGCATAAGATGTATTTTTCTTTTGCATTTTGCTATGCAGTTCACAGCAGGGCGAGTGTCTGCCTCTGAACCTATTAGTTTTATGTTGATAAAACCGAAAGATAGATGTGAAAAAAAACTCTCTGACCAATGAACAACAAGGAAGAGAGTAGAGAAAGAAGAGAAAATGAGAGGTTCAACAGACACACATCAAAAACTTCTCCGTAATGGGCAGGCATTCACCCATTGGACCAACATCTTTCAATTTATTAGCATGACAAAGGACACAATCATTTTGGATATGCCTGAATGCAATTTTCATTAACTTTGCAATGATTTATTAACAAAAGTGTCAGGAATGTAATAAAAGCAGCAGGACTTTGCAAAACGCTAAAATAAAAAATAGAAAGAATTAAACCAAAATAAAATAAATAAAGAAATGCAATCTAAATCAAGAAGAAAGGGGAATGAAGAGGGGGAGAGAGGGAGAGGGAGAGAGAGAGAGAAAGAGAAATGCCTTGCAGCATCAGGTCACTAAGGTTTCCTGATTCCATCACTGACATCATAGTGACTGAACTGTGCAATTAACACAGAAAGCAAAGAACATGCTAATGTCTCACTTCAGTGTAATTATGCCAAGCTGAAAGCACACACAGACAGAGCAGCCAACGCTCATGTCACCAGACCTGTACAAGTCAAGCCATACACACGCACACTAGCCTTTTACATGCACATTCCTTCAGAGAGAAATCAAACGATCGGACTGCTGCTGGAACTTGATTCCACTTAGCCTATCTCACTTACATTTAAGAGACAGATCATCTACACCAGTACTGTCACACAACTATACTGATCTGTAGTTTCTGCAGTACTGATCAGTAACAAAACCATGCGTAACTACATTAATAGCAGGACTAAATTTACAATGCCTATACCAAAGAAGTCAAACTCGAGAGACAACCTTTCAGAGCTTCTATGCTGCATCAATTCCCTGACACCCCTATACTACATACATACTTCTAATATTAACATCAATATCAACACTGGCAGTTCTGACGGTCCTTACTGTGATATATTACTCTGGTCATTACACTAATTACTTGCTACAGAATCAGAATTTTATTTAACTGTTTCTGACAGCTAAACAGTTCTCTCACTCACAAACACAATTAAAGGCAGAGAGAGAGAGAGAGGGAGGGAGAGAGTCAGGCTGTGTCCTGTGATGAACCGACATAACAAAAATCTTTGATGAAGTAGTATCATCAGGAACGTGAGATGAAGAAACTTTTAGTTTAGTAGGAAGTTTTATTACAAACTTTCCAACTTTAATGCCTTTTTTCTGCAATCAGATCAAACAGCAATCGGATTATTACAGTACAATACTTCTTCAATTGATTCTGGTGAGTGACACTTGATTCAGTTCTGGCTCACTCTTGCCATGCCCGTTTTCACACCTACGATGGTGCAGACCTACTGAATGTATGACCCTGTGGACCTGTTTTTGTTTAGCTTGTTAGCTTGTCTTTCTGACAGGTGTAAACACTCGACCTGTATTCAAGTGTGAACCAAACAAATGAGCCATAGTCCGGCAAGAATGCGTGTCTTAATTTATACCCAAACAGACCCGGGTTTAGTTGGTTGCAGTTGGGAAAACATTTTTATGATGGTCCACACCGACCAAGGGAATTTACTTAACATCGAACAGGCTTTGTCAGTGCTGTGCTTTCTGCATAATCTGCCTATTTTAAAGCCTGTCTCTTGATAGATGTCCATATTGTTCTTCTAGCACGACCTGCTGCTAATAATGCCAGACAGGCAATTATTATTGCTTTGTGACACATTTAAGCGTTAAGCATCTCTATTTTTATGCAAAGTAGGAGTTTTTGACAAATGTGACAGTACCACAGCTTTTAAAGCCCTGCAAAATATCTGACCAATAAAAGAGTGGAGAGGTGCAGGTTATAAGCTTTATGTCAGGAAAAAAAAGATACAGTGTCAACAAAACCCAAAGTCTAATTTGCACTAGGCAAACACACTAGGTGTGAAAACAGCACAAATCTGTTTGTGTGCAATGTGCACACAACAACAAAGGAATTTCAGGTTCAGTATATCTATGCTCACAGTCAAGCACCCGCAGTCTGATCAAACTCATTTAAGGTTACTACGTATTTTTCAGCTTTAGACATCCATATACCTCCAGCATTGGGACATAACCATTATTGCACAGGGCTAATCAAACAGGTTGAGACCTATGTTACGCCCACTGTAATATTCTGTATAGGTCCCTTCGGGATTAAATCCAGAGTCAAAACAGTCCAATCAAAAAAAGCTCAGGTTTGTAAGACATTCTTTCAGCAAAGCATAGCACTCAGGAAGAATGGAGTATGATACAGTATGTACTATATGGTGCTGCACTAAATCCACCTGCACAATTTCATTATCAATAAAATACTCACAAGCATGTCTGATCACATTATTTATCATAGTAACTATAAAACAACCTTCTATTACCCGCTCATCTGATACCCTGATATGATGATATATTTGGAAAATATTGTCATATCCACAATTTTCTGCTCCTCAATCTTTTTCTCTGTTCAGTCTTTTTCCCCGTCCCTAAAGTAACAGAAGCACAGCAGCAAAGTTCCTCAAGAATATGCAGAAGCCAAACAGAAAGTCATCATCTCTGCATTACTTCCCTCTTCAGTTACTGGAGATTGCCCATGCTCAATGAGATTTTCATCATTTACAACTTATTAAACTTCTCGGGCCAAATATTTGCAAAGCCGATTTCTCCACAAGAGCAGAAATTACTGAGGGGGCTTGGAGGAGAGCTTTTATTTCAGAGAGGCCAAAAAAATAGAGTAAAAGAAAACAATGCAGCAGATAAAATGAAAAAGTTATGAGGAGCCCAGTCCAGCGTAGCATCTGCACAGCTAATAAACCCACACTGAGAAAGACTGCTGCAATAAGTGAATCTTCAGAAGAACAGAAAACAAGTTGCAGCTAAAATGAGTCTCCTCGTGATGTGTTACCTCAGACAACAACACACACAGCACACTCACAGACGAATGCAAAGGGCCCTCAGTGGTGCACTCTCCACCCTGCAGCTCCTCCATATCATCAAGATTTTATCAACTCATAATTTGGCCTCCACAATAAATAACAAAGAGCAGAGAAAGTAATATTCAAAAGATGCATCACCCTCCCAGGTGAGTAGACTTTCTTAGGGAATTATAGAACCCACTTCATTAGTGACTGCTGAGAGTTTGATGTAATTAATAATGGAAGGCCTGGCAACCTCAAAATGACCAAGCCACACTGTACACACGTACGCTCTTTGTCTCTCTGGTCTAGTGTAACTCTGCTAACCAGTGGCCAAACAGCCTGCGTTGCATGGATACAGCACCGAAGAAACCATTATGACATTACTTTATGGAGCTACTCCTTGCTGGTGTGTCGGTGTTTACCTTCAAACCAGCCCTCAGAGTCAAATCACAGAGCATTAGACAAACAAACTGATTTCAGCACAGATATTACACCTTATAAAGAAAATCACGCAGATTAATCTAGCTCTAGTTTTTCTAGCTGATATTAACTCATGTTCATCAGTGAAACTGAGCTAGTTGTGTTGTTTCAATGAAATCAGGTGAGTTGTAACAATTTTGTGACAGCTCAGTAGTGAGGTATTAATGTAATTATGAAAATCTAAAGGTAACATCATATTAAGCTGAATGCTGGAGCAACACAAACTGATTAGCCTAGTTCATTAAAAAGGATTTGTGTGTGGTTTATTTAAACTAGATATTACCCAACTAAGCATCTTAAAAAGGTACAGTGGTGTGGAACTACTTCATAAATAATTTTTAGTGCATGAGGTCAAACATTCCATTAAGATAGCAGTATTCAATATTGCTAGTATCCTTATATCACTATCTGAGACAAGTTTAATTCTTTAACATGGATGCTTTATGTAGTCCAACTGGGGTGAAGGAAACAAAAGACTACTGAAGGAAACGAAGATATGTATTCTGCAAAGTCCAGGGCTCAGAAATGAAACTTATCCTGCAATGTCTTAACCCAACAGTCAAAATCTGTAGCTTACAAAAGTTTTATGCAAATAATCGCTGTAGAAATGACAGCAACATCCATATGATTAGTTGAACATAAAACTAATTTATGCTCCAGAGATAAATATTTACCTGCCTTCCCCAAGGACAAATGTCTGGGTGGTTTAGAACAGCTTGGAGGGAGGAGAGAAAGGGAGAAGAAAAAAAAAAAGCATGTACTTCTTATATATAGTCAACTTTGAGAGAAGCTTATTCTGGCAAAGGTGCCTGATGAATGGGGTTTCTTTCTCAAGCCCTTTCAGGGAAAGAAAATAAGCTCAACATTGCAATTTACCAAGCTGTATAAATCAGCTCGTGACCACAAATAATTCTGCAAGGAGAGAATTTATATGTTTAATTACACCGTGCAGGTGCCAGGCTTGTCTTCCTCATTACTCTAAGATATATGAAACACGCTTAATAACATGTACAACAGCAGGACAAAAGGAAGACAAAGCAATTAGCTGGGTGTTATTTAATAAGCTACTTCCATGCGATGCTCCAGTTTGGCCTAGTATTTCATAACCTACATCTCATTTCACAATGAGAGTCTTCCAGATTACTGCAGAACGGTTGGCTGTGGTAATTGTTATTTACATTCATTGTGACGACAGTAATTAAGAGGTGGAGGTGGATTCTTCCATTAAAGTGCTCATGTTCTTTTTCTTAGTGTACAGTAGGCTACGGCTGAGAAGTGTCGATTGTGGCCAAACACTTGAGACCCTCAGAGAAGAGGGTCAACTTGTCTGCTGAATGCATGGGTCCCACCCTGATCACACCTGAACATAGTACGTAACGCTGGGTTACATCAGCCACATTCCACCCCAAATTTAATCACAGTTCACAGTCTGAGTTTGAGGCAGTTGGCCTTAGTCTGGAGATTCTGGAGTACTCAGTGACCTGCAGTGCAGGAAACTGTAGGCAGCACAGACTAGTGTCTGGGTATGCAGTGTATACCCGCAATATGTGAGGGCCTGTGAATCGATTCTGCTTCTTATGTTGTCAATGTGTAATCACCATAGCATTTTCTCAGCCCTCTAATCAGTGCTTAGCCGTTACTATATGCCATTACCTTTTAACTCTTGAGCAGCACCAGTGAATTTTCCACAAATATATTTCAACAGTGCACCTAAAGAGAACTGTGCGAGACAGTCAATACCCTGACATAACAGAAAATGCTGTTCTATAAATCTTTAAGGG
The DNA here is from genome assembly GCA_024036415.1 of Prochilodus magdalenae. NCBI lineage: Eukaryota > Metazoa > Chordata > Actinopteri > Characiformes > Prochilodontidae > Prochilodus > Prochilodus magdalenae. The sequence continues at coordinate 331,775 of JAMWET010001399.1, read as the reverse complement.
CAAAAACTAATAAAAAAATTGATTAGCTTTGAATCTCTGAAGCAAACCTCGCCATTAATTAAACACACACACACCCCTTAGGTAAGTTTTGTTAATTTGTCACATTTAAATATTTCAGATCTTTAAAACACAGCTTTTCAAATATCTATTCCATTTATTAAAGATAAATATTTATTCAAGGCCTATACCACCCATGTGTAAAAGTAATCTTCTCCCTAAACCTACTAAAGGATTGTGCCATCCTTGGCAGTGACAACTGCAATCACTGCCTGTTTAAAAGGACCTATTATGCTTTTTCAGTGTCCCTAGCGTGTCAGAGTTTATGTAATTTTACACAAAAAGATCACATATATCACAATAACATCCACTCAGAATGAGTGTTAAAGTCGGAGGGTGAATACAAATTTACAGTACAAGAAAAGTTGCTTTGGGAAAACTGAAGTATGGAAATCCATTCTAGTCTTGGAAAATTTCAATAATTAACACTAAAATTTTGATTATTAGCATAATAGGTCACGTTTAGAGTTTTGCCACAGCATCTCAAGAAAAGAATTCAAGGTAAGACTTTGCTCGGCTGCAGCATTCAAAGCTGGGCTTGCTTTGATTTTTCAAATTATTGTCCTGCTGCATAACCCAACTGCGTTTGAGCTCTAGGTCACAAACTGATGGGTGGACATTAGAATTCATGGTTCCTCTATTTAAGAGAAGTTGTCCAGGTCCTGCAGAAGCAATCCTCACAATAGCACTAACATGCTTGACGCTTGACTGCTGGTATGATTACTTATGTTCTTATGGTGGAATGTAATGTTAGCTTTACACCAAATGCAATAGGACCCATGCTTTCTGAAACATACGACCTTTGACTCATCCGACCACAGAAAAATGAGCCTTTGTATTTTTTTGGTCAGTAGTGGTCTGCACCTTGCAACTCTTCTATGGATGCTGTTTTTGCACAGTGTCTGTCATATTGTGAAGTTGTGTACATTGACCTTAACTAAGGCTAGTGAGACCTGCACTTACAAATGCGTCATTGAAAGTTGCATCATTAAAAGTTTAATTAACTAAAATGAACAGCTTGGGAACCCAGCTGACACTAAAAATAGTCTCAGCCACAGACACGTAGTCAGAGAGTCTGATAAGTTTAGTCTTTAATCTATTTACAGGATTTGGCCAGTTGCATTCTGATTGGCTATCCACATCAGCATATATCCACGTTTATGCACTTTCATGTACTGTGTTGCGTGACAGGTCAACAGTTTTGTTGTTCTGTTGAACCATAAATGTTATGTTTCCTTTTATATAAGGTTTTCTACTTAGTTTCCTACATAGCAACCTGCAAACTTACTACTGGACCCCTTACTAATAATATTGACTAGTAGTGTATTCTGGCCATTAGCTCAAATCTGATTGCAAATTAAATTAAAGAGTGCAATTTTATTTTTCCCTTAGTAAAAAGAGAGCATGAATTTTAAAATCTGATTCAGTCAGAAGCGCATAGTGCGTAATTAAAACCTAGCCATTTAGCTTTTAATTACCAATTAAGTCCTTATAAAACTTTACAAAAACAGCCAGAAAGCAAAGGACTTGTCTTTCATCATCTGTCAGGATTAACAGTCCTAACTTTCAACACAAGATTAAAAGTCAAACAAACAAAGAATACTTTGGACATCAAATGTGCTGGCTGCGGTATTATATTTTGGGGTTATGGAAAAAATTGTGTAAATTTAACACTGGACTTAACTACTGCTTTCAGTGACATGGGCACCAACACGCTGCCCTCTGCCATTCCACCCATGGGCCTGGAAGCAAATCAAAGCAGACCCGCATGCCAGTATGGGTGGCAGGGGATTCAAACCACAGGGTCAAGGGAGTTCACCAGAACAGAGAACAACCTCCTCAGGAGAGAAAAAGTTAGTATTAGAGAGAGAGAGAAAGCACAGTGTAGAAAGAGAGTGGTGATGTGAAAGCCACATGTGTGCTGAGCCCCTTTTCTCATTCACCACAGTCAAGCTCCCCTCATAACACCGCTCCAGCTTAGGGATATTTAACCAGCCAGTCCAGACAAGGCCAGCTCCTGTGTGTTCTCTCTCTCTCTCTCTCTCTCTCTCTCTCTCTCTCTCTCTCTCTATCTCTCTCTCTCTCTCTCTCTCAACCCCCGCCCCCCCACCCAATAAACCCCACCCCACAGCACTGGACCTCACATGAGGCTTGACCTCCTTGCCATACTGGGTAGTTTCTCCATGGCTGCTTCTGGTAATGCAGGCCCACTCCGCCTCACACACACATGCTTGTGTTGGACTTGGCCCGAGCTGGCCTGGCACGGCTTGATGAGCGGGCAGTAAGCGGGCCGTGGGAACAGCTTGGCGAGGCTGGCTGTGTGTCCGCAGGGCCGCTTGGACATGCGGAGCGTTTTTAACAGGATGACATGGGCTACCTGGCCTGCTCAATCTGTTAGAGCCAGTCTCACCGGACCCGTCTGGGCATCGGGCCGGACACAAGCCATTTACTAAAACACCATATTTACTCTAATAATACCATAGCAATTAGGGCTGTGCTACCCCACAGGTGGCCGGAGCTGTGAAAAACCAAAGGTCCAGTGAGACAGAAAAACACAGGAACATATGAAGAAGTCTACATACAGTGTCTATACTTGTCTGAAGATGTTTATACAGGTCTCCTACCTCAGCCATTTCAGTGGCCAAGCAGTCTGGGCATAAAGGCTGTTTTAAGTATATATCGCCCCTATTCTGTGGAGGGTGGAATGGCTAAATCTGCCTTTAATTCATTTTATTTTTAAAAGAAAACAAAATTACCATACCATAAATTAAACAATGCCAAAAATCCATAGCTTTTTGTTACATGCTGATATATTGAGCAAACAATTTATATTAAAAAATATGCATAGTTTAAAGAGTTGACTTACTCAGACTAAGACTAGTTTACAGATTTGTTTACAATGGTGGTACCAGGAAGGAGGAGTCACAACACCAAGAACACAAACATGGATCATTTATTTGCTACCCAAAACCGCCACTGTACCTCGAACAAAAGTTTTCTTTAAGTTGGGGGAGTTACGCTGAAGCTGTAGTGGAGCTCCAACTTAGTTGTACCGCTGCTTTCTTTTCACACATGAACACATAGTTTAATATAATAAAGAATTACTTTTGAACCTAAACATCAGGGTCTACATCGGAGGCCCATTTGACAATGGCAGTGTACTTTATGTGTACTAGGTCTGAAATAAGAGGAAAAAACTAACATAATACAGAAAAACTAAATCCTAGCACAAATCATTTATGGCACTTCACAGCTGTAACTAGCTGGATAAAACATCATGGACAAGGAAAAAAAAAATGAAGTACACCAATGAGGAACATGTATGCTTTCTTAGGTCTTGATGTGACCACTCTCCTTCTACCAGTAACCATGCTGTCCTCCCTTCACCCAACCAGCTGTACCTTGAATGCCACTTTTCCATCAGAGTAATTAGTTTCTATGTGGCGAAGCATGCTTTGCAGAGGCCAAATCGAATTTGCTCAATTTGGGCTAGGAAGAGAAAGAGCTCTAATAGGAGCTAACAGGCACTGGATGTCAGCAGGCAGGATGGATGGGGCGGGATGGGTTTGGCACAGCTCCTACCTGTCTGAGTCCTGCTGGATCCCTTCCAACCAGTTAACTCTCCATCAGCCGGCTGCACAGCACCGTCCCAGTGACCGGCTGGCCGCTGCTGCTGCTATGGACACACAAAAGAGAGAGAAAAAGAAAACACAAGGTGAGCTGGGTAAGTACAGCTGTTCAACTGCTACTCTCTTAAAAATAACTGCCAGAAAGGGGATCACTGGAATAATACCACAGAGGAATCACTTCTGGTTCCCTTAAGACCTACAGATGGTTAAGGAACAATTTGCATGCACATGGGAAGAACCTTTTTAAAGCCTAAAGAACTTCCACGTAATGTAAAGCTTTTACACCAATTAAAGGTTTGATCCTAGAACCATGTGTCCACACCCGCCTTTATTTTCAAGTATGCGCTGCATCAAACTCTACACTTCCCGAAGGGAGATTTAAAGCTTTGGGGGTATCCAGGCCCACTGATAAGCAATAGTGGCCCAAGAGAATAGGGCTCTGTGAGCAGAAGCAAATTATATTTTAAGCAGCTTTCCTTTTGTTTCTTGTTTTGTTGCTTTCTGGAAGGAATTTGATTCCTCTCCCCCGCAACATGGCAGGAGAGGCTCCTGTCGCACCTGTTTTCTGGCAGGGAGAGAAGGCTTGGGCAGGGCTGCACCGGGCGAGGGTTATTTTATAATGAGCGGAGGCAACACTCACAGGCACTGTCAGATGTACTGTATCCCACCAGTGAGATCAGCCCAGAGAGAGAGAGAAAAGGGGAAGAGGAGAGAGGAGGGAAAAGCAGGGAGAAGAGTGATGAGAGACACAGGGAAGAGAGAGGAAAGCGGCGGATGAGGAAAGACAGGAGGGAAGGATGACAGTGCCAGGAGCCAGCTGCTGCACAGCAAGCTCTCTCGCAGAGTGGTGCATGATGGGACATGAGCTGACACAGGCCATGAGGTCACTGTGAGATGGCGGAGTTGGATTGATTTAATAGTAGCCCCCTCTACACTCTTTTGCTCCACAGTCAAAAACAAGCATGCAAAACAAAGCTGTGGAGAAGAGGCTCACTCATTACTAAATTCAGAGGAGTAAAAATGATAAACAGAGCAGAGGTAGCGCCATTTGGATAGCATCTGATACACACAGCTTGTAAAGTGTGTTTTATAGCCACTCGTTTATGTGCAATTATGAGGGCAGGCGTATGAATAAGAAACAAGGAAGCTTGTTTAAAAACATTGAGTTTAGATGTTGAGAACACCCAGCTGCATGTATTAAAGGAATAGTTGGGTATAATTTCCCCTTACCCAAAGCATAGTTGGTCAGCCAAGATATGTTTAGTGTCTACAGTTTAGGTCTATAGTAGTACTCTGCAGACACAAGGCTAAGGGGTTGCCAAAAAGTAACAGAAGCTTACACCACACCATTCAGCTTTAAAGATGGAGTAGGTGGTTCACGATAGACACATTTTCTTGAAATGCTCTTTACATCCAGATAGCAGTCAATAAATGCTCAGACTGTAAAAAGAAATAACTGTGATCTGCAAGGAAGTAAAACCCCCCAACAAATCTCTACATTTGGATCAAATTTACATAGGTACCTACAACAGCTTGCGCTGCTAGGCAAAGAAAGACAGACGTAGAAAAGGCTTTAAACAAAAAGAGGTTGGATAAAGCTAGTGGTCAAACTGGAGTGAACACTGGCGTAGTAGAACCTGAGAATGTTGAGGGGCCTGGAAAATGATGCCAAGTTTGCTGCTTTTTTTGTTGGACAAGCCCTTACCTGATTTGATTTGTTTATGAGGGAATTTGTTGTTTGTGTAAGCAGCTATTTTATGTATTAGTCTTATGCTAAAGTTCGCTAATCTGTAGGTTTAAGATAGCTAGCTATGCTTATCTTGTATGCAATCTGTGAGTATGATGAACATCTGCATTGTAGTTTTGAGCCAGTGTCCTTCGATTGTATATATCCTCTATTAGTCTGTATTGAATTAAAATGACACATTTAAGAAATGAGGTGAAGTAGCTAGCTAGCTTATTTGTATTTTTTCGAGATATGAGAAAGATTCTTAGCTGTTGAGAGACTGCTACGTTTAACATTATGCATCACTTTCTAAGGCTCTCTGTCTCAACTAGTCAGGCCATCAGGCCATGTGTGCTCAAGTGTTTTGGGGGTGTGATCTGGAAGGAGGGCTGAAAGTATGAAAGAAATATTTTGGCACACACACAAGGCACTTGTGATGACACATTTTAAAACTCCAATCAAACACAACATTCATTGATTTCTGGCCAACATTTCACTCATTCAATCAAGTGTAGTCAAACATAATTATACTTTCTTTAATACGCAACATGCATTCTTTAAACAAGACAACATACATGATCTGCTAAAACAGAATGTATCGTTTATTACTGCAACAAAAGCAACAAACAAATCATGATCATAATAAAGTACTGCCATATTGCTCACCCCTGACCTAAACCATCATGTAAACGCCAACAGACTTGCCTGGGTGGTTTCTGGCACACTATGACAGTCCATAAAAACTGGCAAAAGTACTGTATACCCCAAAGATAAAATCAGCAGCAGTGGCCTTTTTACTAGGGCCATAGAAAACTCTATTTATATCATCACACCTCAATAATGACAGCTTAGTAAATAGGATTCACACACAGAGAATCCTTAAACATAAATGAGACCCTCAAATATGAATCCTACATATGTAAAAACAAAACTATTTACATAACAGACCTTACTCCACTCAAAATGACACCCCCAAAATTTATACATACTAGCTCAAGTTCTAGCCCAGCAGCAACAACAACAATGGATCAAAAGCATTCTGAATATGCATGCAGAAATCAACCTTTGCAGGCTATGACGGGGGCAGACTGCATAGAAAAGTATATTCCAGGATTATGAGGTACATCTAAACCAGGCAAAAGCTGGCTTTCTATTTGCCAGCTTCTTACTCCAGCGTTACAATCAACCTTCAAAACCGCTGCACTTAAGGAGAGCCTCGACAGCTTCATAGTGAAAGCAAACTTTACTTTGTGTTGTTATCAAGGTTCATTCCCTTTTTCCTGTATGTGTCCATACCGACATGTTGCTTCAAAATCGACCAATCAGAGCAGGGAAAGAAAGGGAAAAGTGGTCTCATGCATCCCTACTTGTAGGCCACAGGTGTAAAGGAATGGCATATATATGTGAATTTGCATTTCTGCATGTGTGCTGTCTTGCAAGGTTTCACTCTTTGGATTAAAGGTCATTACAGTTTGTGGTACAGAGGCATGGTCATTATAGGGCAGATAATGGGTCATGCTGGGTCTCAACTCTGAATTTGGCTCTTCATCTCCCCATGCCTAAGTTTTAATTCTGCTGCCTCCTACACAGGACCCACCACTCTGTCAACCCACTTACACACATCTGGGTCAGCTGCTGAACTTCAATCCTGCACCACACACACACACACACAAGCACACACACATACACAGCCTATTATACAGTTCTATAGTAAATAACGAATGGTATGGTGCATTCTAGCTCCTCCGTCACTGAAGACGCTCGCCTGCCTGAGCATTTATTTTTTGCATGTTGTTTTTTTTTTTATGGCTCCTCCGAGGTTTTTGTTTGTCCACGAGGGCTTTAAATGGTATGAAAGAAGAGATTAGAAAAACATCATAGGAAAGTGTTGTAAACAAAAGGTGTCCATTCTGATCCATAATGTTAGAGCTCTAGACTTCGACTCAGCCTTTAGCACCCCGAGGAGGCTTGGCAGGGCACAAGGGAAATGATTAAAAACCTTCAATGTTTAAGCTGCTTCCAAAAATAAGTTGCCTTTGATGTGTGTTTGTGTTAAAGGCAATCCCAGCCTTGTTTTCTCTCTGGGTGGGACAGGAGTAAGCAGGTAAATGACACTGCTGTCCTATACTCCTCTGCCCGGGGCCCCTCTTTTCTACCCAATGACCCTTCACAGAAAAAGAGAGAGAGAGACATGGAGAGAGATGCAGTAAATGCACAGGGAAGAGAGAGAAGAAAGAAAGAGAGAGGGGGAGAGAGAGAGAGATATTGTATATGTGTGTTCATGAAGCCCAGTTAGAGCCCATTTCTGCGAGGGCCCCTGGCTAGAGTGTTCAAACAGCCATGATATTGAAATAAAAAGTGTGCAGGAGCGCCGGGGTTTGGAGCGATCCATAGCAAGGTATTGATCAAGGTTAGCGCTCTGCGAAAGAGCGCATCATCCTGACCGTGCCGCTGGCTGGATGGCATCACACACACACACACACACGCCCAAAAGTAGGTGCCTGCTCTGAAAGAAAGAAAGAAAGAAAAAAAAGCACAACAACAACAACAACAAAAACGGGATTCCACATCTGAGCTAACAAGGAAATCTCCAGGGCTCTGCAGGGCTCCGAGGAAGAGAGAGTGCAGCGTTTTGTAGCATTTTTCAAAAACTAACTCTGCTCAAACAGCGAAAGAATACAAGTGAACAACTCAGCACATGCACAACACCATCCCTGAACCAGCACTCTCAACCCAAGCGCAAATTACAAACACCTTCCGGCACATAGGAGAATTCTTATTTTCTCACTCAAAGGATGCAGCTTTATGCGGGCATGCTAGCTGTGATAACCGCTCCATTAAAACATCTCAGCGGCAAAACCTGCGCCCCTAAAGAAGTGAAGTACGAAGTGAACTCTTAAGTCAGTGTGATGTTTAAAAGGAGACAGGGAGGATTTACACACTCTTTCATAGACGACGTGGGACTACTCCAGTTTTCATGCGCTGCACTTTAAAAAGCGCAACCTGCCAAACACGTCTGCTGTTCCACTCAGCATGGGCAGGCCTCGCTGCTCACAGCACTCATATGAGGAAACCACGCCTGCCCCTATATGGATCTCCCCTGATGAAAGGGCTGAGAGAAGTTCATTTCTTTATGATTTTTTTTTTTAGGCAAAAAGCCAGCTTGGAATAATGACATACACGGAATTTATACAGCCTCATTAAAAAGCGTCTCTTTGTTTTAATGTGGTTTCTACACATGACAGGACCGAATTCTAGGCAGCCCACTGTATTGCACATGTGGCCTCCTGAACCTGTTAGTGGCACAAAGAGCAGCAAATTCCAGGACCTGAGCATATTGTATTGCTGCTGTTGGAATATAACTCCGTATTTCCATTTTTGTTTAGTCTTTCATAGTTTTAGCTTTTGACATAACTTCAAAATGTCTGCCATTCTTTACATTGTGCACATTTCAGGATGAATTAACAATAAAAAGTGGTCAGCAATTACTTGGAAAAAAGTCTGGTTCCATTGACCTACATTAACAGTCAAGTCTGTTTTTCTTCTCCTGTAAAGTTATCATTTACAAATACAGTGCTTTGTCCTGACAGCAGTGATAAATATTGTGTGCTAAAAAAATTCCAGATATTACAGTTTTACTGGTGTTAATAGAAAACCCAACAATGAGCTCTGACAATGTGGCCCCTTTCATACATGGCATTAATGTGTATCTGTATTACAAGTGGACAGTGCAAAAGTTTGCAATTGTCAGTGGGTCTCCGGATCTAATCGCTCAAATTACCTTTGGAGGTGGTTGGAGAAGCATGTATACACATAGCATCTGAAGTGCAAACAAACTATTTCAAAAGCATTATCACAGAAGGGAGAAAAAGATCCCGTACCCATTTGTTCATAAGTTTGTTTGTATGTAGGTCTGCATACTTATTGACGTTGCATTATTTTTTTTTGGCCTGTGTTATATATTGCAATATAAAAAATATTGACTTGAGATTACTTGATCAGCACTGTTTAACCCTGAAATGCTATTCACTGTAAAATGTAAAAAAAGATGAAAATAAAATAAAAACTCAAAAAAACAATGTTTTTAACCTTTTCTTCAGTGTGAACCATCTTTTCTGGAATGTGTATAATGGGCTTCAGTGCACTAAACAAAAAAGCAGCGAGTGCTGTGTTCTTTTGTATCAAGCAGCAAAAAAGTTATAGCATGACATGTTTCATTTCATTTGTCTCACTTAACATTGTACATCCTGTGATGTGAGTATTATGCATGTGCACATTGTGATGGCGATGCTGAAACGATATACTGCGCCACTCTAATTGTATGGTCTAAACATTTACCACATCACAAACTAGAACTAAACAAATGCAGTGATAAATTATTATAGTAAACATGCATGGCATCCTTCCTGCAGTCGTGAAATTCAACTATAAGTGGTCACTGGAGAGACAATCAAGATCCATGAAAATGCTATGCCTAAACCACTCATCGTCCCCTTGCCATCAGACCACTCGAGGCGGATGTTATTACCAGGTAAAAACAGGGCTTGAATTGCTATATAAGAAAACATTGTTATGATGCTGTATTGCACAATGTATAAATCATGTTTCGAACAATGGTGCAGCAATGTTCACATTATTTATCTGTTATGGTTCCACATGATTTATGCAGCCCCAAATAGTGTTCCAATTTTACATTCATATTTATGGAATTTTGCTGACATTTTTCCCCCAAAACAACCTACCATTTAACCTTTTATTACAGAGGTAGATGAAGGTAGTGTTAGGAAGGACACTTAGGGTGTTTCACAGGGAGCTGTTTTTGGACCAAGGGCTACTTGCTCTGCAAGTTCAGCACATTTAGGAAGCTTTGGTCTTCCTGAAATCTGTGGTCTGGGGTTCACTTTCAATAGTAATACTATTATTAAGGTTAGGGTTAGCATTGTGAGGTTAGCCTAAGGTTCTGACTATGAATAGGACCAGGGCAAGGTTTAGGACCAAAATTAGTAATTAGTACTCTTTATTGACTTCATACATTGCTTCCATTCTCATTCATTGTATGGGCTCAGGGGAATAAACTTCAATTAAATTGCCCTGACTGAAGTTTTGAACCTTCAGACATCACATGAGACTGGGGTTTTTCCACAGGTGAGAACTGGAGTGGTCATCGTTCATCTTTACTATGAAGCACTGCTGAAGCATCTGAGCAAATAGTGTAACTATTTACACTTCCAAAGCCGTTCTGCTGTTTTTGTTAGGAATCACATCATCAATAAATTAAAGGGAACCACTTCCACTGCCAGCCTTACCGGCCCATGCCATAACAAATGAGATGGCATGCTTTGGATCACAAGCTGTTCGTTTATGTCTTATCTGCGTATAAGATGTTCTAGAACTGTGCAGACTTTTTTGAAAAACTCTAATTTGGTGATTCTGTTCGGTTCATGTCTTCTGCTAAGCCTTCAGTAATTACTCTTTTGTTTTTGTTGGGTGTTTTTTTTTTTGTTGTTGTTGTTATTTATTGCTGACACAGCTAGCCTAGGCTAAACATTGTCAATGATTTTTTTTTTTCAACAGGGAAAACAATTTCTCTTTCATCCACCATCGTGGATCCACAAATCATTTTCTATTGTGTTCTGGGCCTTGAACTTTCTAAGCTGACCAGTGCCTTCTTTGTACTGAAAACCTAATGTCTTTGTGAGGGATTTGCTCAGATTTTTCTTATTGATCTTTCAGTACATTCAGATATCAACTTCAGCAGGTATGTACAATAATATTGGTGCATCCCTAAATATATTTGTATGTGTTTAGTTTTATGTTATTATGAGTTTCTGCTGTTTGAGTTTCTTGATGATTGTCAAGTATTTAACAATGACAGTCATATCACTCATTAATGCACTACTTAGCTCCACATCTCTAAGTGATTTTTGAGCACATGGGCCAAAACAGATTATCAGAATAGTTTCATCCTTAAAATCACATCTACATTGCCAGTCTGCAACACAAGCAATGGGCAGAGCCCATCTGAGAGAATGATCAAATGTGGCAAAAGCCATCTGAAGGTTGTGGCAAAAGCAATCTGAAGGTTGTTCCCTCAGCCACAGTGCAACGTTAGACAACGCCGAACGTCAACGACAAGGAGAAGTGATTCTATATTGTTTCTCTCACTCTCTTTCTCTCTTGGCTTCTCATCTGCTTGTCAGGGAGCAGTCTGGTCACTCTAAATGGATGGAGAAATTCCCTGCTTACTCATGCATACCACTGGCAAATTGTCCCCCTCAGATCCCGGCCCCGCCGTGTGATTTGCGCGAGACAGCGTGACACGAAGAGTCTCTGCCTCATTGGAAAAGGGCACCACAGAAATAGACAAACTAGTCCGAGAGGTGCATTTGAAGAAAATTATATCTTTCGGAGCTAGGCAGCACGCCGGAGCAGGGGGAGAAGAACGCTGGGAGAGGACTGAGACGCCTTTTAGTGCCGACCTTGGCAGGGGAGTGGGCGGCCGGCAGCATTTGGAAAGGTCTCGCCGAGGCTGTCGTGCATGTTATTGTCATCATACTACGAATTAGGAGGTGAGAGCTGGGGAAAAAATGGCTGGAGAGAAAAAGACAGAACAAAATATCAAACAACCTTCACCGTGGTGGCAAATAACTCTGCTGAGAGACTTGATAAGAGGCTTCAGAGAGAGCCCCAAAGCCTGTATGTGTCATTCCAGCGGCCATAGAGAAGAGCTTTGCAACTTGCAGGTTTGTAACTGGATATCATACCCAAATACAGAAGGACACAGTATATGAGGTGCTGAATACCCACCAGCTCAGACTACCTCTCCCTTTCTCTCTCTCTCTCTCTCTCTCTCTTGTCCCACAGCGTAGTAAGCGGAAGAGAAGCTGCATGATAAAGCAGTAATGGGACGCCCACCCACAGCCTCTCATTTAGGCTAGGTGAGTGACTGTGTGCAGAACAATCATCTTTAATATTAATAATGGCTTCATGCGCCCCCTATGGACCGTGTGATTTCCTTCCCCTGCGCGCTCACCCATGCCGGGGCGCCGCGCAACGAGCACAGATTATTAATGCTTTTACCAACTTTGCCTTCAAGATCATCTGTAATAACAGAGAACATCCGTTAGCACTGAATTAGATCAATTAGACGGCACTCTTAAAAGAGGTTACGGATTCATAAATGGAGCTATGAGGGAAGGGGAGAGGGAGGAAGAAGAAGAAGAAGGGGAAAAAAAAAAAACACTCAGCCATGTTATAGCCCATGAATAACAATGAGAAGGTATTAGACAGCATAATAGCACGGGATCATGCAGAGACCTGTTGAGAGCTCCAGCTACAATAGCGCAAAGATAAACTTCTGTCTTGTTACCGATGAGAGCAACGCGACCCACAGGTACACACAATGGTGTACCTGCACACGCGCACACACACAGTTTAGATGTCCTCACACAAGAGCCTTTGCATAGATAGTCTCTTGCAAAATCTGCTTTTTATCTCTCTCTCTTTCTCTCCCCCACATCTATATAGCTCTCCCTTTCTTTCACGGACATACCGAGCACACTAAAGCCTTCATAAGCTAGTCTGATTTAAGGCAAGATGCAAGCCATTAAAACAGAATAAAAGAGAAATACAGAATAAAAGAGAAGTCAAGGGGAGGAACTTGCGCTAATTCAGAACACTAGGTGGGTAAAGTTAGCCCCCTCTTCTTTTCCCCTCTTTTGTTTTTTTTAAGGAGGACGCTGCTGCTTTCCAGCCATAAAGATCAGGCAGGGAGGTCTGTTAAAGGGAACCCACATTAAACATCCTTACTTAGAGAGGAATTCTGGCATATGGTGTCTAAGCTCTTTTTTTCCCTTCTTCCCCCTCCTCCTGATCTTTAATCTCTGGGCCAATGTCTGCGATACAGATTATGGCAGCAGCTACTGACAAGTCTACTAAATCTTAGCTCAATGTCAAATTTGGCAACAGAAATGGTTGAGAATTATTCACGAAGGGCAAAATACTTTAGTAACGGGCACGTGCCGCAAAGAAAAACCTTAACAAACGGCCTGGCCTGATGGTCACTGGCTTCTTTCATGATAACCGACCAGGACCAACCTGGAGTGCTCAGCCAAACCACTGTACAGCTACAGTGCAGAGGCCTGAAGCTTATTTAATGGCATGCATATGACTGAAAGAAGCCAGCTGAAAATGTTCCTATCCAGAACAGTTTGATGGGGGGATGTGGACATGAATGCTGTATGATCCCGGCAGATGACAGGCTAATAGCAGTGCTGATTTTACAGTAGCACAGAGATACTACAGTATCACCACTCAGGGCTTACTCTAACCCCCGCTGAAACCTTCCACTCACACTGAGAGACGGGCCATTTTACAGCCATTTCGCACGCTAGAGCTGTTGCGTGCAGAAAGGAAACTTTCTTGGTGATCAGCGAACCAAGCCTGTTCACAAATTCTCGACTAACGTCTGCTGCACATAAACACGTTCGGTCTTGACAATTCCGATTTAGCCTTAGTTCAATGGTTCCCAACTAACCAGCTAATTAGCAAGCCCTTCTTGATTGCAGGCTAGGGGTCCTACAGGACCATGGGTCAGCAGCACAGTAAACTAGCTGCAATAGAAAAGTGCTAGCTAGGTTAAGGTTATAAAATTCACGTTGAACAACATGAACTTACACTGTGTTTAGTAGCTACTCACTATTTATACCTTCACTGCCTTTAATTGATTGGTTGGATAAACTTGCTATGTTACAGCAAAAGCAGGTATTTAGCTTCTTGGTAGCACATGGTAGCAGTTCAGCATTACTTAGTGAAAGTTTTGTTTTGCCAGATTTAAAGAATGACATTAGTGAGTCAGAAAGCGTAATATGATGTGTGTGTGATGCTGCAAGTTGCCCTGTAAAGCCTGAAATTATTTATTTCAAAGTAACACGTGTCAAACTGGATTCCAAGGGAGTTTTTACAGCACATCATATCTTTACAGATTAACGTCACATGCACAGGCTTAGGTCTTAAATGCAAAACTAACATTATACTGCTAAAGATATGATGACAGCAGTATCCTTCACTTACATACCTGGAAGACACAGCCCTCACCTAGACTCTGTGAAGACTGTTTCAACACGCTAACAATTATCAAATTTATCTATTATGTGGAGGGAGGCTGGGTCCATGTTTCAAAAGGCTCTTCTGTATTGCATGCAATTACACATTAACTTATACAGAGCAGCTTTAAAATGAACATAATGAATTTTAATTTCAAGTTACAACTACAATCAAATTTGGTTAAAAGAGTTTCTTTCTGTTAACTGATAAATACAGTCTGCGCACTTAATCAGAACACAGGATCAGTTTATCTTTCCTTTAGCTTTAAAAGTGACAAATGCAGGTGAAGGTAGCCTTATCACTACTGTCCAAACAATCATTACTGCCTGACTAGTTTTTTACTGACTGAGTTTGTTTTGACAGTAGTAACTGTTAATGATCCCACTCTTATCTTTTTTTCCTTAAACTAAGGTTTTAAATGAGCTTTTTAAACACACGGGTAGCAGAATGACATGTGAGTGTGTGGTATTTGAGGCTTGATGCATTACAGTATTGGAGGAGATTCATTCTTTTTATCCCGATATCTGATACTAGGTATCAGCACTGTGCCAACTGGCAGTGCAACTGAATTTAGAAAAACGATATAACCTGCCGTAAGCCAAGGACTTTATGCACAAACTTAATCACAGATTTAAGCATATCTGCTGTGAGCCAAGTCAATTTGGGAACTACTGTCTTAGTTCATCACTCAGTTTCAATGCTCACAAATTAAAATGACTAGTAGGCTACTGTAAGGTGAAGGTAGCTTTATCAGTGCTGTCCAAACAATCAGACTGGACTGTATAACTAGTGCTAGCTATGAATAGCTGTCCGTGGCCAGCGGCAAGGCTGGCAAAGCTGGGTTTATCATGCCTGAAGTGCAGGCGAAATGCAGACAAACAGGGAGCGCAGTGCCCCCTCTGCCACTCTGCTGGCTGCTCAGTCCACTTAACGCACACTGCAGGCTGACTAATTACCATGGGGCTCTCTCTGTGTTCCCCCCCACAACACACCCCAGCACTCCACCAGCACCCCACACCCACCCCACCGCCCGAGCTCAGCACACCCCCACATCCCCTGCGGGCATGGGACACGCTGACAGTAATCTCCCTGTGACAGCGCTTGGACGTGCCGTCATTAAGCCGTCCATGTTATTGAGATGATAGCCCTGAGAATGTGGCCACTGTGCCAAAGAGAGTGAGCTGTGAGCTCTTCCTCTGCAGCTGAAAGACAATGAGACAGAGTGACAGCGCACCCCTTTCCCTGCAAGCCATACCATACTCAAACTGCTCTAATCCATGCCTTTAAATGCACCATTGCCAAGGGATATTCTACCGTCTGCACGTTGGATTTAATTAAATATAAAACTGAGTTAAATATATCTCTTTTCTGGAAGAATGCGTTAAAAAAAAGCTTTTTTGAGCTTGCACCAAGACATGGAATGGGTTTGGACAAGCCAGCGTGATTTAGGCGCACAGGAAAGCTTGTCTGTGTCCAAGTTCCACATAAATTAAAAAAAAAAAAAAGAAAGAAAGAAATCTACGTCCTCCCTGCGTGAAAAAGAGGGATAGTATGATCAGAAGCAAAAGAGAGAGATAGAGAGAGAGAGAGAGAGAGAGATATGAAAGAGGGAAAAGTTTCCTGCCACCCCCCTCTCCTCTCCTCTCTCTTCTCTTCTTCTCCTCTCTGTCTCAGAGTGGCCTGACAGGGGAACAGATGGCAATTTAAGCGGAGAATTTATGAGCGCCACAATCTTAATGTTGCATAAAGAAAAGAAAAAGACTCGCATCAAACCCACTGACAAATGTACTTGCTAATATTAATGCACTCCTCATTCATCCAATATGCTTCCTAATTGCTTTTCTGTACACAGTAATATGGCACCTGCTGCTCAGCCCTTGCTCCGGCGTTGGAGAACGAGGCACGGGCGGCCGGCGCCACCGGCCCTCTCTCGCCGTGATGGATGCAGGGCTGTGCATCACACACCGCGCCTGTCAGCCAGCGTAATTAAAATTTTAGACTTACAGCGAGAGAGAGCAAGAGAGAGAGAGAAGGGGTGGGGTGAATAGCGGTAAACAATCAGCACACAAACACGGCCACTGCTCAGAGCCATCTTTACAATTAGACCGCTCGCCCTGTACGCCTCTAGAGCAAACACACACGTGTACACCCATACACACACATACAGGCTCATACATACACACACAGGCTTACACATACACGCATGCACTTGTACAGACCCATCCAAAAAGCGCTGATTCGTGAAAATGAAAATGAGAGAAAATCTAAAGGAAATATATGTTGCACTTTAAACATTTAAAATACACACTGAAAGTACAGATACAGGAAAAAAGATTTCTGTCTTGTTATATAAAAACACGGCATATCTGCTGTTAAGAAACTGGTCATAGAGAGGCATTCTATAGACAAGTAAATGCCCACACGTCAGCAGTGCTTGCTCTCTCCAGTTTCTGACCTATGGCTGGGTTATTGTGGTAATTTACTTCACATTATGTCACAATGTGGTTTTCGGAGCATATCTTGTATGTCATCAAGAACATTGACCAACCTCATGTTTCATTATGATGTGACAATAATTACTCCTGTTTAATTAAATCTAGTGCAACATGTTAAGACGCTGAATAAGAAATACGTTCACATATTTCTCTACCCTGCTCATAGACCTACTGGTACAACTTATCAAAGCTCAGAAAACCAAAACATCATGATGCATTAAATAAATAAATTGCGAAATTACGTTTTTGCCATATCACCACCTCCAATCTGGCAATTCCAGTGCAAAGAAACACACTCAGTTAACACAAGAGACTATTAATACTAATGAACAGAATTAAGATTAGCCATCAAGTAGAAAAATAAAAGGCTAGATTTTTTTCCCCATTCCCTCTTGTATGCCTTTCTACGACTTTTGCGGCAGAAATTGATTCCTTTGACATTTCTTGAATTAGGCCTCATAGTTAATATGTGGAATTACACCTTGTGCAGAGTCATTTGGGATCATGTGAGCGACTCCCTATAGCTCCTGTCATTAACTCTATAACAGCTGGTGTTAAATGCACTAAATTGTAATATAATGAGCATGTGAATTGCAGGCAATTACAGAGTTAAATTGAATAAATCCTTAGAGCAATAAATTGTCCTTTCTTTTTACATCAGGCCTAATTGATGCACATTCTTATGTAGCCCTGTGCATGCCATTATCAGGGAAAAGACACAAAACTGTATGCCAAAAAAAGGAAATAGAAAGTAATGCTAACCCAAAAGCATGTCTGTATAACCTTGCTACTTACATGCTGCTGAATACAACACATTTGAATTACCGCTTAGAGCATTTAATGCAGACCTTGGTCCTGATTAGCTGTTGCACTTGAAAGCTGAGCTTGATGGAAGAAGATACCTATTGTTCTTACTAGTTTTTAAAGCTACAGCTGTACATAGTTTTGGTGCACCTGGTCAAATGACTAAAGTGTCTAAAGATTTGTGTTGCTTTTCTAAGAGGGAATAAGTTCACACATATTGTCTTCAACAATAAACACACAATGAAACTTATTTCGCTGGAAAAAAAATTAACATAAAAAGTGGTGCTAATGTTTTCATTTTTCTTGTTTTCTAATATGTGAAAGTAGAAAAGAAACAAAAAAACTGACATATTTAAGT
The DNA here is from genome assembly GCA_024036415.1 of Prochilodus magdalenae. Classification (NCBI taxonomy): domain Eukaryota; kingdom Metazoa; phylum Chordata; class Actinopteri; order Characiformes; family Prochilodontidae; genus Prochilodus; species Prochilodus magdalenae. The sequence goes on along the minus strand of JAMWET010001399.1, from coordinate 313,601 downwards.
TTGCTCCCAAACACTAACACTATCTTCTACAGCTCATTTAATTAACAGCCATTTACATTATTCAGCATTAAATTTTAAACCATAAATTGTGACAAGTGTGCCTTACTTTCTACATTTCTCCTTGTCTCTCACACAGAGAGTGTGGGAGAGAGCGAAAGAGAGAGAGACAGACTGAGACTTGTAGACTGTTCTCTGGCTCTGGCTGGTTGTAAGGGAGTAACTCTGTTATGCGTGTAATGGGGGGTGTTGTGCACCTGAAGGCACATGTCAACACGGGATCCCAGGAGCTGGCAGCAGCCAAGGGCCTCAGCTCTACATATCTGCTCTGCCCATTTCCAGTGGGCAACACGCGCATGCGCACAACCGAACACACTCGCATACACCCGCGCTATCATAAACGCGTGTATGGCCCCCCTCCTTCACTCGCAATCTGTTTCACAAATAGCACTCGCTAATGGTTTTCTCATTAACTACATGTCAGACAAAAAGTCTGAAGTTGAACATATTTCATGTCAACGTACGTGCAGCACAGTTTGCGAGCTCGGGAGATGTTCAGCGATTTGTTAAAGTTCCCTGTTAATGCGCATGTAGTGAGCGGCTCTTAAATTCTCCTCGCCACCTGAAAAGCCTGGCCCACAGCAGTTAAGCGCGTGAAGAGTCAAGAAAAGCTCGCGTGCGCAGTGTTCACGCTGCCGTACAGACAGTATTTAACGCAGCATGGGCGCTCGCGCGCGAGCCTCAACACCTTCCATTACTGCACTCATCCGCGCGATCAGCATCGCGAGACAGCTGCAAGTTCCTCCCCGAGATCTCCCCCCACTCGGCTTTTTCCTGTTTTGCTCGTCACAGACAGCACTCGCGCTCAATGTCACCACAATTCTACAGCACGCGCGCAAGCCGGCCCCGGGCCTCCCGGAGCCAGGTAATAATTGGGCTGTATTTTATGGTTTGTGTATTTTAAGATTGTGAGAAATGGCTCCACTGAATAAATCATTCATACATTTAGAGTGATTACCGGAGCGGGAAGTGGGAAAGCTGGATCACCCAAGATAGATTACCCATAATGCATTTCAAGAAGGCAACTAATTAGCAGAAGAAAGGTCAAGTAAAACCAGAAAGTGATTAGAGAGAGGAGACAGAAAGAGGAGAGAGAGAGAGAGAGAGAGAGAGAGAGAGAGAGAAAGAAAGAAGAGAGTGGAGAGAGCAAGGGAAACAGAAAGAAGAGAGAGCGAGAGAGAAACAAGAGAGAGAGAGCAAGGTAGAGAGAGAGAAAAGAGAGCTCTCACACACTCCCATACATTTAGTCACTTTTGGAATGTTGCCAGATGCCTTTTTTCCCCACCACTGTAACTGAAAGCGGTTGCTTCAATATTTAATGAAATGCTTATGTTGCGGCACCTGGACACATCCGCAGTTACGCTGAACTGTTGCCTCCCAAGTGGGTCATTACTGTAGCCATTTGCAAAGGGCGCAGGCCTCTCTCTGCCCGCAATGATGCCAGTCTTCAGGAATCTGCTGCAAAACAGCAGGGGACAGTGGGGGCTGTGCGGCTGCTCATCTACTGGGAGGACAGAGTAGAGGGTGAAAAACAAGCTGCAGAGGGGGGGAAAAAAACCTACAGCACAACACCACACCCGGGGCAAAGCTACTCCCACAGAGCCCTGCTACAGCAAAGCCTGCAGCCATACTCCTGTTACCAGTGAGACCCAACACACTCAAACTGGACGCCTTCTCCCGCACAGTGCTAAGACGCTGGTTTATATTTGCATCTTAGCCCCTTTTTTTAACCACACCACACCCCCCTCCCCTTAATGATCCAATGCATCAATACCATCAGCCATCAACGGGGAGCAGATGTCCTACGTTAGCGCATTCTTCTCAGGGGCTAGGAGCGGCGCTTTAAAAAGCATTAGTCTGTGCAGTCCTGGCTGGCTGGCTCACCGTGGCCTGCCATGCGCTGCCACAGGCAGGTGATCCCAGGGCCTAATGGAATTTAATTACTCCAGCCACATTAATCATGCCTACAGTGGAGCACCCACTATTTTATCACCACTCTTAGGGGTTATTAGTACAAATACACTGTCAAACTGCATTATGCGAGCAGCGGTTTAGGTGCCATCCCTCTCACATTTATTAAAATCTATATCAATATCTATCAACGGATACTTTTCTCAAACGCGCGTTAAGGGCCTTCCAATAAAGTTTCCTGCCAGCAGGTGACTCCGGCCTGTAAAAGTTTCAGTTCATTAATTTTGTCCCGCCACGTCTGCCCATCGCTGGGCGACTGATGGGATGAGACTGGCAAGGACAGCCGAGGTACAGCTTAAAGACAACACTTTGAAATGCATTACCACAGAAGAGTGCAGAGCATTAGTCCGTTCATACCATTAGAGACCATCTAAAGGTGAAGATCTTTTTCCTGTTGCCTTTTAACTCTCCCAGTGTCTTATAATAGGTCATGTTTAAGAGCCAAAAGCTGACTGGCAAAAACCACAGCAGGGTGCCTATACACATAACAATAGCTCATCTGCCATTGTGCATGGCGAAACAGCCCTGACTAAAAACATGAAGTTTGCTGTCTCTTACGAACCACTTATTTATGACCTTTAGGATTTCTTCTTTCCTTTCACCACTCGGGCACAAAGTGCAAATTATAGGGTCATATAAGACAGAAAAAATAGCATGTGACAAGTCATTAAGTCACTAAATGTTTCATATTGCTTCCCTGTAAAAATTCAACTTAAGAAGCATCGCATTCACACGTCCACGTAGGCCTTCCAATATGAACTGCCGTAAATTAACGCACCTAACATGCACCCATTCCAAAAGGGTGACCAAACTTAAAACCTACAACTTTATTTATGCCCAGACTTGCTCACCCACAGACCGGGTGCTGGTTTCTTCTGTTTTAATTATTATTTCTAGCCATGAAATAAAAATCAATAAGTGGATTCCCCGGTCCCTCGTTATCCTGTTGCACGTATTTTATAGTAAAATAAAACGGCACAATAATAAAGTGCGGAATTTGAGCCCCGCTGCTCTGGATACTCAAAGGTCAGGGAAATTAATTTTACTGACTGTAGAGGGGGGAACGAGGGAAGAGGAAAAAAGAAAGGAGTGAAACCACAATAAAACTCATGTAATATGAAACATTTCAGCAGCAGGTATTTCGCCATTCATTTCTGTCTCGTTTAATCTTCAGTTTCTGCTCTTTGTACAGCCCAGTTTGACCAATCGCCAGGCACACATTTCATACAGGAACACCGCTCAGTGTGCTGACATCTGAACTAATCCGTGGGCTTTTACTTGGACTTTTGTATGTTAAATGAATTGCGAAACGTTCAAGCTGTGAATCTTTTTTTTCCTTTTTTTCTTTCTTTTCTGCAACACAAGCGTGTTCCGAAGATTGCTTTAACTTGCTTTAACTACTCTCAGACAAGTGTGTAGCTGTTCTGTAATTCGTGAATGTCGCTGGAGTAAATTTACCATAGAAGGTTCTCTAAAGACACCAACGAGAATTCAAATCAATCAACTGGTTTTTGGGCAAGTACGTTTTTCTACATTTAAAATGGCCAGTGCTGTTGTGCACGACCAAAGCACAAAGCATTATTGAGCCTGACATAAAATATGACTACATTCAAAACAGCCTGCACACAAAAAAAGACTAGGAACATCAATGAAAGGGCCTTCAGCTCTACTTTGATCTGGATGCACCTATCAATGGAAACAAATAAATGTGATCTGGATCTGAAACATAGTTAGCCATCTCGCAATCAGTAAACTATGCTAGGCTTAGCCCATGGCATCGGCAGGAACGAGATGGGTGCTTTTGATGAAAGTGGATGAAGAGAAAGACACGAAGACTCAAGCTGAAGGCTATACGGTTGGGATTATTGGTGCATGTGTGACTGAGGGAGTCTGTGTTGGGTGGGTGGAGGCTGATGATGGTGACACACACACACACACACACACACACACACACACACACACACACACACACACACATACAGTACAGGATTTTGAGTGGTGGAACCCTCTGGATCTCTGCCACTCATCTGGCCACCTTCCTAACCAGGGCAGAAAATCAAACAAGTAGGAAAGAATTAAATAAAAGCGAGGAAGAAAAATGATTTCTTATAAATAGCAGAGTTCGCCAGAAGGCATAGGAAATGAGAGCAGCGAGGCGCGGGAGAGGAGCCTGAGCTTGACACGGGTCTTAAAATTGAGAGGGGGCGGAATCAGGGACCTACTGCGCAAAATGGCTCCAACCAAAGCAAGGATTAGTGTTCCTGCCTCCACGGCCAAGATTCTCCAGAACAACTAATCACCTTCAAGTTCTCTACTCTTTTTTTTCTCTCCTCCCTTCTCCCTTTCCCTCTCTCTCTCCGTCTCTCTCACACTGCCTCTTGCCCCCCCTCCGCCCGCTCCCCGTTAAAGTATCATTTCACCCTCTCAGTCATTATGGCTAAAATTAAGCAGAGAATGTTCTGCCAGCGTCGATTAGACCCATCCCTGGCTCGGAGCTCGGCAGAGGGTGTTGTGTCAGTTTCAACACCGAGCAAAACCGCGCTCCTCCACTAGCAGCATCGTCCGCACAGGCAGGCTGGGGAGACAAAAAAAAAAAAGGCAGGCACATCTGTGCCATGCCGTCTCACCGTCTCGCTCTTCTCTTCCCTTCCAGTCTTTACCAACGCCATGCAAAAGCTCGTAGCGAGAAAACATTTTGATGCGGCAGAGAACAAATAACCAGCAGCCATTAGAAACAGCAAATGAGTCACCACGCAAAAAAGCTCCCAGACTGCTTTGTGCGAACGTGGGAACAGATGCCTAGCACTTTTTTTTTTCTCCCTGACTGAACAAGTGTAACACACGTCGAGCTATAAATAACAATTGACAATTTAGGCAAGAGTAAACATAAGACAATTAGAAGCATGCAGTATTCATAACCATATCACATGTTCTACAAATAAAATTTATTTTGCTGCACATCAGTTCTTTGCACTCACTAATCAATTAGCTTAGTTAAACATAAGAAACAAGCAGATCTCTGTTGTTGTTTGCTATTTTAAACAACATGAAAATGCCCACGTCAGCAAATCTCACCAACAAATATTCACTCTGTAACCCAGTTAGTGCAAAAGACAGAAGAAGGAAGAAAACAATCTGTAATTAGTTATTCCAGGGAAGCTTTAAAGTAGAGTGGTTTGCTTCCTGAAGTAGATCGGAGGGTCCGCCTGCTTAATGCAACATTACAAATAATATGAATAATATCAGCATGCACCGAAACTCACACCAGCCAAGAAGAACCCACACAACAGTTAAAAATCTAACCAATACTAATTAAATCTAGCATATTCAGAACTGAGTTTAAACGTTCATTTCAAGACTGTTGGAAAGAAGATAACACAGCGTGGATCACTGGTCTAAACTACTTTTTTTAATATGTACATTTATACATATATGTAAACTAAATTTTTAAGATTTTGACTCAAAATCCATGTAAAACTAAAGCCTAGCCACATCACCCACTCTCCAGCCCTAGACTGCAAACTGAGAGTCAAACGAATCAGACCACACTCGCAAATGACTGGCAAATATGCAAGTAATTTACCGTTAAATTCTGTAACAGGAAAGCCTAATTGTACAGCATGTCCGGCCTAATTGAATTGTGCTACATGTGCATTGCTGTTATGGAAATAAAACTGACAGGAGTGATGGGAGATTGAGCGCACAGAGAGAGAGAGAGAGGAAAATAATACAAACTGGGAAGCTAAAGAAAAGAAGGATTAATTAGATACATTTAAAAATTAAAGAACTCAAACAAATAACAACGAGTCACTGCTGTGTATGGAAAAAGACTTTCACCTAGATATACTCTTATTGTTATTCACCATTAAAGTTGATAACAATATACAGTATAAATGGAAATTGTGCAATTCAGCATCATATTTTAACCTGCGTCATAAAACATATTTTTCCTTTATGAAAAGTATGCAACTGAAATACCTAAATTATAGCAATATTATTAAAGAAAAAAGCTTCTTCTATTAATTACACATTTTATACTTTAATATGAGGCTCATAAATACTGCCCTTGCTTCTGTCCAGTACTGCTCAATGTCTTTCTTATGAGACCTCCCTCTGCTGGTCAGAAAAGGAAGCGCAGCTGACCCTGTCACTGCTAGCAACGGCCTTTGCCCAATACAGAACAAAGGCTGTATGCTGTGCCAAATCAGCTTAGTGTTTTGGTTTTATTTTATTTTATTTTTTTGCAGGGGGAGTATAAAGTTGTTGTATGAATCTGGGATGACACACACACATATGCCTACATACATTCACATAAAAATCTAAAATCCTCTCTAGTTTGACCCGTTACCTGTACATACTTTCCATAGATATCCACATGCAAAAACATAAGCAATATAGTAATGCAGAAACACTGTATTAAACGAATAACAAAGGGGCTTCTTACTTTGCAAACTGTGCCGAGAGATGGGTGGAAAAAATGAACTGATTAAGAAGCACCCTTGTGCTGCGTTATCATTAACACAACATCAGTGGGATTTCTAATAAATGCTAAATCTACATTTTTTGTGCCAGTCGCCAAAAGAAATTCAAATTCAATTAAGTCCCTGTAAAACAAGAAGTGCCTAAATGTAAAAGAATCTTATCCTAGTGATCTTTGGCAGTAGCACAGCGAGTGGAGGCGTTTGTTTCTCGGGAGACGGGCACATTTAATGTCTCCTTTGTTTTTATTCTGCTGCCACCATGGCGAGGTCCTTTCATGAAGACACCATGACTGCAGAGAACTTCATTCCAGTGTGGAAAATCTCACAGATGTGACAACACCCTCCTTTGTTGCCAAGTGTGTGGACCTGCTTTGAACCGCTGACTGACGGCGCGGGGAAGCCGTTCCGAGCGCAAATGTAAATTATTGTTACTTACACGTTTAACCCACCATCCACAATAGTGTTCGGGCTAAGCGGAGGAATTCTGAAATCATGTTGCCCTCTTTTGGCTGGTATGTGTGACTGCAGTGGGTTTAGTGGGCAATCATTTGCTGGGCAGTAATTATAAAGGCTTAAAAGCTGTGATATAAGGTGAAATTGTTTCTTAGGACACAAAATGTACAACATATAGGACTCCTGCCTTTTAAAAATACACAGCCAACTGTGGATATCTGGCACAGCGTCTAATCTTGGAGGAGAACCCACTAGAATTCAGCAATGGCACGTTCTTCATGTCCTACAAAATGAAGTCAAGCACTTCAATCAATAGAAATGAATCGGAATCTGAGCACCTCTGATATGCATGCATGAGGAGAAAGAGAAATAGCACTGGCATGAGCCCACGTTAATGACGGAAAAAAAAAACACTTTAGCAAAAACAGAACAATTAAAAGGGGGTTACGGAGGTGACCTGAACCCTCTAATAGCCTCCCAGCTGCCCAACTGGCCTCAGCCCTGCAATCCCGTTCTGCTGAATATGTCCCTCTCCTTCACACTTCGTAGCCACTCTTTCCCTTTGTTATCCCCCCACTCAGTTTCATACTCACTCTCTCTCCCTCTCCCTCGCTCTGTCTCTCGCTCCTCCTCAGACCTGCGGGTCACTCCAGCAGGAACAGGAAGTAGCCGTCCTCCATCGCAGCGCTCCTCACCTCTCCATCAGTTTTTTTCCCTCCTGCAAGCCCTCCGCGCTTTGATTTTCCCCCTCTTCTGCAAAGATAAGACACAAAACCCTGGCAAATGTAACTCGCACTGTACATCCCTTTCAGCCTCCACACCTATCTGCTTTGCTTTCTCTTTTTTCATCCCTCTTTCTCCTCTCTGAGCTCTGCGAAGAGAAGAGGTGGGTAGTTTATTCAGTAATCTCCAGAATGGCTGTTCTAAATAAAGATGCTCTTCAAATTCCATTATATGTCTAATGGTCTATCACTGAGGGAGCACTACAGATCTGATTTAAGCTCGGAACAATGCAGAAAGGAAAGGAGGGGAGGGAAAAAAAGGGAAGCTTGTTGGGTGACAGGTTTCACTGGTGAGAATTTTACTGCCTCATATTTCAAGTTGCTGGAAAAAGACTCCCTTAAAAGGCCTACGCTATGTAATGTACCACAATACAGTACAGCAAATAACATCCCCTAATAAAGCACAATCAGTCATAAGCGGTGCTCCTCTGAGCTGAATCAATAGCGCCCATGCAGCATGTTGCTACTCTCCGAAGTCTAATAATTACTCGTCTTATTAATCTCATTTTAATATGACAGTAATGTGATAGTTAATTCAGCTTAGTTGAAATAAGTGAAAATAAGATAATCACAAATGCATCTCTCAGGAAAATCAATTAAAGTGGGGGTTGGGGTTGTGAGGTGACTGGATACCAATACATACATATAAAAAACGTTCAAAGCTCTAAATCATGCATATCATCCAATACTTCTCAATGCTTATCTGACCAACATATAAATATATAAATAGCATTTGACACTCTTTTTTTCAACAAAGCAATATGGATTTATATTTCCATGCAAACAATTTTAATAAAAAGCTATTGATGGGCTATTGATCGGGGAGCCCACAGGCACAGCGCATGGACCCAGAGCACTGCGATCATTATGTCCTGAACTCTCGGGTTCATTTTCACAGGTTTGGTCAATACGCTCCCGGCCCTTTTACTGCATCAGTGGACAATTTTTTGTTTGTTTGTTTGTTTGTTAGTTGGCTTGTTTTCCCCCATCCGCAAATCAAATCCCACCATGAAAAAGGGTGTACACTGCTCAATCAACGCCCCTGTACTGCAGTTACACTTTGCTGACACTAGACTTGAGGTCAGATACAAATATGTGTGAAGGGTAATGTAGCAGAGGCACAGTTGTGCTTTCTTCCTTATAGTCGAACCAATTCAACTTTATTCCGGGGGGGATGGGGGGTGGAGTGGGAGTCACTATGTCAAACACCAAAATAGTTCCACCCAACACACAGACAAACGGAATGCTCAACAAACAGCGGCAGTCGACCAGGATAACAAATCTTAACGGTCACAGCTTTCGGAAAATTGTGCCGTCTCTGCAGTCTGAGTGCTCCACTGACTCCTCTCCAGCACTTCTCCCTCACCGAAAATGTGAGCACTGTACTTTATAAGGTTATTTATCTCTCTGTCACTTCGTAAAATCTTTATTCTTGTGAACATATCTTTTAAATGTGAGTGCCACTGGAGTAATGGCAATAAAAGGTTGGAGGGAGATCAATGCAGAACGCATTACGCTGCACCAAAGAGACTTGGCTTTAATAATCAAAAAATTGATCCATTAAGGTGAACCTAATTCCTTGGCAAAATGACAGAGGTGCCGCATTTCTACATGTGGTTATGTGGAGAATCGCAATATTTCACACGGCCCCTCATGTAATGACGAAGCCGAAGATGAAATGACCTCGTTAACTCAAAAAAGATTCTGTTTTATTTATCTGTGCTTTGTTTTATGCTCAGTGTTCTGCACCAACTACAAAGGTGTGCTCAAACAGATCATAATATTTATAATACTTCAGGTGGTAAATGATCACCTTAAGGTTCAACTATGTACAAAAAAAACCCTTAGTGTGTATGTGTATACATGTATTACACTGTTGAAACAATGCAAAGGCCATAAATGCATTAAACTGTCATAAATATATTTAAATTGGGTTTTTTTGCACTTAATGAAAAAGAAAAAAAAGCAAGAATAAGCCAAGCTGGTAATTGCCACTTGCAACCCGCTATATTTCCCAATTTCCAAAAACGAATAAAAGAAATGAAGGTGTGATTTTGTCTGTAATTAAAACAGAGCTTATAGAGCTGTCACCATGAAAGCCTTCGTGACTTATATGCTGACCGTGTTAATCACTTACTCCCTCTCGTGTACACCCACACAAAATATCATACACAACCAAGCAAACACACACACACACACCCCAAGAGAACCGGTTGCGTACACACAGACACACTGCTAAAAATCCTAATCAAAAGGCTGATAACATAACAAGAACTCACTCCTCACAATATAATTACATCAAGTACACTTTGTGGCTGCCCTGCGCAATCTTTAATCAGCTCTCCTTCTCATTTATAGCTAACATATTAATTAGTGCATATGCTTAATATAATTGATAAAATCAACACAATTGATCTTTGTTTCTGACACACACTATAGTACTTGCGAAACAGCTGTAGGCAACTGCTGTAGAAATCTGTGATGGTCACGTGTGACATGCAGCATCTAATGCACACATTACCACAGCGCATTTTAGCTGTACTGTGGACTCTGTAGCAGAGTAGAGTTTAGCTACATGGAAAAGGCCACTGCAGAGTTTCTACACATTCAAGAAGTTGTCAGTAACAAAGATTCCTGTGTACTGTTCATACAGCTACACCTACATAAGCTTGTCATGGCAATTGAAATAGCCCTACATAAATGTTTATAAATTCTTATTCCAGTAGGTGTCATTATACTGTATAATGGTCACCCTTCCTGTTGTGCTAAAAGTTCTCCAGAGTAGTTTAAGTAGGGTTATGTTACTGGCCATGACAAAGTTATGTTTGTGTCATGTAGTCTGCCTGTTAGCTGTGGTGGTGGGAGCATATGTTTTAAGTTGCTTCTGATTGGTTTTACTCATCCACAGGCAGTTTAAAGGTAACATTGTTGCAACGTTGTTGATTGTATAATGAATAATTAAAACTGCAGCTCCTGCAATTTGAAAATCGCACCTCTTATATTGCGATTTCAATATAAAAACAATCTGTCAGCAATAACCATCATCAGCAACAGATACTTCTGCAGTCTAGCCCAACGTCCCACCCACAGCTTTACTGGATTGGTAGAAATGTGGATGGCTCATTAAATACAACTGGCCAGCACTTCTCTAGTCTGTAGTTTGATGACATGGAGCAGACACTGTGTGAAGACCCACACTGCTGCTGTAGTGGTTTGAACATAGAATATGATGTTACTCATTAAAAGTACTGACTGCTCTGGAGCTTACTAGAATATTTTTACTATAATACATTCACATTTCTAAGCTTATACAGTTTTTAATCTGTATCTAGGTTTTCTTGCTTGCACCTATATACTAAAAAGGCAGGTTCCACTCCTGATGTGCTCTTTTAACACAGTGACATAGTGCATATCTCTTTTATGTAAAAAATGAATTGTAAATATATTTCTATCATTTTGGAGTTTAAACTTTATGAGCCTTTTTTTTTAGCTCAATTTTCCAACAAATGACGTTGACTATTAAACCTAATTGAGAGCTACCTCAGTTTTTTTATCTGTTTATCATCTGTTTTAATGTTTTACAGTAATTTTCACAGTCTATACAATCAAAAATGTATATTATTATATCAAATTATATAAAAGTTATTACAACATCCCAATATTATTTTATGGTAAGCTGTGAGTTCTTGTAACTTTGCAAACCACTAACAATAAATTAACGGTAAATAATCAGCCCCAAATATCATCAGAATTGGACTGAAAGTCGGAGGGGTAAAAAAGAACACATCTGATTCAGTCTTGTAACAGATCTAGCCTGCAAGTTTTAGTGACTTTCCTATTTCAAAGCATTTGTTTTCCCAGAAGGCGATTTCACTTATGCCACTGTGTTGATTTAACCATCTCCATATGTCCCCTTATGGCTGGGCAGTATTAATTGTAGTTAGCCTGTTTGCTGTCCGTTCAGCTAGCTGTTGTTTAACAAAAATCTTTTGCTTCATATACTGTACATGCAATTTAAAACTGCAAACATGTGAATTAGTACGATCCTGGTGGTGTGGGTTTACTCTTATTCACTCACAAAGTTCTAATAGCTTTCCTTACTAAAAAAAAAAATTCCAATAAAATTTCCTACTTTTTTGGTGGCTTTTTATGTTGATCGTTTTGCCCTTCTTAAAATTCTGATTACTAAATTAATCAAAAAAAATATAAATAAATTGCTCAATCACTGATAAAGGCACTAGTGACAGCTCTATCAATGACATGACATAATAGGGGGAAACATAGACTCTGCTTTTGACATATGGCTGACAAAATAAGAAGAAATGAATCTTTGTCACCGATGAGTGTGCATGGATTGTTACTCCATTTAGCTGACATAAAAGAGCCAATCTCCAGAGTAGGACAGAGGGTGAATAAATGGGGAAACAACAAAAGAGGAAACAACCCTTTTATAACCTGACAAGTCTGGCATTAGAGCAGAAGATATACACATATCTAAGCATAGTCACATATATGCTGCATACACAGTGTATGAACAGTGTATGAAGCTGATACTTTAACTGTTAATAGTTGCAATTCTTAATTTGAATGGGCTAACGTAACAACTGGACATGCCTGTGACATAAGCAAGGATGGGCGGTATCGCTGTACCTGATAGACTATAAAATCTTGTAAGACATCTTGTTACGCATGCTTTCCATTCTGACTTATGCTGTTGTGTTGGTAGCATCCTTTGCAAGTGAAGTATGTCTCAGAGAAGAGTTCAAAAGCATTTACAGCAGTTGGAAGAGTTCAAAAGGGATAGGGTGGGACTCTGGGATGCAAGATCCTTAGTGCTGTACAGTGCACCATACTGGTCATGCAGATACTACCACAGAATACTGTTGGATGCAGTGGACAGAAAAAGGCAGGTACCAGCGACACTAAGGACCTGGGAGACCTACACAAACCAGCATGTGCAGAGTGACCCAACAGTCATGAACGCAGACATTCAGCGTGCAGTGATCCCCTCCATTAATCAGCCTGTAGGTGCCAGCACTATTGGCAGGTGGCAAAATGCTGCAGGACTACATGGACGCAGACTACACCATCAATCTCCCCTAAAACCATATCAAAGTCGCCAAAGACTGCAATGGTGTTGTGCCAGACTGCCATGGAGTGAATCAGAATGGTAGTGTGTCATCTCTAGTCACGAGTCCCGCTTTTGTCTTAGTAAAGACGACTAACAAATTCATGTGTGGAGGCACCATGGGAAGTGCCAAGATGAACGGATTGTTGTCACTCGTCACATGTCCAGGAACTGTGTGAAAATATTCAAGCTGCATGGGATGGATTATGGCAATACATCATTAGCAGCCTCTACAACTCCATACCGAGAGACACTATTTCTGTATTCGTAGCTCAATAAATATTATAAATATATTATAATTTATTGTTCTTGGTAACCTTTATCTACCTTCTAAATAGCACTGCAATCCAACACTTTCTTCTGGGTACAATTTATTTTTGGATGATGGGTGTGTATATATATATATATATATATATAAATATATAGTAGAAGAGCTCAGTTCAATATTATGTCTATTTTAAGGCATTTCCCACTCGTCCCAAATATTTGAGTTTGACTCAGGAACAATTCTTGGTTTCTTTTGCAGCTAGTTTGCTTTCACACACCAACTCCATTTAAAGCATGGATCAATGACTCAACTCCATACGTCTTTTTCCTGTGCCCAATTTTGCAAAAGGGAAAGCTACTCTCAAGTAGCAAAAACAGCTGTTTTTGTCCACAACAATACTTTTTTTTCCGGCATCACAAAACCTGAAAAGGGAAGTAACCCATTAAGTTGAAGTAGTTGCATTTCAAAGTAAACCAACAGAAACAAATACCTTCCACATATGCAGAGTTTGTTAAAAGTGAATCCCAGACCACCAATTTCAGGAGGCCCACACATTGGCTCTCTGGAGCTGGGTTTGGACCACACTGTGATGGTTATTCTATACAGCATTTACTCATCTTACTGTTCTTACTAATGAAGAGTGTTTTCTATTATTTAATTATTGATTTAAAATCAAATATGTTAATTGCATTGCATTTAAACTCCTCATATTCATTTTTTCCATGCCACCATTTTGTTATCATGCATTGGGGCTGCAGGAACAAATCAATTTCATCAATAAACTTATGTTTTTGCTTCCAGTTTAATGTTATATCACATCATTAAAAGAAAGCTCAGCAAGTAGTAACTACAGTTCAGCATCTTGTTTAAGTCCTCGCCTAAAAAGAACATTTCCTGTAACTGTGCAAAACTGCGCATAAATTTGAATTGTTCACCACTGTGTTGATAGGAACCAGACCTTCAAAGTTTACTGTCTCTAAAAGATGCCTCAACAAAAATTATGTTACAGTTACAGTTATGGATACGGATACAGTTTTGAGACATGGTTTTGGCCTTTTAAAACATATTCATAATGCATACACAGTGTTGCAAGCGAAAACATCAAACATCAAAACATCAAAGTCATCATCTACGAAGACAAAACTAAGAAGAGAATGTTGAATTTCACTGGTCGTTTTGGATAGTAAAGAAAACGGTTATATTTGTGTAGTAGACGTCTCTATCCCAGTTTCCTGCAACCACCATCATAAAGAAACCCATTCAAACCACACCTACTGTCTCCGTTTACATCTCAAAGACTGATGCAGACTTTTGGAGAACAAAGGCAGTGAAATTCCCCTTTAAGAGAACCCTTAACTTTACAGAGCCTGCTAAACTGTCACCATCTGTTTATGTCTGTTTAGCTGAGTTTACAGCAGAAGTGAGGCAGCTCACACAGCAAGCCTGAACTACTCCATGACACATACTATATCACAGTGTAGAGCATTTTCTGTCCTCATTTGCTTGTTTGTTTATTTTTCCCCCTTACTGATGGATGAATTATTGTTTTTATTCCATTTACAATGCTTTGAAACATTTTTTTTATGTCAACCCCTGTGAGCATACCTATTATTGTCTGAAAGAGGATTTGACTGCCTGATTCCTCACTTATTTTCCTCATCAGTCTAGCAGACTCTGGTACTGTTTGTACTAGGATAGTGCTCCTGCTGTACATGTAGCTGTTTGCTGTTTTGATTAAGGGGTGGTTAGTTTGGAGAATATTGCAAGAAACGTGAATTCTTTATTGCTTCTACCTGAATAAACACTAGCATAATATGCGCACAGCAAGCAGCAAAGCTGGGGTGGATGAAATGATAAAAGTGGATTATTGTGATAATTTAAGAATTTTTCATGATACACAACATGTGACTATATTCATTATTTCAGACTTCTGATTTGTTGAAACAAGGACAGATGTGACATGCTGTGTTGCACTT
This sequence comes from Prochilodus magdalenae, assembly GCA_024036415.1. Taxonomy (NCBI): domain Eukaryota; kingdom Metazoa; phylum Chordata; class Actinopteri; order Characiformes; family Prochilodontidae; genus Prochilodus; species Prochilodus magdalenae. The sequence goes on along the minus strand of JAMWET010001399.1, from coordinate 298,485 downwards.
GATCCAGTTAAACAGGACTATTTTTGCTTTGTTTTATAAAACAGAACATGCAATAGGTCAGCATTCCAAAGCACTGGAAGCATACAGTATTGTATTGTAATGTAATTAATCACAATGCATATGATCATATTACGCAAGTCTAACTCAATGCATATTTATATGTTGCTTTAAAATGGGCTTTTACACTAATACTGGCTAAACTGATAAAACTTGACAAAACCATTACAGAAGAAATAAGAAAAATGCCTTACCATCAACATAACATGAGAATAACAACAACGTTTTTCTACTGAAAGCACAGATGAAATGCAATAAAAATAATTAAAGAGCCTACAGTATTCATTTTCTGTGCTTTTTATATAGAGTATTTTTTACGTCTACAAAAGATTTTATTTATATACATGGTCAATTTCTATTCTCTCTGTATCACTCAGCCTGGTTTTAATACTGTGCCTTTAAATGGGTATAATGTAAAGCTCTGTTTAATATGCTACCCAAGCTAACCTGTATTGTTCATCATTCAAAAGGCAGTCCAGGCTGAAAGACTCCGTGTAACTTATAACTATAGCATGAATGGGTGTGGCTAATCTGCTGAGGGTTGAATAGGAGGGTGTGTTTAAAAAGCACTGTTTTTTTAATATTACAAAGTAATATTAGTATATTAGTTAGTGAATTCTAAATACATTTGTTGTGCTGTTTAGTCTTAAAGTATAGACTGTAAAGCGTGAAGAATAAACATTAAAATGTTAAAACTTGAATCAATTTTATTTATTACAAATATGAATCCAGTGAAAGCCCTAAGAATATATAGGACATATTTTAATTTAATATTATAACGTGTGTTTCTGTTGTATTTTTAATTTAAGACTGTTGACAACTGAAGATTATAACGGTCAGCTTTTTTAACCTCTTAAATATTGCTATCGATCACAAAATTTTAATATCAGTATGCCCCCCTGACATAAACACGTACAAAGCACACACACACACACACATCTTCTTTGCACTGTATCCTTGAGCTGCAGCTACAACTCAACAGCACAGTATTGATTAGATCCCTAAGCCTTTGCCGACTGATCAAACCTCGGCCCTTTCTGATATTTACTCTGCAAGGTATTCCCCTTTGCCAGCACACCCTGCCCGCAAGACATAGAGGGAAAAAAGTCAATTATATACAACTTGCTTGGTTTCCCCTCAGGGATGGAATCCACCCTTTCTAATCCGATCAATTCATGTCGGACAGGAGGCTGGATTCAGCGCTATCTCTGAAGTCCTGTAATCCAGGCTAAGTCTTCACACTGTCTGCCTCACTAGCAGGAGGAAAGGGTTTGGTCCAGCGCATGACACAGCAAATTAGCCATGTTGCTCATTCAGACACACTGGTGTGGATGGGTGCCAATGCAGTAACAACTGAGGATAACGGGATCAAATGCAGCTACTCGTCTTCTTCAACGCACAGTCCTACTATGATAAATTCTTCACAAACATAGACCTATACCCACCCTGCAACTGTTTCCGGTCAGAATTCCACACTAGGCTATCTATACCTAAATGGTATTTAACGCTGAAGTGTTTGGCTGCTGACGAAATACTGCACAGTGTCCTGTCACGTACATGGCACAGGATGCTGGCCAGCGGTGTCACTGCACACACCGTAAATGAGGGGGAACCAGGAGAGTGGGCCGGGACACTTTAACTTCCTCTGACATATTGTGCCTCATGTACAGTCTGAATGGCTCCATAAAGAGAGCCTAATGACAGTTCAGGACACTGGCCAAATAGCTGACACGCATGGCGTCCCTGGTCAGCCCCACACCAGGGTTTGATCCGTCTCATTACACTACTCATTCAAATAATGGGCAGCAAAGGGAGCTCTGCTAAAGCTGGAAATAATGTGCATGCCAGAGTCCACACAGCATAACTCAATACGGATCAGGCAGGAGTCAAAGGGTGAACAGACCAAATGCAGCAAATAATGCAATGCCATTTATTAATATAATATAATATAATATAATATAATATAATATAATATAATATAATATAATATAATATAATATAATATAATATAATAATAGTTCTGATAGATAATATATAGCATTTCTAAGTGATGCCTTAACTGAACCCCTGTTCTCAACAAAACCCCAAGAAACCTAAAAAAAGATCCAAGCCCCTTCATGAAAACATCAAATATACATTTGCAATAATGATCTGTTCTCAGAAATCCTTAACTGGCTTCATACATTCGGTCCACTTCTTACAGTGACATCCTTTCAGAACAATAGCTCCCTATTCTCATTCAGATGCATGCATGGTGAGGAGAGAGGGAGAGCGAAAAAGAGGCGCGATAAACCGGGCACCCCTGCTCTTGTCTCGCTTCAAAGGAATCTGTTAGAGAGAGAGAGAGGCAGAGAGAAAAAAAAGCAGGGAGCAAGACCCACACGATGTAGTTCCAGCCAATTGCATTCCAGAGAACTGACCATGGCTGGCGATAAACAAGGCACAATAGATCACTCTGCTCAAAAGGTATAAAAGACCGCTAGACGTCGGAACAGAGGAACAGTGGGGAGAAAAGAAATAGTCTACGCATTTGTTCTGCTTTTCAGAAAAGCATAATTGCATAAATCTTTAACTCCGAAATGCCATTAGACTTCTGCAGTGCATGGCTGGAGCAATCTGCATGCGAGGGTGAGAAAGCATCACTCTGTGTGCAGGGTTGCCAGGCTTACCCTCTCAAAACCAAAGCCAGAGCCAAAATCGCCTTAAATTGTCCCTCGCTGTAGCAAACAAAAAAGGCATTTAACACTCACCCGTTGTGCAGGGACTGAAATCTTTCAACCATTCTGGCACCACATCAGCACAAGCCCATATATCCCTCCACTGATATGTAAACAGCCCACTAAGATTTCTTTGTTTGGATTTTGAAGCTGGGTAGGTTTGCCTTTGCTGCGGCTGGTTTTACAGCTTTGAAGCAGGTGGATGACAAAACATCAATCTCTCTAGGCACAATGTGTAGCATGCACGGTTGACACACTCCTCACAAGCAATCGCCTATATAATAACACACTCGAACGCTGTACTCTAGGCTGGTAATAAGAGCCACTGCTTTAAGGCAATTATAGAGAGCTGAATATTTGAGTATTTTTACACAAAGACAATAGTAAATATTACGAGATTTGGTTTCTTCGCGCCAATGACTGTAAATAAAGAACATAGTATTTTGTGTTTACAGAACAACTCTAAAAATGGAAATTAAATTAGAAATGGAATATTCATTGTGAAGCTACGTAATGCAAATGTGGTAGCAGACAGCGTACAGTATAGCATGTCTCTGTAAAATATTACATACCAATGTCGATTAAGAATGTATCTTTTATGTAACTGTAAAAAAAGCTGAACATATAAAAGTCTAAAACACTTGGTGTACGCCAGTAATACATTATGCATTCATCACTATTTAAAGGGAAAAAGAGTTTGAGTTTACCTACCTGAACACCTACTGTAGCCCTGTTGGCAGAGAATAAAAACTTGGTTCACGTGTTACATCACAATTTAAAGGGAACCCTGACTGTTATAATACAGAGCACCTAATATGGTGGCCACGTCCAATACTTTTTAAATATCCTGTGCAAAATGAGGTAAATACTTAATTTATTATTAAAAACAGACAACATATTTTAGCTAATATGCTGCCATTTTTTGCTGTTGCAACAAATGGTTGTTCCCCCTCTCGCCCACTGAGCAAGGAACAGGGAACTAAATATCTCAATTAACTCTAATATATCATTTAGCTTGTCCAGCTACAGCGTGACATAACTTTCAGATTGTCTTGTTTTCAGAAGGACTGACTCCACAGCATAAATTTAAAAGAGAAGAATTGTACATTTGACTCCACTACGTTTCTGTAATGGTTCTCTTTACGTCTCATTTTGAAGCATAGCTATGATTTCAGCAGACAAACTTGTCAGTCAAGTTAAAAATATTTTTTTGATCAGTTGAACCTGTGGGTTGTAATAATGGTTACTACTACGGCGGATAAGGACGATAAAGGTTCTTCACCAGCAACAGTGCCCATGCCCATATCTGAAGTCTGAATGTTTGATTTTTTTGAAGAAATATTTGTATTGTTTTTTAATGTTTACTGCACATACACTTCATCAGTGCCTTCAAAAATAACCTCCCTGAGAAAGCATGTCAATGTTTTTTTTATGGATTTTTATGGACTGCCACCTCTTTTGTTGACCTATCCACAAGCTTTGTATTTTACACATTCTACCAGCAAGTTTAGTAGGTTGTTCTAACGTCTATTCTAATATGGTTCTGTATATAGAAGTACTACTTTGACAGAAGAAAAAAGTCTGACTGAACAGCTTATATTTGTACTGGAGTAATATTTGACCAGGAGAATCTATATTTTTACTCAAGTAATGGAGTTGTATGCTTTTCCGGATTTGGCCCACAAGAATGTTAGCTATCGCCCTATAACCCAAAGAGAAAACAAAAAAAAAATTAGTTACTAGCTACAATTACTCAAATATATGTACTTTAGTAAAATATTAATGTATCAGTCAGTGCTGCATAGTCAGTGCTGCTGACTATTTTCTCATAGTAATACTACTACTACTTTATAGTAGCAACTACTGTGCTAATAAATGCTGGATAAAGTAATAAGTTCCACTGCAGCTTTATAAGTTACTCAGTACTTAACTAAACTAAACTAAAGTTTTTTGTTTGTTTGTTTGTTGGGGGGTTACTTAATACTTTTGTCCTTGTGTCCGTATTAAACCCAAGTATTTAGACTATCCTACCCAGCTTTGTTTTCTAAATAAACACAACAAAAAACCCTTTTTTCCCCTATTTAAAACTGTGATTAATTTAAAAATTGCAGTTTTGACCTCAAGGCTAAACGTTTGGGCTAGGCTTTAAACTGGCTCATTTGCATGCTAGCAATTTGTAACAGGCTATTTCTGTGAACGAACAGGGAGCTAACCTACTGTTATTTATTTACAGTAGCAAAAATGCAATTCCTTGTCCTAAACAGGTTTATTTATTTACTTACATAAACAAATGTATTCGTGTAACAAGTCTTGTTATTAGCAATAATAACTCCCACACTCACCTTGCTGTAACTCAGTTACTGTTCCCGAAGCCCCTTAAAGCTTTCACATAAAGTTTTCTGATTGAAAGTTTGATGACGTAGTTGTGTTTTGATTCCGTTGCGGGAAACTGGAAAAAGTTAGCTGGGCACTAACTTACGACTTAACACGGACTAGCAGAAGAAACTGTCGACTGTTGTTATTAGCTAATATATTGATACTATTTACTGTTGTTTCGGTCTATACCTAACGTGTACAAGGAGTAGTAAGGGTAAGAGCATACGGCTGTCTAATGTTCTGGAAGGGAGTGAGTGAGTTAGCTAGCTAGCCAGGCAGCTAACTGAACACAAGTAGGCAGTTATAGCGGTGTGTCGTGATTTATATCAACTCTTTATATGCAAAGAACACAGTACTGAATACCAATACTGAATAATGACTGAGCACTTACTGAAAGAGAGTCCTTTACTGGTTGCACTCGACAAGAACAAGACTGTTTACGACGGGTTCATCTCAGTACAGGTGGGTACACTATCGCCGGTTATTGCTAAAAACAAATTTCTAAAGCACGTTTATTTTTGATCTCCTTTATTAGACTAGCCTGTGAATTGTCCCTTCAAGCCTCCAATATAGGTTGGGTTTATGGCTACAGGATACTTCCTACCGAGAAGTACATGCACGCATAGTTAATGTTATTTATGGGCCACATTTTTAAACCAAGAACTTGTACCTCCGTTGACAGGAAAAAGACTTCAGATTAAGAATATCTCTGCCCCCGGACCATCAGCTGAAACAGGCAAAGTATGAAATGATTTATTTTTAAAGCGGTTCGCTGTGGAACTCTTGTGTGTGTGTCTCTATTTTGGGTCAGGTTTTATGCGGTGTAGATGTGACTGGGTTGCTGCTGCTTTTGCCTGATTTTTCCGGACTTCTTGTTTGTAGATTGCACTGTTGTTGGCGACTGAAACAGCTGCTGAAAAATTATCAGGAGATCGTTAAACAGGTAATACCACATGGGATAAAATGCTTGACATTAGAAATTTGTGTCTGCCTTCCTTAGTTAAGTTGGAGTGGTCCATTGTTTAATTAACATCAAGTATTCAGTACTGTTATTCGTGTGGCTTCAGGGCCTTAGGATTACTGTCAGGCTTATTTCACTTTGGGCAGCAAAGTTCATTACTTTTTATAAGCATTAAATTATTATTAACCCTGATGACCAACCTCATTAATCAAATGGCAGAAATAAAGTTAAAAAAATGTTGGTTTAGGCTTATAATAATGATAGTGCTCTTTTTTTCTTTGTACAGAGGTTACATCATTCTTCAGATTTGTTCAGTTTTATTTTGGAGCTAAGGACAATATTGGTAATCTTTTTAATTGTATCTTTTTCCTCTTTATTTGTCATGTTTCTCCTTTCTTTATGTCATGGGTTTTTGCATATTTTTGGTGTATAGGACATAATGTGGTACTGTCCCCATTGTCATGTACTGACAATCTTTGCATTACCTCTGGTCAGGAAGTAGCGCTGAAGAGCCAGCCAGGATGGCTGTCCATTCCACCACCGCAGTACTATTCACAGCTTGTCACAGAGATAGAGCACCTAGGATGGGATAAGTATGATGTGTTTATTTAACCCACTTTACTTTTTGCTGATGATTTTATGCTTTGCTTGATGATGCTTTAAAACTGCTCCAGAAGCTATTTCAAAAGTGCAAAAAAATCAAAGTATGTTGTTTCAGCCACAGCTTCTCCTGCAGATCTTTCCTGTCAGTATTAAGAAAACAGACATGAAGTTAGTTGGCATTATATGTCACATTTTGGCCAGAACCATGTAGAGCTTTTGAGTCACTTGTGGCCAGTTGTTTTAGATGATTTTTGCAAACATATACTGCTATCCACATCAGTAACAAAACAACCATCTTTTTACAATTCATCTGTGTCGTGTGTGTCTATCATTGTGACCACAACATTTTAATTTTGGCCACAAGGTTTATTAGTGGCAGGTGTAAAACTTTATATTACTACCCTACATGTTATTAGTATGTATGTATGTATGCAATTTTTTATTTATATATCTGTGATAAACAGGATGATTTTCTGAGCATGTCCTGAATATTATCAGTACTGGTCAACTGCATGTTTAATAATAATAACAAATAATAATTAGCCATATTTTATTTAATTTATTGAGGTGCAGCAGATGAAACATTGAAACCATTGTGCCCAGGGTTTTTGAAAGTCAGTTTGAAATTTGGGACTGCTACATATCACATATCGTGACAACCAAATCTTTAAGTCTCATAATGTAATATTTTTCCATATCACCCTCCTCTACTGCCAACTGCTGTTTCCAGCAGATGAACTAGTCTCTAATGATGTACCTACACCACTATCCACACCATGCAGCAGTTTTAAATGTAGTCATAGCAGACTTACGCATATTAATAAGTTCAGCCTTTGTTTGTAACAGAAAGGGTTAATGTGGTTTGTAAAGCCATGTATGTGATCATGCTCTGATTTTGGTCAGCATCACACTTTCTTTCTATTAACGGTCAAAGATATAATTATGATATTAGCAAATGCAAATTGTTCTAATTGGGAGCCCACTCTCAAGTTTAATGGGGAAATGTCGAAGTTATGAGAGAGACGAGGCAAGGTGCACATTTCAGCCCTGAATTGCGGTCAGAAGTATTATACACCAGCTCTATCTGTAAATGCACTTGAGATTAATTAAGATCCTTAATTTGTATCAGTGGTAATAGCCTCAAGTCTGAAATAGTTATGGACTCTGATTGGTTTAGGCAAGGGGGAAGTGCTGCAGAACCTGGTCATTTTAATGAGTTTTAGTTGCCTTGAAGAAGGCACATTTAGTGTTAATTACTGTAAAGATGGGGTCAATCCTTCACTCCCCTCTTATCCTCGATACAGTTCAAAAGTGCTGCACATTAAGAAAAATTACAGTCCATCATGCTATGACCATACTATTACCTAGAATCCTTTACGTATTAGGTATAGAATATGTTTTACTTTTTCACAAATCAAACCAAAATGAACAGTAAAACGAGACAATGTACTTGACTTTTCTATTTTTTAAGCGATTTTGCTCTTGCTCTTGTATGCATATCTGAAACTGGTCTGCTTTTTTTGACAGTCGTTGCACCAGGGCCATGGTGGGAGGTTGTCACATATATGAGGGATAGAAACCAAGGCTTTCACCGTAGTCTTTTAACACCCCACCAGGATAATGACACCTGAAAATGTTTCCTATTGGCTGTCCCTCTCGCCATCTCAGTCTAGCTAGCACTTATATTTTAAAACACATGATCTCTGGTGGCACCTGTGAGAATGGAATAACATTTACTATTTTCAGCAGCTGGCTCTCGAAAGCCTCGGTGTGGAATCGTCGAAAGCTGCCTTGACAATATCACAGCTTATATTTTTGAATTACTCTTTCAGACAGATTTTATACTGTTGTATCTTCATCCGTGGCCTGTTTGTATGCACACACGCCAAATGTTCCCTCCAACGTTTATGAGCACCGCTGATTTTGTAGTTGCAAATGTAATGCTCTCATCAATCCTCACAGCAAGACATCAAGCTGTCAAGCTGTTTCAATCATCTGAACTGAATGCCAGTAAGGCCTGATACTTCGGTTGGTGATCTCTGTAGAATGCAGAGTAGCAGAATGGCATTCTGGCTTGGAAAACGGATTTCTGTTTGGTGGAAATGAATGAATAGTGCGGTTTTGAGGCGTAGGTTCATGTAACTGAATGCGATATTCATCCCATTGCTTTATGGAGTGTAAAAGCGAGGGACTAAGCATGAGAAAAAGACTATTCACAAAGTGCCGGAATGCTGAATGCATACTGGGAGATACTAAGAAAGATGAGAACGTTGGTGGGTATGTTAATTATACTTTCAGTTAGCGAACGAGGTAATGAGAAAGATACTGATTCTGCCATAGAATACTACGTGAAAGAATTGCTGCTGCTCTGTGCGCTGTGAGGAAAGGATAATTTGATAGTGTGAGATGGGAGAGAAAATGGCTTATGGAAGAAAGGGAGTATATTCTGGTAGTAAACAGAGAAGGGTAGTGAAGCACAGGGTGGTATGGACTGTATGCTGTTGCTTGTCTCTGAGTGTTTTATGTGGAGCTAAGTGCAGTGTGACAGAAGGTGAATGTGTGTGTTCTTGCAGCCTTTGCTGATGGAAACGTCCAGCACAGTTTGTGTGTGCGAGCCAGTCACGAGTTTGACATGGCTCGTAAATAAACAGTAGAAATAGGACCGTGTCAGGTGGAACAGTGGGGCATTAGCTGGCATAAATCTGCAATGAACTGGTACAGTCAGAGTGGCACTGTGGAAATGGAGAGCACAGCGTTCAAATACAAATCTTACTTCCCAGGAGGAGTGAGCAGTATGGCGAAAATGTTATATCACGATACAACAAGACCATACTTAATATGCATCATGAGTTTTTGCAGCGGAAAAAGAGACAGGCATGCCACATTTAAAAGACATACTGTTTAAAACCCAACTGTTTATTTTTTGTTGTTTACCAAATCCAGTTATGCTCTCTATAATTAAACATTCTGTTGGTCAGTGTTCTATAAGTACTGGTGATGCACACAATATACTCAAATAAGAATATTGCGACATTATTCATCAAAATGAAGATATATCATCATTTTTCCCACCTCAGCCTCAAAACAGTAAATGATTAGAGTAGCAGAGTATTAAGCATATTTCACTACTCCCAGGTTTTAGATGTTCATAGCACATAATAGGGTACACAGTGCTTTTAAATGAAAGAGGCTAAAGGGTTTTATCAACAATGTAACTGGTCACTGACCTGCACTGTTTTCTAATGTTGCTTGGTAGGCTGCTCTTCATTGATACCGACTTCCACAGTCTTCAGCTGAGGGCAGAGGACTCCTCTGGGCGCCAACATGCCATTACAGTCAAACTTGGGTCCAAGGTGAGGTTCCAAATACATTTCTCATACAGGAATTTCAGAATCATGGTTTTTAACCTAATAATCTGACATAATCTGTATCATTCAAACATAACAGTAATTTTGTCATGTAATTAATTTTTTTTTTTTATTTCTTATTTATGCATGTTTGGTAATTGCTCAGTCAGTGCATGTGTAGTCTTGATACTTGTTCATAAAACCATTTTGCTTAACAATATTTAGGTTTAACAAGATACATTGGAATAAGCATATTCCAGGTCTTCTAACAATGTTATACTTATTGTGAGTGAATATGTAAGTAATTTAAGACTTCTAGTAAGAAGGTATGTATTTTGGACCCTGCCTCCATATTGTTAATATACCTGAGACAGTTGTATGACAAACCTTATACAGCCAGTGGCGGTCTTGCCTAATCGTGTTTAACTACTGACGATATTTATGATGGCATATCTAAAAAAAACTAAAAAATAATAACTTTACGTTTAGATATGTTGAGTTTAGCTAGCCTAACTTTAGGTGAGTGAGTGGTGCTAATGTGCTGTGACTAGAAAATTGTTTACAGAGATTTAGGGGTAAGATTGTAACTTCCCCTAAAGCAGGGAGGAGAGAAGGTGAGATGTGCAGAGGAAGAGATAAGAGCGTGAGTGATCTCCATAAAGTGATTACAGGGGCCACGGCAGAAGCAGAAAATTGAGATGTGTGAGAGGTGTAGTGACTCCCATAGCGTGTGTGTGCGTGTCATAGAGGGAGTGCAAGGCCAAGGCAACTCCAGGTTTGGAGGGGTGGTGGGGCACAGTTGCCAGCGGCAAGTTGCTGGCACTGCGCAGGGTCCTGATGAGATTCAGCAGGGCGTGAGGAGCCCTCTGTGCCCACCTGCCCGCTAAGGGGTAAAAATAGCAGTGATCCCCCTGCCTCACATCTGCTCATCCTTGCAGAGCAGGGCATCTCTCTTAGGACCTCCAGCTGCCAGCACCCCCCAGTTCAGCCATGCTGGGTAGGTGTGGATGCTGGTGTAGGCCACGGATACAGGAAGGAAACCTTGTATTTGGTGTTTGTAATGCATAGTATTACAAATTGTGCTGCAGAAGTACTGTAGTTTAAAATGATCTATTCTATATCACGATACTTGAAGCACAGGTCCTGGTGTTGGTGGTTAAGAATAAAGACCTGACCTTCTGCATTAAAGCAAAGTGATATTGGTAATTTCTTTAACCTTGTGTAGAGTGTAGTACTAATTCTATTTCAGGCACATATAATATTTCTCTTTTTATCATCAGTCTGGTTGTATGGCTGCTTAGTATCACCAGAGACGGATATATTCATGCTATTAAAAAAAACTATTTATTGTCGGAGTTATTTATCCTGCGTTCCTCTCTTGAGGTCTTCTTCTTGTTTCTTAGCTTAACTCTTTGTAAGTAGCTGTAAAGAAAAAGGAAAATTGACCGTTTTATTGCCCAATTTTCTGGTCCTCTCAGTACCCAGCTGAAGCTCCAGAATGCTCTGCGGTCCTCCCCGTCCCACTGGCCATTACATGGACCCCACAGGTATGCTTTCTTAACCTGTTTATATACAGGGTTCTTAGCATGCTTTGGTTTTTGATTGTATTGTTCTAATTGGCCTCTTTTTTTGCTCAACAATATGAGCACAAAGGTGCTAATTACTCCAAGGTTGGCATTTGAAGACATGTTTGTGTCTACGATGAAAGGTGTTCTCTTCTGCAGGATTGCTTTGATGTTGCGTTCCTTAAAATAATTTACAGATCTCAGAGGTTTAAAGTGTGCCAGATGAACTGAAAGGACAGTGAGGGAGAGGTGTAAGAGAAAGTAACTTAATGGAGAGGCCTATATACTGTTGTCACCATTTGACTAAAACTGTAGAAAAGAATCAAGCATTATGCTCCTCAGTCATATTTTTGAGTTAGGACTGGGCAGTATATTGTATTTTTAAGATCAGTTGAGATTTTAGATGAGACATATCGTTTATATGGATTTAGTTTGATGTTGCGTTAAACTACAAGACCCGCTTCTTCATTAAAGCCACGCCAGTGCCGTAAAGGTGTACAGGGTGCAGCGCAAAAATGCAGTAAACTGGATATTAAGAATATTTTGACTGCACACCCTGCTGTTTATCGGAGCGTTGTTGCTTCTCACATTCAGTTTCTAATTCCCACAAATGCTTAGGCTGCTCTGTTAGCCATGCTAACGTTATTCAGCCTAATAAACAGCTACTTGTTCAGCTCTGTCTCCTCATTATTCACCACTAACACCTTGTGATGTTTTATCTAAGCAGTTTTCATCAGCATTACCAAAGGAAGGTAATAGAAGGGGAGGGTGGAGTGGTGGTGGAGGGCCTTGTATAAAGAAAAGTGCAGTGGTCTACCATTTACCTAAAAAATATGGCCCCTGTTGCAACAACAGACAAGAAAGTTTTGAAAAGGTGATACCAGTTGCCTTGTTGCAACTACTTACGATACGTTTCATGTATCGTTATTCAGCCTACAAATACAAAAAAAACAAGCCCTAAACCGATTACACTGTTGTGTTCCTTTGATACAACAATTATTACAACTATTTTGGCTATTAACAGTGTAGTAATTATGCAATAAACAAAAATCTTAAATTTTTAAAGCTAATTATCATCTGACTTCTTATACAATCTCCTTATCAATACAAAATTCATGTTCAGTAAATCAAGAAAATAGTTAAAGCACAGCCTCATTTACACATACTGAAAGAAACATTACAGTGAGATGAGGACCTAAAATAGCCTAACCATCACAATATTTTTAGAATAAATGGAATTGTTAATAGTGGGTTTGAACTTTTGATATATTGTGCCACACAAGTGTTGAAGGTGAGAGAGGCTTTGCTGTTCTGATTCTGCTGTTGCGTGTGTAACGTGGCATCTGTACATGGCTTTCTGACAGGAAAGACCAGCTCAGCACAGAGCAGCCTTCTGCTGGCTGTGGCCCTGCTGGGCAACTGATGTCTTGATGCATCTCCATTGTTCTGAGGAAAGAAAAATCTGTCCACCTGCCTCTCAAGAAGATTGAAATAAATAATTATACAATTTGGCATTGCAAGGCCATAGTGTGTTTGTGTGCGATAGAATACTGTACAGTAGCGATCAGGAGCTTTTGCTAGTCAGGCTCTTTGAATGGTGGCAGGCGCAGCAGTGCAGGTGTGACTCCACGGGAACACAGCTCAGTCAGCCACACAGCCAGCGTCCTGGGGCCTCGTTCATCAAACTTGAGTGCACACAGAATGTGCCTTAATCATGCATATGCTAGCTGTAGTAATAAAGGCAGATATTAAAAATGAACGTTGCCGTATTCTCGAAGCTTTGGCTGTGCATACCCACATTTGATGGTAAAACTAGTTGTGGTACCATGCAACTGATCTATTCAAAATTTAGTTTTTTATTGTAAATGCAATTGCAAGTTTTTTAAATTTTAATTTATGGCTAGAAATGACAAAAACTAAATAATGATGTGATTTCAAACATGTGATGTCCTTAAGTGATTGTAGTCATGATTTGGTACAAAAGTATCTCCATGATCTCCGGTTCATCAACAGATGCGTGAGAAAAGTATTGGAATGTGTAAAAGCAGTGTTCCTCAAAGACAGGGATTTGCATACTTTTCCATCTACAGTGCATACGTTTAAGCAATTCAAGGAATCAGGAGGAAGCTGAACACCCACAATCTCAATCCCTCAGATGACGCTGCATCAAGACCAGTTATTTAACAATAGCTCATATAACAACATGGGCAAGGGATTACTTTGGCAAACCATTCACAAACACCACTTAAAACTTTACTGTACAAAGCATAAGCCTTTTAACTATGTCTGGAACCAGCGTCAACTTCTCTGGGCTAGGAGACATCTGGGATGGACCATTGCACAATGGAAACCCTGGTCTTATTTCAACCCTGGTCCAGAAGGCCCACTGCTCTAAACGCTTTAGTGTGTTCCCTGTTTTCAACACACCAGATCCAAATACTTAGATCATTATCAGCTCATTATTGAGTTAAAATGGTTGTGTTAAAGTAAGAAAAGCACTAAAATGTGCCGGGCATTGCGCCTCCAGGACCAGAGTTGGGAAACACTGCTCTGAACCAAAGATAAAAAGGACCATTGGAACTGTTATCAGCAAAACGTCCAAAGGCCAGGGTCTGTCATGGTGTGGGGTCAGTGTGTCAGTTCTCCTACTAAAGGTAACTTGCACTTGCTAAATGATGGTAATAATGCAGAAAGTACATTTAGATTTTATAACTGTGTATGCTGCTTTCAAGAAGACCTCTTTTCCTGGGACATCCATGCATTTTTCAACAAGACTATGAAAAACCGCTTACTGCATGCATTACAAAAGCAAGACTGCGGAAGAAGAAAGTTTGGGTACTGGATTGTCCTGCCAGCAGTCCTGGCCAGTCAGCAGTACAGATGCGTGGGGAATTTTGAAACAAAAAATATGAAATGACACATATCAATGCACAATGGATACCTTTCAGCCTTTCAGAGCATCCAAGTAATGTGTTCTGTAGAATCTGTGGCTAAGAAGAAAAAGGTTATCCAGATTGTTACTAGCATAAAGCCAGGATCCGTCATGGTGGTGTAATTGTGCTCATGGCACAGCATTTCCGAAAAAGGGTATATACATATATTGGAGCGATATTAGCGATATCTCATTCAGTGATATCCAAACCTACTTTTATCAGGACATCACAGAGTCATATTCTGCATGTGTTGAAACACCATGGCTGCATAATCAGAGATAGTGGGTGCTAGACTGGCCAGCCTGTAGTTCAGACCTTTCTCGCCTTGATAATGATAATTATGAAGTGCAAAATATGAAAACGAAGGCCCTGTGCCTTTACGTGCCAGAAGGTTTGTAAAGTAGAAAAATGGTCCAATAAAATCCACTTTTAAAACAAAATCAGTAGTGTGTTGCTAAACTGTTTTTAGTTTAAAGCAGGTAAAACTGAATTTGCCATTTTTGTGGGTTTGGGGTTTCTATGTCTAATTTATTCACACTTAAAGTAATCATATGGCTACAAGAAGCCCAAATTGTCGTTTCCAGTGATGGTACCATTGTTTTTGAAGTGTTCAGTAAAACAGTTTAATGTTTTGCATTTTGCTAGTCATTAAAGAACACACGTACATTCAAGAACCAGGCAAAGGATTCTCAACATTGTTATAAGAGCAGAAATTACTTTAAAAAGCTGACATTTAAGTATCCCTAAGGTTTAAAGCAGTTAAAGAGATGCTCTACTGTAATAATCCCTAGATACCTGGATTATTTGCTTGTTTGAGTAGTATGACAAGTTCCTTTTTTTGTGAAAGTCATGAATATTCTTATATATTACTCTTATAATAATGTATTTAACAGTATTATATACTGGGACAATTCTGCTCTTTATCTGATGTACATCTCCCCTGTGCTAGAATAGGAGGAAATAGAAAGCAGTATTACTAATTAATTACTAATAACTTAATTTAACCATGTTTATGCAATGGCTGTAGTAAAAGATGAGTGGCAGCCATTATTCATTAAGACCCGGTCCTAAGTTTTCGGTCCTTTTGTGACTTATACTCTCAGGTCTTTAATAACTATTTCCCTATAATAGAGCACATACTGTATGTACAGGTCTTCATTTAAGATCTAAAAAGACTGTCATGTCATGAAATTACATGGTAAAAAACAAACAAATTACGTTACGCATGAATTCGAAGTCAGTAAATTTGCATTTTGCCACCTCTGTAAGATTGACTTGAGCTTGACTTTGTCTTCTATTTAACATGAAAGATGCTGAAGTACTAGTCCATGCATTCATTACTTCATGTCTCAACAACTGCAATTCCCTTTTCTTCTGTCACTCTCCAGAAATACTGAACAGATTTCACTTTATGCAGAACTCCTAAGAAAATTCCTCTTACTCCCGCCAAGCAATCAGCGCATCAGCCCTATTCTCTATCAATTACCCCACATACTGCTCTGCTTGATTTAGTACAAATGTCTGTTGACTGCTCCTAGCCTATCTTCTTTCCTCAGTGCTCCATACACTCAGATCCTTTTGATGATGGTTTGTAAAGACACTGTTTAGTTATTATAAATGTATGTCAATCTATAGTAATTTGAGCATTGTACATTCAGATCTCCTTATTAATACATGGTACTGGGGAAAAGTAATTATGGCAGTAAGAGTGTTTGTAAACGTATAGTAAATCACAACAATAGATATTTGATTAATTGTGGTATAGTGATGTCCCGACTTTAAAAGGAGTGGTTAGGATGCTTAAACATAATGCTTCCAAACACTCATGAGCATTATAAAAGCTCAATATTGGAAACAAAATGTGTCATATTGTAGACTTAGCATTTAACTTAACTACATAAATATCCACCAGCTATTGGATGTGTATTTGATGATGATCAATGCTAAAATTGCTACAAAACTAAAATTGCATTATTTCTCCTGCTACCTGTTAAATGTCATGCCTGTGACAGCGTAAGAATGACCAAAAGAAAATATTGGCTGCACCTTTAACATATTATTTTGTTTAGCCTTGCTGTTTGCATCATGCATTATAGCTCTCTCATTAACCAGGGCTTTTCAGAAGACCCATTAAGGGTTTTAAGAATAGTCCTCGTTTCTTTCCTGGCTTTTATTGATTTATTTACCTCTTACTCATTCTCTGAGTGACTCTATGAATATGCATTGTTGGCCATTATGAAGAGAGACTTAATTGGAATAGTTAACAGTGTGGTGAGCAGACTGTCACCTCAATAAACATGAATCCATTGTGCCAGTCTGCGTTTTAGTCTTCTTTCTAACAGGAATTCAATTACAAGGACATTTTACTTGGACCATATATTCACATAAAAGCATAACCATAATCACACAACTGGCATTAATTGGAAAGTAATTGCAGAGTTTTTGCACCTGTGCAATGCTAAATTGTGTGCACTGTACTGGCACAGTGACCCATCATTTTTGGTTCATTTTCCCCCTCTTGTGTCAGGATGCCTTTCTTTTCTTGGGTGGCTGTTACGTTGAGGTAGCACGTTCACATTAATGTGTTCTGCCTGTGTCTCTCTTCCTCACCTGAGCACACAGCAGGGGTTTTCTGTCTCTTCTGATACACTGCACTGTCTCAGTATTGTTCTCTCTGTCCGATTTAAAGTCGTTATTTTGTATTATATAATCTTTTTCTCTTATATCTGTGGTCCGTGAGGGGTAAGAGGCTTTTAATCTGTCTTACTAAACATGAAGTCACTTAGCTTTGGGGAAAAAGGCAAGCCTTTGGATTTGTTTTGTTGTGGTCAATTGCAAGCTTCAGGGCTGTATTCAGTTCCCCTCCCTCCAATTTAACATGTATGGAAATGTATCAAAGAATCAAGGACATAATCACCGGCAGGATTCTCAAATTACAGGACAAAAGAGAACTGTGTGAAATTACATCCCTAAATATGGCCATACTTCTCCCTGGAAATCTTTCTAGATTGGCTGCATTATGTGGTCAGAGATATTACAATGGAGCGAAATGAGGCTACTGATGACGAGGGTGATTTAACATTTACCCTTCCACTTAGCTTTACCCTTAAGTCAATATGCTTTTTTTCCTGGGTGATAAAATGATCATGTTCATGAAAGACGTAGAGGATATTTCATAGTAAGAAGTCTGCCTTAAACGTTGTCACTGCTGTCCTAGAAAGTAATTGACAACCAGTAGCAGGATGCATACGTCCTGTAGCTTTGTGAAGGTAATTTAACTTAATTATAAAGTTATGTTGCTTTGTATGTGCTTATTTGTTTACGTAATTAAGTGACAAAATGATAACTAATAATAAAGATATTTCATGTATAATAGAACATGGAAACAGCTTTAACATGTGAACAGTGTGTCAAAGTTTTCTCTTTAAGCCTGCATATACATCCCTGTTCTCCCTTTTCCCCAATTTAGAATAGGCCACGCTTCATTTCATAGAAGCACTAAAAATAAACCATGGTCTTGAACTTGAATAGGGAGGATCTGGTGTCCAGACCAAAGCTCTCTGCGGGCTGAGATTAAAGACGGGGGGCTGGGAGTGTGGCTCTCGAAGCAGATCGTCATGGTCAACCTGCGCCCGCTCACTCTGACAGCACAGAGTGAAGCAGGGCCAGCCACCATCACCTGTCAATCAGCAACCATGATTTATGAGCTGCCGTACTTAAACCATTAGCTCTGCCTCACAGCTGAGCAAGCTCCACAGGAAGGAGAGCCCCTGGTGTGTTTGTGTATGTTGGAATTATAGGAAGCTGTAATGCATAGCCATAAATGAGCTGACTGTGGTGTGCAGTGATCAAAAGCTACTGCTCGGATTCACTTGTTTTCTGATGTGTGGGATACGCTCTTCCCTTTTCCAATCAGAAGTATTATTAGTAGGGTTCTTATTTCAAGTTCTAATCAGTGGGTTGGTGATGGACAGATGGAAAGCTGGAGAGACTTCAGAGAATGTTCTTATTTTTTCGCTACTTTATAGTTGATGGTTCTAGTTTCTGGAAAGTTTTTACAAAATGCCAGACTTTTGGATTATATCTGAACATACTACCACCCATCTGAAATCTTAGTAGTAAGTAGTTGTGTGTGTGTGTGCATATATATATATATATATATATATATATACATACACCCTCGCCAAAGACTGCAATGTTGTCATCCCACACTGTCATCGAGTGACTCAGAATGGCAGCAGGTCCTATTGTCTTGGTGGAGACGACCAACAAATCCGTGTGTGGAGGCACCATGATCACTGCAGAGATGAATGTTTTGTTGTCACATGTCACTCCAGCTCCACCTCTGCGACAAAAAATCTTGAGGAACTGTGAGAGAATATTTAAGCTGCTTGAGATGGATTGTTGCAGGACACCATTAGCCTCTCCAACTTCATAAGTTGCGTTAGCAAACATGTTGTGCAATGCCATACTGTGAGAGACTACTTCATTTCTGTATGTGTAGCTCAATAAATATTCCCCACATCAGTCTAAATTTATCATAATTTATTGTTCCTGGTAACCTTTATCTTCCTTCCGAATAGCACTGCGACCTGACATTTCCTTCTGGGTTCAACTATTCTTTTGATGATGAGTGTAAATTGTTGAATTGCCTCCTAGTATGCATATCCAGTAGTGCTAGAGACCTCACTATTACAGAATCCAGATCCTCTAGAAATAAAGTATAAGCCAGCATTAGTATTAAATCAAATAGTTATGTCTGTAAAAAAGTGCCATTATCTTGATGATAAACACTGGTTCAGTGGTAAAGTGCTGCTTGTGCTACTAACGTATCTGTTTCAGTTCTAAAAACTTTTAAATAAAGAACAATGGATTTAAATAAAACTTTTTAGCATATGGAAATGTTGCTGGAGACAGATGGACAGAACTCCTGCTGTTCATCCAGTTGTGCCTGTTTATTTCTTTATTAGTGGTTGCACCAAGTGTTTCGGCAAAGCTTTTCTAATCTTTGTCTGTCTGTGTCAGATTTCATGTCTAACACTGCCTCACACTTAATCAGAAGTACTAGAAGTATACCAGAAAATGTTAATATGCTTTCGTTATAAGTGTAGGAATGTAATGTTTTTGAAAAGTTAAGTATGTACAGATAGCACAGCCTGTTAATACAGGTCTCTGATCTTGGATTACTGATACTGATTCATTTCTGTACTGCTGACCTCAGCAATAAAAGACTAAAATCATTTAATCAAACACGTTTAGCAGACATCCAAGAATGTTGTTTTTCTCTAACGTTTGCTAGTACGCTTTGTTTAAGGATCAACATTTTATGCTAGCCTTGAGTAGTAAGGTAGCGTTTAAGCTTAACAGAGGCCTAAAACATCTAGCTGTGGTCTGGGTTTTAACCAAACACTTGCTCTGAGTGGTCTGAGTTTTAACCAAACACTTGCTCTGACCATTCTGAAGTTAAATATGTTCTGTGTCTTAGAGCACTCTCGCTCACATTCACAGCCAGTTCCTGCTGATTGTGGAGGCCTTAGCAGAGTTCTGGGCAGTGCTGGATGAGTTCGATGAGCACACTTGGGTGCTAGAACCTGAAAAACCCACCAGAGCAGACTCCATGAGGAGGATCGCCATTGGTAAACTCTGCCATCCTCAATGCTTTCCTCTCTGTGGTTTCCTACTTATGTAAAATATTACAGCAGCTGAGCTCTGGCTCTGTGTCCCTAGCAAACAATGTCTCCATAAAGCTCGAGATTGACCCCCGACACCCCAAGATGTTGCCGGAGTGCTGCCTGCTTGGAGCTGAGCACGGTGAGTATTTTCATATGTGCGAATCTACCTAACATGAATTTATATCCAGAGTGTACCTTCCCTGTGTGTTATACTGCATTTCACAGATGAGAAATCCATATCTGTCAACTGCATTTATCCCCTTGTTTTTCAATTACCTCGCTTCATAGGTGTACATCTCATAAAGGTTTTATTACATTTAACACAAGATCGCTACAGTAGGATTGGCCATGCTGACAAGCTACAATATGTTTGCAGTATAATGTCCTTCTAGATTCAGAGAGAGATTTTGCTGGAATTGAGGTCAGTTGGCACTATTTAAGCCTCTGTGATTGTTTCTTTAAATCCAAGGTCATGCTTGGCTAACAATGGCACACAGAACATATTGTTGGTTGCCTAGCAATGTTATTCATTGATATTAAATCCACACTTCAATAGTCAAGACAGTGGCAGACGCGGACCCTCCGAGCGAGGGGTCAGACAGAAATATTGCTTTTTGCATTTACAAATGACAAACAGAGGGAGCGGCTATCACATTCCTCCCAGATTGATCTCTCAGGGTGGAACAGCAATGATGAGCACGTTTTATGTGAATTATTTGAATATTTCCCTCTCCGTCAGCCTGTTTGTCACAGTAGGAAATTCCTGGCTCTGCTGCTGCTCCGCCGTGGCATTTCTAAGCGCGAGTAAAGATTAGTAGTAAGAAATGACATGGCTGTGCATTGTCTGTCAGTGCACTACAATCAGGTGACGGGCACTGAATGAGAGATGAGGTGCAGTTAATTGAAACTGCTTTGGTACATTAGGAGGCGAGCACAGGTCTTGCCTTCATATAGAACACTCCCTCCGGCTTGTTTTGCTAGCTCTCTGCTTGATTGATGTGATTTGTTTTGCTTGTTTGTAGTTAATAGTATGATACACAACTAAATATATTTGCAGTTATAAAACAATATGAGTAGTACATTAGTAGTATCTCGTGGCGAACAAGCTACAGTGCACTTATTATTCTGTTGCTTGTGCCTTGCAGTGGTCACGCCCCTGAGGAATAAGCTAAACGCTAACATGCATTTATGGTAAGGAGATTGTAATTACTGCCTTCTTTGTCCTAAAAAATCTACACAAAATCAATTCTTAGTATTTAGCAAACACATACACAGGCTAACAGATTTCTATGTGTGGATGTCTGTAATGTATGACAATGTGAAATGAATCATACCCTATACAGCGTGCCTTGACCATAACATTGGTTTGCACAGTGACATGTGGCCTTTTTTTGGGTGCTAATCACTGAATTGAATTCATTTTACTACCACATCTTTGTTTGCATGTGTTTAATTAGTGCATGCAGGTCTTATTTGTCCTCTTCTCTCAGGAACCCTGACTGCAGTGTCCTACAGAATATGAAGGATGTTCTGGAGATAGAATTCCCGTCGCCTGCCACCCACGAAAAATCTGTACGTTGCATATTTTCATGTCACACACCGCCACTTATAATTAGTTGCACAGTGCAATCACATTTGAGGTTTGGAAGACACCACCACCCCCCTCCTTCTTTTTTTTTTTTTATCATCGGTAGAGGTGGATACAGATTTCCTTTAATTGGGTTGTTTACAGATAAGATCATTACAATAACAAAGGTGGCAGAATCCTCAGCACTATCAAGAGCTGTTTAATCATAGATCCACAATTTATCTTTTTTCCCGTGTTTGC
Source organism: Prochilodus magdalenae (assembly GCA_024036415.1). Lineage (NCBI taxonomy): Eukaryota > Metazoa > Chordata > Actinopteri > Characiformes > Prochilodontidae > Prochilodus > Prochilodus magdalenae. The sequence continues at coordinate 276,426 of JAMWET010001399.1, read as the reverse complement.
GTGTGTGACGGCTGGCGGGTTGAAAGGGCGCCGTGTTTATTTGCAGTCTGCACCACTGATTAATGCTTGGCCGTCATTAACATTCTGAAGAGCGAAAAGTTTACTTGACCAGATGTTTAAATTTTACCTGCCATCCTTTTAATGGATTGCTTGGAAAAAAAGCCTCTAATTATCTGAAAAGCAATATGCAAACAGAGCGTGGAGTGGAGGGGAGTAGAGAGGAAGAGAGCAGAAAAAGGGGGTATGGGGGAAGATGTATGAAGGCTCTCCAGTCTCAGTTTGGCATCTTGCTAAGAAGGAGGAGGATTCTGTGAAGTGGGGGTCAAGTACACACAGGGTTGATAAGCCCACCTGAGTCTTCTCGCCCTGTGGAAACAAATATGAACCTCCATGCATTACAGCTCCTGAGATAGCAGGAAAAGAGGGATGAGAGTTTGGAGGAAAGGCTGACAAGTAGATGTACAGAAGGTTTTTTTTTATTTTTGTTCTCAGTCTAAACAGTTTTAAGAAACCGGTTCAGTTAAAAGTCAAAATTGGCTGAAAAAACAAATCTGTTGTATGATGCAGCTGTCTGTTACCATCTTACATATTTGACGTTCCTGGTTTTGTATCAGAGTTTCAGTGTGGAGTGTGGCATCTGCTATGCTTATCGCCTGGATTCGGCTATCCCAGATCAGGTCTGCAATGACCCACGCTGTGGGCAGCCATTTCATCAGGCCTGTCTCTATGAGGTGAATAGATATAGCCATTCATAAAATGCATCATCTTGCAGTTTTCAGTTTACAATGGTCTGAAATGACACAACTAAATTTGAACCCGTTGTGGCCAAATACTGAGTTCACCTTTTATCATTACAGTGGCTGAGAGGTTTGCCCACCAGTCGCCAGAGCTTTAACGTTGTGTTTGGAGAATGTCCCTACTGCAGCAAGGTAATGGCCCCTAATGGCCCTTTTCGACTCTATTACTCAGCAGCCAGCATTTGAAACAAATTCATTTATTTGAAATTGTTGTCTTATAAATAGACTTGTGCATGTATCTTCAAACAGTAATACTTATCTAAACATTTCTTTCAGCCTATCACAGTGAAAATGGCCATTCAGAAACAATGACGTGCAAGTGGCTTTTTTTTTTTTTTTTTTTTTAACCAGAATCATAGGAAATAGTTATTGATCCTGTAATGTCAGTGGTACACACAAATTTTTTAAAAGGCTGTTGCCACGACTAGCAAAAGGAGGAGCGCCACAATGACAAGACCTGCATATGTTTTAAGGCTCCAGTGTGTATGCTCTTTTTCTAAAAGATTTACGTTATCAAGCCTGTATGGGTGGTCTGTGTAATCATAAGCACATCCAGTCCATTGCTGCCCATTCCAGTCAACATCCTCTTCTCTGGGACTTGTGCAGTAGTCATCCCACGAGTGGCAGTTTCTTCCTCTGTAGTCACCGTCGTCAGGCATGAACCTGGGACGAAACTCTAGATCACTCTGTCGTTTTCTTGTGGCCAGCCAGGCCTCATCTGTTCCTTTGACTTCATGTACTGGAACTGACTTCTTCACCAAAATAAAGATGTATTGGGTATAAAGGGTGCCTTTTCAAGCATTCAAACAGCAAGTAAAACTAATCTGTATATTTGTCTCATTTATTTATCTTTAACTGGCCCTGTGTGCCATATAGATGGTGACACACAGCATTTCCATATTATTAAAACTTTTTTACTTTCTAATGGTGTTAGTGGGATGAATTACTTGTTTGTGTTTTTTCTTTGTGTCGTCTTCTGATTTGCCATAACCTCTGTGTGGCCAAAAGTCATCTTCATCACTGGCCACAGGTTTAAATTTTGCAGGTTCTTTAACTGTGGTTATTGCTTTCCATGGTTCCTATGGTAAACATAAGGAAGCTCACACATTGGTTAACCATTTAATCTTAATGAAATAAATGAAATTAATTTTATCCATTACCTGCTCAACAGTTTTAGCCCCCCCCTGGATTCTGTAGCGAACTTTGGCTGGTATGGACTTTGGTGTAGCCCGGTTTCCATCTTTATCCTCAATCACTGGCTTTGGTTTGGTTGATCTTCCCGAACTTGGGTTCTTTTAGGGAAAAATTGCAATCGGGGAAAATATCATTTGGAGTATGCCAGGGGCTGCGCAGCGAACTTCAGAGAAATCGGCATAAACTGCAAGCCTGATAACGCCACACGAGCAGGAGCCTTTGCTCTTGTGAGTAAGCTCTCTCTCCTATTGTGCTCTCACCCTGACCTGGATCCTGAGAGTAGAGGACCTCTCCTGATTAATGATACTCAGCGTTCTCCCTGAGGTGGCAACACTCCAAACTAAATTTGGCCACAGATCACTGCTGAGGTCAGGTGTAGGCAAAATAAACTCCATGAGCGTTGGAGTGGCGTTAGAAGCTGCATACCTCTCTTGGCCTGACGCTGTTACAGGAGAGTCGAGACACGAGGGTGACATTGATGGTGTTGTTTTAAATTTTATTCAAAGGAACTGGAGCTTGACCCTCCAAAAGGAGATGAACAGAAACCACTGAGAAAATATTACTACAAAGAAAAGGAGGGATTCAAATCTTAATGCCCGTAGTGTTGACACTGATCTTTTCCATCTGTGCAGGAGGTCTGGCCAAGGTCAGAAAGAGAAAGAACCTCATTGAGTTGAGTTAGCTGTATTCACTGGCTCCCTACATGTGAGAGTTCTCAGGGTGTACAGTATGTGGACAGTATAGTGTCTTTGGGAATTCATCTGAAATCTTTCTATGGCAGAAGGAATTTCACCTACCAAGAATGACGAAGGCATGTAGGCATCAGGACAGGATCTAACATGTAGCACTGATGTATTCAACATGATGTTAAACATACTGGAGTGAAAATTGCTTAAACAGTGCCAGTCTCCAGCTTATGCCCTCCCTCACTAATTTAAATAACATGCTTATAAATTTTTCAATAACATTTTCATACTACATATTTAAAGTGCCCATTAATACGAACCTCAGTCCAAAAATCAAGACCTGTGCTGTAAATGGCTGTGACATCAAGACACAATAAGCCAGTAATTTTCACTACATTTTGTACCTTTTTACATATCCTTCTGAAACTTCAACACTGAGACCTATCTTTTTAACCATGGATCAAACCACTGGACAGTTCTACATGGAAATGAGAGGCAAAGGAAAAAATCCACTGTAATTCTAACTAGTGATCTCTTGGCCTCAGTAAAATGTGTGTATTCAACAGCTTTAAATTGGTCTGCTTGTGCTTTCACAGAGTTCAGTGGTTCAAGTTAGCTGTGATCGGTGGTAAAGTGATTCATACAGAATGAAGGCCTCCACTCCAGACCTCTTGACGGGCAATGAGCCCTTCGGCAGGGTCAGCAGAGGTTAACCTATGACACCCAGTCAAGATTCACCGCCTCATTTACCCATACAGAGGGAAAAAAGCACCATTCCTGCTTCTTCCCACCATAATTCTGTATTTCAAAGAATTGGGTAGAGTATAGCAATGTTTGGAGCTGTTTAATGCACAATGCACATACATCTGTTGAAATGCAATTTCCAACCTTTATATGATAACAATAAATAAGGGGGGTTTAATTAAATGGCTCTCTTACAGTTCTAACGCTGCAGTGAGCTGTAGCTCCAGACCCCAGGCTTTAGACAGCTCTGAGACTGTCACCACTCCGTAAATCTCTACTCTACTACACCTCGGTGGCAGCTAGCAGGCCTGCGCTGCCTGCTGGATTCTGTGCTGCTCAGTGCAGGAGTGGGAGTCAGCATGCATGGGAAGAGGTCAGTGGAGGGTTCTCAAACCTGAGCATCTCCTGCCTTCTCCCAGACAGATAAATCTGCCGCAGCCCACAGACTGCTCTACATGCTCCAGCCCCTGCTCATATGGTCCTTATTAAGGCAGGAGCACTTGCAGGCCAAAGCATTTCACACTCACCCTGTTCACGGCCGGGATGGCTGTCTCCACTGCTCTCGGCCTAGTGAGGTCCAGAGGGCCCCAAGGACCAGCTCCAAACAGGACCGTCCTTAGGGCCTGGTAGTCTGGCTTCTCATTGTATCCAAGGGCCTTAACACTGAGCAGGAACCTGGCTACTTCTTCTGAAAAAAAATTCAAAGGAGAAAATGTGGCTGGAGAAGCATTCAAGCTTCACCTTGTTGTTGTCATTTTTTTACCCAGCAATGATCACAAACCTTGTTACAGCAACTTTAAATGTTTGGCTAGTAGACCAAGACTTTGTAAATATTCTATGCCAATTTTCACAGCTGACAATCATTTGCACATAACAATACAGACCACCATGCGGTAGAATGGAACAAGCTAAAGACACAGTATAAACCTTTGCTCTCTAACACACCACAGCTGTGAGTTACTCAACTGCCTTATCCTTCTGGGTTGCCAGGGTGCTGGATCCCAGCACCCATTGGGCGGAAGGCTGGAAACACCCTGGACAGGCCAGCAATCCATTGCAAGGCAGACACACACAACTACACATTCACACTTACATTGAGAGGCAATTTAGCATCTCCAATTCACCTGACTGCACGTCTTTGGACGGTGGGAGAAAACCGGAGCACCCGGAGAAACCCGCACAGACACAGAGAGAACATGCAGAAAGGACCACCTGTGCATCAGCAAAACTACAATTTCTCTCCACTGCAACAACAAGCATCATACCAACATACAGACTCTGACAAGAACACAACAGTGAATGAACCTCACTATTCAGTCATGCACACAAATGTGCATCTAATATGGCTCCTTTCTATTCTTCACTGTAATAAATAAGCTGCCTGCAGCACTAGGCCAATATGCAGCATCTTTGTGGCAGTCTAACTGAATGTATTTCACATGCACGGCATTGATGCATGTTCTAAGCCTTATCTTTCTGGTCCAGCTGCAGCCAGCCTCTCAAGGTTGGGGGGAATAGGACCTCATCATAATCATAGATCACAAAGCCTCTTTTCAGGGGACATGCGTGCCCTCTCGCTCTGTGCGAGGGGTAAAGATAATACAGGGCTGCTATGGTCTGCTGATGGAAGAGAGGCAGGGTGGCTCGGTCTCTCATCCACCCCTTGTTGATCATAGCAAGTGGTCTCTGCACGCAGACACACACACATGCACACTCACTTGTTCACTCTCTCTTACCTGTGGTGAAGCCAGAAGCAGACATTTGTATGACTGAGTTCGGCAGGTCTGCAATTAGCCTTAGGTCGAACAGAGAAGAGGGAGACGTTAGCCAATAATTTACTCCTATAAAAGTTTAAAACTTTTTACTACAAGACCTTTGATAAAGTGAAAGTGTGAAACTCAAGCCATGAGACCACAAGATGCTGTTGATCAGTGCTTTTTTCCTAACTAATAGTTTAGACTCAATTGCACTGTCACCGGGGGTTCTCTTATTGAGTGGAAAATTCAAGCCTAGATTTTTTTGTACTATTTGCTCAAATACAATGTGTCTCTCAGAAGTTATGTCTCAAAAGGCATTGCCATTTTCCAGGCAATAAAGTCCTCCACATCTCTTGCCAACTACACCTTTGATACTTTAACGAAGCAGTTCAGGGAATACTTTGGGCTGAATAACCACAGACAGCTGTAAGCCTCTGATCAGCAGCCATTACACACAGTAGAGTGCTGTTTCTGGGCCTGTGGTGGGTTGGATGGGGGGGAAGGGAGAGGTTGCGTACTTGGCCTTGGCCTCCTGGACCTGCGCTGGATTCCTGAGCACTGAGAGCCAGGGCAGAGTTCCACATTGCCAATGGAGCAGGCAGTAGCCCAGTACTTCCAGGTCCCCTCGTCTGGACGGGGCTGTAGGGGGATAGAGAGTGGGGAGGAGCAAGGAGGGAGAGGGTAAGGAGATAAATAAAAGCGGGGAGGGGGGGTTGGTAGGATAAGGAGAATAAGAGAGAGATGAATACCTGGCAGGAAAGAGAGTTAAAAAAGAATCTTTTGATTAAATGGCCTGTCCATTGGCCACTGAAATATGCCCTTATGAAAAAGACAGAGAGGGGAATACTGATGGAGAGGAGTGTTTTGTTTTTTCAGCTGGTGCTCTGGCCTGTCTCATAGACAAACAGGGCCCTTCTGAGAGAGGCTGCCATTTGAAAGAGGGGGTCAGTTTAACCCTCCCCGCCTCCGCCCCCCACCCGGCCATCCACTTACGCCACACACACCTCTAACGCCTCTCTTTCTCCCCCTCCCCACCTCCAACTCGTCTGGCCTGGCGGTTCGTCCCAGGAACCCGATACTCACGGCCTCTGACATGATCCAGACAGCCCATGGCCCGGCCCGACACTTTCTCCGCCAGAGAGCCAGGCAGTAAAACAAAGAAATAAATGTCTGAGGCCAAATTGTTCCCACATGTTACTGGATTCCGTGGGGTCTGTGCTGGCCTTAAGAGGAGACCCAGAGATCAGTGTGTGTGTGTGTGTGTGTGTGTGTGTGTGTGTGTGTGTGTGTGTGTGTGTGTGTGCACATAGGACCCCAACTTCAGCTGCAGCACATTACACAACTGCCATCTAGTGTAAACACACTTCTTCACACACATGCACAAAAAAAGAGCTTTACCAACCATTTCTCTCCCACTTCCATTCCCAAAAGACAGGAGGAGTGGAAGATACTACCTCTTCATCTTTCAGAAGCCTTATTTATTTGATCTCACAGATCAGGTGATCAGCATCTGCCTTTAGCCTGAGCTAAAGTTTTGTTCATTTGACCATGTGCGCTACATGCAGGATCAATACAACTGCTCTTGCAGAAGAGAAGAGTCCTAGGAACAACTTCCACATTTGAAGTAAATCTATCCACAGCTTTAGTGGTACCTTCGCTGCACAACAAAACTAAACTATTACCATGCAACCATGTAACATGGGCTGACTTCAACTGTCTAAGGGCAAAAACTAATATTTTGGTAACTTTATATTTGGCAAAATTCAAGATGATATCATTATGATGTACAGTCGTATGCAAAGGTTTAGACATCCTTAATAAGATTTCACTTTGTTACTTTGCTAAGTGAGATAGAAGTATACATCCTCTACACATAGCCCACTTCTGCATATTTAAAGTCACAATAAAAGCAATATGGTTGTTTATGCCACTTTTTATTTTATTTTATTTGTTTTCCCAATACAATAATATTTACATTCGTACCATGTGGGAAATGGGTTAGCTTATGTCCACTTAGAAAAACAACAAAACATTTACCCGTGGGCAATTGAAAACTTTTGCATAAGACCATACTGCCTAGAATTATCTACCACATCTAAAATTAGTAAATTATTGTTCTTTATACTATAACTTCACTGTTTCACCAAACTTGGTCAAATGTGTGAGTTAACATCACATTAAGCAGGTCCCTTCTAGCTTGATTTCATCAATAAGGGTAAATTAAAGCACATCGTCTGTTCGTGCCTGGAGAGTTTATCAACTCAATACTGTAACTGCAGTCCATCTCCTGAGAAATTACCTATTGACTGCATTCATCAAAGGGGAAAATCTCAGCCTAAATCCATGGCTGCCATTGATCTCGCCATGCCCATTAGGCGCTCCTGCCCGTTAGCCAATCTCACAGCCAGGCCCAACAGGCCATGCATTTATAGCTTTCTCCCTTACAACACTGTAATTTAACAAACACAAAATTAGTTTTACCTCAAAAGTCTTGATACAATGCAATGACCTTGGACAAAAAACATTATTAGCAACAAATATAGTGGGTCTCCTTTTCTGAACCACGTGGGCCTACACACAGAGATACTGGCCTTAAGTGCATAAAACACAGCACTTACGTTATTAGCACTTCATATGGCTTTGTGAGAGGGGAAGGGGGCTGGCTGGGCAGGTCTGACACCGATTCGGTTTAAAAATGAGGATCCACGAGAACCGCGCATTCCAGGCCAGACACAACACCTTCCATCAATGTGAGGCTGTTGTTCATAATTATGGCCCATTGTTATTCAAATTACCTAAAGTGCTGTGTCAAACTCTTGAACCTCTCCTTCTGAATTTCAGCCATTTCTCTTCAACCCTACAGGTGATAATTAGGCCTTTAGCACAGAGTTCAGCGGGAAGCAGAGTGCCTGTCTCCGCGCTCCTCACCATGGTAACACATCAACATCTACACGGGGTGCTAGGGGCCACAAGGAAAGGAACACTCCACAATCTGCATTCATCTACGGGGGCGACTCGATGCTAACGACCTACACAACAGCTGTCAGCTTCCACAGCCCGGACGAGCAGACGTCCACTACTGTGGCATCGGTTCTGCTCATGGATGGCCATGACAGTGGCAAAACAAGGTTTGTCACTTCTATGCTACTTTGAGATGAGGCTAGCAAGTGCACTTGTGTCAGTGCGTAGGCACTCTTCTCTCGCGCTCATTACTTAATACATGCTCATGTGTTATCATGACCCAGGACTACAACACACTGCTTTATGCAGTGAGATTTATGCACCGTGGATGCCTATACATCTCAGGGGCAGGGAGATGGAATGAGGACCATATGTAAAACCCTGCACATGAGTAAGGTAACAAACAACAGTAAGAACATGAGGACAGACCTTTGTCTGAACCTCGCTGTGATTTACTTTAATACTTATCAGACGTCATGTATTTTGTGTCGACACCTTAACTACAAGGGATCGAGAATGTCTTGTTTCTGAACCAGAATACTTTGTACTCATTATTTGATGTAAGCCATGTTCCAATATATGCCATCCCCATTTACATCATCCAGGTGCATGTTTCAAGGTACAGACACTATTTATGATATATACTCCAAATACTGTATATGGTATACTATACTGACTTTAGTTTAGATCTTTCATCAACATATCTCCACCACTTAGTTATATTAAAATTGACATTTGTACAATTATACTTATTGCTGACTAAGCATCCTATTTTGCTATTCATATACGGGGACAACTGACAGCTATTAGCAAGAAACATGGCTATTAGCAAGATTTAGCCTGGCATGGATTTAGTATTGAACCTCTGTAGTGCCTGCACTATTTTGCAGACGAAGATATTGGCTTTGAGTCCCAGTCTAACAAAACATCAAAGCTTTAATTAATGGTTAATGCATACAAGATGCAGGTTATGACTTCAACTATTTAGGGAATTGTTGAATTAAGTCTGGCCAGGTAGACATGGACAAAGCGATCAATATCCAATAAAAAGACTGTATGCAATTTACAAGTTAATGTGTTTCCAATATCCTGACCTAGAGTTAAGAGCATGATATGCTGGGTGGAATCTATATACACTGGCCTTGCTATAGGGAGAATTGCACACATCACAAATTCATACAAGCATTCAAGCAGAGGAAAAAGGACACAAATCTTAAAAAGTCTTCTCTTAATGCCAAGTCATTTGAGGCAGTTAAAGACTGTAACAGATAATTGTGAGTAATTCACATTTTGCACTCACAATACAGCCTTTCCATGAATGAATGATACCATAAATGTAGCTTTACCTAAGCCTTTGTGAGCATCAATGCTTGTATACTCAATAGTTCCATTGTGTCCTTTCTTTGGGTTCTCTTTGTACTCTTTGTGCTCTCCGTTAGGACAGTATCTGTATGACAGGCCGTAGTCAGCCAAGTATACCTGTAGGAGATAAAATAATGATAGGTCATCTCACAAGCCAAACTCCTCTGAAGCATAGTTTCTACATCATACGTTACATAGTGACACTTAGCATAGTCTGGTGAGTCAGTGAGACTTCTGACAAATAAGTGGAAAAAGACAAAAAAGGAAAGAAACTACAAGCGATACATACAGTAAATCAGTTAAATACATTTGCACTAAAATTAGTATTCTAGAGTTACACGTGTGCTATATGTGCAATACTATAATTTTTTGGGGGGATCCATGTTGATTTGTGGACACACTAATCAAAACAAGAATGAACTAACCTTGCCTGGGTCTCTGTGGCCCAGTAAGAGATTGGAACCCTTAATGTCAGCATGGACGTATTCGTTGTCATGAATATATTCCAGCACGTCCAGCTGTTGAGGGCAAAGTGGCAGAGGCTAAGGTTAACAGATGAATAATTTAACCAGCTCATAACGACCCTCCATAATGACTGCTGACAGAAGGCAGGTATGCTAACAGTGTTTAGGGTGGATTCAAGGGCTATTCAATAGGTCATCTTCAAGATTTTATGTTCTAATGAAAATGTTAATAGTATCAAGCTCGTATGGCCTGAAGCTTAATAGCGTAATAATGTACTTTCAAAGAGATTTTGTGATGGATCATGCTGATTTTTAGTAACTCAAAGAGGAATGAGGAATTTTACATGTACAAGACCTCCAAAACATTAGGCAATAATACAGCAAACACTACGAACACTCCATTATAAGGAAAATGTTTGGCAGTTTAGTCACTTCTAATAACTAGGATGAATGAAGAAACCATACTCGTACAGTACAGAAGCCAAATGAACACACTTAAACAGAGCATACTAAACACAAACTAGGCTCTGGGAGAGCATGTAACATTTCTATTCTCTTGCATCCAGCCCTGATGAATCCTTATACTGAAGATGACTCACCATGAGGCAACCCAACTGCAACACTGTCTGCTTCTTCAGTTGTCCACCATTTTCCACAATCACTTTCTGCAGGTCAGTACCCAGGCGATCCATTACCATGAACCTGTATCTATCGCCAGACACAACAAATAAGTGCTTTGTTAAACTGTCTAGAGCTTTACTATTACCATTTTACACCAATGAAACAAAGCAGAATCATACCTTGTTCCGTTATATTCAGAGAGTCCGGAGCCCCAGTAGGTTGGGATACCCAAAAAATCAAGCCTTTTGTTCCTTTTCCATTTGTTTACTGAAATATAAGGCAATATATATATATAATATAATCAATAGGCATCAACAGATTACAGATTTCATATATCGAGAAATAGTTCTATTTCAGTGAGACAGCCCTAAGCACATGCACGAACAAGCACACACATACGGCTACCTATGTAACCATGAGGGAAATCTGTCCTGACTGGCAGTGCACCAGACTGGCAGGTGGGCAGAGGCTCTTTGGAGAAAGCAGCATCTTTATCTGCAATTTGGTCACTCTTTCTGAATTAGAGCTAAAACAAGCTGGGATTGCACTAACGACCACAGAGGTGCATGTTTGCTTTGGCTTATTAATTCGTCCAGCCAGGCTAATTTACATCCACAGCCTCTTCATCAGTGACATGTACTCCAAGTGTGAGAACTCTCAGATGAAGATAAGTGGTCTGCAGCACTTTCATTTAACACCACTCCCAAGTGTGGATTTCTTCCGTTCTCCATTTCGCTACAGCAAAAGGCTATGGCTTTGCATGGGGCTTGTCTGTAACACAACTGTCTTGAGTTATATTTCAAATATGTCAGTGTAACCCAGTACTCAACAAATTCACAGATTTACAGTTACTTACTACTTTCGAGTTTTGCTGCTCTTTGATAAAACTTCAGCTCTGAGAACAGAGATCCATTTTCACGAAATTCCTGAAGATAAAGACTTGTTATTATAAGCAAATTAATTAAAGTAAGATACAGGAAAGTCAAAGAAAAAAATCAGTGATCCATGCAGAGACACAAGGTGCAGTACAATCTCAGCGGCGGCGAAAAAAACATGTTTAGGCTAGTGCAGGCTACATGACACATTTTGGAATAAAGGAACGAAGAGTCCTGGAACGCAGTGTGTAGAAATCAAAGAGGGCTGTGTTACACAATGCTAAAAGCTACAGTTGTGGGTCATTGGTTGCTAATGTTTATTAAATGGCTCTCATGATGTAACTACAGCACATTATATGTTATATGGCTTGTTAGTACAATTTCTCAAAAAAAAAAAAGACCACAAGGCTCAATACTTACAACTTTTATCACATAATTAGTATCCTCTTGTACAGGTGCATCCACACAATCCGAAGCTGAGGCACAAGAGATCAAGAGAGAATAAGGAACCCAGCACCAGCGTCAGGGTTACAGGGGACAGGTTTTTCAAAATTTCTGGTAATAAATAAGGTTTTGGCTTAAGATGTATTTCAATCCATGTATTTAAATCAATTCATGGCAAAGGGGTACATGCAGGGTGTTGTGAGGCAAAATAGACCTTAAAGAGAATGTGCTTTCTTTGTTTTAAGATTTATGATGAGTGTTTCATTGTCATCTATGTTACATACAAACTCTCAAAAGACGTGTAGGTTCATTCATGGCTTTGGATAGTACTGTAAATAAAAATGGCTATATATGTGTTGCAAGCGTTGTGACCCCTTCTTATAAGTTTCTCTATAATGACCCACATTACTTTAAATCCCTCTCAATGACTCAGTTTACATCTCAAGGACTGAATTATTTAGAAATTTTGGAAAATTAGTGGAATTCCCCTTTAATGTATGACTGACATCTAACTAGGAAAGACTGTGCAAGGTTTCACTTTTGTTATGCACCACAGAACATCAGGAACCCAGCTGGACCGGGCTACCTGTCACCAATAGGGGACATTCGGCAACCACCCGGCCCCTGTTACATGATTGTAGGTGTGGAGATGCATGAAAGTTACAAGGAACGTTATAAATAACAGTCACAGCCGGTTAAAAAGCTCGTTAATAATAATAGAGACGTTACCTAAATAAATCACTCCGAATCCGCCTTTCCCAATGATACTGCCAAGGCGCCATTTCTTCTTTTCTGTATCTGTCAAAATCCAGTTGTCGGGGAGCTGGCAAGCCAACGCCTTCTTCTTAGGAGCCATCACACTAAGCACAGGTCAGCCAGATTTATGTGGGATATCAACTAGCCGAGACGTTAAGAAAACAGCTATTAGTTCTGTTGGACAGTTGTATACACCGTTGTATGTAAAGTACGCTGTAATGTCTGCAACATGTATTTATTAAACCGACGCGACATACAAATCAAATCTGTTAAGAGCAAAACCGAAACAACATTTATTAGCTAGCTGGCTAGGTTAGCTGCGGTAGCTAACATGGATTGCTAATAATAGATAGGTGTGACACAATGCTAAATTCCTTTCAATTAACCATGTATGCAGGACAACCTGATCTTGCGAGTATATGAGAACACCCGGTTTCCCAAGCAGCATCTAATATGCAGGGGAGCTGATAAAGTCCAACGTAACATCGGCTTCTACGGATGTGTCAGACAGCCGAACATATGGAATTCTAACTTCCTCAAAGTTAGACACTCCCGCTGAACAGTTTGTATACAAACTACAACCAACTGCGCGCGCGGAGAAGCCGTCGAGTTTCCTCAACAACCAGTCATCGCAGTATAGAGGCGGGCTCTAGCTGTAACACAGGAAATCCCATAGGCTGAGTCGTTATCAATCACATGTGTTATAACCAATCAGGTTCGTGGTTTAGATTCCGCTCTCTAAAGCTGGCCTTGAAGTCATGGCTGGGTTCGTTTTAGATTTAGTCTGAGTGTTGGCTGTATGGTGAGCGGGTAACGTAAACGCTGCCGGACACATTTGTCTGCTTTTATTTTAGTTTGTAGACCTTAAACAGAGTCTTACTAAGAACCCACAAAGTTTTTTTTTTAAATAACCAACTTCTGAACTACAGCGTTTTCGCTGGAAATGAAAAGTTGTGAAGTGTCAATGTTTAAGAATGAGCTTATAGTAAGAAGGAAATCCAATAAGTGGCATCTTCTTTTGGGGGGTAACCAATAGACAAATGATCTGAAGTTCCTAGGCCTTCAGACTGTCACTCCAAATCCAGTTTTTGGCATATCTAGATTGCTTCCACATTGGTTTTGTCTGGACAGCAAAAAACATGAAATCCAATGTTTTAATGTAAATTGAAGCCTGGTTTTGACAGTGGTTTGAGAGGCTGTGTTCAAACTGCAGGCAGGTTGGATTTGTTTCTCAGACCTGATCTTTGGAGACAGTTGTCCGCACTGTTATCTGTAAGTGATCAAATCAAGATTTGTTTGATATTACCAACCTATCTGCATGCTGTGGTAAAGACATATGTGTCTGTGACTACGTAGCTACGCTAATGACAGATGTAGGGGAGATAATGGTGTGTAGTTTTGCCCTCCAAACAATCGCTCTAGCAAACCATATGGTTCCTAAATCTTTGGCGCTCTTCTTGAATCCCAGCATTTCCATCACACTGGATTGTTGCTGCGAGTGATCCAACAGACATATTTCAAAATCCGATTTGAGAGTGCTGAGCATCCAGACTGAGGTGCATCTGTAGAAATCTGATTGGAACAGTATTTCAAACCACGTTCAAATGTGGTTTGCCAAAATTTACGTGTCTTTCTTAGCTGTCCAGAGTATCGAAAATTAATCTGTATTCAGTCTAGAAAAAATCGGATTTGGGCTGGCAGTCGGAACATGCGATTCCAATGGGATTTTTACAGTCTCAGTCTGGACACTCGGATTGCTCAGGTGGGGTTTTAAAGTGTCCTTTGTTCCGCTTCCAACACAACAAACAAGGAGGATGTCAAATCCAGGGTAATGAAAGTGCAAGGATTTGACCATGCTGTTACAAAAGCAACCCTCTTGTTGATGTTGATGATGTCTGGACAAATCTGATCTTGACACTACCCTGTAACAGTGCAGGCAGTCATTTTGTTTGTCATCAGAGATTCCAGACAATTAGGATGATGCTTCAACGTCACAAAGGTGTGTACACTGCAGAGGCCTTCCTGCTGCAAGATTTTAATGTTATGTGACATGGTGACATTCTGCAGTGCTGGCAAATATCAAAGTTTCTCATCAGCGTGCATTGTGTTAAATTCAGCTTGCGTTGTGTTAAGGCTAGCGTGCATCACGTTAAGCATGCAGTGCAATGCCACACTAGTACAAGCCAACTACTGACTATTGTTTTCATATGAAGATGATCACACAAGCACCAGATTCTTCTCAGGTTATTTGTTTACTGTTTACTATTTGTGTCATTCTCATTAGTCAAGAAGGGAACACCTCATGTCTGTTCGGTGGAGGCAAAACTCTTTTAATCCAGGAGGTTTCTGCATGTCAGACATATTCACTAAGCTAAATACAAGGCGTGTGTGACCAGAACCCAAAACCTATGTGAACTAAACTAGCAGTGGGAAAATCCTTTTTTCTCTTGGTTCTAAGCCTGGCTTCATGAAACGAGTACATCTGCAAGGCTTTGAAAATCACAAATCTAAAATAGGCTACACACACTTAAAGGCTGGTTTTCCACCAGTCCTGAGATAAACCTTGACAAGAAAATGGGGTGCTTTATGCGGTTTGTGTATGCACTAGAAGCTTATTCTTGGAAAAGATTCTCATCCAATGCTATACATGGATGATTATGTAAACCATTTACTGTTATTGCAAACAGAGGGTTTTAAAAATGTCAATATTAAAAAAGGACATGATATATATCTGCATGCATAAATTTATATACATACATGTGCATTGTATGTGTTTAAATATAAGTAGTTTTATTAAAGCTTTTAATTGATTATTTTAGTTATTAAAATTGTACCTTTTCTGGTTCCACCACTTGATTATGGGTTGTGCCACCTGAAGTTTCAGACTAACTTCACATTAAACATGCATGTTCCTAGACATCCAACTTTCAGAAACATTTTCCTGGCATCGTACCACCGGGCATGATAAGCTGAACCATTCTAACCAAAAATATGTGAAATGGGAACTGATCTTGGCATTGCACCATGAAGGACACTTGGGATCTTCTAATAGCCTGGCCCCTTGTTCCTAAAACATGCCAAAACATAAGTATTTTTGGTTGTACCTGCTGATATTTGAAGAAGGTCTTACACAGTTTTGAGTTCTTTCACAAATGTCTTATTTTGCTACATGTTAATAAAATAAACAAACATTGTCTCTTTTAACGATTTATTGGTTCATTACCTTCCTAAATTACCTTTTTTGATAGTTTACTTAATCAGCACTTAAGTTTGGCTGGTTGCACCACTTGACATTTTTAGGCAAAAAGAAACTAGGATCAGTTTTATCAGGATGCCCTAAAAATTGTTTCACATAGAGGTATTGTTGAATGGTGTATATCATAATTTTTTAAGACAATAATGGATTTGAACACCAAAAAAAAATGTATAATGCTAAAGACAAATTGATTAAGGAGTTTAAAAAATGAGTGCGATGATTGCAAATCAAGAGCACAATGGCTGTAATAAACATATCTAAATTTTTGTAGGTTTTGTAAGTTATGCTTCTACTATACTAGGGCAGGTAGGGCTCACCTCTGGTGCTAGTTGCAAATGCATGGAATACCTGAAAAATGAATACATTTGGGCTTTGTAAGGGTTATAGGGTACATCTCTCTGACTCTCTGGTAGTCCAGAGAGCAGTGACACCAATCTTGAGGGGCCATGCCACCATTTTCCATAAATGCCCCTTGTGATGGAGATGGCATAATTGTCGTAATTAGGGGGAACAGCTCAGGGTGGCATTGCAGTGACCCACCCCAGCCCAGGTCCATATGGTCTGAAATAGATAATGAGTCTGTTAATGTGCTATGTCCATCAGTAATACATACTCAATATGGATTGCAAGCGGGCAGGCTGTTATTTTCACCATGGCCATCTAGAGTTGACAGATGAGGTCTGGTACAAGCGTCTTGACAGCTCAGTATGCACTCCCTACCCCATAGCCTTCTCTCTCACTCTCTGTCTCTCGAGTCTCTCTCTCACACTCCCTTAGTTCTCTCTCTCGATCACTCTCTGTCACATGCACATGCTTACACCCTTAAAAATATGTATGAGTCATGTACTTTAGACACATTGGACTGTACTTTTATATGTCATGAAGTAAATTGCATTTGCTTAAATCAGGCCATAGCCCAATCATGCCTCTTCTATACTGAAGGATTTGGAGCATTTATACTGCAGTTTTTTCAGTGCTGTTGAGTAGCTTCATAGCAAGGATGCTGAATTTTTCAAGGGTATTTCTGCATCAAATCCAGTCACACAAATGTTGCCTCACTGCACTAAGAAACATTTGCTTGAACCGTTTAGCTAATATTGTCTGCAATGCACATGGAATTATCACATTCTCACCCTAAGGCATGGCCTATAAAACTGTACACTGTTCAGTCTCTAAATGCGCTTTAAAAGCAAGAGTATTCCAGTCTGCATATTTCCTTACTGATTATATACGATATTATCCAAAAGAAGCACATTAGTAGTCCATATGAGCATATTCCAGCCTCAGTGCCATGTTCCAATTACAAACCATTTTGCTGAGAGTATTTTTCTGTCCACACTACATTACTGAGGCTTCAGAGCCGTTATTGTTTTAAGATATATGACTGTTCCAAATACACGTAATGTGAATCTAATGACTTGTAATGAGTGCCTGTTTTGCCTTTATGAAGAGGGCAGAGAGATGCTAATAAAGCTAGGGTCTGCTCCAGGGAGCAGGCACTGACCAGGATTTACATTAGGGTCTTAATGTCTCTAAAGCCTGAGGCGAAATTGAGATTTAGAACCCCAAACTGAACATCATTTAGGGTTATGGTGTATCTCCTCAAGAAGCAGGCCTGCACAAATTGGTACCAGTATTTATAAAGTTATGAAGCAGTGTAAATGCAAACTGTGTTTGTTACTTTCCCATCTTTTTTCATAATAAGAAAGTTGTGGTGTCATTGTCTGAGGGAGGTATCCTTTTTTCAAGTTCTTTACAGTTGACAAGTTGGCCCATCATGCATCATCTCAGTGGTAGCTTCACGAATGAAGGGACAAGTTGATGCTATCAAAACCTTGCATCTTCACTTTTGTCATTTTTCATTTTTTAATTTAAACAATTTAAACATAATTTAAACATACCTGATGTGCTTTATATTGTGTATAAACTTCATAATCAATAGGCCAAAATAAATAGCTTAAAATCAAAAAGTAAAGTGTGTTTTTCTTTTGTAAAGTTATTATTTTATAAATATAGGCATTTTGTTCTGTCAGCAGTAATATGTTCTCAACTTTAATCTGTGTTAATGTCACAATGTATTCCAAGCAAATGCCCATTCATGATGTTTCGTTCACACAATAAGCATTTTAGGAATTTAAATAAAACACACCTGTTGTTTTCAGACTGTGGAAAAAAATACAATGGACTTGCACAGTTTTGATATGAGAATGATGCTAGGATTCTGATATTATCATGTGAGATAATACAGTTTTTGGATTTTTTGGTTAGTCACAATAGTACTAATATAAGACAAAGAAACTTTTCTTGTTTCAAACAGAGGGTGACCACAGATGTACTGCGTGAGACAGATATTATAACAGATATAGATTAACTCAATGCTGAGACGTATGCATGTTGTGTTACTTCTGTATGTATAGCTCAATAAATATTGCCCAGTTTAAATGTGTTATGATTTATTGTTGATTGTAACCGTTTTCTTCCTAGCACTGCAATCTGACACTTTCTTCTGGGTACAACTACTCTTTGATGATGAGTGTATATAAGGTCTGTTTTTTGGTTGTTTTGTTTGTGTTTTTGCAAAAATGGAAATATTCAAGTATTGGTTTTGTTTGTAGAGACCCAGTTTGTTTTTATTCAGGTATTCAAGTCCTTCTGTAAAAGTGATCATGAAAATGAAATTTGTAATGGCACCCACCTTTACCCAGTAATGCATTTAAATCTCCATGTTACTTACATTCTTTATAAAAGTTAAATGTTGCTGTGTTCAGAGAAAGAATCTTTTTCAACGTGATAGCAAATCATGGTATCTTATTAGGTTGTTTCAACTGCTGGTGAAGAGCCCTGTGATAAGTACAGTTGAATTTCCAATGCAAGAACTCTTAAAAAAGCAGCACAGTTGCCAAGGTTACACTGGATAGCAAGGTAAAGATCTGTACTTTATGTTGAAGTGGATGTATAGTAGTGAGTTCAAAACTTCAAATACCTGAATGCTTAAGTGAATGCTTATTCACCTACTTTATGAAATATAAAATTTTAAAGTATAGTCACAGCATAAAGTCAACTAACACAATAGAATGCGTATGAGTGGCCTATCAATAATATCAGTGGTGTAGTTTAGTTGCAGCATCATTATTGTATTACTGCATCTCTAGCCTGACTTGAAAGATTACCTCATGCTGTTATCATGTAAGTTTCCTACAGTTTAGCAGATTGGAGCACAATTCATAGGCACCTAATAAACGCTAATATTCCTGTGTCATACCAGTTCTCTATGACTAAAATGAGTATGAGAATAAAAACACTGGCCCTGCTTCTGAGTCAAAGCATTGTTTTAATAGTTGTCCAGCTGTTTCATTGGGAAGACCTGGGAGGGGCAGAGGCCTTGTATTAAATACGCATGTAGCTTTCTTTAACTTTTTTGTTGGGTTAATAAGCTAGAGCATCGGCTTGTCCTCCATTGCCTTCTCTTCTGATGTGGCATTTCCCATTGAGGAGAGAGGAGTCAGGGTAGGGAGGGGAGAGGAAAAAAGAGCTGTGAATTAACACTTGGCAACCAGCTCTGTGCCAACTCTTCCTCCCCCAGCACACATGCAGTGAGGCCCCTGCTCCGACCTGGAGTCACTGCACTGGGCAGATGTAACGCTGGGTTAATTAAGCTGTCTGGTGCTGAGAGACTGGTAGCGTATGGAGAAAGAGGAGAAGAAAGAGAGAGGCAGAGGGAGAGAAAGAGAGAGAGAGAGAGTGTCCTCGGCCCTTCAGCCCAGTAACAGTCGTGCTGTCCACATAGCAAGCCTCTTGCTCTGTTAGACTCATCGATCTGAGGGTCATGCAGACTGAGTAAGAGAGGGAGGACAGCTGCAGACACAGGGGAGTTTCTCTACAAACTCTTTATGTGTGTGTGTGTGTCTGTGTGAGGGTTTGACATGGCCTCCCTAGATGAGTGCACCCTACCTGGCCCTGCAGGACAGCCAATTAGAACCACACACTGCATGATGTGAGAGTAGTGGCAATTGCCCAGCTAACACTCCTCATGGTATTGTTTAAGGTGTCATATATATGTCTATATACACACACACACATATATATATATATGTATATATATATATATATATATATATATATATATATATATATATATATATATATATATATATATATACATATACACACACACACACACACACACACACACACTACATGGACATCCCTGAATCGAGGAGTTGTGTTCAGTCCAATGAATATGTACAGGAATATACAAATCATGCAGCTCATGAATTTTCTAGATATTCCACAATAAACCGTTATTACTGAAAACTGGCAGCATGCAAGTCACAACCATGCACAATGCCAAACGTCGGATGGAATGGTGTAGAGGAAACATAGCTATAATGCTAGGGGCTGTATTTCAGCGGTAAACCTAGGCCACATAGTTGTAGTAAAGTGAAGACTTCAGCATACTGATACATTTTAGATAATTGTATACTTCCAACTTTGGGGAAGGCCATTTTCTGTTCCACAAGTAAGGTCCATAAAAGCATGGTTGGGTGACTTAGGTGAGGAAGAACTGGCCCTCACAGAGCCCTGACCTCAACCTCATCAAACACCTTTCAGATGATCTAGCTTGGAGACTGCAAACCATGCCCTGTTGTCCAACATCAGTTTCTGACTTCACAAATGCTCATTTAGATCGATGAATAAAATTTCCAACAATCAAAAAACAAGACTCAAAAATCTTGCAGAAAGTCAGAAAGTCAAACTTTGGTTTTTTCTCGTCATGTAACTTAGATTAAATGCAGAATTATGTTCTTTTCTTTTTTCTTTTTTTCTATTTTTTTCTTGTTTTTTAAGCACTTTTTGTGCTCAACCAGGTACTGAATGATAACTACAAATTATACTGGCTGTCCTTACATACTGACATACCACTCATTGTGTTTATTTATTGTATGTTATTTGCCCTTAATCTAATCTAATCTAATCTAACATATTATAATTAGATTTTTCTTGCATTGATAAATTTATTTATTTTAATTAACTTATATCAGCCAATATTAGTATAAAACACTGCAGTACAGAAATAGACATAATATATAGAACAATAATAAATATATAACCTATTTATCTATATATAATATATATGTATCAATATATTTAAATAGAAATAAAAAGAATACTAATAGAATAGATAGTGATTTCATCTATATAACGGGGTTTATTTTATTTCTGGGTTTAAGGATGGCCTGTATTATCTGGATTCAATCAAGGATCCGGTATGTTGAATATCACATATATAAATATATACATACACCACACGCACGCATGCAAACACACACACATACACAATAGATACATAAGTCTGAGACCATTGGAGAAACTGCATCTATTTAGCATTGGTTTCTAACTTAGTACAAAGATTTTGCACCAATGTTTGAAATCAGATATGGTCTCTGCATAACCATTTAAGTGAAAAGTTGAATTTCTTACAGGAATTTAAGAATTTTATAGTATTTGGTATGTCGCTCTTTTGTTTTCTACTCCACACATTCAAAAGTGCCTGATAAACCCACCTGCTGTCATATGTTCAACTTTTTTTTTTTTCAGATTTTGAATGTACCTGTTCCCCTTTAAGTTGTGTGTTAACTTTACAACAGATCCAAAGTAATAATCCCAAAATTATAAACATCCTATCATTACATAATACATACACAGAAAGCAACATGGTATTGATTGAAAACTTGCACTTGGATGGAATTTCTTTTAATGATCCAGGTTTTATATATCCTCTTTTATTATTTGATCTCTAAGTATTAACATTCATATGCTGCAAGTCTCTGATGATGATTTTTTCCGGGCTTGTCAGTGCTCACTGAGATGCAGCGGACCCCCATGTGGTGATGTTGGTTGATTAGTTGATCAAACCTTTAGAGGTCTAAAATCGCTCCTCTCTTTACATATCAGCTCCTTTCATTTTAGACTGTTTTGCCAAGACCACAAGTGTCACCTTGTAACCTCTCCAGAGATAGCCTCTCATAATTAATCTACAGGTCCAAGCCCTTTGCATTTCTCCAAACACGCAGGGCTGGATCATCTACTGTGAAAAAGAATGGCCTTGCTGTGGTCTTATGGGTGCAGGAGCTGTAATGTTGCTCCATGCACCGCCATGGTGAATACAAGCTGTACATGAGAGGAGAACATGACGAGTGTAAACTTGGTGAGATGAGAACTAAAAAAAGAAATAGAGCTTGATTTCAAAGCTTCCAGTGGAGATTTGTTTCTTGTTTACCCGAAGCTGTCTTCACAGCACCCAAACCGGATCTTGGATCTAAGAGGAATCAGCAAAGGAGATGCGCCCTTTCCCTCACTGCTTTCATCAGGCAACCTAACAAGCTTTGAGAATTGCACCGCAATACAATGTATGTCAATTACGTTAATATTATTTGCTCAGGATTAGCTTTTCCTTTTATGTTCTGCCTTAATAACAGTGAGTATTTAGTCCCTGAGGTGTTAGCTCAGGTTCTGTTAATTACAAGAGCTATTATCATCTGCACATCTGCCCCCGACTCATCCACTTCCACTGCATTCTGTCTGCGGCCACACAGGCTCAAGGATAAACAAGAACACGCTCTCGCCCAAATATACCGAATATTGCTTATCGATTATGTTAGCTTGTAGTTAAAGTGTTGGTGAGATTGCTTGAGACGATCTCTAGTCACATTTCTGACTTCCAGACAGATTATGCAAATTGCAGTAATGACATGGCAAATGCTTTCTGGATAGAAGTCTGAAATTTCAGATGGGCAAACTTCATCACGGTAAATCGATGGATGAGTCCGAGCCACACATTAATCCTGTCCTCTCGACTACCTCTCAGTACTACGTCTATTTAAGCTCCGTCACTTCATAAAAAGCCATTAGATACCATTACACGTCGAGTGTGGTGCAGTTGTGCACCTCATAAGTTAACAGTCGCTTTTAATTCACTCTCCAGTGGCTTATTAAGAGCAGGAAATGACTAAGAGAAAGAGAAGCTTGTGGGCTATGACATTTTCTCCCTCCACCACCTCTCTCTCTTTTTCTCTCAGCATTTATCTCTCCTTTGCTTCTGTCCACTCCTAGTGTTTTACCATACTAAATGCACAAAATGAAAAAGAAAAATACAGTTAAAGTAAGATTTAGCTCTAAGTTATGCAGGGTTTCCTCCATTCCAGCAATTCCATGTTCTAATCCTGATTATTATTATTATTATTTATTTTTTTGCAACTGTCTACCTGCATGATAAAAATCAGTTTTGTATTCATGACAGTTCCTCAGCAGCAAAAAATCAATCTCAATCAAAGCGGCTAAGTTTATCATAAATTATCATGAAAAGGGTTTCCACTGAGTAGATGCTTAATTACAACCTCATTTGAATAATTTTGCATATTAATGAGCGTGGAATGAAAATCATTTTTGGAGTTCTAACTTGAGCTCGGAAACCCACAGAGATAATGGCAGCCCTTTCAAACGTATGTGATCTTATTACCAAAGGAAGCGCTGCCATCTCTGCCTGTACACAGTTGCGTTATAACTTGATTAATGGACTTGTGTCTCTGACATTAATAAACTATAACCAAATTAAAGACTTCATTAGTCTCAACTTGGACCACATGTTTAGCTGCATCATGAATAAAACTCGGTGTGATATCAGCACCTCAGGAGTTGGTGATGAACGTCGGCATGAGTTGCCGGCCTAGAACTTCAGTCTTGCTTCAGCAAGAACAGAGGCACTATGGAATTTGATCTGATCTGCATTGCTTGACATAGGAAAACAAATTTTGGTCCTACTGGATATATATAGGTCTATATTTCTGTATGTATACAGTAAATATATACACATACACATACACACACACACACACATATATATATATATATATATATATATATATATATATATATAAAAGAAAATAAGAGTCAATCAGTAGTGAGTCCCACCCCCACTTACAGTGAGTCATGTTACTTTTATTTATATATATACGCACAGCTTGGACATAGGATGAATAATAGGCATGGCCAGTAAAGAACAGAGGGGTTATGCCCACTTATCCTCACAGACTTTTGCCAGTAGTAGTGTGTGAATGCACTGGAGAGGGGGCTTAAGGTGTACAGCACTGGTCAGAATTTCAGTGCTACACCACTGTGCACGTAAATGAATGTGTGCTACTGAGGCAGTGCTGGGAAAAGTGAGGCAACAGCAGAGACTAGTGGCGAGAGCAGAGCTGTGTGGAGAACTCGTTCGTCCTTTTCTCCAACTCACCTCTGTTCTCCTATTATAGCCTTGACCTTTCCCACTGTTTGCTCAATTATTAAAGATACAATTATACCAGATTAAGCGGTGAGGGGGAGCTCTTTAGGGAGAGACTTCTGCAGTATGCGTAGAAAGAAAACTTTTCTACATTAATGAAATACTGCGGGATCCAAATCCCTGTATTAAAGTTCTTTAATGGACTATATTGACTCGTCATCCCATGAAGAGCTATAATTAGCATTTTAATATTAAGGCTAAACCTTTATACATTTATTAACTGTGAATTAATTAACATGTATAGCCCTACAGATATTCTCAGGTTTAGTGAAGCTTTGGTGTGCTGAAGGTTAATGTTTATTATTACTATAAATAATAATAACATTCATTGATATTCCTCTGTGATGTAGTCATAAGCAAGGTTTCAGTTAGAGCAGACCATTAATGCTAGTTAGGCATGCTGCATAAGGTAGAGTCATGTGTGGTAGAGCATTGATGAGTCTTTGCATGTTATTTTACAAGCAGTGTGGCTTTGAACTTGGACCAACATTTACATCACTCAAGACAATGATCATTTTGAGAGATTTTTATTTTTTGTAGTGACAGTGGAATTTGTATATGGTTTGTTCAAGGGTGATGCTTGACCCACCAAACAAATAATAATTACTTTGGCCCCTATAAAAAGGATTTACGGTAAAAAAAAAACAGAATAAAAAATCTACAGGATATATGTACTGCTGTATAATATTTCAGTAATTATTCCTAATATTTTATGGTCTCATCATTCATTAACTAGTTGTACCCTGAAGGAAGTGTCGGGTTGCAATGCTTTTGGTGATAAATCTAGACAGATATGGGCAATATTTATTAAGCTGCACATACGAAATAATGTCTCTTAGTATGGCGTCAGGCCACCATCTTTGCTAACTCAACATGTCAGAAGTCTTAGGATGAAGTTGTAGAAGTTCCTAAAGCTGTCCTGTGATAATTCATCCCATGCAGTTTATATTCTCACACAGTTCCTTCATATTTTGTGGTAGGGGTGGAGGTGGAGTGACACCAGGCCTTCTGGACATATGACACGTGACAACAATCCGTTCATCTTGGAGCTGACCACGGTTCCTCCACGCACAGATTCATTGGAAAAGTGGGACTCATTACTGAAGATGACCCACTGCCATTCTGAGTCACTCCATGACAGTCTGACATGACAGCATTGCAGTCTTTGGCAATTTTGATGTGGTGTTAAGGGCAGCCGTTGCAATGGTCTGTGTGCGTTTAGTCCTGCGTGGTGCAGCCGTCTTTCAATGATGCTGCCACTTATGGTTGACAGCTGGAGGGCATTAGTTCTCGCTGAATGTCTGCAATCGTGGCTGTGCATACATGGCCAAGTATGAAACTTGAATTATTCACATATCTCACAGTGTCAAACCCACCCACCAAGATTCATTGTTGGTTGATTCCTTCTGTGTGCAACTTTTTTTTTTCTAGTGATGAGCGTGGATTCCTGCATATGGTTCCTGCAGATATTCCTGTAATTTTACTATGGGTCTCTTCCCTGTGGTATCCTTTCCTCAGTGACGATGTAACTTAATATGTTGTGATTGATTTTGGATATATTGCTTTTTTGCATATGGGTTTTAACTTTTATTATATTTTCTCAAACTTGGCATAATAGAATCTTTCTCTCTTTCTCTCTCTCTTTCTCTCTCTCTCTCTCTCGAGCAAACACAGGAGATAAAGTAAGGCTTTAATTAGAGTTGTGTCATTAAAATATCCTCTTTTTTTGCAAAGGGGGCTGGGGTGTGTGTGGTGGGGGGATGCTTGTGGATGGTTGGCTGGGTATTAACAAGTTCATGGATCTTATTACTTCCCCCCTCCATCGCATGCTGTCAGCTCCTAGGGATATGATATCCGATGGCTGAGCTCACATTTACAACAAGTTCATTACGGTGCGGCGGCGGCTCTGGCTGCTTGGGCCCAGCTGGTTGGAGGGGTCTATGTTTTAATTAGTGCTGAGGGTGTGCATATTAATTACAACATGAATGATATTTACTGTACCTAAGGAACACGGGACGGGCTAAAGACACTGGCAGCCTTAGCTAATAAAGCCAGCCATGCTAATGAGCGAGAGAAGCCGTAAAAATAGACGCGGGCAAAAATAATTCATAAAGTTTATTGATCTCCGAGTAAAGACGTTAAGCTCCGATTAAGGCCACAAAAGGAAAGGCATCACACTTTATCAAATAAATAAGCCGTGTGGAGAAATGTGAGCTCAGAGACAGATTGTCATTAAGTAGGTCACGTGACTGCTCCCCTCCAGAGAATGGGCACATACGTTCACGCAGTAAAAGAATAAAGAGAGGGAGGGCCAGAGGAAATGAAAGAGAGAGCGGTTTTCTCATCAATCCTCTGAAAGCAAACTGTCTGTGTTTTGAGTGAATGTGGTGTTGTGATTAACCTGCGTGCATTACATACTCTTTAATTTGTCTGTAGCATCATGCTACGTCATAGGTTATGGATGTTCTCCTTAGAAAGTAACCCAAAGCAGGTGATGCCTTTTGCCACCATGTTGTCTAAGTGACTGGCTTGAAGAAGAGTACATGAGCATATGTGGGGAAATGTACGCATATTTTAGTCATTACAATGTAAACAAATGTGTGCGGAGTGTCCCCCATTCTAGATTCACAAATGTTCACAGTGAAGGTTATAGGAACCAGACAGCTAAAGAGTTTACCAACTCTACAAGCTACCCATACATTCTTACAATGGCACCAGTTCTGCCAGCCAGAGTCCAGCACTGAACATCTGGTAGTCTTAGGTAGCTTGACTAGAGCAGGAAGCTCTCTGTGTGTTGTGTAAGGGACTACCAATCTTGTCTGTAGGAGGGAATGAGGATTGTGTGTATGAGATGACATCACCTTGTAACAGAGTGAAGGGGTGGAATTCCAACAAAATACTTTGGACAGCTAAAACAATGGTTTGTATGGGAGAAAGCTTCTCACTCTGGAGTGCATTTTGGGCTTCCTAACTTTAAACATGTACAAAAAGCCACATACAGCCAAAACATTCTTTTTTGCGGCTGTTTTTTGTGTGTGGCCAGTGCATCCAAGTGTTTGTTATTTGTATGTTTTGTTTTTTCTTACTCAGTTTGTTGACGAAATGTGCCATTTCGGTACGTGACATTGAATTTAAAACGGTCAGCACTGTAGTTGTTTCTCTACGGTATTGAATCCCACTCTTCACCCATGTCACACTTTTAGAGGCTGGTTTGCTTGCAGGGAAAACCTGATTTTACGGGTTGACAAAAAGCAGCCGAAACAGATGCCATGTTAAATGGGGAGTGTGTGTGAGTGCACACTTATGTAGTTTGTGTGAGTGGGATTGCACTGGCAGCACTCCAAATGAAGACTGTATTGCACACACCAGGGAGAGAGAGAGAGGGAGCGAGAGTGTGCTAGATGCTTCATCTTGAGTCATGTCTGGTATTAAGGCAACACACTTAAAACAGCAATTTGTTTCCCTTGCATCCAATAAACAGCTCATTCCTTTTCCAATCAATCACCTCAAGCAGAAAGATTAAAAGTAGAGGGATAGAGTCTCTGGGCTTTAGGTTAGTGTGTAAAAGCAACAGTGAATCCTGAAGACAATCTGCACCACCCTACCGTAAAACAATAACAGAGCTGGAGTTTACTCATTTCGAGAGGGCTTTCTTTATTACTGCGGCAGAAATGAAGAACAATGGTAGAAAAATAAGTGTTGTTTTGAAAAGCCAGTAATTGAGGAAGTTCTCTGGATTATACGTGTGGAAATGTATGGAGCTTGGTGCAGTGCTTTGGTTGGTTTTAAAGTACTGATATGAGCAACATTTCAAGGGTATTGTTCATTATGAAAGAATTATTTAAATCTTTTCATTATTATTTTATTATTTTAACCTTTACAAGAGACTTGTTTGACACCTGATGGCAGCTGAATGAGAAATGTGCCTAAGGTGTGGCATGTCAATCACTTTGGTCCTTTTCACAAATGAAATTAACCTCTCCTGGAGCACTTACTAAAGTTGAGTATGATATGATATGTTAAAGCTTGAACAATGTGTACATATTTCCTCAGAACTCTTTATTTCAATACAGCTGGGTAAATTTTCTGTTCCATTCTATGGGTGCTTTAAGGGTTAACAACTGACAATTATTAAGGTAAGTTCAGTAAGAATTAGACATAAACTTAGTCTCTGTTCAAAGCAACTAATGTAATTAGTAGGAACCTTAAAAGAGAAAAAGTCAAACTACACATTTACAGAGATGTACTGGCAACTTTACAGACACTGCTCAATAAATGGTTAGGACTTTGGAATAGCTTGTCTCATGTCTTCCATTGGATCAGTGAATGAAAAGATGCTGCTCTCTTTACCCCAGTGACTGTGCTGCTCTCTCTCCCTCAGTGACTGCTCCTCTCTCTCAGTGACTGTGCTGCTCTCTCCCTACCTCAGTGACTGTGCGGCTCTCTCTCCCTCAGTGACTGCTCCTCTCTCTCAGTGACTGTGCTGCTCTCTCCCTACCTCAGTGACTGTGCGGCTCTCTCTCCCTCAGTGACTGCTCCTCTCTCTCAGTGACTGTGCTGCTCTCTCCCTACCTCAGTGACTGTGCGGCTCTCTCTCTTTCAGTGACTGCTCCTCTCTCTCAGTGACTGTGCTGCTCTCTCCCTACCTCAGTGACTGTGCGGCTCTGTCTCCCTCAGTGACTGCTTCTCTCTCTCCCTCAGTGACTGTGCTGCTCTCTCTCCCTCAGTGACTGCTTCTCTCTCTCCCTCAGTGACTGTGCTGCTCTCTCTCCCTCAGTGACTGCTCCTCTCTCTCCCTCAGTGACTGTGCGGCTCTCTCTCCCTCAGTGACTGTGCTACTCTCTCTCCCTCAGTGACTGCTTCTCTCTCTCCCTCAGTGACTGTGCTGCTCTCTCTCCCTCAGTGACTGCTTCTCTCTCTCCCTCAGTGACTGCTTCTCTCTCTCCCTCAGTGACTGTGCGGCTCTCTCTCCCTCAGTGACTGTGCTACTCTCTCTCCCTCAGTGACTGCTTCTCTCTCTCCCTCAGTGACTGTGCTGCTCTCTCTCCCTCAGTGACTGCTTCTCTCTCTCCCTCAGTGACTGCTTCTCTCTCTCCCTCAGTGACTGTGCTGCTCTCTCTCCCTCAGTGACTGTACTGCTCTCTCTCATGCAGTGACTATGCTGCTCTCTCTCCCCCTAGTGACTGCTTCTCTCTCTCCATCAGTGATTGTGCTGCTCTCTCTCTCAGAGACTGTACTGCTCTCTCATGCAGTGACTATGCTGCTCTCTCTCGCTCAGTGACTGTGCTGCTCTCTCTCCCTCCGTGACTGTGCTGCTCTCTCCCTCAGTGACTGTGCTCCTCTTTCCCTACCTCAGTGAATGTGCTGCTCTCTCGCCCTCAGTAACTGTGCTACTCTTACTCCCTCAGTAACTGTGCTACTCTTACTCCCTCAGTAACTGTGCTACTCTTACTCCCTCAGTGACTATGCTGCTATGTCTCCCTCAGTGACTATGCTGCTATGTCTTCTTCAGTTACTGTCCCTCTCTTTCTCCCTCACTGACTGTGCTGCTTTCTCCCTCAGTGACTGTGCTACACTCTTTTCCTCAGTGAATGTGCTGCTCTCTCCCTTAGTGACTTTGCTTCTCTTACTCTACCTCAGTGAATGTGCTGCTCTCTCGCCCTCCGTGACTGTGCTGCTCTCTCCCTCAGTGACTGTGCTCCTCTTTCCCTACCTCAGTGAATGTGCTGCTCTCTCGCCCTCAGTAACTGTGCTACTCTTACTCCCTCAGTAACTGTGCTACTCTTACTCCCTCAGTAACTGTGCTACTCTTACTCCCTCAGTGACTATGCTGCTATGTCTCCCTCAGTGACTATGCTGCTATGTCTTCTTCAGTTACTGTCCCTCTCTTTCTCCCTCACTGACTGTGCTGCTTTCTCCCTCAGTGACTGTGCTACACTCTTTTCCTCAGTGAATGTGCTGCTCTCTCCCTTAGTGACTTTGCTTCTCTTACTCTACCTCAGTGAATGTGCTGCTCTCTCGCCCTCAGTGACTATGCTGCTCTCTTCCTTAGTGACTGTGCGGCTTTCTTCCTCAGTGACCGTGTTACACTCTCTCCCTCCGTGACTATGCTGCTTGCTCTTCCTTAGTGACGGTGCTGCTCTCTCCTCCTCATTTACTGTGTAGCCCTTTTTTCCTTGCTGGGTTATGATCACATGAACACTGTTACATTAGCTGTAAAATGCTTACTAGCTACATTATTATTGAAGTGTACTTGTGTTATTATAAAAAGCTATATGTGTGAGATATTACATTCGCAGGAGTATACTTCTGCAAAAACACAAATCTCAAGACTTAAAAAGTCTTTGGTGTAGGCCTGTCCATGGCTCAAGTCTTGGAATATTAAGACCTTAGCAGATCCTGTTGGATAGTGAAGGCAGGGGCTGAGTCTACACCCTGAACAACAAAACTGATGGTGGCACCTGAAAAGAGCACAACAGGTGCATAAGGCGAGTCTATATGATAAAAAGTGCTAGCTGGCAAATGGTCAGAGGAATGAGTAAGTCTGTGACGTAGCATTCAAGTCCTTCTGGGAGAACTTGGCTTTCATTTCACAAGTGCAGAGCTTACTGCATTGGTCCAGGTACCTCCTACTCTGCATGCTGAGAAGTCATGAAGAATTCAGAAGGGCATTTGCCACATTCTTATTGAAGGAAGCTAATAGATACATGACTATGTCATGTGGCCTGATTAGATGGTCCACAGTAGATGTTTTAACATAAAATAACAAACTACATGTCTATTCAATTTAAATGACATGTTCTCTGATCCTAAACGTAACACTAAATGTAACCCTAAATGTCAACTGACTATACATGACAAACCACCATGAATTGTTAGGTTTGTTAATCATTTGAGTCTCTGTGGAGAGATTTTGCCTTCCTCAGCATCTAATGTTGCTCTGATTAGCTCGACTGCTACCATCGCTCCTACTGGATGTGAAAACCTTGTGTTTTAATCTGGAATTACTCTTTTAATTTATGTAAAACTTGGTTTCCAGAATCTATTTTTTGTTGTTTGTTAACTTGTAGTCTGTTAGCACATAAGTCTTTCAAAATGTCTGTTGGTAAACTTGTTTCATAAAGTTTAAACCATCTGCATATAATCGTTGTCACTCAAAGTGATGGACACAGCTATTATGCATGCTCAGTAAATAGACTGCAAATTAATAGAAAGAAAGACTGATTTATTTATATTACCTTATTAAAAATGTTATCCTAGTAAATGTAAAAACGTAATCCTAAAGATAGTAGTGCACAAAAGTTTTTTTTTTTTTTTTATTATGCACTTATTAAAAGTATTTTCTTAATCAGATTATGGACCCGAGATGGCATGTTGTCTGTTACTTCTGCAATTAAAAACAAGTAGCATTCAAACAGGCAGAGAAAATAAACTATGCATAGATATTAACTAAGGAAGGAAAAATGTTTCAAGTACAGGTCAGTCATTTCCTTTTTCCTCTGAGCCCTGATACACATAATCGCTCTGCTAAATTCCACATGGAGGCATTGCACTGATTCTCCTTGCTGTTTTGGTCAATGGCTTTCAACCTCAGACCTGGGGGTTTCCTGCTCTACCACATGTGATTCAACTTATCAGGTAATTATCAAGTCCTGCTGAGTCGGGCGTGTTGGAGCAGAGAAAGCACAAAAATGCTGTGCATGTGGTCTCCAAGTGTGAGGTGAAGAAACATTGGCCTAACTAAATGTGTTTTTGAGCAGATTTCACAACTAGATAGCCACTCCAGTCTGTAGGAGCCCCACATAACACTATTCAAATACACACTCATTGTTCACTTTATTAGGTACTCCTACCTTCTGCACAATCCGCACAGTGGATTTGATCAGCTCTGCTTACCATATAGGAGCATTTTGTAGTTCTACAGTTGCAGACTGTAGGTTATCTGAATCTCTGCATACCCAGCATTGCAGTGACTAAAGTGGGCTAACAAAGTACATAGAGAAACAGATGGATTACAATCTGTCATTGTAGAACAATAAAGTGCATCTGCACTCACCAGCCACTTTATTAGGTTCACCTCTTAAAGTATCTACACACACTGTCCATCTGATCAGCTCTAACTGCCATATAGGTGCAGTTTGTGGTTACTAATTTTCACCCTGTTCTTTTAATGGTCAGGACCACCACAAAGCAGGTCTTATTTGGGTGTTGGATCATTCTCAGAACTGCAATGACACTGTTATCAGTGTCACTGCAGTGCTGGGTATGATCCACCACTCATTAACTGTAACACAATATTAGTGTTATTGATATTCTATTTTAAAGTATATGCAACACTGTGTGAAAAGGCACTGATCTGTTTTTAGGAAATATGCTCTCAACACACACGTAGCAGCTGCATTTGTAGAGAAATCTTTCCCTGTTATATTTTCCTCACACTTTCTCGCTCTTCTTATCACTCCATCTTTCCCTCCTCTTTCTGGCTCAACCTCTCTGCCTACTTATAGAGATAGGGATATTTCCAGGCCTGGTGTTGACAGGGCAATTAGTCTGAGCACCAGGTCTCTTAACTCAACGCCAGCCACTCTAGCCTTCTGTGCATAGCCATGCATACTTCACCATGCAAGACTCATCAATTCATCAGCTCAGTTAGCCATAAAACACGACAACGATGACAGTGTGCTTTAACCCCTTAAACTCCACAGACCCACTGGCAAGCAAATGCTTTAATTCCTCACTCCCTAACTACATACCCAACATACTAGTTTCATGTTAGTTACCGAGAATAGTTATTGTATAATAAAGCTTAAGATAATAACTCATTAATATGTCTGCTGTTTAAAGCATGTTTCAAAGGCCTAAATGTGTGACTACACTTCAACAACTTACATGTTAGTTTAGGTCTAACTGAACAATTCATTGTAGTTACTGAATATGAGGTAGCAAGGAGGGGGGGGTGAGCTGGGGAAGGGTTGAAAAGAAATTTAAAAAAAATTGTGTCCAATGCCCATATTGAAAGGACATCTCTGGCTTCATCTGCTACGATCTGAATCATCTGGCTAGCTTCTTTCCTCTGTGGCACTCACAGTATGACTTTGCTCCATCTACCAGGCCTGCTATCTCTCTTAGTGGCCAACTGGGGGGTAATAGCACAGTACATGGTGGTCTAGCTCAAGGTACAATGGGCCTACATTGAATAGCGTGGCTGAGTTGTTGATATATTAGGCAAAGCAGCTCATTTGATTCTGGGCCCAAATCATAGGGCTGTAAATGGGTGTGTAAAACCATATATGGACATTTTCACCTGAATAAAGAAACAGACATTCTATGTAGACTTTGGGGAACTATTTTAAATGCTGTAGAAAATGCATTGCATGGCACCTTTAAACTGCTGTAGGTGGACAACAAATTCAAAATGGGCTTTTTGGCAGCACAGCTTCCATGTATGGAGTAGTCAGTGTTTCAAACTTCTTTATATCATCTTTTGATTAAAAAAATAGCCGTTCCATGATATTGACACTTTAAGATTAATCACCAAATAATGGTTCTGTGGTTTAAGGGGTTAATTATGGCCAGCAGGGTCTTGAGCCATGCTGTGCAGGCTTATATTGGCAAGGGGTATCCTAAATAAAGAAGGCCTCTGTGCCGTATGATGTTAGCCCCTCCTGGAGGCCTATGGAGGGGGCTGTGGAGCTACGAGTGGACCCCTCTCTGCTGAAGGGTACAGAGCTTTGGCATGGAGGCGTGAGGGCTGTTGTCCTTGTCAGAACACCTGCTGTCTCCTCTGCAGGCCTTTTCCCTGCCTCCTCCCCCTCCTCCCCTCGACACCTCATCAATCCAGCCCATCACGACTCTCGGCTGGCACCAGGCACACTCCACCACAGAGAGATATGACCACAGCATGGAGAAAGAGGCATCACACATGGAGACTGTTACACATACAGGTTTATACTATGGCTGGGCATGAGTAGTATGCACATGCATAGGCCTATCTGATGGTCTCCTTCAGTAAATGCTTGTGTTTTGCCACAGAACCAGCGTAATTATAGATCGGCTCATTTTTCTGTGCTGGGTCGCCCCCCCCCTCCCCCAAGTGACTTGCCATCACTCTTGTTACTCTTGTTTTGTGTTCTCTGTCCTTCCATCCCTTTTTCAAAAACTCCCTTATTTACCCGCCCCCTTGATTTCTTAGTTTCCGCTGATTTTGCCTCTGGCTTGACACATCTCTTCTTTTTTCTGTCGAAAAATCTGTTTTATATATCTCTACTTCTCTGGTTTCATTGGTCTACCTCTCCCTCTCTCTTTTTCTCTTCTGCTTTCTCTCCATCCCTCCCCCCCTCCTCCTCCTCTCTCTCTCAGTGGTCCGACCGTTCATTATCCTAATTAAATCCAGCAGCTGAACATCCTCTTATCTGTAGGGGAGGAGAGAGGGGCCATGATGCAATAGGGCTGATTTGCATATCCAAAGTTAATTAGTGTGGAGGAGCAGGTGTACAGTAATAATAATTATCACACATGACAGTCACCTGTGCCCGCTTCGCTCTGCCCTTCCGAGACGTGGCCCCTCCCTCCCGTATCCCCCTTTCCCCTGATTATTGCTCCCTACCGCTGATGGAATTCACTTTCTTCCTCTCTTGATCTCTTTCTCTCACTCTCTCTGTCTCTCTCTTCTCTGTGTCTCATACTCTCTCTTTCCTGATTTTCTTTCCTATCTTTTCCAAAAGAGCAAATTTATTTCTTTTAGGTCCTGCATTATCTCATTCTCTCGTTACCTTACTCTTCACTCACTTTGTTTGTGTTGCTGCATATGTGTTACTGCTTCAAATTGTTTTTTAGCTTTTTCCCCTTCCCATCATACCAATGCATCTGTTTACTCTGTGATGGCTTCCTCACTGAGCCCTCACCCTCCATTTTCTCTTAGGAATATCTGCTGCTTTTAGCCTCCTCAAGTTCATGATGCTCAGAAGGAAAAAAGAAAACAAGGCCACGACAATCCTGACTTCTGCCATTACGTTTCAGCATCCAGCACACTGACGCGGGCACGGACCCACACACACACTCTCCTCTGAAGTGTCATTTTTACAGAGGCTGGGCTCTTTGAGGTTCAGCTTGTCTGTGTTCATCCTTGTGTTGAAATGCCTCTAATTGCTGTTGCTAATTCTGTATGGACATTTCACAGTGTTTCTGCTTTTCAGGCCTGCGTGGCAGATCACACCTCCAGGTGTCCAGGACGGTTGTGACGTGCCACAGGGTGGTGTGTGTGTGTGTGTGCACATGCATGTGTGTGTTTGAGGTGCGTTTCACTGGGCATATTTAACACTGTCACCGTCAGCACTGTCACAAAGCCACACACTGACGTGGTTACCTAGATACCGCTCCCTTGGGATGCAAATTAGACTCTCGGAGGAGTTGTTTTGTTATGGGCATTCTCCTCATAAACACCAGCCCAAGTTTCTTTTGATTATTTTTGTGTTAAAGACATGGCAGGAATGCTTCAGGCCTTCACTTTAATTAACACCAAAAATCATGTAAATATCCTTTCAGCAACATCGCCATTACTACTGCAGCCTTTCATTTTAGATAGTTCCACTGTCCAGCCCTATTTCTAAAGCCCAGACATGGTGGCTGTTCTTGCAGGTGAAATCTGCATAATGTCTTGTCTCCCTTCCTCTCTCTCTCTCTCTCTCTCTCTCTCTCTCTCTCAATATATTTCTGGATCTTGCTTTGTGGACCTTGCTTTGTGAACTGGTGTGCAGTCATGCTGGAGCCGGAAGATGCCATCCTCAAACTGTTGAAGTTGGGAGCATGAAATTGTTCAAGATCTCTTGGTATGCTGAAGCATTACGAGTTATTTCACTGAAAATAAGGGGCGGAGCCCAACTCCTGAAACATAACCCCACACCATAATGCCCCCTCCACCAAGGAGGTGGAGGGGGCATTATGGTGGATTGCCAGACAGAGAAGCGTGATACATCACTCCAGAGAACACGTCTCCACCACTCTAGAGGCCACACTGCTATAGCACTATACCACTGCAGTCTACGCTTTGCATTGCGCTTGGTGATGTAAGGCTTGGATGCAGCTGCTCGGCCATGGAAACCTATTCCATGAAGCTCTCTACGCACTGGTCTAAGTTAATCTGAAGGTCGCATGAAGTTTGAAGGTCTGTAGCGATTGACTGTGCAGAAAGATGGTGTGCCTCAGCATCCAATGACCCTGCTCTGTCATTTTAAGTGGCCTATCACTTTGTGGCTGAATTTGTTTGTGCAAAAGGATTCACCTGAGAGTCATCTGAACACAAGCTTCAGTGGAAGGTATAAGGCTTTTGTCCAAAGGCCTTAAAGTAGTCACAAATATGTTTCAATGAAAGTACCTAGAATGTTGGAGTATTTTATACGCTTGTTTGAAAATGCTAACGTTTCTGAAATGTGTAGCTATATATTTCCAGCTTTACATGAAAACATGGCAGATTTTAATGTGGTCTCAGAGTTTTGGACTATACTGTATATATTTAGAGGGCTCTTTCATACTGTCTAAGGGGTGGGGGTGGGGGGGAGCAGTTGGCAGGAGGTGATGTCAGGGTGACAGGGGGCATGATGGGAGCTGGGGGGCAGGTGACAGGATGATGTGCCCGCGTCGTTTGTTCCTAAGGATGTTGTCTCACAGAGGAAGTGCTAGGCTGATGTTGAGAGTGCTCCTTCAGGCCTTCACTTTAATTACCGTTAAAAAAAAACAGGATTTTTTAGTCCCCATTTCTGCTTCAGCCTTTCAGTTTGTAGATTCTGAACGTCCATCCTTAATTTTTTTAAGCCTGGCTGTTCTTGCCTGCATATACACTTCCCTGTATATACACATCTGCATACTGCAATAAACCAGTCCCAGGCAGAGAAAAAGATGAATGCATCCTCTGTGCTATTGTCTGTTATGTTTGCCTATCAGTCACAGAGGTAGAATAATTCGTCTGTGAGGAATCGCACTCGCTACCAAAATAAGCAAGGCCTGTCTCCTGTAATACATTATTTATCATTACAGTGAGTCCTGTAGCCCACATATCCTCTCATGTGCCTTTGTGGATTATTTATGCTGTGTCAGTCACTTGCATCATTTGCATGCTTTATATATTTAGAGGGCTCTTTCATGCCGACTGAGGGGTAGAGAGGTTGGCAGGAGGTAGAGGCGGAGTCAGGGTGACAGAGAGCATGATGGGAGCTGAGGGGGCAGGTGACAGGGTGACGTGGCCGAGCCGTTTGTTCCTGAGGGTGCCGTCCCGCAGAGGAAGCGCTGGGGCGATGCCGAGAGTGCACCTCAAGGGCAGGTAGCGATGCCTCTGAGTGCGCTCTGTCCCTTTATCCTCTTCGGGAGCATGCTGTTTGTTGTTGCAGAGTGGACACATGCACATATTTTCCTTGGGAAAAAAAAACCCCAAAGAAGTGCGCACACACACACACACACACACACACACACACACACACACACACACACACATACATATGCACACAAAGAGAGATGTGTGTTTTCTTGATAAACTTTACCTCCGTCATGCTTGGAGAGGCAATGCCCTTAGGTCTGCTGTATGTTTCTTTATGATTAATTATTGTTATGTAATTGGCAAGGCATTTTGCATCATGTCGCATGGCACCCACATTTGTCAACATGTGCAATTTCTCCCTCATACCCTTCCTACATGCAACACAGCCTGCCGATTAATCAAGTGTCTGTGGGCCATCATGTTGCATGTGTGTGTAAGTGTGTGTGTGCATTTCTCCTCCCTTTTATGGTTGGCTTTTTCTTTGTTTCCATTCCTCAAGCAACACTGAATGATAATTCAGGTGGAGCCATTGTCTTTCATGGTGTTTTGTGGTGTCCTGGTGCTGATGGAGATAGATGGAGAGACACTTGTTCTCCATGTCCTTGGGTTTATTAACGCTTCTCCCCAGCGTGCTCTCGGCTTCGTCTGCTCCTTCTGCTGGCAAGAGGTGGGTTTTCGGAGGAGGTGGTGGAGGAGCTGGTATTTTTAGGAGCTGAAGGATCTTGATCCATCCTAGAGGTTTTAGAGGAAGCGGCGAGGGCTTTGGTATCATTAGCTCAGTGTTGACTGTGTGAGCTGCTAAGTGGCTAGTGGCCCAGCCAAAGCAGGAATTAAAGCTATTTACACAGCTGTTAAAGTAATGCTACCTCATACAGAACCTCCCCATGGCTCAGGCCTGAATCTGGATGCCTCTAATTCCGCTCTTTTCCAGAGGGGATGCCCTCCAGTGAGGGAGAGTGCCAGGGATCGTTTTCCACTACACCACATCCCTATCTACTGAGTGAATATATAGCAGGGTCTTCTACCACATCGTAGTCCATGGTAAAAACTTCACAATGCTACTTCTTTTTTCTCTTGATACTGAGACTGGTTCTGGAATGGTACTGATAATCTGATAATTCCTTCTTTAATTGCACATGAGTTGAGTTTATTAATCTTTTTATTGGTACAAATAACCTGCAAAATATATTCATCTTCAAAGAGGTGTTGGATTGCAATGTTATTCGGAAGGAAGATAAAGGTTACCAGGGACAATAAATTATTTTAAAAACATAGACTGAAATGACAATATTTATTGAGCTACACATACAGAAGTAGTGTCTAATCCAACATGCCAGACGTCTCGGCATGGAGATGTTGTGGTTTCTAATGCTGTACTGTTATAATCCATCCCATGCAGCTTAATATTAAAACTTGGTTCCTAGAGATTTTGTGGTAGTGGTGGAGGTGGAGTTATACAAGGCCCTCTGGACATGTGACACCTGACAACAAACTGTTCATCCTGGTGCTGACCATGGTGCCTCTACACACAGATTCATTGGTCATCTCCAACAAGACAAAAAGGAGACTTGTCACTGAAGATGACCCACTGCCATTCTCACTGTCCACAGTCTGGCACGACACCATTGCAGTCTTTAGTGGCGTTAACTTGGTGTTAGAGGTACACACATAGGCCAGTGTCATGCAGCTGTCTGTCAATGGTGCGGGCACTAACAGAATGATTCATGGAGGGCATCACTGTTCGCTCAATATCCGCAATAATTGCTGCTGGTTATAGTGATAAGGCCCATACTTTCATATGTCACATGTGGCCGAGCATGAAATGTGAATCATTCACATGTCTCATGACGTCAATCTTACCTACCTAGTTTCATAACTGTCGGTTGATTCCTTCTGAGTGCAATTATTTGTGAAACAGTTTTTATTTTGTTTTTGAGAATGACGATATGTAGAACATCATAAAAGTGATATGGTTTTAGAAAAATAAGGCTCCAAAAAATTGACACAAAACATCGGATGTACCTTTAGAAGATGGAATTAATACATGCAGAAGGGATTAAGTTGGATGCATAATTGGCAACATTGCTCCTGGAAATTAATAGTGGACTTTACCTATTGGTTAAGATATCTTTATCTATCATTGAGAGAGCCTGAGAAAGTAATGTTTTAGATAAACTGCCTTCACAGAGTTGTATCTAATACTAGAAAGTCCATCAGCAGTAATTAGCTGCAGGTAACAAACCTAACAAGACAAAGCTGACATTCTGCAACACCTACACACACTTCATTCCACCTTAAATGCTGCTGTAGAGGTGATATTTTCCTCACTGTGCATTACAAAGAAAAATAGGATAGCTGTGACTTTCTTAATTCTCCTTTATCAGCAAATCAGTGTTATCTGAATGCCAAGTCTCTATAGGCTTGGTAATTCACACTCCCCCGGACAAAAGAGACAGTGGCTTTTGATGCCTGCTCTGGCCAAACGCCACTGCTATACAAAGAAGTATTTGGAGTGTTCTTGGTGTGATAAGACAAAAAGTCAAATGCAATGTTCGCCATAATATACCAAACGGAATATACCAATGCTCAGCCAGGCGAAGAGCACTATTGTAGTCCTCTCTTGATATTTATATCTTAGTTTCATGAAATTAAGCAAACTACCTCAAAATGAACTGACAGATGGTCATAATATTCACTGTGACTCTGGGGCTCAAGGCCAAAGACCACTTATGAATGCACACCTTAAAGTTAGTAGTCAGGCATTGGACTCCAGAGTGGACCATAATATAGACCAGTATATTTAATATGGCGCTGCATCACAATAACTGAAAATAATCACTGCAGTTGCAAATTTCAGCTATTTTATTAAAATTCATAAAAATTAGTAGGTGATTTAGCATCCACACATACAGTATGTCTAATTTTCTATTTTTATGGGGCCCTTGGCTGATGAGGGGCCCTAGGCAGCACTGTCTGCGCATGCATTGTGAAAACGTCTGGCTGTTAGCTATTAAAAGAGGTCACACTCAGTGTGCTCTATTGTGTTGTAGGCTATATTGTGTAGTTTGACCTCTTCTCAAGTAATGTTAGCATTAATGATGTACTTTTATCATCTATATTTAACGACAAGGTAATACAATATCCTTAATGAACAGCCTACATCATTGCTGGATAGTAAAGTCATGGCCTAGCTTACTAATGTTGGCAAACACTAACTGAACCCCACTGGTCACTGTCATCTGTATAGACTGGTTTTGTGTTGATGGGCAGGATGGGTGTCAAGGAGAAACAAATAGTTGTGCTGTTATAGTTCACCTGTTTAACTGCTAGAGGTTTGCATACCTTCAGTTTTGGCACAATAACTTTTAAAGGTTTAAAATTAGTTTAAGTGAGCTTAGTTGACCCGTTAAACACCTTCTTCAAATAAAAGTTTTCTGTGACAGAAACTATAAGGCATGTTTTGTCATGATATGCACATTTAGAGTGTGTTCATTCATGTCCACATTCCGTGCAATTTAAAGGTCACACTCAGAATTGATAGAACGGAGACCTGTGTCTTTAGTAAGTTGGCTAATGTTAGCATGGTGGCAAATTTGTTGTTGACGTGTTTGACTAGTTATAGTTACATAGTACAGCTGGCACTCAGGTTTTTACTCTCTATAGCTTGGTGAAACTGGCATTAGTTACCAGAAAAGGGACACTTTGTGTGAGGCGCATGTAGGATTTCTTACAGAATCCAAACATATTTATTATTTTTCACTCCAAAATCTGACCCAGCATTTGGCTCGGTATTGGTCAGATATCGGTGCTAGGTATCTAGTGGCATTACTCTTCTATATCATTCCATAATGGCTGTGACTTCATATTGTATCTCCAGTGTTAGTTCTTTTTAGAAAGTCATGTTGTGATAGTCATAGTTTCAGGTATGAAAGTATACACACACTTTAGTCACACATTCTTTTGCAATTTGGTTTTATTTCAGATAAGTAACTTTCTTGGATAAAAAAAAATGTGTGGATGACTGACAGTGTAGGCCAAGTATCATAACGGCCTGGCATGGCTGTGAGAGGCTGTGTTTCAGTCCAGCATGCCCAAGAGTCTCAT
This sequence comes from Prochilodus magdalenae, assembly GCA_024036415.1. Lineage (NCBI taxonomy): Eukaryota > Metazoa > Chordata > Actinopteri > Characiformes > Prochilodontidae > Prochilodus > Prochilodus magdalenae. The sequence goes on along the minus strand of JAMWET010001399.1, from coordinate 234,755 downwards.
TCAGCAAGACTGGCACTGTCATACAGTGAAGATGAGTAGCTCTCTCTGTTTAACACAAATCAGGAGATGACAGGAAGAGCGATTGACACGACCAAACAACAGCAAAAACAAACGACAACAACAGACCGTGTCTAATTCCTTCTGTTACTTCCTTTTACAGCGGAATAAACAGGGCCATCTCGTAAATTCTTCCTGAAAAGTATTATTGCTGACAGGTCTGACCTCGGCAAGCCTGCAATGTTTACCCATAACTCACAATTAACAGAGACATTAGAGGGTCCTCCCGAGGATTGCCAGCTTTATTTCCCTCTAACTGGGCATCACTAAATCTGGAAAAGATCCCAGTTCTGCCATTTACCATCGGAGGGGCGGCTCTGTGCGCCGGAAAGAAGTGGCTCCACAGACTGAACACACTTTGGAGGTTTGGGGCTGTTATGGATATGGCGGCAGTAATTATTCAGGCCTTGTTATTGCCCAGAACACCACACCTGCGTCCAGCTCGCCGCCTGTTATTAGAATATCAAAAAGGCCACCGAGAAAAAAATGTCTTGCACAAACTGAGCTAAATGTGGACTGTGGCTCCGATATTACCCCCGAAGCCAAAAGCATTTATTTATTTATTTATTTATTTATGATTTATTTTTTATTTATGGTTTATTTCTAGCTCTTTTAAAATAAATATTTGACATTTATTGAATGTGCTCTTAATTCTTTTCTTTATTATTTTTCTTTTTTATTTTAATGCAGACATTGAAATGGGCAATGAGTCACTTTATTTTACTTAGGAGATAAATGTGCACCTGTTCACGGACATGTCAAATCCAATCATATGGCTGCTAAACCAGTAATAGACTTTTACCGTAGCTTTGTGGCTAATTTCCAATTCAGGACTGCCAGCTTATGTCAAACCCAGAGTGATGCACATATTTATTTATTTCATATTTCATGATTTTATGGGAACGGTAACTATTCTGGTATTTCAGAAGCGAAAAAGCGCACAGGGATCCCAAGGTCTGAATTAAATTAGTGCGCTTTTTATTGACTAATAATCATTTTTACCTCTGCTGCAGCACTGAATATCAATGGAACGGAGCGGTTTGCTGCTTTTAATGGACTAATATTTTCTGTTTTGACATGGTTGATCCTAAATAATATCCGAGCGATGTTGTCATTACGAATATCTACTTGTCAAAACACCGTCGTGCCATGGCCTGAGGAAAGTGAGGTTTCCAAGTAATTAAACACAAGCGTCTGACAGAGACGTGGCCTTGGTGCACTTCTGCAGAAATAGGATTCCTCGTCAACGTCTGAGCAGAACCAAGCGTCATCTGCCACTTTAAGTTCGATTTACACTCCAGAGCAAACGTAAAGTCCCGGACGCTGAAAGATGCATAAAGCCAAGCAAACGTTTATGGATGTTCGCACATTGCTTGTCACATTCAATCAACATCAGATGGTAAGCTCTCACCAAACCGCTCTAAATGCCACACTAATGGAATGTTGTCATGTACTATAGCTGTTGTTGTCTTTGTCTCAGGGAGATAGCTGAATGATTTGTACCTGGCTCTCTAATGGTCAATTACAAGCACAATCCAGCGTTGATGGTGTTTGGGTCCCACCAGAGAGAGGATAAAGGGGGCCTAGATGAGCTCAGAGGCCCCCATCAGGAGTGGGTCATTGCATATAAACTGGTGAGCCAAATTTTGGATCTCTTCCCAGCTTTTCCCTGCTCGACTGCTACAGATGAGTTTTGGCTTTCGCTGGTTTTATTTATTTCTTCCTTTCCTGTCGATGAGATACCCTTATTGCGTGCCTCCTTCGATTGGAGACCACGCGCTAATTTACCAAGCCTCATATCTAGAGATCACAGGAGGCCTTTCCTGCACTCTCTCTCTGCTTCACTGTGTGTTTGATTTCTATATTTAGTTTGTCTGTATTTAGCTTGGAATAATTGAGGTTTCATGCAGTGAACTTTTTCTTTCTCCTGAACATGGCATGTTTAGAGACTACATCATCAAAGAGTTTGTTTTGTGCGTTCTGTATCTCAACACATAGTAAACATGCACTATAAACTTCCTACAGGAGACCTGAGAAATGCAGGATTCCACAACACGATTCTGTGTGTATATGTTAATATGTGTGTGTGCAAGTACTTGTGTGAGTGTAGTGGAGCAGCTGCCCTTGCCACCTCCCCATCCGTAACAGAGCTGTCACCCTGCTTTTAAATAGATCTGAGTGAATTAACATGGCACTGTGGGTCGGGTCTGCTGGGGCGCTGGTGACAGTAGCGGTGCCCTCCACTAACTCTGTTGGAAGAGGCTTTGGCAGGCTGGCATGGCTGGCAGGCCCTGCCCAAAGTGACTCTGCAGGGGCTGGCTGCCAGCCAGTCAGCTGAAGCCCGGCCAACAGGCTCGGACTGGACCGGAGCGACGCGCGGCACGGCCACAGGAGAGCGGAAGCCAGCTTTTTCATTTAGCCACCCAACTGTTTCCCCCTCTCCTCTTAATTGACAGAATAAATGCACCTGCCATTGTGTAATATTGGGCAGATTAGTATTGGCTGTGATGGAGGGGCTGATGTCAGAGGGGGCCAGCAGTGAAAGGACCTGCCTGGCAAGCCAGGCTGTTGGGTGCCTTCGCTGGCTTTAAATGACGTTCATGCCATTCTGGGGGTAGATAGTGTGGGGGGCAGTCCTTAGTGTAAGTCGTCTCCTGGAGGAGATAGTGAAGATGAGCTGGGAATGGTGATACACTGCTAACTATCAAGATCAATTAAAAATCCATCGACAGTCAGGATTTAAGCAGTGTTGCTGCTGATTTGGACTTCATTTGATACCACACTTGCTTATGTGCTTAAAAAGGAATTGGGAAAGTTTTCCTAAAATTACAAGATGGAAAATTGTCATGATAAATATTAATTGTGACTGTTTTTGTTGCGTGAAGGACATGCAACAATATTAATGCAATTAAATCTTGCAGTATTTCATTCATTGTAAGACAATAAAGGATTTTGGAAAAGTTATTTTAAATATTCCCTCACACAAAATTCACTTCAGTTTCATTTGGCTTGACATGAAATTTTATTCTAGGCAGTTCTGGAGCAGTTCTGTTGGTCTGTTTATCATGAAATTATACTCTTCAGTTGGTACATTATTAGTACAAATTAAATGACTTCTTTGTTATGGTTTGATTTCCTAGACATTGAAAATACCTAATAATAATAAAAAAAAAATATATATATAAAATATTTAGATTCCATGGTTTTTTTTTCCCATTTGCACTACACGATCCTGTGACATCTCTTTCTGATGAGGAATTTTTCCGCAGCTTAATTTAAATTTAATTGGACCAAACCCAACTGGCTCAGGTCAATATGAAGAGAAAATCAGGAACATTAATCAAGATAAAATTATCAGCTGATTAATCAGTGTTCTAATTATGGCACAGTGCTTCAGTCTCTTTGTTCTGTTTTAATTACTGTACTTCATTGTCTTTTCCATATGGCCAGCATGTTTCTGCATAATGCCAGTGTCTCACAGCACTGGGAGCCATTAGTACCCTGCCTGATGCCTCTGTCCCCATCTCCTCTCCTCCACTCCCTCCCCCTCACAGACTCAACTCTCGCTTTATATCTTCTCATCACATGCTCCCTCACTCACTCCACACACTCCTCTTTCCCTCTTCCTTTCAGTCTTAATTTGTACTTCTTCTCTTCCAAACACAGGTAATGCCTATTTAAGCCTATGCCACTCCTTGCTGTTCTGCTGTTAAAGTGCCAGTCTGCAGTGTTTGTGGATATTTTGGTATAGATGTGCTGGGGAATATACCAAAACACAGACTGCTCTCACAAGATTACAGCAAGCAACTTTACAAGTTCCCCTTTCACATATATATGTGGTGCATTTTTTGGTTCATTCATAAAGAAATTTACACCTATTACAAATTTTCTCAAATGCTGGAAAACAGCAAAAATAAGATACAAGGTTTTGTTCCGTGGAAATACATAATGTGTAGTCCTCAGTTGGAAAATGTGAAATTTAGTTTTTGTGATGTCACAACATCCAATGCATTGCATGGATCTTGCCTCCTCAGACATTTTAACTAAGAGGGGATAAAAAGTGAAAAACAACAATTAATTGTGACAGTTTTTGTCGCGTGAAGCTCGTGCAACTATATTAATGTATTTAAATCTTGAAGTACAAGACGATAAGAGATAGCCTTTTTAAGACTGTATAGCTGTATAATGTAAATGTGACACTGAAAGAACCATGCTGAATATGTAGTGTAGCACAGTGTAAATAGCCTACTTTCTGTATTATCACTTTTAGCCACTATGTTCCCTAACCCCTCTTCCTTACCATAGTCTATGCTTTGTCTAGTCTACCCAGCGCGTTGATTGTCCACCTGCCACCCCCTTGAGCATATGTCCTAGGTGTGTACATTTGCTGGTAGAGGTAAACAGAGACAGAGAGCCTGGATGGGTGTGGAATTAATTTATCACAGAAGTTCTGCTTTTTCTGCAGACTTTTTGGACATATTTGCTAGGGTTGTAAAAAGGCCAGTGCTGATGTAGGGTGTGTGCAATTTGCGATGTTATGTCATATTTATTTGGTGTTTTGGTAAAAGGAATGTTCGCAATTTTTCTATGTGCTTCATATGGCCTTCATATGGTATATGGTTACTTACCATGATTTTCACACGTCTCTCAAGAATAAAACCGGAAACCCGCCAACTTATAATAGAACCCAGCTGGCAGCTGGTAAGAGCTGTTTTCATTGACTTCTATAAGTGTGTTTTAAGTCAAAGAGTTTCTATTCTATTCTATTCTATTCTATTCTATTCTATCTATCCGGTGTCAACCCAAGGAGGACAAATTCCATTTTTGAGTCTTGGTTCTTCTCAAAGTGACCCTTGACTTGCAAAAAAGTACTATATGAAAAAATATATTGACTATTCTTTTAGTGTTTTGAATTGTTTTGATTTTATTTTTAAATTCTTCTTTATATTGTGTGAAACCCAATTGAAATGCTCCAATATCACATGTAATAAACTCTTTTATCTTGCATTAAATGTACATTAAAAGTTAGGAATGTTTCTTTGTGTGTTTTTTGGGTTTTTTTGGACAGGGACAATATGGATGTGGTGGATCTGTGCCAGGCCTGGTGTGGGCATTGTGCTTTGCTGGTGATCTTTGGCAGTTTTGACAGAGTGAACAGGGGAGCGGTGTGGACCCTCTGCACCACTGCTCTTAGTGTTAAGTGCCAGGAAAGATAGGATGTAATAAATTGTTGAATAAAACATGCTTTGTTACCATGGGGGCTTAAAATTAGCAGGGCAAAGTGGTGATTAACCATCCTATCATACTTGCCATTGCAATCCTCCCCACCCCCCCACCTCCGTTTCTCTCTATCTCTCTGTATCTCTATGCACTCTCTCTCCACTTATCCAGCCCTTCTCTCCCCCTGCATGTCACTTAAGATCAGAGACACTAATACTTCCCATGGAGATGCTCATTATCACATCTTAAGCTAATATTGTCATTTTCAATTCTCTGTGTTGTTGAAGTATTGCCCCTACGGTTGTGCTGTGGCTGCATTTGCGTCGGACGTTTTTATTTGATTGCCGGATGTTGGAGCAGAGAAAAGATGCATGCTGTTTAAAGCTTCATCCCGTGTCCGACATGGCACGGCTACATTTAAGAAAGATGGGCTTGATTGCTGCATTTAGAGAAGTACTGCAGCAGTTAGTTAGGGTCAGTGCTGGCCAATGTTTTACACATATTGCTGGTGTTTTACCTTAAAAAGCGACCGCTGTTTGAAAATGGACCTCTACCTCCTCTTTATCCTTCGCCGCTTCCCGTGCTCTTTAAAAATGTCTTTATTCTTTCATAGAGAGTGTTTTTTTTCTCTCTCTTGTATCAGCATGCTGTGTGGTGTGTTGGAATTAGACATCACTTAAGAATACTTTTACCAGCGCCTCCCAAGCTCATGAAACCTTTTTTCAATATGTAATTACTGGAACGGTACAAGTGTCTCATGCATATTCATGTGGTTTTTAATTAAGCCCATCTCTTCACAGTTTGCGCCCGTGCCTCCTGAAAAGTTGCTTCCTTGCAGTCTGCAGGTTTCACATATGCAAAACTGCTTAGAGCTGTGTCTGTAGACCTACACACACACACACACACACACACACACACAAAATCACAGTAATGATGTGAAAAATAAAGCTTGGTCCCATTGATTTTTTGGTTATTGCTCGATAGCTTTTTAAATATGAAATGAACATTGGAGCATATGTGAAATAATGAAAAGCACATCAGGTCATCATATCTAGCAAAGGTTTAATCATGAGCAAATACTGAGTGCAGATATTACTACATGTAATAATGAGTGCACTGATTTCTGTCATATGTATGAGCTCAGTCACTGTCTGCCATCACATATCATGCCTGCTGGAGAACGTGGACAGATGTCTAATAATATTTGATTATGTTTTCTGCAACATCAGGTCCTACAAATGTCCTAAATTGTCTACTCTCAGCCAAATATTATATTTGTTATTTTCATACTCTGTTCATTTATGGCACCCGCTCCCCAGCCCTGTGTGCATAAGAGTGTACCCTTGCACATATAGCATTCCTACTGGCTCAGAGTGAGGCAGTGCTTTTGGCATATACTTTTAGACAGGTCTCAGACAGTAGGAGACACCACTGGCTGGGTTGTCAACAATGAATATATTCACAAATTATGCAAGCCCATTCTTATCCTTAAAAGACATTCCGCACAATAACAGTGATTGTGGGTGTGCATATTTAGAGCAGGAATGTCTATGAACTCCTCTGCGCTTATTTCTAAGAGAGTACGAGAAAAAAAAAAAGATTTGTAAGACAAACAATGTAAATTGGAGAAATCTATGTTTTGTTCAGACTCCTGTGATTTTTAGCTACAACCACACTTGTATGTTGTGATAGTTTTGGCAACTGAAAGTCTATAAACACTTGAAGAACTCCCACACTTGTTTTGCGATGAATACGCACACACAGGCTCTGACGATGAGGACAGGAGGGAGAAAATATGCTGCCATGGACCCCGCTTGGCATCCAGATCTGAAAGTGATTCAAAAACGCTTCACAGAAAAGACAACAGTGCCATCTACTGAGGGAACCAGAGCAGGGGAGAGAGACAAAGAGAGAGAGAGGAAGGGAGAGAGACTTGGACAAACACCAACTCAGTAGGAACTCTCAGATAATAATCAGTTTCTCTGGGCTTGTGAAACTGGCTCATTAAGCCTCCTTTTTAACTGGAAATATAGGGAGCGATTAAGGCGGCATTACTGAGTGGGCACAAAATGGCTAACCTCCGGCCACCCACCGCTCATAGGTGTCTGGCGCTGGCTTCTGCGCGCGCCGTAATGTCTTCACTCGGATAGCAGCAAATCCATCACCTGCTTGTTTATCTGCTTTGCTCTAGCAGCCCTATCAATCAGTGTTAAACTGTCATGCCGGCATATTTTTCTTTTAAATAACATTAAAAGCTGTGAGCCAGGCCTGTCGGCAGCCGTGCTGCATCCTCACAGGTGCAGCTGGCCTAGCAGGTCATGCACGTGCCCTCTCTCCAGTTTACACTTCCAGGATGGTGTGTAATCTTTGTGCTTTAGTTTTTAGAGGTGGGAAGGGTTTTTTCGTCTGTGTGCTTGCATTATAATAAATTAATTTCTTCTCTTGTAGCACAGGCAGGCTTGGTGATGTCACTGATGTGGGGTATTAGCATGTATAATTAAAGCTGGTGAAAGGGGATGTTGAGCTGGGCAGAGCTGGTGTCATTGGACATAATTGCTTCAGGAGGACATAATTGGGCGGCTGGTTGATTTTCAAAGGCTCATCTCTCCGTTGTCGTGGACACAGTCTGTGGACTTTGGCCTGCCGCCAAGCAGGCTCTCTCTCAAGCTAGAAACACCGCTTGCTAGCTTTGGTCTCTCTGTCTCTCTCTCTCTCTTTCTCACTATCTCTTTCTCTATTTTGTGTAGTCGACTCTCTCTCTCTCCTTTCTCACTTTTGCACTTGTTCTATCTCGTTTCAGCTCTCTCGTCCTGTTTTTCACCTTTCCCGAGTGTTTGACCAAAATTTAATAAATGCCTGGAACTAAATCTTTCACTGTGTTATTTTATAAAAAAGTGAGCATGCCTCTTTTTTTTAAGCTGTTTTGCAACTGTTTTGTCATCTGCCTTCAGCATCAGCACCTGACTTCTTTGATGTGCATGTGGCTCAATGCAATCAAGTCTTTCTGTCTGGAAAACTGACCCTGATATACAGCACTGGGAAAAAGGCTGAGCATCTAATCACATTTTTAAACCATTTACTTTGTCAGTAAGTAGTTTGTACCATTAAAACACCAGAACTCACAAGATTAGATGCTAGTAAACAAAAAATACAGGGGAAATGACTGTGAAATGACAATGACTAGCCAGGGAGCTAGTTCAAAGAACAAAGTCTGTCACATCCGGCACACTTGACCATTAAATGTAGTGAGGTCCTGGTTGATAACTTCGCTGGTCTCTAACTGGGCTGCCATAGGGAGAGAGGTGTGGAAATGGTTAAACAAACACCCTGACATGCCACTATAAAAAGCAGTACTTGCTGTGTAAATGTTATTTGTATTTATTCCAATATATTCCAATGAATGCAAGTCAATGCATTATCTGTGTGGGAACAAAACAAAGATAAAAGTTTCTGCCTAGGGTTCCGGTTCTCTAATACAGGGATTTTCATATAATAAATGTGTCTGTAGGAGAGTGTGTATGTGTGTCTGTTACAACTACGATCCTATCAGCGCATATAAAAGAGGCTGCAGAGGGCCAGGTTGCAACACCCAGGGGTTATTTTAGGCAGTGTGGGATTAGAGAAATGACAGAATCACTTCCTGATGAGGTCAGACTGTATGATTGAGTGATTGAAAAGGTGTGTGTGCGTGTGTGAGTGTGTATTGGCGGCAGGTCCAGCTTTGGCTCGCGGGTTTCCAAGCAGGCCTTCCGGCTGGCGACCCGGTCCAAACATCATGCTCTGACATTTTTATCATCCGTCAGTGCGGGGCGAGATAAATCTGGCCTTGCGGCGGCCCTGGCAGCCTCCTGCTATCTTGTCACATTCCAGACAGTCGGGGTCGGTGGACTGAGCCAAGCCCGGGCCGGGCTGGGAGAGGAAGCAGGGCCAGGTAATCCATTACCGTCAGGGGGCACGTCTCCACGCATACGGATTTAATATCAGCCTTCCAAGAGTTATGAGCTCTCCCCATCTTCAGCCACATGCCTGACTTATGCAAAACGACATATCTATAAGCGACTGGGGAATCCAGCACCACTGTTTTATTTTCTGTTTCTTTGTTTTTCGCTTTTCTTATGGTGCTCCACCCTATTTCTCTCAGAACTGCTACTTATGAGCTCTCTCCATCTCCAGCCGCATGACCTATGTAAAATGACACATGTATACCGGGGGAATCTTTTTTTCTGCATTTCTTTGCTTTTCTTTCTCTTTTTATTCGGTAAAAGAAAACTCCTGCTAAAACTGTTATTTATGAGTTCTCCCCATCCATATCCCCATGCCTTACTTACACAGCCATTCTAATTGTTAATCTTTTATTCTTTGTTTGTCATTTTTTCAGCTTTCTCCTGGGATTCCACACTTCTCTTCTCAAAGCTGTTGCCTTGGAGCTTTCTCTGTCTTCAGCTACAATGAAATAAACCATATCTAGGCAAGTGCAATAATCTTAAATGTAGTTAATATAACTAATCTCATAATGAGAAATATTAGATTTAGATCCATCTACATGTCCTACACTAAATAGCCAATTTTTTTTGGGCTTGTCTTTTTGTTTTTTCTGCCCTCTCTCTCCCCCGTCCTCGTGCTCTCCTCTCCGTGTCCTCTAGCTGTGGAGGCTGCTGGACGCTGTTCAGGAGCAGTGCAGATGGGCCTCAGAGACACTCCCCATCCTGACCCATTTCTGAGGGAACTGCAAGGTGACACGACCACAGAGTCGCACCAGCACTGGCAAAGGGCTTGTTTCAGTGTGCGTGTCTGTGTGTGAGAGTGAAGGTGTATCTCTGTGTCCAGGCAGGGTGGTGGAGTGAAGACCCAAGGGCCATGTGGCAGATGGACACAACAGGTTTAGAATGACCTTAGACCCCAAAACAGACTTTTTACTATAATGTCCCTCAGAGGAGAGGAGCAGGGACTCTGTGGCCAGCCACACACACACATGCACATGCTTTAGAAAGAGCCCCAGGTCATCATGATTAAGGATGAGAGTGCCCCAGTTCTGAGCCCTGTAATGGGGGTACAGCCTGTATGCCAGAGGAAGGCCAGGAGATAGTATCTCTCTTAGGTGGGAGTTTCAGGTGCCAAAGCCCAAGCAGGACATTACAGGTATTTAGGTGCTGGTCATAAAATTAGAATATCATGAAAAAGTTGATTTATTTCAATAATTTCATTCAAAAAGTAAAACTTGTATATTATATTCATTCCTTACACACAGACTGATATATTTCAAGTGTGCATTTCTTTTAATTTTGATGATTAGAACTGACAACTAATGAAAACCCCAAATTCAGTATCTCAGAAAATTAGAATATCACTTAAGATCAATACAAAAAAGGATTTTTAGAAATGTTGGCCAGCTGAAAAGTATGAACATGAAAAGTATGAGCATGTACAGCACTCAGTACTTAGTTGGGGCTCCTTTTGCCTGGATTACTGCAGAAATGCGGAGTTGCATGGAGTCGATCAGTCTGTTGCACTGCTCAGGTGTTATGAGAGCCCAGGTTGCTCTGATAGTGGCCTTTAGCTCTTCTGCATTGTTGGGTCTGGCATGTCACATCTTCCTCTTCACAATACCCCATACATTTTCTATATTGGGGTTAAGGTCAGGCGAGTTTGCTGGCCAATTAAGAACAGGGATACCATGGTTCTTAAACCAGGTACTGGTATAAAGTTTGTCAGCAGCAGGAAGCATGAAGTGCTCTAAAACTTCCTGGTAGACGGCTGTGTTGACCTTGGACCTCAGAAAACACAGTGGACCAACACCAGCAGATGACATGGTACCCCAAACCATCACTGACTGTGGAAACTTTACACTGGACCTCAAGCAACATGCATTCTGTGCCTCTCCTCTCTTCCTCCAGACTCTGGGACCTTGATTTCCAAAGGAAATGCAAAATTTACTTCATCAGAGAACATAACTCTGGACCACTCAGCAGCAGTCCAGTCCTTTTTGCCTTTAGCCCAGGCGAGACGCTTCTGACGCTGTCTCTTCGTTAAAGAGTGGCTTGCCACAAGGAATGCGACAGCTGAAACCCATGTCTTGCATACGTCTGTGCGTGGTGGTTCTTGAAGCACTGACTCCAGCTGCAGTCCACTCTTTGTGAATCTCCTCCACATTTTTGAATGGGTTTGGTTCCACACTCCTCTCCAGGGTGCGGTTATCCCTATTGCTTGTATACTTTTTCCTACCAAACTTTTCCTTCCCTTCGCCTCTCTATTAATGTGCTTGGACACAGAGACCTGTGAACAGCCAGCCTCTTTAGCAATGACCTTTTGTGTCTTGCCCACCTTGTGGAAGGTGTCAATGGCCGTCCTTCGGACAACTGTCAAGTCAGCAGTCTTCCCCATGATTGTGTAGCCTACAGAACTAGACTGAGAGACCATTTTGGCCTTTGCAGGTGTTTTGAGTTAATTAGCTGATTAGAGTGTGGCACCAGGTGTCTTCAATATTGAACAATTTCACAATATTCTAATTTTATGAGATACTGAATTTGGGGTTTTCATCAGTTGTCAAGTATATTCATCAAAATTAAAAGAAATAAACACTTGAAATATCTCAGTCTGTGTGTAATGAATGAATATAATATACAAGTTTCCCTTTTTGAATGGAATTACTGAAATAAATCAACTTTTTCATGATATTCTAATTTTATGACCAGCACCTGTAATACTGTGCAAAAGCTAGAGGTCACCCTTCGATTTACAGTCAAAATGGTCATTTAAGTTACTCGTTTTCGGGAGATACTACTCAGGGCACTGGATACCAACAGAAAACGTCCCGCTGAAAACATTAGGGGAATGTTGCATAGTAATGTTCTCAGAACGTCTTTCAAACAAAACACACACACACACACACACACACACACACACACAGCTATGCAGAAGTTTAGCTGCCCTCAGACAAATGACATGTTCTTGATGTGAAAATATGCTAACACGTCCTACAGAGAATACATTTAAATTATTTCAGTATTTATTTGCTCAGTTTAATATATTGGAATGTATGTCAACAACATTTGTGTAAGGGCACCTAGACCTCTGCACACAGGTGTATGAGTGAGAGAGAGAGATAGAAAAAGAGAGAAAGAGACAGAAAGAGAGAGAGTGAGAGTGAGAGAGAGAGAGAGAGAGAAAGAGAGAGGAAAAGTTAAGTCTTAGGTCCTAGTTTAACAGTATTGGGACCCAAACTGCCATATTAAATCACCTTACTGTCTAACAAAGCCAGTTTATCATCTGTCATTAGCAAACAACTCCTCCCTCTCCTCTACTCTACTCGTCTTTCTCTCCCTCAGGATACGCTGCTGGGGCCTGACTGTAGTGGCTGCACTTTGACCCATACAGGCAGAAGCTTTTTTATACATTTCAGCCAAATGTCACAATTAATGCCAACGCTTGACCCTGCAAAAGGCCACTGAATGCCAAGGGACAGAAAGAGACGGAGAAGGAAAAAGATAATTTTCCTTCATAAATAGAGTAATTGCTGCTTTGAAAGTGCACCATTAACAAAGTGAAGGAACATTAAATAAAATGATTGCCTCTGCTTTATGGAAGGCAGTTGTTCTGCTATTAGTCCATTTTACCTGCTCACTTGCTGGACTTCATTCATGCTGCACATAAACGTTCATCTACAGAGACAGCAAGCAGGTTAATGGGAATATGATCAGAAGCATAAAGCTTAGCAAATAGACGTAACAACCAGACTGGTAAATATTAGAGCGAAAGCACCTTTATCTCCTCTCTCTTTTTAGTGTATAGTGTTAGTCTCCATGTTTGGCTGCTGGAGTATATGGATCATAAAGGTTAGTGCTGGATTGTTTGTCATATGCCTCCAGCGCTGTGTCTTCCTATACTCTCAGAACTTTTTCACCCAGGACTCTGCGAATAAAAAAGGAAAAGAAAGGAGCAAAAAAAAAGCCTGACTAAGCTTAGCCTGCTGGGAAAAGGTGGCTGATACATCAATCCTGTGCTTGAGCCTGGAGCTCCTACCTCGTTAGTTAATTGAATAAATGAAAAACGGTGGTGCTAACTTTTGGACGAGTTTCTACCTGGGCCTGGTCTCCCCTTACCTGTGTTTTATTAACCCTGTATTGTGATAATATCAATAAATAACAGCGGCAATAAAAAGAGTTATGAATGTGGAAACCTAAAGACCAGTGGGGTCGATGTCATCTCAGTGGGACAGGACCAGATGTGTGAGCTCTGCTGATTCAGAAACTGAATCTCTCTCTCTCTCTCTCTCTCTCTCTCTCTCTCTCTCTCCCTCCCGCCCTTCCTTCTTCATTCTGTGACTCTCTGTCTTTCCTTTTCTTACCTTACCTCCCCTTTTGCTTTTCTACCCCATCTATCTTTCTTCCTTTTCCCTCTCTCCCCCTCTCTCCTTCCCTGGGTGTTATTCGTTATTTGTGGCTAGCCTTTGTTCTCTCTCTCTCTTTCTCTCTCTGCTGACTGTCTAACTTCCCGCTTTTTCCTGCTCCCCCCCCCCTCCCCCCCCACCACCACCCAACAGTGGCTCTGTTGGATCATTAAGAGGCTGTATTTCGGCCGTTTCGGTGGCTGTCCCACGTTGCCGTGTGGTGCATGCAGGTATGCTTAAATAATGAATGTGGAGGGCTGCTGTCACACAGGCTTTTGCCTGCCGTTAAACGCTGCGCTGACGGCTGGCAGAGCGGGTTGTTACAGCGTTAGGCCTGCACCTCCGCCACAAATTTATGAGGGGTCCCCAGAAAGTTCCACAGCATTCCGAACTCTCACATGCAGTCTTTTCCCTTTCTTCTCCAAGTCTTACTCTCTCCAGATATCCAGAGTCTTTCTTGGTCTTTCATCTCTCTATCTCAGTCATTACACAGGCTTTGTATGATAGGATGGAAAGTAAGGAATAGCCAAAAAATAAGTGTTGTGGAAGGTCTATCTAACTACTACCTCCAACTTCTCACACCCATGAAGGTGCTCGTCATTTTCTCCTCGCTCCTTTGGATGTGAGGAGTACCATGTAAAGAAATGATTTGCTCTTTTCTGCTCATTAAGCTGCTGATACATTTCTTTTACACCTCTCTGGACACCTTGTACTCCTGATCGAGTGCAGGGCCTTTCTGATATATGGCAGTGTGTGTTGCGGCTCTACTCTCGTCTCAGGACATCTCGTACTTTTGCTTGTCGGCGTGCTGGACCATGATCAGGAAACTTGAGGATCAGGGGGCTGCATTAGCACATGCTGGTGTGCGGACTCTGGACAGTGCATGTGGACAGAGTGTCAGTTGGGGAGGAAGAGGAGTGGAGAGAGGAAGAGGAGGCTGTTAGTGTGCCCTTGTCTGCCTGAGACCCCCTCTCCTGGAGAAATAAGGGTCAGGAGACAGGCAGAGCGGAGCAGCTAATAGAAGATTTATGACTCACTGAATATGCAGATATGCACACTGTGATTGACCAGGATCCACACACTGCCCTTGGGTACATCTTTGCATTTAGAGAGAGGAAGAATGAGAGAAGGGGGGGTGGGGGTGGGCGGAGTGGTAGGATGACTGGTGGGGGGTGGAGGAGTGGAGAGAGTGCAGCCGGAAGAAAGGAAGAAGACTGCAAGAGGGGAGCACAATGGAGAGAAAAATGCACCGGCAAATTAGGCACCCTCTCCTTTTGAATAGTCCGACAAGATTGCACGGGTTTCTGCAGAAATAGCTATTAGTCATTTTCTCAGAAAGAAATTCTCCCATTTTTCCCCCCCTTTTTTCCTTCACTCCCCTCACTTCTTCCCCTCATTTCAGGCAATTTGAACTCCATTTGCCAGAGTGTGGCGCCTGCTCAAATAGCAGATGTGTTTTATTTTATTTGAAATATACATACTGGCATAATGAGGCTGAACAATGTGCCAGGCTCAGGGATCATATAGTGCTGGCAGTTGTGGGGCCTGATGAATGTGTAGGTAAGGACCAGCGCAAGGTGTCCATTTACGCTGTGTGAGAGGAGAGCAGTGAGATGGAGAAATTATAGAGCCGGGCCTGGCCCGCCAAATGAATAGTCATGCTGACAAATTGAATTGAGTTGCTTCAGAAGGCTTCAATTTAATCTCTTAAGTCTTTTCAGCCCATTAAAAGAGTCGTTTGCTAGCCATCACTGCTGCAAATCCTGACACTTTCTCTCTTTCTCACTACAGCTCTTCATACTCAGGTTACCTACTTCCACCTGGGACTTCACTGCAGAGTGGGAAGCCCTAGCTGTGTGGGTTGGTGGGGTGATTACTATTTGGACTAAGAGAATGATTTAATATAATGTTAAAGTGTTGGCTGCGTGGGAGTATTGTGTCTTTACTGCTATAAAAGGTTTTAATTCTGACATTAAGAGTGATCTGTCTCATAGCCGCTGGTTTGCCATTACACTTACAATAATGAGCTGCAAACAGGAATAAAACACCACTCCACTCACACTCTTATACATGGGAATAGCTAGTATTAACAGTTTAAGAGGCAGTGAGGCAACGCAGTAGTGAAAATGATGAACCATATCATACAGCTATGTGATAGATGGTGGTAATTCATTACTTAAAGTCTCTAAGATTCACCTGATCTGTGCCCACACCTAGTTGGAATGTGTGTTTGTGTGGTGGAACATGAAAGGGAGGATTGTTTACCTGTCTGGTAAGAAGCATGATGCCTTAGTGCCCCCTACTGGTCAGATGTGGAAGCCTTTCACATTTCATCTATTGCTATACTGAGATTTGTCTAGCACATCCTTGCAACTGATTGGCCATATATTATTAAAAGCAAAAGGAAAAGAAACGGGCAGACATATCTATGTTAATCATCCGTTATCTGGATTTTTACTTGTGTAATTTGGGGCCATCAAGGAGGTGAGTGAAGTTCAGAGTGACTTGTTAGAGGAGAAGCAATGTCATGGTGCAGAATTACAAATTCATTAAGGCGAAGGTGTTGACTCAACGGTCACCTTCTTAATAGTAATAAAAGTTACATTCAGAGGTGATAAATGACCTCCTAAGTGACATTTCCTCCACCCTTTTGACGTGACGCGTTTCACACATGTAGCCCTTTATTAATCAGCCCCAGCCCTCCACGCTGTCTCTTAATGGAGACGATATGAACTGGCAAGACATTTATCTCACACCATCGGCACCCCTGATTCCTAAAAGCAGTAAAAGTCCACCAGGTAAAGTTTATATGGACGTCTTAAGTGCATTACAAAGCATCTTTAGAAATTACATTAGTGAGTCATGGCTCTTCCCGTGTGTTTCCCAAACTATCATGAGAGTCAACAAACAGCTTAAACGAGACATGCTCGTTATGTCAGCTCTCTGTGTGCAACCCAGGCAGCTTCATTTTATGTGAACAGGTACAATAAAGCTGAGTAAGCTATGGAGACAGAAACTGTGAGGAAACTATCTTCAGCATTGCATTCCTTCTTCAGATTCAAGTGCGTTTGATACTGAGATGTATGATGTACACCATGCCAACACAGACCAAAACATTTATTGATGTAGCAATTATAACAAATTTTATTTGCTAATCAGTAAAACCAAATCTCCAGCTATGTTATGATTCTGTTAAAAATATATATAAAAAAAATATAAAAACATATATTAAAAAATACTTTGCTAGTAGATCACTATATCACATCAGAATAAAATACAGTACTATGTCACTTTTTTTAATGTTATAAATATATTCATTAGAAGTAAGTTTGGTTCCTGACTGCACTCCATGGATTGCGTGGACAGCACTGAATTTATATCTGATTACCTGAAGCAAGTATTAATGGTAGCTGTAGGTACTGGACATTCTTGACAAGAGCTTTGGAAACAATTAAACACATTTACACATTTCAGATCAGAATGTAATGCTTTTTTTTCATACATATATGTTTTAATTAATTACATAGCTTATTGTCCAGCTAAACAGCTCATGCAGTATTGTGCAAAAATCAGAGACTTGTAGTTTAATTTCAGATAACAACTATAGGCAAAAAAAGGTTATTCTGTTTCCTTGAAATTCTTCTGATTAAATAACCTATAGTCAGCTTGCATAAGAAAATGAAGAGTCACTGTAAGAAGACAACACTGCAGGTCCGAAGGATGTAAAGGTGTCAAGAAGCTGTTACTAGAAAAATATGAAAGAAAGTGAAGAAGCTGGTAGAGTACTCAGACGAAAGGACTGGTCACCCTCCACACCTTAACCCCTTAACATTATACAGTGTATGTGGGATTAGCTGGATTTGGGAAACATAAACTGTAACCAACTTCTAAGACTGAACTTTGGAAGCATGTATAAATGTCCCTGCATTTGTCTGATTTCTATAAAACAATGGTTGATGTTCTAAAAGACTAAATTAAAAGAAGTAAAAATAAACACTAGTATCTACATTTTCTGCTGTTTATGTTTCTGCATAGTTTAAGCGCAGTAACTGAACTTTATATTGTGCAAAAATGCCATGAGGAATGGACCAATCGAAATCTGCCCCCCTTCCCCCATTGTAAAGTTACAACAAGAAATCAACATGATTTTTAATTTTTCCTGACTGCAAATGAAACTTATCTTGGGACTCTGATTTATGCAGTGTACTGTATATAATGTTGTCTAATATCTAAGACTTTTGCACAGTGCAGTAAAACAACATAACAAAACAAAGGACACTTTCAGTAATTACATAATAAAGCCAACAGATCCTCAGCTGTGTGATACCTTTTACCTATGAGGCATGCCATGCATAAAGAATACACTAATACGAACAGCCAATAAATCAAACTCTGACTAGGGTGACATTCCTTTTGTCACTAGGGTGGTGCTCTGTAGGGTACATCTTCTGTACCTTTAGTTTAGGAACACATTCATATGCATATTCATATTCCATTAAAATGACATGTTCTTAAGTTACATCTTACGTGACTCATCACTCTCTGTGTTGAATCCATGAAAAGACGCAAATATGTTTCTTTCATCTGGGAAAAACTAATTTAAGGTGAGACTTTAAATCGTTATTGTACCTTGTAGGGGACTTTTGCATTGCCTGCACCTTGATGAAGAAGCATTGTACCTCCTCAGTACCTTTCTTCTGACTGTGTACTCACTTTGAGTGTTTAAAGCAGAACTGAATAAAATTCCACCTGTGTGTGTGTTGTGTGCTTTTTGAGAAACACCCTACCTTCTGATCTGTAGTGCACTCGTTGTGGTCCATACCTGTGTGTGATATTGTCTTTTCGCCACCAAGCCCCTTTAAAATGCACAAGCCTCCTATAGGAGCCGCAACGGGAGGGCCACAGAGCCTGCTTTGATAGTGTGTCAGAGCAAATTAGCTTCTGTGTGGTGGCGCCTTGGCACACAAAGCCGCTTCCTCTCCTACTGTCACCCTGCATATGTGCACAAGATTATAATTAATAAGCGGGCCCGTCAATCACACTTTAATAATAATAATTTAGCATTTAGGGGGCAGAGCGAGGTTATTGGCATCTGTGCTTTTGATGTGAATTATGGGCTGGCTAATAAGAAGTCAGTGAGGCAGGGAGAGAGAGAGAGAGAGAGAGAGAGAGAGAGAGAGAGAGAGAGAGAGAAAGAGAGAAAGAGACAGGGAAGTATACACAGAGAGCGCATTTTCATCTCAATCAGCAGCTGGACAGGGCCCTCGATGAGGGCACACCAACATTAAAGCATGGTGGGAGGACACACCTGCAGCCAAGATCAAGGTTTACAGCATTTATTTCAGATCCTGTTACAGAGATTAAAGAATTCCCATAAAAAAAAAATTAGATTTCTTCACTTTTTAAAAAAATAAATGAATGAATGAACATGAACATGAATTTTGATAGCGTTTTTAAATATGCCATTCACTAGCCAATCTCACTGAATTTATTGACTTGTGATGTCACAAAAATTCAACTGTGTGAGAAAACATAAGACTAAATGTTGTGTTTCAACTGAAACAATATGCCTGCCTTCAGCACTTTGGTAGTACTAGGAAGTTTGATTCATTTTACCGAACCAGTTCATTCAAGCTGTTAATTTCAGTTAACTAAATGTCCAGTCCTCTATGAACACAAAGCCATTTCAAAGCCAATAAACAAGCTAAGAAGGCAGACTGATAGCTTAACCTGACGTACAATATGTCAAGACCCAAATGTCTGTTCGAAACTTTAAGTATCTTTAATATATTTGCATTTAGCAAAGGTTCTTATCCAGAGTGACTTACAACCATTCTTGGTATTCCATCAGATAATATTTCCTTGCTAGCACAAGAAGGTTAGAGTCTATAACTCGCCTTGAGCTCAGATGCTGTCTGAACAGGGTATACCTAAGTATCAGAAGTAAGAAGGAGGAAGTAAGTTAGATGCAGATAGAGTTAATTATTATGGTGCTAACTTGACATACGAGTAGATGAAGAAAGTAGGTAAAATGATGGGATCATCCAATTTTTGTGTCTCTTTGTTTTAGTTCACATTAGCATATTTCTTTTATCAGCTTCAGCTAACCTTCAGAAGGTGGAAGTGCGCTACAGGCTTGTCTTCTTTGAGATTATTTGAAATTAAGCTCATTTTCAGTTGGACATGGCAGACAGTAGCACATATAACTGATTCCACTGTCATGTAGTTACATTGTGTCCACCACCCCTCAGCTCATGACCTCTTTTTATTTATTCTTCTGAGAGAGTCCCAGCGACTCAGCTCTGAGTCTCAGCTTTTCTCTAGCAGGCAGACTCAGACATTAGTTTTTGACTTTCAGTAGTAGAATTGCTGGTAACACTTTACTGCAGTGTACTCTTTATAGGGCAACTTATACATACATACACCTACATATGCTTGGAAAGACAATTGACATAACCCTTCATAAATGTTTATAAAAGCTGGTACAAGTAGGGTTCATTGTCTATAATGGTTACTTTAGCTAATTTTGTTTGTTTTTATAATAGATGATACCTATTGAAATAAACATGAATTAACAACCATTTAGCTTTATGTCAGTTGTCATGAAAAGCTTATGACATGCTTATGTAAGTGTCATGTAGCCTTATGAATAAACATTACAGTAAAGTGCTGCCACATTATCAGCATATAGCAGACATAATCATTACCAAGATTCTACAGAACAGTTCTATTCAGCTGAATTGTGATGTGGTTTGAGTGATTTATTGAAAACATCACTACAGTTTAACTCCACCCACTTACATTAAAGCTATTAGGAGTGTTTCAGCCCGGACTGGTGCAGAGCAGCCAGCTAGACTGGAGGTCAGTTAAACATATCAGTGTTATATACACCGTACTGAAAGCAACCTGTTTAATTCTGATGCTGCGCTCACATGTTTTCCTTGGAAAAATGTCACACACTTCACAGTTGTATACAGCTAACTGCGGCCTAAGGCTATGCAAATATTGGCATGTGACAGCGCTACAGGTAAAAATGGATGATTATCAGAGAAGAGCCTTATCACTGCAAATTGTTTGGGTAAGGTAATGATATTTGGTGTCCATGACTCTCAGAATACAGGTAAATACATCATAAGAAAAGAGTATCAAATATAAAAGCACAAGCTATATATAGTAATAAAACCAAATTTTAAAACCATTTTTGTATATCCAAAACTCTGCTACTTTACAGATAGCCAAAATGACTGAATCAGATTTCAGAAAACAAGCCATAATTCAATATAATCCATTATTTTAAAATCTTTTGTATATAGTTTTGAATGGTTGATGATGTTGACCAATTAGACACTTTATTAAAAGCTCTCTGTGTGAAATAAATAAAAAGAAACAGCAGTATTGCAAAAAAAAAAAATGAGAGTCATGTTGTATACAATTGTACATTTCTTTATTTAGAGGACTAGACTTTTTGTTTGACAGTTTCAGATGGCTAGGTTAAGCAAAAAGCATCCAAACAAATATATTTCTAACAGCTTAGTTGAGAGGCAAAAGACGATAATGGATTGGGATTAGTATCGGCAGATGTGTTGGAAGGCTGTGGTATCAGTATTCGTATCAGACCTCAATAAATGGTATCGAGACAGTTCTAGTAATTTTGGACCATTTCTACTGAACTCTTTACATAAAATAAAGAGCAGTGAGTGTGTTTAAATGTTGAGAAAACAGAGAAGAATGTTGAGGTTTTGGTGTGATTATGGCCGTATGCTCATATCTATTCATAAAGTGTGGTTTGGTTAATGTTGTTTGAATTATGCTCCAGTACAGCCCACTGTGTAATATAGTTAGGACAATGTGTAGTTGATGTGTTCCTTTGCTTTGTCCTTGAGTGTAGCTGTTGAGTGAACGTGTATACAGCAGCAGTGTAATGTTAAGTGTTCTCATGCTGATCTCTCTTTCTCTCTCTCTCTCTCCCTCACTCTCCTATCTATCTCTCTGTCATTGTGAGATGGCCATATTGCCATGGCCCTGTTCCACCATCCTTTATTACTCAGACACATCCGCTAATTGCAATCAAAATAACAAAACAACATATGTCAACACCCCAGAGACCACAGCACGGGTGTCCTGCAGTCACTCAAATGAAGAGTGATGGTTGACAAATGAGCGCTTGATTGGTTACATAAATTACTTTCTGTAGACAGAGCGTCTCGCCAGGCACTCCAGCAAAAGCCTATCATTAAAGGGGGAAGCAGCGCGAGGGAAACGAAGGGACATGGCTAGATGGATATTTGCATCTTGTAAGCCGAAAAGTGATGGGGATTTTTTAGATGGCTGGCTATAGCCATTTTGTCAGTGATACTTGACTGACTTGAGTTTATTCACAGTACAGAGAGCAGATGAGTTGAGTCGTCTGCAGAATGTCTGGACCAATGAGCATTTTGTCTATAGCACGTTTTTAAACATCTATGTCTGAGCAATTTAATTTATTCTTATCCTTGCCTTTACCAAATCAGTTATTATAGTAGCAAGTGGAATTAGCAAGCCATTGTATCCATATATGCAGGCAGAGAGTGTACATACAGACAAGTATTATACACACATACAGGACATAGACTAGCTTTATGTGAGAGAATGTGTATGACTTTAGCTGTCTATGCAGAATATAATTCCTAAAATGTAGAAACAGGTACAGTGCATCTGCTGGGATTGATTCAGTATGTATCACTGAATTTATTTAGCAATAAAAGGCCATATGAAAATTTGCTAATGCAGTGCTGATTTGATTTATTATGCACCCATGTTGTAAAGATACAGTCAGCTGGACACACTCACACATGTGCTCAAAATGTCATCTAAATTATTACTTGATTATATGAATAATCACTATTAACTGCACACAGCAAAAAAAGCTATTTAAAAAAATCTATTAAATAGCCAAGTACTTAGATCTTACATGGCTACAAGGCTTATATTGTTTTGTTTTTTCCATTAAGATAATTAAAAATATACATTTTTAACATTATCATTAGCATTTTTAAAAATATTTATAATTTATCATGAGTTTATTCTTTATATAAAAATATTATGCTATTAAACATAAAAACCATAGCATAAAAATTCAGTATATTAGGTTTTTGTGTTTTAATGAAGAATATTATGATTGTATGGAACAACTGCTCAAAACTGTGTTTGCTGGTCAAACACTGACAAAGGCTTTTGAATTCTCCAGATATTAGCTAAAACTTATATCCTGAAATACTCCTGAAACTCTGGCCCCCGGGTTTTGGACTAACTCAGGCTTGTTAAGGCTTTTGCTGGAACAATCAGAAAGCAGGGCCTTACAATAACCCAGCCTTGATATATGTCATAAACTAGGTCTTCTGCATCCAGTGCAGTGCATTTCTTAGATAGGCAACATTGTGAATTGGTCATGACACCAAGACTTTTTTCAGATGTACCTGTTGTGACTAAGATGCTATTAAGATTAAGCAATAATGCAGACAGCATGGTTCCAATGACTTTGGACCAAGAAGAAGAACTTCTATTTTGTCAGGGTTTAGTAGGAGGAAGTTACTTGACATGCAGTCTTTGATGTCTTTTATATAGTCCTCTATCTTCTTAAGTTGAAATCTATCAACTAAAATATACAATTGAGTGCCATCAGCATAGCAATGGAAACTTATGGTTTGATAACTGCTAATGTAAGAGGTTTTGGAATGTAACCAAGGCTAAGAGAAGAGTTTATTACAGACAGAAGGGGATTGGTTATTTTTGGCAAAACTATTTTAAGTAAACTTGAAGGCATTGCATTTAATATGCATGCAGATAATTGTGAAGAAGAAATAGTTGAACAATCTGTGTTTGTTGAAGTAAGGTAAAGAATTCCAGTCTCTCTGCAGTCATTACAATACACTTGTAGCAGTTAACTGTGCATTTTTTTATTTTTTGCCTGATCACTTAAATTTTTTTTATTAAAAAAATGTATTATTGTTATATGTATTATTTGTTATATATGGATTGTTTTGTTGTTGGATCAGCTGGAAGTGCTACAGTCGTGAATACTTTAAGTTTGGTCAGGTGTCATTTATGCTTTAGTTTTCTGAGAGTCTGTTTTAGAGGTAAAGTATAATCATTGTACCCTGGAGCAAGTTATTTCTGCCTCATTTTTTACATTTTAGTGGAGTTACCTTAATTAAAGTAGACTGAAAAGTGTCCTCCAACCGTTTGTTCAAAATATCTAAATCAGTGGGTTCAGACAGACAGCTGATAGATGTTGACAGATCTGGGAGGTTTTCGCTAAAGCTACTTGGTGTAGAGGATGATATAATGCACTCAGCATAATATTGTTTGAATGAACATGTATTATGACTAAAGGTATTTTCATATGAGATTAGATAATGATGTGAGACCACTATGCTCTGAGGGAGAACAGGTAAATTTTTTATGTTTACACCAAGGGTTACAATTTAAATCAAGAGTGTGTGTGCAGTAAGTCTAAGATTGATAAAAATGCATTACTTCATAGATCCTGGGGTTTGTCTAGGAGGATATTACTGTATCACTGTATTTAAGAGTGTTATTAAGCTTGATAGAGCCAGCAAATTCCTGTAAGGACTCAGAATATGGCTCTGGTGATGTGTAGATTGTAATTAGTGAAAATTTATTTTTATTTGTTCCTCAAGCACTTACATTTAAAAATCTGAATTTTAGAGAAGGGAATTTACAGGCTATTTTCTGGCTTATTCCTAAGGCATTACTGTAGATGGTTGCTACGCCTCCACCCCAGCCATTAAAAGAAAGCTAAATGCTCTTCAGGCCTAATCCACATTTCTGTGAGGCAGAAATGATGATCAATAATAAGTACATTTGTGACTACGGCTTTACATGTCAGGGAGCTTCCACTGAGCAGACCTAGTTTCTGACTATAGGTGCTATCATTGTGAACTGCTTGAACTGGTCTCATATTAATTACATTAGTAAAACAGATTCAATGTATTCTAATATGTTTGATTTGGGGTACAGACACAGGCTTGTTCGGGTGAAACTTACCTGGTGGGGTGTGTTAGAAAGTTCAAATTAGCTCAATTAAAACCAAAAAAAAAAGTTATTATAAAATAAAACATCTGGAAACTCTTTTCACATTACACTACATTTAATGTTAAAGCTGTAGACATTGCATCAGTTGGATTTCTTGGATTCCCCTTCAGCAAGCAAATGAGCTAACTCTACAACGAATATGTTCAGCATTATATACTGAAGAGGATTCATCAGTTAGCTGATCTTAGCATTGTTCATTATCAATAATCATTAGTCATCAAATTAAGGTTTTGACAAATATACCCAAATAGAGCCAAGCTTACCTTAGCATTAGCCAGCATTAGTCTACCCAATAGTGGTCTAGTTACGACCAAACTACATCTTCACATGATCAGGATAGCGTCCTGAGTTAGACATTCATTAGTAACACGATTTCATGCCTTGCAGATTATTAATACAGACTAATTTATTGTATATAATATTATTATTAAGTTTATATCATTTATATTGTTATTGCAGATTTGTTCTGAGGATATATGTTGTTTCCTGTTTAGAGATGGTTGTGTCAACATTGTCAATATTATATCTTAAGACGTAGGCAGGAGAAAGAAAAGAGAGATCCAATGTGCTCTGATATTTATGGGATGCCATGTTGGCTGTCTACTGAATTTACAAGAACATGCTGAACTTTTTAAATGCTATTGAGGGTGTAGTCGTGATGGAGCCGTAGTTAGTGCACCAACTGACATAAATTCTTCAGTCTTACTGGAAGAGGAGAGCCAGGCCTCAGCCTGTGATATCCACCTCATAGAAAGAATCCACAAAATCTGTGACCATGGTGACCAGCAGGCAAGAGGTTCAAAACGAGAGCTATGCCATTCAAGTGCACAGTCCAGGAAAGAGAGCTATGCCATTCAAGTGTACATGATGCTGAGGTAGGCATCTCTTCCAAAGCGATGGGCATCATGGGGTGTCAAGGGTGGATTAGTGGGTTAAAGGAAACCCATGTACAATGCAATTGTGTATCTGTTAAAGTGGAAATAGGAAAAAAGGAAAGTACATTAATTGTGATGGGTGTTGTTGCAGGAGCCAACTAAAACAGTTTTGAAATACGTATGTTTTAATATCAATTAGCAAACAATCTCATGTAAAATAATAATTTTATGCAAAACTCTTTTTATTGAGTTGGAACAGTTCCGCATTTATTACCTGTGAAGAAACATTGCGTACAATGCTTGCAAGAGCTCACAAGCAACTGAAACGATGGAAGAGTATACATATAAATCCTAATGAGTGCATAAACAAGAGGTGCAGGTGCAGGTGATGATGAGTAGGAGGTGCAAGAGTGGAGCCGGAGCAGAAGAGGACCAGTGAGACATAGAAGTGCAGATTTGAAGTGTCCCAAGGGGAGACCCTGTAACACCTTTCCAGGGCAATTTGCAATGGAAATGGACCGAGACAAACTCACAGGCGTACATAGCAATTAGGAAAGGTCATAAAATAAATGCATTACAGTGCCCTATGGAATTATTGGCACACTTGATAAATATGAGATTTAAAAAAGACTAAGAAAAACCGTCTTTCCTGTTTATTGGCTTGATCTAACACTAAACTGATTTAGAGATAGAAATTAAAATCCATTTAAATATAAGCATTTCCCCAAAACACATACAATTATGTTCTGTATAGTATTTCTTAGAACCCAGACATATAACAGACATCTAGCTGTTTTTATACACACCTGCAACTTGAATGGTCAATGGGGACAAAGTGCAGCACATAAGCCTGATCCTTATTATATTCACAAACTTACACTTCACTTCAAGTTCATTACTGAGTTAGTCCAGCGAAAGTAAGGCACGGCTTGGGTCTTATGTTTATGATGTCACTTATGAGACAGATTGTGTGAAAGAGATAAAGAAAGTAAATGTAAAAAATGTTAGGGCATAGCCAAACACAGGGGAGGCCATAACTCTTTATTGAACACCAGGCAGAAAGACCCAGAAACACATGAACACATGGGGGAGGTCGTCCACCAGCTGCAGGCTTCATCCCAAAACTGACTAAGGCCCCTAACTAAACCCACTCAACAACATGTAATAACACATTAATCAATAAACTAAACTAAAATAACAACAGAGACAACATCTGTCTCCTTACTGGAGGACACAGACCTTCTATTATCCTCCTTACAATCTTTTAGAGGCTAGTGCTGCCAGTAGAGGTTACAATATGGAACTGAGAAATAAAAGCACAGCTCATTTATTGTTAGCAATGTTTCCCCTGTCCCACTTTACAAATAACATTTTGGCCCAGAGGGACAGCATGTTACTGATAAACTGGGACAGCCACTTGGGAGGCTTTCAGACAAAAGTATACTAACTCTCAATGGGGCTGAACTCTTCTTATCACTGGGGTGTTACACCTAAAGGTGCATCTCAGTACCTTTAGCTAGGGAACATAATTATGTCATGTCCTATTGAAATGATGAAATATGTATTGACTTCACACACCCTGTCTTGTCTACAGTCTTTTATTTTTTCTGTTTTAAGCCATCTGTTTATGAAAAGGTCCAAGCATGTAGCCTATGTTAAACCGTTATTTTAGGTACACAGTTGGACCTATACACAATAATTATTTGAGGGCATATTGTTTGTTGTACCTGTACATTGTCTGTACCTTGATGGGCAAAAAAGGGGGAGGAACCTGGGTTTGATTTCCCTTTCTGTGTGGAGTTGCATGTTCTTGGGGCTCCGCCCATAGACATGCGGTCAAGTGAACTGGAGATGCTAAATGTGTGGGTGAATGTGTATGTCTGTCTGTCTTGTGATGGATTTGTGGTCTGTCCAGGCTCCAGCACCTCCTGCAATCTAGTAGTTTAGAGGATGAGTGAGCAAATAAAAAGTTTACCTGCACAGTATCTGAGTGAACATTGTTTTCTTGTGTTCATTGTTGTTAATTAGGTTAACAGTACCAGCCAATAGAGGTTCTCAAAACCATCAGAAGGAGATTCAAAAGCCTTTGTTTGCTATTTGAAGCCAATAACCTGATTTGCTTTTTGAAAACCATAAAGCAAGCTGGACAGTTTTGCTTTAAAAATGTTTTTCACACACATGAAGAAATCAAGCATAACCAATTTCATGTGTGTTACACAAATGCTGTATGCAATTTGACTGTATTACATAGGCTGCTATTCGTGGTCTCTGTTTCTCTTGCTTAGGTCTCCTTCTGCTTAGTCATTCTTAAAAGAGCTCAGTAACCTCATGTCTTTTAGCCTCAAGACAGGAACTCCTAAATTTCTCAAGTAAGACTAAGATACTTCTCAGGCTTGCTGCTATATTGTTTTTAATCAGAACCAGATATATCTCACATGTGATGTCCCGATGTTAGAAGAATCAGCATTGAGGAGGAGAAGCAACATATATATATATATATATATATATATATATATATATATATATATATATATATATATATATATATATATATATATATATTATTATTATTATGTATAATATATTATTTTCCACTGGGTGCTTCCTGTGTGGTTCCCTTTGAATAATGTAAGGATGATCCTAAGCTTTTCAAGGCTTCATGTTTGTTTATACAGTATGTCATAGTGATAAAGTTTTATCAGTGTATTAGCTGACAATGAAATGTTCATAGAAGACAAAAATGAGACAAAACGTTTATTAAGGTAAAGAAATACAACTTTATTAATTCTTTCACCATATTTATTATTATTTTAATAGTATTACTTTAATAGTATTATTAATATTTATTCTTATTATTGCAATTATATACAATAATATTATTGCCCTACACATTTTTCATGTTTAACAGCAGAGGGCAGTAATGCAGCTCTGTACTCCTGCTGAGTCACAGCTGAGAGTTCTCACAGTAAATGAATTCTGCAGACCTGATCAAATGTACAGTACATAAGGACACAGTGTTTACACACAGTGACTATCAATGCATTCTTTCCTGTGTTGACTCAATATTGAAGGGAAAACAGCTGGACAATGTGGGAAACAGCTACGGATCTATCCACTATCCTGAACCTGCTGCACAAACACCTTACAAATAATCACAAGCAGTGAGAGTCTGAGGCCAGTCGTCTATACTTCCATCTGTAATTCCCCAAAACAATAGAAACCCTCAGTACATCAGCGTCAGCTCCTCAGTGATGAACTGAACTGGAGTGATTCTAAATCCCTGAACAATATTAATTCATCAGGATCTGTGTGACTGTATCTAGCTGCCGTGACTAGTGTGTGTTGGAGGGGACTTTTAATAAGCAGCTTTTTTCTTTTTGAAATGTTTTTTGTATGGCTTTATTGCAGATTCATATGTGTTGATAAAAGCAGAATGACTGTCAGTGGCAGACTTATTGGACTTTAATAAATATTGATTGGAGGAGAATAATGAAAGCCTGGGGAGAAGACAGGCTGTCTGGCGTCCCGGCCTGGTGAGAAGGGGAAGGAGAGGCAGTGGGGGTGTATAATAGAGACAGGAGGTGTGTATGTTTGAAAAGATTTATGGTGTTGAAAAAGGAAAGTGCTTAGGTGGTCCCCTGAAGACCATTGGCTTGGTCAGAAAAACTGATAACAACAGTGAAACACATTAAACATATATGTGAACATACAGTATAAAAGATAAGCACTGGATATAAGTGTAGGAGCTGAAACACATAGAATAATGGTTTATATCTATCGCATCATCAACACTTGCCAGCATGTGTGACGTTTTGCAAAGGTTTCCTTTAGGTCCTCTTGTACGTCACAATAGCTGTGTTCTCATTCTTCTTCCCTTTTTTCCTCATACCTCAGCGGACCGCGTGCTTTGTCCTCGTTAGTTCATCCTGATGTATTCTTCTTTCTTCTGTAACCTCAATCTCTTTCTTAACTGTATCATAACACTTCTCTCCTGTGGCTCAGCCCATTCTTTGACAGCATTTGTAATGGGATGTTGGCACAGCACAGCTCTGCACTGTATAGAGGAATTCCCTGTGGCTTATAGAATGACAGGAGAACTGCCTCACACAAGGGGATAGGATTACTACAGCTTCTAATAGTCCCAAAGGCAGGAGGCTGGTAATTGCTCACCCCTGTAATGCTTTTCCTGTTGCCTGGCACTCGTACTAAATGGATTAGCTTTACCCATTGAAGTGTGTGCTATGGAGTTCAGTAGCTCTGACCTATTTCCGGTGGGCACTTTGGAGTGTTTGATATATCCATCCACAGAGGGGCCTCCTGGGCCAACACTTTACACCACAGCTGCACCATCAAGCTCCTTCAGAAACTAATAGCATCCGGTGGTGTCTGAGCACAAAGCTTCTTTTCTAAACCAGGACAGAAAAGCATCTCTCTCTCTCTCTCTCTCTCTCTCTCTCTCATCGAGAACACTGCTCTGTTTACAGCTGTTCTCTTTACACATTTCTGCTTTTCTATAATGCATTTTTTATATAGTTTTAAAGTTGTGTTAGTTGTTATACCAGTGGCAACAAAAAATGTGTGAAATGAAAAACTACACCCCGTTTTCATGCTCCCAGTCATTCTTGGACTTTTAATGTAAAGTAATTACATTTTCTTATGATTTCTGCACCCCCAGCGGGACAGTATGGAATAGAACTGTAGTGCTTCTTACATTTACATTGACTTTTATTTTATTGCACACAGTATAATCACATTCCAAAAAAACTTTCTTCCACAGCCATGCCTTTGTAATGTGGGCAGTATTAAATGTGGTTTTGCATTGTCTTGTTGAGAAATGGATGAATGTCACCGTCTTTTTGTAGGCAGCATATGTTGCTCTAAGATCTCAATGTACATTTCTGCATTATGCCAACTTTTACCAAGTGTAAATTACCTTTACACTGACACACCAAACCCATACAATGCCAGACTCTGGTTTTTGGACTTGTTGCTGATAACAGTCTGAATGGTCTTCTTCTTCAGTCCGGTACACGCAATGTCCATTTGGTACAAAAAAATAAATCTGGAATGCTAATTCGTCTGACCACAGCTCATGTTTTGATTGCGTGATCATTCATCCCAGATGCCTGCAACATGCCAGTATGGCTTACACAGCTTTTGTTTGAACAGTAAAATCTTAAAAATGCATTTGTGATGAAATATGCATGGCAGTGCTTGATAAAAATTTGCTAAAACCTGCCTGTATTAGATATTGTTGAACAACAGTTATATTGGGTTTGTTCTGTCTGTAGTGAAATGAACGTCAAAGTAAATATAAGAAATACTGCATTTTTTTGTTTTCTTCCATTTGCTCCCAACATTTTCGGATTTGGGGTTGTTTTTTGGGGCTGTAATTTTATTGAGTGATAAAAATCAGTTGGGGAAATTTATCAGAGACATTAATAACTTGTTACAGATCAGTCTTCGCCAGTACTGTATGTATGAGTAGTAGAAATATATTTGCTTATATATCTGCAAATATCATGGACTGCTGACATAAACAAAAAAAAGAATTAATAAATTATCTCTGTTTTATTTAAGTGATAGAAAACAGTATATTTATTTACTATTAAGGCAAATACCAGGTGCCAGTCTCTTTCATTCTATCGTTCTTGAGGTCAAAATAACCTTCATTCTACTATGAGGTATTGTCTTGTCTGCTCAACATTTAAAACCAGCTAGAAGTTTCAGTGCAGTTTAGTTAGAAGGTCTTGGAGCTTACCATGTTACCTAATGTAATTAAACTAAATTACATTACAGTATTTTAGAGTTTGTACTCCACACTATCTGGTCAATAGAATAATAATAATAATAATAATAATAATAATAATAATAATCGGCATTTAAAACTCAAAACAAACAAGATGAACAATATAGAAATGGGACTACAACAAAACGAGAGCTATGTGAGTGAAGCTGATAAGTAGTACTAGGTTTTTCAGGTTAGTGTTCATGAGAAAATGTTTGGCAGTTTACAATTGTTTAAAGGCAGAGGTGTACATATTATGCATAAAGTGGGGAGTTTGTGGATTGGACATCCCTATATAAGGGCTTAGGGTCAATGGAACTAATGAGCCTGCTGCCCCAGGAAGAGCGTCTACCAGAACAGTAGTAAAGTGCAGTGGCCCCCACAGGTGCTTAATGATTGTAGTTGGTGATGTCAAAACCTAATGAGCAGTTCTGGCAGAAATTACATCCACATTTAGTGCAGGAGGCCCACATGCATATCCCGCGGGTCAGGGCAGCATTCTTTTGCTTCAATGGGATATAGACACAGCTCCTTACCTGGACTCATGATGTTGCTAACTGAACCCTAGAGCACTAGCATGTGGTGTGGTCCGATGAGCCATGGTACCAATTGTTTTTAACTGATGGTAAGGTTTGTGTGTGGCGCAGATCCCTTGAAGCCATGGACCCCAGTTGTCAACAAAGCACTGCTCAGGCAGTTCCATGCTGGTGTGGGGTGTTTACTGTTCCACCTGGACATGTCATTGGCCAAGTGCACACTACTTTTTCTTGCCATTTGTGCCCCTTCATTGACTTCATGCACCCTCACAATGATAAAATACTCCAACACCTTGCCTTTGCTATTGGGCCCAAGCTGTCCAGGACTGGTTTGGGGATCATTCTGGAAAGCTCTGATGAATGGTGTCACCTGGACATTTGTCTGAGATGAGCACAATCAAGGCTTTCCCTTATATCGCTTTATTCAAATTCCAATAATTCATGTCACCTTGCCATTAGTGCGCTGGCCAGTGTTCATCCTCACAGCTTATACAGGTGTAGGCAGTCCAAGCCTATTCCCTGAGGAAATGACAATTCTGTTTTTTTTTCAAGATATACCCAAGGTATTTCTGCCTGTGGGCTCTGTATACTATAGGTATACTACTGCGTTTGCTCTTTACTCAAGGAAAGAGGTGATATTCTGAGAATGACTCATTTCTGTCTCTCCTCGCTGTGTATGTGTCAGTGTTGCAGGGATAATTAGAGCAGTGGAGGGAAAGGGCATAGTGACTGACAGCACTTTAACAAGACACAGATTGAACAAGATGGGATTTCACACAGCAGTGAAAATCCATAGCCAGAGGAGTAAAGATAGAGCTGGTTATGGGCTGCCAGTAAGCACCGGGCACCCTGCCCATCTCCTCTATTAGAGACAGGGTGGCACTGAGCCACACACTGGGAGGATGTGTTACCACTCACTTCCACAGAGAGGCTCTGAGAGCACCGAGATTGCCTTGTCCACAGTCAGGTTTAGCAGAGCTGGGTAAACACTTACTTTTGACTTAAAGGGCTTGTACTCCTGCTCAAGTCTCTCTTCTGCTTTATGCTGCTCAATAAGAGTGACCACTGTTCTCACCACAGGATCTTGAGTTAGATCAGCACAGTTATGTCTTTATACTCACTGTCTTCGTCCAGTATTCTAGATGTTGGTTTGATGTACGGGTACTGCTATATTTAAAAACTCTGGAATGAATCTTTTCCGATTTTTATTTTTTGCACTATGTGGACACTAGCTATCATTCAAAAAATATATTGATAAAAGGTCCATGATGTATGTACATTAAAGTTAACAGATTTTTTTTGTCTGAAGAATAGAAGTTTTTTTTAAAGACATTGGCAAGATGTGATTTTCTTCTGTGTCTTTTCTGTCTAGTCTGGCCAATACTACACTGGCTGTAGACAGTGTGTTACTGGGTGACTCATTAGCTGCAGTATATCTGTGAGAAGACAAAGCATGATATAGATTAGATGAGATGAGAGTGGGAAGTGGAAGCGGTGGTATAGCCAAGTGAAAAATATCATTGCAAACACACTCAGTGTGTATTTTAAGACAAATATGTTGTATGTATGCTTAATTTAGTGGGAAGAACAGGACAACTCTGTTGTTTTTTTTATTCTGAAACAAATAATTGCTAAAGTCCATTTATCATGAATACCACAAAGAAAAACATGAGTACCACAAAGTTGTTGTTTCATATGCATTTGTAAGGGTTAGACTAATAGAATGGTTTGGTTTAGTTCAATGGTTCTCAAAATGGTCCTTAGGGCCTCACAGATGTCATACGTTTTTGCTTGATTGCAACCTTCACCACAGAGGAATAGAGCAGAAGCGTGAACCATCTGGGGGGCCTGAGGACTGGTTTAAAAACCGCTTGTTAAATAAAGGTTTAAATTAATCCAATCTTTAGAAAAAGCCCTATGTGGATGTCAGTGCTGCTGTTTTTAGCATTCATGTTGCCTGCACCATTGGCAGACAGCTGTACAATGCAGGACAACACGCACATCGCCAAAGACTGCAATGGTGTCGTGCCAGTCTGTTACGGACTGACTCAGAATGGCAGTGGGTCATCTTCAATGACAGGTCCTGCTTTTGACTTGGTGAAGACGACTAACAGGAGATGGTGCGGAATCACAGTGGTCAATGACGAATGGTTTATTGTCACACGTCACATTACATGTCCAGAAGGGTCTAGTGGGTTTGGATGCCAAGTATGTATTGTGTGATCAACTACATTTAGACTAAGAGTATGGGTGGTGGTGGGGAGGGGGGCAAATGTGTATAAATGAAAAAGATGTTTAGAAGCATTATATAGACAGTTTAAAACAACACATGCTTCACCAACTTTCCTTTGTGCTTAGATGGTTCATACAGTTGTTCTCAAACCTGAAGCCGCTTTACTTGTTGAGGTTGTAGCATTTGGTTTTCCCAGAAAACGATGGGTCACGTTTAGCTGATTGTAAAATGTCACAAAAGTGAGTGGCATTTGAGTGGTACCTCCATTTAAAGCTTAAACTGCCAAACATATCCATTATTGTCAGTCTCTGATGTGTGCTTCACAGGTAGAGCACTAGATGGCAGCATGACATCTTCTTCCATAAACTGTATTCCAGCACCAGCTTCAGACTCCCTAAGCCCAGAGTCACAATTGCTAAAAGCCATGATGTCATCCTTATTCCCAATGAGCAAGCCACAGTTATCCAATCACAGACAAATCCAGCACAGAGTAAACCTCAAGCCAACAGGTACACTAAAATGGCATTAAATCTATGCTAAAAGTCATTTGTACAATACAGCACCATGTATATTTCATATGTTTCCTGAAAAATAAGGCATTTTTGAATCAAGGCTTTCCTTTCTTTTGTCTGACACGGTCTTACAGATTTAAAGGATCAATGTATTATTATGCATTCCAGTGATAAATGATATATCCGACTTTATATCCTTTATAAGGGCATTAGATACAGCTTTGTATGACATTATTCAACTTTCAGCCATCATAAATAAGCCTATGCCATTTCTTTTAGGCTTTCAACATGATTGATTTCATCCACTGTTCATCAGCTCAGAATAATACATTAAGCAGTACGCAGGTAAACATTCAGCAAGCAATAACTCTACTGCTCAGCATTTATTAATGGCAAAATATAAATGTAAGAACAGATTAAACCTAATCTGATTTACCCAGTGCACGCTGTGTCCCTCTCCATAAATGAAAGATGGAGATATGATGTGGGCAGTAGCTACACCTCACCTTGTTTGCTATTGAATAGGAGGTAAACCAGATACAGTATGTGGGGCAGCTACAGACTCTTTTGCTTTTGTATATTGTTGCTGTCCAAAGAAAAACATGCATCTCCATTTTTGTTGATTTTTACTTTTATGCCTCATTTGATCACATGAGCTGCTGTTCACACTGTGTGGAGATTTCATGAAGAATGGACCAACAAAAATGGCCCAGAACTGCTTGGAATGACGCCTGGTTCCATCGACTATTCAAATTAAATGAGGTTTTTGGCCTCTCCTGTAAAGTTGCCATTTTGGAGATACCTGTTTTTCTTTGGACAGCGACAATATGCAAAACCATGTTTGTGTGATCCTAACTCCAAACTGTGTAACGTATCAGGGACATGAAGATTTAGAAGCAAACACACCTCAGTGGTATAAGGAGGAAACCTCCATACCTAGGTCATAGCAAAATGATTAAAAAATTACAAAACATTTAGACACCTGTAACTATAACCTTACTAATAACGTGTAATGTATCCACAAGCATGAATGACAACTTCCATTTGATTTGTCATGGACTGGACACGTTTTTAAATGTAGGTGACAGATGATGTTCAGCCTCTTACATCAAAAGAATGCCTGGAGGAGAATTTGCCCTGCCAATTCTTTAATGTCAGTTAATAGATGAACAAGTTGGGTAGCATCATCCTGGGGACAGCAGGGGGCATTCTGCCCACCCAGAAAAAACGAGACCAGTTCTCCCATTCATGTATGGCTGTGACATCACTGTGAATCTCATAAGAATCTCATGATGCTGAACTAGTTGTGCTCCAGATTTATTTTTATTTTTAATTATGTTTAAAATATGAATTAGAACCCACAACCCAAAAAAGCACACAGCAGCGTGGCAAGCGTTGTGCATATTCTTTATTTGTCTTGTTTGTATTTGTCATGTGACCAACTCCTTGTCACCCTCATAGCTTAAGTGCTTCTCTCAGCCCGTATGGAGTGATGGTGGTGTGAATCAGTGTGTGAGAATCAGGAGCAGCAGGCTGAGACATGGTGAGGGATGGAATCCCTCTGAGACATGGCAGAACCAAGAAACGATGTTGCACCTCACATGGGATTACTGGGGGCTTTCTTAATGTTTACCACTAATGCCAAGGCCTTCACATGCTCTGAAAGCATCTGTAGATGAGACATTACAGCACAGTGAGCTATTTATTTTTTATACCTGCTTTGATGAGCACAGTGTCTCCACTGAGTCTCTTAAATGTCACATTCCTTACAACAATACAGA
The DNA here is from genome assembly GCA_024036415.1 of Prochilodus magdalenae. Taxonomy (NCBI): domain Eukaryota; kingdom Metazoa; phylum Chordata; class Actinopteri; order Characiformes; family Prochilodontidae; genus Prochilodus; species Prochilodus magdalenae. Next base: position 198,273 of record JAMWET010001399.1, on the reverse strand, counting down.
GACCTCAATGTTATGGTGAGAATGAATAGGACCAAATTTCTCCTTCATGCCCCAGATGGCCTGTTTTCATTCTGTCACTCACTTGTTATGTATAGTAGATCCTATGAGGCACAATTTGATAGTAGGGCATGCTTGTCTTAAAAAGGTCTCATGTTTCTGTCTAGTGCCTGAGAGTATCACCTAGTCTCTTATAGAGTAGAAATCATTACCAGCATACTGATTTCTTTTAAACCTCTGTGTAATGAGAGAGATCGATCCTGTTCATCACTGCCCTCTTCCATCTTGGAGTGTGAATGTGCATCCTTGTGTGTGCAGGAATCAGAGGTTTCGGTTTTAAAAATTTCAGTAATTTAATTTCTGGTCAAAATATTCAGTAAGTACAATATATTAGTAAGTATTCAGGATGTGTCCAAAGAGATATATGATAATAACTAGAAAAGTGCATTTCCTGAAGGAAACACGGGATGGTTGCGCAGCTTGCTCAGTGAGGAACGAGGGATGAGTAAATGAGTGCGGGTCGGTATGATTATGGATTAGCATCTGGGGGCCTGCCCTTAGTGAGTATTTGAAGTTTGGTGGCTTGCGGGCGAACGGAAACGTTACTGCTTGGTTTGGGTCGAAAATGACTTGGACTCTAAGGGGGAAACGAGGGATGTATAAACGGCAGATAGACAAGTGTGGGCCAGTATGGCTGTGCACTGTTTGGGGACCTGCCCTTAGTGTGTATGTGAAGTTTCACGCCTCTCGGGCGAAAGAAACAGCTGGATTTGGTTTGGGCTGAAAATGACTGGGACTCTATGGGAGGAACGAGGGATGAATAAACAACAGATAGAGGAGTGTGGGTCAGTATGGCTGTGGGTTGGTGCTTGGGGACCTGCTCTTAGTGTGTATGTGAAGTTTGGTGGCTCTCGGGCGAATGAAAGCATTACTGCTTGGTTTGGGTTGAAAATGACTGGGACTCAATGGGAGGAACGAGGGATAAATAAACGACAGATAGAGGAGTGCAGGTCAGTATGGCTGTGGGTTGGTGCTTGGGGACCTCCCCTTAGTGAGCATGTGAAGTCTGGTGGCTCTCGGGCGAAGGAAACAGCCGGCTTTAGGTGGGTCCTAAAATGACTGGGACTCTAAAGGAGGAACGAGGGATGTAAACAAGTGTGGGTCAATCAAACACTGAATGCCTAGCTGCGCCCCAAGCCATTGTATCCGATTTGGTGTCTCTAGGTCGAGCGGAAGTAGGTTAGATAGGCACGTGTTTTTCAATCCTATTCAGTCTCTATGGGAAAAAAATTCCGAAAAAATTCCATAATAAACATAATAAGGACAATAAATAACAAACTCCTAACAACCGTGCAAAGTCTGGTAGACCTCCAAAACTGTCTCCGTTAGATAACAGTACTTAAAGTCTTTATCTCTGAGAGAGAGCAGAAAATCCACTTCCACTCTGGCTTTATTTCGAGTGTCTGTCTGAAATTCCACTGTGAGAAGACCGAGTCAAGCAAATCTGGTGTTGTCAGAAAAAAGAATTGGCCACCCCAGTCCGGACCTCAACGTCAATTAATGTATTTCAGAAGTAGCGTCTCTCAGTATGGCATCAGGCCGCTAAAACAACATGCCAGACATCTCGGCATGGAGTCGTAGAGGTTCCTAAAGGTGTCCTGAGATAATCCATTCCATGCAGCTTGAATATCCTCACACAGTTCCTGAACATGTTGTGGTAGGGTTGGAGGTGGTGTGACACCAGGCCTTCTGGACATAAGGCGCAGGACAATAAACCATTCATCTTGGCACTGAACAAGGTACCCCCACGCAAGGATTCACTGATCGCCTTCACCAAGACAAAAGTGGGACTTGTCACTGAAGATGACTGCATGACATCCTGAGCAACTCCATGAAAGTCTGGAACGACACTATTGTAGTCTTTGGTGATGTTGACGTGGTGTTAAGAGCAGTTGTCATAAGCTCTGTGTGCATATAGTCCTACATGTTGCAGCTGTCTGATACTGGTGCTGGATGAACAGAATGACTCAAGAAGGGCATCACTGCTCACTGTGTGGTGTCACATGGAGGACCAAGTGTGTCAGACCTGCCCACCAAGTTTCATTCCTGTCAGTTGATTCCTTCTGGATGTGTCAACCGTCACATTGCACTCTGTTCCAAACACTGCAGGACATTTTTACAGAAACAGGCATGTTTGTGGGGCAATTAGCACCAGATCCTGTCATGGTTTATTAAATTTCTGTTTATTATTAAATTATCTGAAACTCTGTTAAGACTTACATCAGCTCAGCAGCAACTAATTTCCTATAGCTTAATTATTGCCAGAAACATGTCCTGGAGGGAAAAGGCAGAATTACCCTCAATGAAGCAATGTTTTTACAGAGCTAGAAGTCCTTTCAGAATGATTCTCAGTGACAAGGAAAGGAGAGTTTTAGAAGAGTGTTTTTTTTTTTATTTATCTCTCTTAATGTGTTTATTGTTTCCAAGTCATGCCTATTGTAATATGTTAATATTGGGCTATAAATATATCAAAAAGTATTGAAAACAATTACAATGTGAATTCAACATGATTCTTCTCAGTAAAAGTAACACTTGAAATTATTATTTTAAGTTTTAATTGTTATAAATATTATTAAAATGATTAAAATGCATGTCTGTAGTACATTAGTAAGGGTATATTTGCATTTACATAAATATTCAATGACAGCTGATGTAAATCTACATAAACATTTATAAAGGCTTGTTCCAATAATGTAAACATTGTTTGTCAAGTTAACACAACACCTATATGATATAACATTGTGGCAGCTACATTGTGTCCATTTCATGGTTCTTCTGTTTCTACTACTGTCTATTTCACGATTTCACATTTTTTAAAAACTCTGTACTGGAGACTTTAACACATCAAAATGTCTTGGCAATAACATTATGATTTGTAAAGGTGCAATATATTACTGCAATCCAAAACAGTTTTTTGTCAAATTGAACAATTTGTCACAGTGTGCTCTGGGTCTGCAAACATTAAACAAAGTGGCTTGGGGAAAGATACAGCTCTCTTTCAGACAGTGAGCAAAAGGGGGCATTTGTGCTTATGCACAGGATCGGGAAGTGGAGGAGCTGAACTCCATGCATTGTCAAGAAGGAGAGGTGATCCAAAAAACCAACAAGGAAAGGATGTGAAGAACCGGGACTGAGAAAAAAAGTTTGTAGTTCCTAGAAACTTCCTTTAACATATTAGCCATCTGAGAGTTGACAGTGAGCCGTTTAAATGGTGCACTGACAGTGGATAAGGCTGAAGTTGGTTTCCTATTCGCATTTTCCTGTTCATTTTGGCACCTGAGGCACCAGCATAGACCTGCTGCACTGTGTGAGGTGAAATGGCAAAGCTCAAACAAGAAGCTAAGGTACCAGAATGTAGACTGACAGCAGCACCATGTAAGGTGGAACATAAAAATCAGACCACCATCAGGCAAAAAAAGAATCTGCCTTGAGTCTCACTGAGCTAAAAGGCATGAAAGGATGAGGGAGCTGCTGTGTTTCTGCCCAACAGGTGGGTCATGTTCATTTATTCATTCTGTTTCACAGAACCAATACGCCAGGGTTGTTTTGTCCAGTTTGCTAAAGAGCTAGCCCAGGTAGTTGTTTACCTTAAATGCGTATTCATTCATTTTTGGGGCAGACCTTCTGATTCTGATGGAGCATTAATGGAAGGGGTGTCTAGTCAACAAATATCAACAGTCATTCTATTCTTTGCTTTTAATAGTGTGAGAAAACACACAGTATCATGGCATTGCCACAGGGCTCAATGAAAATATAATGGTATGAATATGGTACTCAGTTTCCTTAAGACGCAACTCTGTCCTTAGAGAGTATCAGTATCAAAACCATCACAGTAAAAACACAATATAGACTTTTTTTTAAAAAGCTCTCCTGTGTTTCATTTTAGAAACCAGCCTCACTTGTCATGTTGTGTACTATAATCACCAGTATGTGTCTGACATAGCAAAAATCCAATGAGTTACAAAGTCAGCTATCATAATGGCCTATGTCATTTCATCCCAGAAAGTGTTATGGTAAAAACATAATATCAGTAAAAATCCTGTGGCACTTCATATGCGTGCTATGTCAGCATGACATTGAGGTTGACAAAAGCAGCCTCTATAACTGCCACATAATCGTTTATGAACGCCTTATGCAGTTGTAATGTAGTCTTGTGAACTTCACCCTGCTTCAACCTAATATATGTGCCCTGTTTTTCTTTCTGACACTGAAAAATGAATAACATCCTCTTAATCTGTCCTTTGAGAGGAAATGAAATACATTTATTTAATTGGTTTCTGACTTCTGCACAGTATTGTAAGTGTGTATCGTGGTTATGAATCAACTCTGCAGCCAGCAGAGAAATATCTTCTCTCTCTGCCTCCTCAGCGCTCTCTCTTTTCAGCTCTTCATGGTAACTGGGTGTAAATAGGATGACACCTCTGTACTCTGTAGAGACAGGGCCTCGGAGATCTCTATGTGTGGCTATAGGGATGAGGAGATCTGATGTGAAGACTCAGTGTTGCTTGCTATGAAACTAGAAGCTGAATATCCAGGAATTCAGGCAGAGTGATGAGGTTTCGTTAAAAGTACTGCTGCTGTGAATTCTATCGTCTGAGCAAAAACTCATATCTCATTCAAACAAGAAAGGAAAGCATTTATACCTTTTTAATATAAGATATTGTAACTGGACCATCATGAAATCTTCAATTCAAAGAGCAGCTGGTACTTTTACATTGCATGAGGAATAAAAACATGTTTTTGATATAACAATGATAATGCATTGTTTATGATATTATTCGTCTCTACAGAGCTTTCGGTTCTCACAGTGTTACAGCACAGCTGCTCAGTAGAAGCTGCTGAATTATGAGGTTTATGTAACGGTGATAATACGCATATGTACATATTATATTTAGAACCTGTTTATCTTTATATAATGTCTGTAATTGATTCAAACATTACCGTATGCCAAACTTTAAAAATAGGGTCTATGTGTATTCCCAGAAAGAGTGAGCGCCATGCATTTCATAAGACTCAATGGGCTATAAGGCTATATAGAGCATGGGTTTGAGTGTGAGCTGTTAATGTTTATCTCTGTTCCTCTGTGTATTACTGCTCAGCTGTGCCCCTATTTTCTTTCACTATGATTTGTTTTAGAACAAGCGCACATGGTGGGCTATTCCATACCCTGCGGTTTCTCCCATCCTCAGACACTCAAGTTTTCAAGCGGATTAGAGAATCCTCTAACTGTTGCTCAGTCAAGCACGGTTCTTACTCTCTCTGGGACTGTACTAAAGATCCTGCTATGTGCTTGGGTGAATGCTCATGTCACCAAGCCTGAAACAAAAAATAATCACTGGAGGATATAACCTCAGACTATAAAGTAAAATCTACCTCTAAGTAGGAGGTAGCACAGCTGCATACCTTGACATTAGGGCCAGTCTGCAATGTACCATCTGTGAGCTGGCTTCTGTATCTTTAGAAAGAACAAAAATGACAGTTTTGTCTGTTTCATAGCAGTAAATCCATAATTACAGTTCAAGTATGTGTTAGCTTTAACCATTTTATTTTTCCATAAGTGGATTTACCTCCATTCTTTAAATAACACGTAGCTAGTATGTTTGAGTACATGCAAATTAAATAGTTGCGTATTCCACCTATTTTATGCTCTGCAAGAAAACTTGAACATGGCATTGTTACACTACACTACTGGCTTAACTGGCCGGATATAAACATTTCAGTCTCACCCTCATTCCTAAAGTAAAACCACAGGTAATTTAACATTCAATAATTAAAACAATCAAATCAACGTCTCAGGCCTTAGGTGACATTCATAATCATTTTTGTAATAGCGTTCTGTGAGGTAGCTTTTACAGGCAGAGATGATTTTGCTGTCTGGTTCATTGGTTCGTTTTTTTAAGGTAGAATTTTGCATTTTGTTCCAAATGATTTGTAATCAAAAGGTCAGGATTTAAATCATCATTTAATGTCTATTAAGGCAAAATGCTTCATTGTAGGGAACCTCATTGAGTCAGAACCATTTATGCAGGTCATGATAAGTATCAAAGAGTCAGAAGAGTTTTATGCCCATTAAAGCTACATTGCAGAAAGTTATTATATGAAACAGTTATGAATATGTTGCCTGATGCACCACACACTGCATGTATGATATAGTTTTATCATCAGGTTTTTATCCAATACATATGTTTTTAAAAGCTGCTCATGGCAGAGATGTACATGCAAGGTACTGTAAAGCCAAATAGCATATTATTCCAGATTTCTTATCATGGACATTACATGTAAGAAGTCAGAAGACTTATGTAGTTTCACTGGTGGATTAAAAATGGTTAGATTTGTGTTGTTCCTGTCGATTGGTTTCTCTACAGTTAACCATTTCACATTACACTGAGATTTTAGGAGAAATAAAAAACATGGTGAAATCCTCCTTTGTTGGCCAGTTTTTAGTATTTCCACCAGACACGTAATCACATTCAAACCCATAGCTACATTAACAGCTCTGTCTGTTAAACACAGATGATGGCATAACCAAGTTTTTGGGGTGGCTGTCTTTTATAAACAAATCACATAAGACTCTCTCAGCATTACAGACAGTTCTACTCCATAATCTAGCAGGAACAGTAAAGGGGTAAACAGTAGAAAAGAGGCCAGGCAAGCAAGCTGCTGGAAGCAGAAAGCCTGGCAACTAGGGTCTTTATGCCAAATTAGCCTTAATTTTCATGAGCAGAGCAGGGAAATGGAGACTGATTACTTGGCTATACCAAAATAGACTGTTCAGCCCATGTACGGGAACAAAACCCAACAGTGACTTCAGCCTGTTCCAGTTAGCAATCAAGGATCTTAACACAGAGCTGTAAAGTGCTAAACAGTATATGGAGACTGAAAAGGGCACTGGTTTTTGACCTCAAAGAACCAGTGCAGTGTAATATGTACCATCCGTAAAGTTTTAGTGGAAATCAACTGGTAATTTATTGTTCATGTGGCAAAAATGTATATTTGTACCTCATGAAGAAAAAATCTTAACTCGCATTGTGCATTTATTTCCAGTACGTTGGCCTATTTCTTAAGGCAGAGGGTCAAAAAATATTTCGGAATGTGGTTTTGATGAAAATGTTGTTTTGTGTGTGTATATGGTGCAGAAGGTATTTCCCATAAGTAATTTGTAGACACTCCATTATAATATATTTGGTAAGCTAGTCAAGCTGTTTATGTAACACTTACATCTGAAACGATGTTGTTGATTTTTTTCTGGGTTTAGTTTAGTTTGTGTGTGTGTGTGTGTGTGTGTGTGTGTGTGTGTGTGTGTCTGTGTGTGTTTGTGTGTTGATTTGGAGCATCCCCCCAGTGTAATTAGAGTAGCTGATTAATAATCTATCATTCTGTCAAAGCTTTCTCTGCCCTATAGCAGACTTGAGAATTGCCAAGGGAGGCTCCATCATCCAAATATCACAGCCCTGGTTGCACTAAAGCATCAGTGAAGACGATTAAAATCTCATTTCAGGGAAACTGACATTTGTTTTTTTTTCCCTGAGAACACAGATTTACTCGAGTGGTGATATTAACACGGTCAGTGTGGAGCCTTTTATCTGTTCCATCTTAATTATCTCTTGTTCTGTTTGTGTATATGTGCATGGTTGGTATGCACATATGTGGAAGTGTGTGTTTGTCAGTGAGTAGGCTACAGTGCAGTGTGTGTACTGTGTGGTTGTGTTGCATTCAGAGAGTGGCAGAGTGAGTAGATGTAGCATCATGTATTATTTCTAATATAAAGTAGACTAAAATCCGAGGGAAAATCATAATTCAAAATATAGTCATATTTTATAGCAGACTATGCTGAGCACCTACAAAACATTGTCGGTACTGATGGCTTCCTGTAGAAACCTGGAAAAATGAGTAATACCACAGCTAGTGCAGTGCTGCTGTTTGAATTTGTGAGGGGATTTATTGATTTCATTTCCAGTGAAAAGCAAGTATTCAAGTTCATCTCCGAAGTTCAGTCTTAGGGGTATGTTGCTTTTTCTGCTTCTCATGATCCATGTAACCCCAGACACAATTGAGGAGGCTAAGGTGGACTGGTGTGACTGGTCCATCTTGAAACCCCCACCAGTGTTTTTGTTTGATTTGCAAATGTTCAAACTTGTTTGTGTTTTACTGCTACACCTCCTTTCCAGCAGCACTGTGTTGTCTTCTTACAGTGGAAAGATGGACAGAAACACAGAAACACTCGTGGATGTTTTCAGCTGTGAGGGAAAATTAAAGTTTTTGCTGTCTCTAAAGATAAAAACTAAGTACTGCTTTTCTGAGTCTTGCATGTTCTTTTAATTGATTTTTCAGTTCCTTTTTGGAAACATTCGTATTTTCGTATTTGAACTATGTACTTAATGGCCATCCGGAAAGGAATCTATATAAACTACATACTACCAGTCAGATGTTTGGACACACTCAGCTAAAGGGATGTTTTTTTTGCTTACGCTTAACACTTCCAAATGATGAGATAAATATCTGAAACAATAAATACAGTGAAATATCAGATATACTCTTAATGTATCACAGTATTATATTCTTTTCTGTGAATATTCATGATGGACAGACCAATAGTATAGGTTCAAAATTGCTTAGAATATCAACCTCACTGCAAGTTAAGAAAGCTATTTATCCTTCTGTAAAGTTACTAATTTGGAGTTTTTTTAAAGGTGACTAAGGAAGGCTGAGGAGTGCTATTTTTTAGTTTAATGTCTTCACTTTTATGCTTTATTAAAGTAAAGCATTAAGCTAAAAATAAGGTCACAATCTGAGCAGCCGTGTCTAAGCTGGGTCTGTGGTGGGTGTAGCTCAGCGGATATCACTCACTACCCTCCAGGGAGCCACCACCACATGTGGGAGACTGGGGTTTGATTACCATGGTCTTGGTGACTATGCTGTGCTACATCAATAAGAGTCCTTGGGCAAGACTCCTAACACTACATTGGGACTACCTGTAATGTGATTAACCTTCTAAGTTGCTCTGGATGAAAGCTAAATGCCATAAACGTAAACCTTTGTCTGGTAAGGTACTCTGACTTAATACTGTATATACAATAACATCCTGAGGGTCACAGTAACATTGTAAGAATTACATTAATCAAAATTCAGAACGTATTTTCTTTCTATTATAAAATTACTCTTTCTGACATATCATCTCCCACAAGTTCCCATTCATTGCCACTATTTATATATAGATTGTCAATTCAATATCTGAATATTTTGCCAGATGCACAGCTTTGTTTCTTGGTTTGGCCTTTAGTATGCAAGCATGTGGCCCACTGTCTCTGTGTGCCATCACATTGAGTGCTACAGCATCCCTGCATGCACAGAGTGCCATAGAACACACACACACACACAAATTACCATACACAGGCATGCAGTATTGCTGCAGACACCAACAGAATCTCTCTTCTCTCTCTTTTCTATCATTCTGTTTTCTATCTACCCACTACAAAGTCCAAAATAATAGCCTGAGAAGAGAAGAGGGAATTCCACCCCTGGCTTGGAAAAAAGAGCATGTATTGATCTTGGGGTCTCATGTATATGCATAGGATTGGTAAGGACATCAGAAGTGTGTGCTGAACTCCCACTCTGTGCCCACCTGTTTGACAAAAAGATTTACTTTACACAGTTTCCCCTTTACCCAGGGCTGTACAGTGCTAAGAGAAATGAAGGGTGTGCTCACAGTTACGTACAAAGTGTGCACGTTGTATAATGTCTTTATCTATCTAGTAAGTCTTAAAGCTCGTAATAGATATTGTCAGTTATATAATTTGTCTATATTTCTCACTATTTTCCATGCGCTATAATGAACAACATTTTTCTGACTGCCCACATTATCTCCACAAGGATGGACAGAATGATTTTTCAGATGAGAAGTAAAAGTGAATCTTGATTTTCTCTGTAGGATCTGGCGTTTATAGTAGTTGGAGTCTGTCAATGAGTAGAAATGTGAGTAGAAGTGTGCTAGTGGCAGTTTAAAAAGATGAGCTGTCCTTCACCCTGTGACAGAGTTATTTGGAGAGACCTAGCTTGGTTGTCGAACATGCAGCACATTAAACTTTAAAATCAAGGTAAACTTTCACATAAATAACTTACAATAGTCTAGTATAATAGGCATCCTTGCTATGATAAAAATCATAGAAATGCGGAGTGGAAAAAAATACAAGCAGCCGACTTCAAACCTTATAGGATTATAGGGCGTTATATTCCCTCTTTAACTCCTAAACTGGGGATAACAATGTTCAATATTTGATCTTTGAAATACCATAGACTAATGGAAAAAAGGCAGAAGCGTGACATGCCTTTTCCAACAAGCCCTGGAACGCATTGCTAACCGAAATACAAACCCTTTCTACTCACATGTTGTCTTCTCTCAGGTGTCCATGTATCATAAGTTCAAAGCATGATCACAGCGCAATAAAGTAAATTAGTTGACTAGTCTGTGTAACGGCATGTATACAAAGAATCATCTCAGTCTAGAAAAATGAGGGGAGGTGGAAGGCATACATGCATTAAACCTTTTGGCCTATGTTCATTAGTGCATTCCCAGTCCTCCAAAGCAGCTTGGGGAGATTACAACACAGTGGCAGCTGCACAGAAATAAATTAAACTCAGAGAGCAAATTATTCTCAGTGTTACGCACAGGCAGATCTTCAGTGTTGAACTTGACCAGCATAGAGTCCGTGAACTGCCCTAGGGTCTTTCTGTAGGCAATGACCTGTCCTAGAATCGCTGAACACACATTTGGCTAATGTGGCACATTTTCTTTCTCTCTCTCTCTCTCTCTCTCTCTCTCTCTCTCTCTCTCTCTCTCTCTCTCTCTCTCTCTCTCTCTCTCTCTCTCTCTCTCTCTCTCTCTATGTCTCTCGTTTGCTCAACCCCCAGCCTTTTTCTGGGTATAATGACATCATCTAATGAGGTGACTCATAGTGACCTCTAAGCTAGCATGTCATTGGGCCCCCTCGGCCCTGCAGCCAGTCACACATTTCAAAGCAGACATATGGCCATGCTGTGCACCACCAAATGTTCAGGGAGGTTTAGGCCCTGCTCCAGGAGTCCTGGCCAATCACTCCAGCCACCTGACCCCAAACCCAGCTCTGTGGATTACACCGATGGTTAGACGGTCAAACAGACGGACGGGTCACCGGAAGGACCACACGGTGCAAAGCCCTGGCCTGTTTACTGTGATTCACCCATTACACAAGTGCAGTTTATGCTCGCAGCAGGACAGAGGGATAGCCTGTAGTAAACAGAGAAAAAGAAAGACAGAGACACAGAGAGAGAGCGAGATTCACTTAGCAAGAGAATGAAGCCTTGGAAGCCTTGGGAGTCTTTCAGAGATAAAAAGAAGAAATGTCAGGTTCTCGGAGGAATGTTTAAGCAGGTTTGGTCATTTCAAATGTAAGTTACCAAGCTGCAGTTTCAAGTCATCACTTTGCAAAGTGCTGTGCAAGTGTGTGTGTGTGTGTGTGTTAGGAAAACCTTAATAAAAATATATTATTCTATATATGGACTATTATACCCAATTAAATTGTGCTTGGACAGTAAAAATCCCCTCATGGAGTCTTAGGGCATAGGCGGAGTGGTAAGAATTTAGAGCATCATTGTAAATGTATCAAAGCTCTGTTTGCTGGTGATGTACTGGCTAGCGTTGTTTGAGTATATGCTCATAATTTGCCGAAATTGTAATTACTGAAACATTTCATAACACTTTGAAAGAAACTTTCAAACAAAGTCCAGAGTAGCTTTTTTACTTCAACCCAGTGTCGTAGAATGACCCTTTAAAATGTGTATCTGTTTGAGTGTGTGTTTGTGTGCTGCCGCCCCCACCATTATGAAAATGACCACAACTAGTCGCTTCTTCCTTTTTTTGGAAACTAGATAAAGGCCTGCTTCAGTGCTTCAGTACAAAGGCAACACCTCTGTGCCAGGCAATTTAGAGCTGCTCCCATTATACTGTACCAGATCAGAGAACACTCCTTTATTCAGCATTTAAGTGGTTTCTCATGCAGGTCCTCTGTGAGCACAATAGCTCTAAACTAAATAGATTTGGTTAATCCTGCCAGACTTGTGAAGGTGAAACATGCTTTCGGTCCTTTTATTTAAAGACAAAGTTACTGTGAAGAATGTGATCATTGTGTTAGCGATGCACTGGAAAATGGTTTACATTATTTCAGAATTTGTAATTATTTCTCACCTATTATAGCCATCCAGTGTAAATTTGATACATGAAAATATAATGAAAATAGGTGTTATATTAAATAAATGTGATTAGGAATGCATTGACACTGATACTGGCGTTGGCCCATCAAATGGATTTGCATCACCATCCAATAACACCAGATACCATGTGATGTAAGCCAAATTCATGCTACTACATTAATGAACAAAGTGGTAGAAAACGAGGGTCTGCTCTCATAGTGAAGTGTTTCTAACTCTGTGGCAGTTGGACATGTTGGCAGTCACTTGAAACATTTTACCTTGACAAATTCTTATCAGGAATACACTTTTATTTTATCCTCCTTGCAGAACTAAAGTCTGTATATCGGACTTTACTCTGTTTAGGAAAACAGAATTCTAAAGTGATTTGTTACACTCTATTTGTACGCTCATCATCTAAAGAATAGTTGCAAAAATACTTGGACCCAGAAGGAATCAACCAACAGGAATGAAACTTGGTGGGTAGGTTTGACATGACATGTAAATAATTCAAGTTTCATGGTCGACCATGCATGTGACGTAAGCAAGGATGGGCCTTAATGCACTAATGCACTTTAACACTTTGCTGGCACATAAAATCAGCTCGATTATTCAAACATAAGCATACATTTTGCACTAACTGTGTATGGCTAATGAAAACATTCAACAACAGCTTAAATAGCCAATAAAAAAACAACGCTCAAAATATGAGCTTATTGTGCTACCGTGCTACAGTGACTGTTACTAAAAGAGACAGATAAGGGTTGGAGATCAAAACTATGAGATGTACTTATAGGTAAATAGAAGCTAATGCACTTCATTTAAAATCAGCTCGAATATTAAGCTACATTGCACTAATTTCAACTAACAACTATTTCTAAATTGGTAAATGTCAGCAAGTACTTCAGTACTCTGTCTGAAGTAAAGGTATTAATGTTTCCCTAACTATAATATAAAACAAGAATTGACTTAAATGGAGAACCAAGAACTGTGTTTGCAGTAGAGCGCACAGTGCCAGAGAGGAGCATTAGAGGGAATTTAGATAAAGTGGCACACTTAGGAAACTGTAAGGCTTTGATAAATTATTATGTATAATTGCAAATCTTTACACATTTTAAATTATCGAAATTCAAGATTTCTTTCTCTTTCAAGTTTTAACAAATCACAAATATGCTTATTAAAAGAGTGAATAAGCAGAACACCTATTTGAAGCTATAAAAAATCTTGATATTGGGAAACATTTACAATGTTTTTTTTAATGTTTGCAATCTGTTCAATGCTACTTAACTAATTATCATCCTGGCGAATGTGCTGATTTACTTTATTTACTTCATTTAATTATTTATTCATTTTCACTTCATTTATCTCCTTTTACTCAATTTCAGTTGCCTTCTTTTTGTTATTGCACACTCACTTGCCACCTACTTAGAAGTACATCTCCTCCTAGGTGGCTGCTTGGACAGTAACTGGTTCCAACAAATGACTCAGTGATTACTTGGATCCAAAGTCTGCAAACAGTTCTATAACATCTATCTTTGGCAGTTAGTTTCACCCACATTTAGAAAAGTCTGTCTATTCCAATTCCATTTGTAATGCTGGGAACATTGCACTGGGCGTCAAAACAGCTCTGTATGGAACCAGGCGTTCTGTTCTAGGAACAGAAATACCCTTCAAATTCAAACCTGTCATTTTAGTGAATTGAAAAAACAGTAAAATGTGACAGGATAACTTTTTCTGCCAGTCATTGTTTGCATCTCCTTATTTCCTTGGTGAAACTGTAGTCGAGGAGTGACATCTGCCTTGCAGTAAGGACTTTTTCTGGATGCTTTACCATGTTCTGGGGAATCTCCCCGCTAACTCTCGTGTCATGTGTGTGTGTGAGTTGTGTGTTATATTATATATACACTTGCCTATAGTATTTTGTGCACAATGTCCGATTGTAAAGCATCCTTAAGCATGAGAAAGGCACTATAAAAGTGATGATGATGAACTGTACCAAATACAGGCACTGTGAAACTCGTAACAGCTGAGACTTTTTGACACTATGCAAGACTAAAACCCTGTGTTTTTAAAACGTATTTCCATCTTGTGAATCTGTAAATATGAGCTTTTCCTGCTCAGAGAGCTAAACTACTTATACACACTATAAATGTTTTTATGCACTTACTACATATGCAGTACGTGCACCTACCAGCTCCTAAAGAAAGGCTTTGAATACACTGACTGATTTGACTAAGAAACCATGATCTTTAAAACATGTAGATGTTGAAATTGGTCTGGACTGATGTTATAATCGCAGTCCTCTTAGGCTGTGGGAATAGGCCCATTCAAAGCGTACTGACTGAACTCTCAGTTAAATAGACTGCCTCTGGATTCACTCCATTTAATTTGAATTTGTGAATTTCAAAACCAAGGTAAATGGGGTGAATAAATGAAAATTGAGACAAGCTCTTATAAAACTTCCCTTATTCATGGATGATTCACTCCAGTGAAGCGATTACTGGATGTCTGAGATGAAAGAGAAACTAAGAGAAACAAAGATGCATGTATCCTGTACATCTATACTCCCAATGGATGTTCTCTACAGCGAGACAGGAACTGAGGGCAATCTAATTTCAGTTTGTAATCTCTCTGCCTCTGTCTCTCTATCGTGCTCTCTTCATTTAGCAGAACCTACCTGGAGATTCCTATGGACAGAAGACTTCTTTAACTGCTTATCCATGCAAAGAAGCATACAGAGATCTTCACAGGTCTTAAACACCCATCTGATTGCAACATCAGATCAACTAGAATGCAGTTATAAAAGATGTTGGTGTTTTATAGGTACTCTTCTAGAAGCTTAGCTGGATACTGTATCAACAAAGCATGAAAAGAACTTAAACAATAAGCCCAGAAATTTAACAAGCTAGTCTTTTGATTATCTCACTATTGTAACAGGTAGAGCTGTTGCCAGCAGTTGTGGGCTAGGCAGCCACAGTAGTTCGGAGTAGGTCTCCTTGTGGGTCTGCATTAACTTCCTGGGGTGCAATTCCCTAGGTGGCGTAGTCGAGTCTTAATTAACGCTTGAGCAAGGGCCACACTATGTTTTGGAATGAATAATGGTGATCCCTTGGACAACTAGACAAACCTGAACTTGAGACAGGATTGTGTAGAAAATGAATGGACATATTAAAAACTATTAGCAATTTTTTCTGAAGACTGCATCTAAAGTGTCCACAAATCTTCATCTTTGTTGTGGTCGTTCTGCACTTCACAGTTGCCGGGTTGGAGCTGCAATAACAGTGACAAGACAACCAATATTGCAGTGCATTAGGAGTTGCTGCTTGTCAAAATGGCCTCCAAAAAACTAGCATCCTAAGTTAGTGTATTATGTCCAGTAGGTAGGCGTGGCTATGCACAGTTTGCATGATTAGCTAAAACCTTAGTAAATCTCACAGCGGGCAGCAAGGCATGTTTTGCTTTATGCCTGCGCTCTCACCCACACACACACAACCATAACATCAAAAGTACTTTGTAATTTTACAGTTACAGACCGTAACCCATCTGTTTCTCTGCATTCTTTGTTAGCCCTCTTTTACCGTGTTCCTCACAGGACCATCACAGAGCAGGTATTACAGTTTTTTGAGTTCGCTTAGATCTTATTTCTGGAACTTTCTTTTTTTTTGTCCAATCTTAACACACAGCTGCCCAAGCCACATACACCAAATGCCATATGTCTTACACTTCTGGACAAAGCGAACACTTCACCCAGAGCTCTGTCAACTCTTGCCAGAATGGTATTTTTAAATTCAAACTCTACACACACATAGCTAATCAACAGCTTTTCTACAACATAACTACACGCTGATGGAATAAACATATACAGGCTATTTTTGCATACTTAGTATATAACCACTATAAATTAAAGCACAATTACCAGGGAAACGTTAATTTTATGGGCACTGAAACACACATGACTGAAACAAACACCCATGCTGTATATACTGTAACACATTACAAAACACAAATATCATAGGCCTGTTGTTCCAATAAAAAAAGTGGGGGTGGGTGGAATTAGGATGCATCTTGTCTTTTAAGATGTGTAACCTGTTGCCTCTTTTATAGGGCTCAGTTACTGATTTATAAGGACCATCTGGAAAGGTTTTCACCTGTGGGGGCGGGTTTGAGCAAATGGTTCATGTTGGATGTAGCAATCTGTGTTTAGTGTTTGGCTAAAAGTGTGTTTTAGAATTCCTAGCTCAGTGTAAGGTAGATAATGAGCTTATAGTTTAGAGTACCAGGTCAATAGACGGGCTATTTGTGTTAGTAATGTCCAAAATTGGGCTACTGGAACCATTGTCTGGCCCTGTGCTGGTGTGAGTGGATCAGACACATCAGTGCTGCTGGAGTTTTTAGACACGTCAGTGTCACTGCTGGCCTACAAGGTGGACTAACAAGGTAGGAGTGTCTAATAGAGTGTACAGTAAGTGGACACAAACTTTAGTGGGGGTCCTAACCTTAGAATAAAGTAGTAGAAGGGGACTAAAAATGTATGCAGAGCAGGTGATTGGTTATGGTCTGTATCTATAGAGCTACAAAGTGTTCCTATATGGTAAGTGGAGCTGAAAAATGAACAATGAGTGTAGATACAAGGAGGTGAATGGTTTAGGCCAAAAAATCAGGGACAGTTGACCTCACCTCAATTATTGCCCCTGCTGCTGATGAAACTATCACAGCTGTCTGTATATTTCATCCTTATGTCCTCATTGCAGTGTAAACAGAAGTGATCTAGAAAAGTGTCATATGGCATTCCATTCATACACATCCATTGTGGGTCACTATCATGACATATATAGCCCTGTGTCTCCTGAGAGCTGGAGAGAACAGACGTGATGCATTCTGGATGCTAGGCTGCATGTGAGTAGGGGACAGTGTGCCCCAGTTCCATCAGGGCTCCTGCTGGGTTTAGGGTTCAGGGCCAAACAATGTGCATGTCCACACTGCTGCTATTTTGAGGCACACATTCTAAAGGTCACTGCTTATTTGATTGTTCCGAAAAGCTAAAGCCTGACGTTATAGTGGCCTTTAGAGGACCAATTGTTATCAACCAAGCATTTCAAGTGTGTTGTCAGACTGACTGATGATGTGATGTTAGATGGCTTATAGGTAAATACTGATGACCTTAGAAGTTGCAGGCAAAACTCCATGTGGAGAGACTTGTACTCCTCCATGCTTCTCAAAATAAAAGCAAGATGTTTCAGAAATTTTGATATCTAAAAATCCAAAAGCTGCTAATTAAGAAATACCCCCTAACCTTTTATCAGACCTCATTACCCATATTGCTTATCACAGGGTCAACGCCTGAGGCTAGAGTATTTGTTGTAAGTAAAAATTGCATGTATAATTCTTGCTACTCAAGAAATTTGCCTTTCTGTGCTCCACCCGACAAATAGAGTTTTCTATAACATTTATTGGACAGCGCTACAGAATGTTGTCAAAGATAGCATTCTGCTTAATGAGTATTTATAGAACACAACTCGGGAAAGATTCACTATTGCAGTAATGCTAATTGCTAATTGAATGCTAGTGCTAAGCTACTGCTGATATAGATAACTGCTGTCATTTCTGATTAGACATAAACATGTGAAGGGTATTTTATATGTTTATCTTCTGTCCCCACCCACTGCAAATCAGAAGATGATTGGTTGATTCTATAGTCATTTCCTAGATACAAGGGAGAAAAAATTTCCGCCAATTTTTCAGGGGCTGTTTCAAGATGTTAATCCTTTTGTTTCCAACCATATCTTAACAATAATGGAATTACTAGCATATGCACAGAGTTTATACTGCAAGCATAAATATTCTCTAAAATAAAATGTAACCAAAAATTATGTACATGCATTTTTCAATCTTTTAAATCATTCTCTAAATATGTAATAGGTTCTAAAGGTTCCCCATGATGAGATTGATAACATAACATTTTAAACTCAGAATTTAAAGTTGTGTAGGCACTCTGACGAGCATAGTAGCAATAAGATGTGAATAATTTATGTATGGAAATCTGTATTTACATCTTTGTTGAGAAAAGTTTTATACACAGAACTAACATACATTAAACCTCAAACATTAATGTCTCTTCCTTCAAATACAAATCCCAAACTGCAAAAGAAATCCTTGACTGTTAATTAACAGTCTTTACTGATTAAAATGTATGCATCCAAAATTTGCACGTGACAACAGAGCAACAACAAATAAAATGCTGGAGTGTGCACAGAAATACACTTTTCCAGGCAGTGAAGCTGATGCCGGCACTTTTCCTGTCCTTCACAAAGAGCTGTCATTGGGCATGGTTGATGTGTGCCCTTAAACAAGGCTGAAATTGGCCTATTCACCAGATTCTTGAGTATTCATGCCAGAATGGAAAATTCTAAATTCCCTAAATTCTTACAAAATAAACTGGCGTATAGGAAGCCAACCTTATTGCCCACATATTTATCAAAATTAACAAGTTGTCAGTGCTCTGCACATTTCACTCTGAAGAGACTCTCAAACCTTGGGCAGTATCAAGCAGGTCTTCCTTAGAACTAGACATTTAAGAGAATGGCAAGCCTTCAAACATTGTTAACTAAACAGTTAACTTCCCACTTAACAGCATTGCATGGCATCTTTAAAGCACTGTCTAAAATATCAGCAGTAGCTGATATGAAATAAAACTGGTTTGTGAGTGGAGCATGGGTAATTCAACTGTTTACTTCTGACTGTGATTATTATTACCAAGTGTGACCTACTGGTCTCTGGATATAGAAAAACTGATGAGTTAGAGATCTGACAACAGCCATTGCCCTATGAAGTTCAAGCACAGCTGTTAGATTGATAATTCATTGATAATACAATTGGCAATCTGCCTATCTGTCAAGGTGCCAGCTGTGAAACCATGTTGTGTTTGTATGAGTGTGTGTGTGTGTGCCAGCTTTCTTGCTCAGCAGTTGAATTAGGCAGCCGTTCACTGCATGCTGTATAATTGCTGCCTCATGCCCATTTGGCTCCACTGCATGTGAATTATACACAGAAACACATGCACACACAAACCACATGTGGTTCAAACAGCAAATCCTGGAAGGTGAAATAAATGTGCTCTAATTCTGCAGTCACATGTAAGTCCTATTTATTGCTATGCCCTCTAAATGCTTATCTATTCATAATAGCTCTGGTTTTGCTATGAACCACTTTATTTCAACAGCAGCAAACTGCAGCCATTCTAAGATTGTTAGAAAGTATAGCTTTCAAGGTTTAATATTATGATTGAAGCTTACTGGACTAACTACATCAACAGCTCTTTCTGTGTACAAACTTGTGTCTGAATAATGTTGTGAACAGATGCTGTAAGTACACAGTGAGTGGGCAGACGTGTTAATGCCTGAGTCTGCTCTGCTCTGTTGCGTTTATGTGTGTGTTTAAAAGGATCGAGATGTTGGCCCACTGAAATACAGAGACATCGGGCTGAGAGTAATCATGATTGACGATGACATTAGACCAGTGCTGAAAAAGAGGTTTGGCTTTAGGATGAGCTCTAGGGAGGATACATAGAATCGACATGTCTGCTCTGTAATGTGCCCCCCACTCGATCATTAAATAAGTCCATAAATTAGTATTCATAGCACACAGACATCAGCAATAATTAATACTGTTATTTAATGTTATTGCTCTTTAGTAGAAAAGGTAAGAGTATGCTCAAGAGAGGGCACTAGGCTGCATACCTTATATGTATGCATATGTATATATGCATACCTCATATGTTCCTCATAGGTATGAATAGTTCACGTTGTACTGTATATGTTTCAATAGTAGAATCTGAGTTCTGCTTTGACGGATTCCAGACACCTGTGATATGTTATGCTAATCACTGACCTAAGAATATCATATGCCATTCAATTCCATATGACCTTTTCAGAGCTGGAGTCTTCATTGAATGGCATATAAGTGTCAGATATTTTTTCACCCCAGCAGGTCTTACTTCGGTGTGCTTGTATGCTACTGTAATAAAGACAAACTTACATGAAGTTAATTCATAATTTAATTAAATCATTGAGTATGAAACTGAAATATATCCACATACACACCAGGAGCATGCCACTCACTTGAAAGCCAGCCCTCTTTCCAGAATTCCGACTGCTCAGTCCCTGATGCCAATGTAAATGGTACAAATTGCACTCCTATAACACAGAATGAACCCAACAGCACTGAGGCCTTATATATTCATCCTTTTGTCATCTTAAGTAAATAATAACTGATAAAGCTCTCCCTAAGTCATTACCTGTTTTTGGCAAACTCTGTCACTGTGGCAATGTTTACATGGCTGCATGCTGTTGTGTGGTTGCATACCATTGCTATTTGCTCCAATTCTGCATTAATTATTTAAATAATTTTTGGTGGATAAAACCCATCACAGAGACAGCCAGATCACAAACCATAGCTGGACAGCCCTGTCAGTAGTAGCTGTTTTCCATACCTGTTAAGTCCATAAGTGGTTAACATTTGTACTTGATGTGTGCCCTTGACATTTCTAGTATAGAATCCTAAAGGCTCCATGATACAATGCAGTGCCACCGTGTTATGGCATAAGCCTGCTTGATTATTACTGAAGACTGTGGGTGCCTAGCTGATCTACACATGTTGCTATTGTAGGTCACTTCTACTTTTGACATTTATGCCTACTACAGTTTAATATTTATAGAGTACTCACCTGTTTTAAATGGGTTCATGATTACATACTGCAATAATCTAAAAAAAAAAGGATTCAATAAATTTATGAAACCCCGTATGCCACAACATTTTATTTACATATTACTCACAGCCTTATGATGCTGAAGGATTAATAAAAGCTGTCAATCTTGGCCCACGTTCTGCCTCAGTGTAACGTGGGCTGTATTTTAAAAAACAGATGGAGGGTCATATAGCTCCGTAAAAGAGTAAGGGATCATATCAGAGAGATGAGGCACAGGAGGGCTGTATTCTTTTACTAAATGACCCAGCCTTCACCCATTTTTATATTAGAGCAAAGGCCGTAACGGCAGCAGCCTCGGCTCTGCTGCAAAAAAACTTTTTCTTACGATTGACGTCTATGGTACTGAGAATTTCCATTTATATTAGGGTGTGAGAGCACGGCCAGGTTCCTATGATATTTTGCTTATGTTTAGCTGTATTTAGTTATAAAAACAGAGCCCAATATGATTAGCAGATGTAATGAAACCTTTTTTACTATCAGATTATTATTCATATGTGACTCACTATCACCTCCTGGGTTTCAAATTGGTATTCTGAAACACCTTTAAACCTTTAGGTGATGAGCTGGCTTAGTTAGTTGGCTAGCCCGCAGTAATACAGGAGGAGGGAAAAGTGTAGCTGAGAGGAAAAGAAAACTAATTCAACAGGAGAAAAACAGGTCAGTGTTTAACCTTGTTTCTCTCTCTGTCAGGAAACGTCACATTAATTCAATAGTGACTAAAACGATCTCTATCACTAAATAATGTGACAGACACCAAACAATCAATTTCATTAACAATGCCACATTCAGGGTCTGCTTATATAAAACTAGTCCTGGTTCTGTCTCCCATCATACTCACTTTACTACTGGTTTTATGCAGAGCCCACCTGAACTGTATATGATCATAACAAACCTTTTGGATCATTATTTGAACTGGATTATGTTCTGTTATATACTGTCATACTTCATAGATTGGTATAGTGCTTAAACAATAACAGGCATCTTAAAAAGGATGCATAAAGCCTTTTTATCTAGGCTATAATTGTTTGTTTGTTTTGGAAACACTGGAATACATACATTTAAACCAACTGAATAAAAAACGAATATTTACAGTTACTATACAAAACCGAATTCATTCTTCATTAAATGAAATTAGGTACTAATGGATTAAACAAACCCAGAAGTCAGGAATCAAACCTAACAGTACTTATCTAATCATAATAAGCAACTTCACTAATTAACAGGACGTTCTCTTTGTATTTGTTCCAGTGTTATATATATTAAATGCATGTAGAGGTGACACAAAGTCACTGCTCTGAGGGTCCTTGAGAATAAATGACACACATTTTTGTTCTTTCCATTAACCCTGTATAACGCACTAGGCTAATTGGTGCTACTAACCTTTTTTTTAATCTCATCATATTCATTTGAATCTTAAAGGTATCCTTGTGTGTCAGATGGTGCCATGCACTTTAAGGTAAATGCTTATGGATCTAAATATAGATGGAAAGGGTGAACTTGTGTCTTATAGCATGGATGATATCTGACATTGTTGAATGACATATGACATTGATCTAACATATTATCAATTTATAGCCATTTTATTTGATTAGATCATTTTGGTTAAAGTCATCACAGGTTCTTCTCAGATTTGCCATTAGCTTTGATATTTACAGTCAGTATTACAGTGGGGAACCCTCAGAACCTTCCAGGCTTTCAGATTAGGCCCAATGATTTCTGTGAAATAAAAACACATGACTGTACTTCCTTGATTTACATCATTTATTGCCATCTTTTTTTTTTTTTTTTGGCATACAGTAGCTAAAGTTAAAATATACCATGCCTTGAACCAACGAGGGAGTCAACAAGTGCAGGTTACATTTTCATATCCTGGCAATGTATAATGTAAACAATGTGTTGTCTATATTTCAGTGGATTTCCAGTCAATCTTGGATCAGAACAGGGCCAGCACACAATGCACATGCACCTAAACAGTCTAAATTCTGCTTTACTTTGTTAGTAAGTAAGTAAGTAAGTAAACTTTTATTTATAAAGCACCTTTTAACAACCTACGTTGACCAAAGTGCTGTACATAAAAATAGCTAATGATTACACATAAATACATACAACTAAAACACAGATAAAAAAAAAATCAGATAAATAACATATATTAAAATAAAAGGTAAGGGATAGATTAAACAACCATAAAAACACCTCATGTTACCACAGTTTCACCCAATTCAAAAGCAAGCTTGTATAGGTCAGCTTTTAGACCTGATTTAAAAACTGAGATAGAGGAAGAATGGCGAATACTGGTTGCTAGACTATTCCAAAGTCTTGGGGCGTACACCGAGAATGCCCGAACCCCTTTGAGTTTCAGACGTGCCCTAGGGATGGCCAACAAATTCTGTGATGAAGATCTTAAAGACCGCTGTGTGATTGGTGACGTGAGTAAATCTGCAATATAAGTTGGCGCCAAACCATTTAGTGCTTTAAAAACAACTACAAGCACTTTAAACTGTATCCTATATTGAACTGGTAGCCAATGAAGTGAAGCGAGGACTGGTGTTATATGTTCTCTTTTCTTGGTTCTAGTCAATAATCTGCATGCAGCATTCTGGACTAACTGTAAACGTTGCAATAGAGACTGGTTAATCCCAATGTATAAAGAATTACAGTAGTCTAATCGTGAAGAGATGAATGCATGAATGACTTTTTCAAGGTTGGAAAAACTAAGAAAGGGCTTCAGTTTTGCAATGTTTCTGAGCTGGAAAAACTACTTTTAACCACAGAGTTGATTTGTTTATCAAATCTGAGGTCTGAGTCTTGTGAATTAATCACAACATAATTATGAACTGACATAGGAATCACTCTAGGCCTTCTGGAAAACCAAAATATCTTCATGTGAACTGCTGGAGTTTAGCACTAACATGCTATTACAATTGGGAGTGCTCACAGAAATGTGCATTATCATTGTTTTTACAGTGTTTTTCCTCCCACGACATTTATGACCCAAACTGAGTACTTGCAGTTTGCAACTGCAGAATGACACTAAATGACACTTAGGGTATACATGCCAACTCTGCCAAGACTCTGCCCAAGCTTCGAAATATGTTGGGCTGTGAATGAGAAAGGATTAGTACTTACGTGAGCAGCATGGCTAATGGTTTAAAAAGATGCTACAGTCCTGTAATGGAGACAGATCTACCACAGTGGCTGCTTTTATACTGAGGAGAAAAGACAAGTCTGAAGTCCCTATAGATGATACTTTATTTGCTTTAGCTTGCATCACTTTATTTTCTACAGCAAATAAAACTGTATCATCACTGACACCTGAACCTCTTTGCCTTTCCTGCCCTCCAGTCTGAGCGGAGCCGTGTTTGTGAGCAAAGGGAGAAGGAGAAGTGATTATAAGGCTAGTCCTTGCTCAGACAGTCCACAGAGGCAAAAGGGACAGAAGAGGTGAGGCTCAATTACGGGCCGGCACCAGTCACAGTGACCAGACATGACAGTGGCTGTCACGTCTATGGTGGTGTGCCAGTGACCCGTTCCAGGAGAGCACTATGGATGAAATGTCACGTCATCTTCTTATCCTGCTCTACCTCCAACACCTCCTACTGCTGTCCTGTGGGGGAAAGCCCAGACTGAGCTGTGCTGTCTCAGCATAGAGGGAAAGAGACAGTGGTGCAAGAGCCCAGCAGGGCATGAGGTACACACCACTGTGTTAACACAAGAAAAGAGGTCAAGTAATCCTCTTTAAAGATGGTGTACTTGTTTAGGCATTTACTGAAAAGTGTGCAGCTCAAAGAAAATACATATTTAACCTCTTCTATGTTCTTCTAGGTCTTTACTTTTTAGGCCTGGTGCCACTCAGCTGGAATACTGTGACCCCATCATGCTGCATGATCCACATTCTCTTGCGGTTCAGCTCATGGACACATGTCCTTTAGAATTTGCTGGTATAACAAGCTGCCCTAACCCAGATTTACACAAAAATGTTCTATTTTGGTCCCGTCCGTCCACAAAACACTGTACCTAATGTTCAGCAATGTTCTTTTTGGAGAGCAGGGGCTCTTTCTTGCAACACTGCCATGCATACCATTATTATTCAGTGTTTTCCTGATGGTGGACTCATGAGCATTGACATTAGCCAATGTGAGAAATGCCTTTAGTTGCTTAGAAGTTACTTTATGTAAATCTGCTAATCCTAAATGTTTGCATACTTATGACATTCACAAAAATGTGATACAGGATTATTTTCCTCAATAAATAAATAACCAGGTTTTAAAATTCATCTTTCATTTGGTTCTTCTTATCTATTTTTAGGAATTTAAGGTCAAATTTATGCAATAGAAAATTCCAGAGGGTTCACTAACTTTCAAACACCTCTGTAACTGCATACAGCTGCATGTATGTCATCTAATTTAGATTTTTAATGTCTAGTTTCCAGCAACCATTAGCTCTACCTCAGTACTAGTTATTGTAGTCAAGCCATTAAAGGTTAATTTAAGTTGAACTTAATCCATCCATGTAGCTTATCTTTCAGCTGAACTAGCTGAGACCAAGTTTACTATTGCTAAACATTCACTAAACAAATTGACCAATCTAGACAAAAGCGTGGACAGATCAGAGCAGCAAAGCCTGCTCAAGACAGCTGAGTCACTGATTAATGTATGGAGCAAGATTTCAGTGAGCACAGAAAATGTGCTGCAAACCAAAGTGTCACAGTCAATACAACTGAACATTTCAATGAGCCCTTACAACAACATTTCTCCACACAGAATAGAAAGTGGAACTTGTTTAGAAAATCAGGAAAACTGCCTCCCTAACAGTAAGACTAATTTCTCTCTGCCCCTGTGAAATTCACACATGATTCAAATCTGAAATCATGAGTCTGTAAAGAGGGGCTGAGATGCACATCGTATGCTTCTGAATTTGTGTAATTAGTGGATTCTTGTGTCTGTCTACGTTTGGGGGAAACTGACCATTAGACAATTTAAAAATCACTAAGGGCTTAAAAATCACGTTGGTAATACTAATAGGGCATTGCACAAAAATGCTTTCTTATCAAATTCTGATGTATGAATAGTACATTCACAGCCAGCCAATTATTATGCCTAATGTATTTAATTTGTTCTGACATAAATTGTAGTAGAATTTCAACAGAGCCTTTTAAACAATAATAATAATAATAATAATAATAATAATAATAATAATAATACTATAATGTAAAAGATAAAATGCTAACTTTCCAGTACAGCTCAAAGTAATGGGTGTAAATGGGCTTTACATCTATATGTGTTGGCAAATGATACACCTTTACACCTCCCTGTGCTTTCAGCTTTGATCAAGCGTATATTGGACTATGAATCATATAATGCATAGACACCAAACAGTGATTAGCCAACATCACATATTGTTCTGATAGTCCTTTTGTTTTTGTGTGTTGATTTTAAGAAGTGTTAAGGCAGCACTCCAGTGACCCAGTAAGAATTTTCTGACATTTTGAGCTCTTAAAGATGTTAGAAGGCCGGTAGAGAAGCTGCTGGATGTGTGTTTCTGTGATGGGGCTGAATATGTGGTGCAGTCTCTGGACGGGGGGAAAATGCTGACTGTGCCTGAGAGCTATAAGGGCTTGGAGCCCTGCTGCTCATTTTTATTTAAGGAGCCTCTTCAAATCCTGCCCATAGAATAGGTGTCCAATTGAACCACATGGAGATTATGACAATGGTACTAGCATCCACACCACAACTATCCATGGCTCTGAATTTGGAAGGTTAATTGGATGAAACATAAACCAATTTAATTAAAGATAATATTTGCTTTCTGGTCTAGTTTTATAGTCAGTACACAGTCACCAGTTTAAGTTGATCTACTTTAGTGTGTTACAGTAAATGTGGGTTATATTTAGACATCATTGTCTTTGTTTCTGTATGCAGTGTAAATGAGAGATGTGTGTGAAAATAGAGAGAAGTGTTAGTAGAACAGACTAGTGTGAAAACGGGTGTTGAGGAGCACTCTTTTTTCCATTCTTTACCCATGACATAACGTCTGGTTCCTTGGTGGGGATATTCCAGCTCTGAGCTTTTCCTGTGAAAAACACCTTTAATTTGGCCTGGCTTACCTTAATTCAACTCTATTTTTTAAGTCTGAAAACATATATAATATAAATACATACCTACATATAAATCTCCCTCGCTTTCTCTCCTTTCACTAACCTGCAGCATTATCCAATGACTCTTTGAATAAATGAGACTTAACCCAGATCATGTTGTTATACAAATCTTGACCTGAATAAATGGCCCACTTAATGTGAACAAGGATTCAAGAAAATGAAACAGCAACACTAGCGTGGGCTAATCTTTCTCACTGCTAGAAATGTATCTCCTGAAGATGCCACTTGGTACATGAAAAATCTTTGAGGGCTGACTCTGCAGGTTGTGCAGTTCTGGAGAGACAGTCACTCTCTGGCATTCCCACATGTCCAAACTCTCAAGGGGAGCATTGGCATTCAGATTTATTGGCCAGGCACTGTAATGTTTCTATTAATAAACAATTTAGGGTGCATCTGCTACTATTTACTATACATCTGTGTGCATTGAATGTGCTAACTTGAATTTAGTTAACGTTCGGTGGTAGCATGAGGGAAGAGGGGAGAGGTCTCAGACCATGGGCTGGAGTTCCAAGCGGCTTCAAGTAGTGAGAGGGTCCACCCCCCCTCCTTCATAAGTGTAATGGTACTGCAGAAACTTTGTCATTGGAACAGAAGGTGAAGATGCTAAATATAGGGTTTTATAAGAAAAGGAAGGACTTTCAGTCATGTTCCTCTACACAAACATCAGAAAGTAAACATTTTTTTGATGCATGAAATATGTTTTATATGGTTCAAACCTGACTTTCTGCATAGGACACTATGTATATACATAGAGCTATTTTGGATTAATAAGAGATCTGCATTCTGACTAAATTTGAATATAGCGCACCTTATGTCAACGTTATTAGTAAAGCCGTCACTGACTGTGACACCACTTTACCCATTGTAACCATCCTAAAATATTATCTGCTGTTGTTATCATTTTAAAGTTACATGATCTGTAGAAACTCTAAAATACTGCATTTCAGACAACCTACTTGCTGCTTGCTAGTGACACTCTACTGTCAATATGTCAACAGTCTTGTCTCCTGGTTTGATGACAGCTTCCTGGATCTTAATGTCACCATGACCAGGGAGCTGCATAGGAGGCAAAATGGAAGAGGCTCAGGTCCTGTACACAAGCCAGTCAGTAAACAGCATCAGGAATGGAGTCATTTGCTTTAAATACCTAAGAACAGAAACTGAAATTAGGCTTACAGTTCAGGTAATGGTCAAACAGATATTCACAGGAAATTAGGGAGCTCTAACACCAGTAAACATACTTTGATCTAGATATAATCATACAATATTAAATAGATAATTTATTGTCTAATAATTGTAAGACCTATGGATCATTTATTAAACCCAGCAGTCATGGGCCGCAAACCAGGCTAGTAAGATCATAGAAGATAGCAACCATAACTAAGATTATAGGAGACAGGAATTCTAAATGTTGTAATTTTGCAACACAGAAAAATCGAATTTATTCCATCCCATTCAGCATTCCTAGTCCCATTCTATTCTATTCTATTCTATTCTATTCTATTCTATTCTAACCATACACTTCTTAGAGTCTAGGAGTTATTTATTCTCTGATCTATTCATACAAAATTTACAAAATTTTGTAAAAACTGATATATATATATATATAATGTGCGTGTGCGTTTGCATGTGTGTGTGTGCATCTGTGTATCAACTATAAACCTATATAAGACCTATGCTTATGTATACCCATAGAATATCACTAGGTTCTTTATTACAGTATTACAGTATTCTTTATTACACTTACCAAGGCCTGGTTGTATTAGAATTGTGGTGCAGGCTGTGAAATTCCAACAGTGTATGTGGTGCTGGAGTGCTGAGTCTATATCTTTTAAGTACAGTGATTCCAAGTCAAGAGTCTCCAGGGACACTTGGCCCAAATCAGAGTGAGCTTGGAGCATTCTCACACCGCAGCCGCCATACAGCAGTTTGTCAGTGTGTCTTCATTGCACATCCCTGTAACGTATACTTTAATGCTTACAATTATTAAGGCATCCATCTTCTCACAGCAGTTACTAGACCCGATAGGTCCACAAACACTAATAAACTGGAGTAACCTGTGTCAGAACTGGCATGCTTAGCGTGGTCCTCTTTTGCCCAATCTGAACCATATGTTTCACAGAGAGGCTGCAGTCTTTCTGACCTGGCAGGGTGAAGCACTAATGAATCGATGTGCTGATTTGTGTAGTAATTGGGAGCATGTTAATTACAAGTAATTGGGTACAGTCTGGACCTCTGCAAGTGTTCATGGAGTATGCAGGATAAATATGAGAGAGAGGGAGAGAGAGAGAGAGAAAAGGAGAGATGGGAGGGGTTCAGGACTGTGAAAAGGTCACAAACACAAGTACTGAGTGATGCCGTATGTGCTTTCACTCTGCTGTGACATTTGCAAGCTGAGGACAAACGCATGGAGTAATATCCGAGTGGTAATGAAAGCCTGTACTCTCTTTCATCATCATCATCGTCTTTTGTGCTCCCACTGAGGTATGCTGAATCTGCACTGAAACTTAACTGCTAAAAGCAGAAATAACAACATAGGCTTAATTTGCAAAGTAATAAAGAAAAAGACAGATTAATAAATAAATAAACACCACATAGATGATTAATACAATGTACATATGGCCAATATAACAATATTTTACTGTTATCATAATCAGTACTGTTGTCATAAGCAGTGTACTTCACTGAGCATTCACACTGACCGACAGTGTTTCACTAAAAACAGAGCATGACTAAAAGTTAATCACTGGCCAACTGCTTGTTCAGTTGCATTTAGTACAGTACAGTGTGTGAACTATGCACAGAAATGAAGTGTATCACTGCTAACGTGCAGAATATGTATTGTATGTTTAGGTATTGTGATTTTTGCTTTATTGCCCACCACTGCATAATAGCATAGCAAACTTCACCATACCATAACACAATTTAGCCACTACAAAGTGCAAATCAACGATATAGTCAATAAACTTTACAATAAAATATATGGTACCTGAAATAACATCTTGCAAAGTATTTCAGAATTAGAAAAAAGCTAAATATCAAAACCAGAAACCAGAAATAGGTTATATTTTACTAGGGGCAAGAACACAACTGAAGACATGAGAAGAACAGAGAAGTGCATTTGAAATCTGTTACTTATCAATAACATATATTTTTCTTTACATGTATCCCAAGATTATCATCTAACACTTACCTCCAAATTCTCAACATCACTTACCATGTCATTTTATTCCATTTATCATTTTGCACATTTTATGAAGTTAAAACAAGTTATGAATGTCTTATGTGCTTAGGCTAAACTTCCATTCAGAATTTCAAACCCATATGTAGGCAGTAGGTTCGGATGTTCTCTACATGCTTTCACATGACCTTGATTGTATCATGCACATGAATTGAGAAACCGTGTAGTCATCTAGAATGTCTGCATGCTTTTGGAAAACAACAATGTTCAAGTGTAATGATAATGTGTAGTTTACAGACAAAGATATCACATGGGAGTTTACTTCACATTTGCTGCAGTAAGAGCAACTTGCTTTTCAGGTAAAGCTTTCCACTGATTTGGGACATTGCTGTAAGTATTGGATTGCATTTAGCCACAAGAGCATAAGTGAGATCATGTACTGATGTTTAAAGATCAATTCTGGATCACAAATTCTGGCAAATCTTATGGATATTCTAACGGTGCTCCTTCACAGTAAACACGGTTCCACTGCTCAACAGCTAAATGCCAGGGAATTTTTCCCCTCTTAATTCCATGGCTGGCATTAAATCTGGTGACCTTAGGCACATGTGCAGCTAAATCAGATTCTCTCATTATATTAGCAACTCATTTTTACGAACATCATAAGGTGTATTTTAACACTTGCCTTAGCAGTAGATTTACCTTCAAGTGTAGTAATACAAACCCATGGATATCATGTATTGTGATCCTAACAACATCTGGAAAGCTTCATTTCTTTATATGGACACGATTTTTTCATTTTTGTCCTGTTTAGCGCTCTTGTGTCTCCAGAGGCCAAATAAATTCAGATCTTAGTAAATATACAATATACACATACAGTGAAAAATATTTCCTCTAGAGCTTCACATGTAATCATTGTTCTGTGTATATAATGTATACACATTTCCTGCTCAGGTTAATGTAAGAGCAAGGCTCTGTGATATTTGCCTTCTTAACCCTTTACTGGCCTACAGTGAAGTCCCCTGCTTCCCTCCAGCTCTCTACAGACTGAATTCCTGTAAAGCTCTAGCGTGAAGCCCTAGGGTTTTTTCCACAGCACTGCCTAAACTTTCCTGCCTATTCCACATTCATAACACAAGATGTTGGCTGCAGCCATTAATGTGCTATATTATTTGTGCATCTGCTGCATGCTGTAAAATGCGGTTTTAAATCCGTTACTGACAACCGCTTCAACACCCCTCCCCCATCCACACCATTACCACGGCAACAGCAGCAGCTGCGATCCCAGAGCCACAGAGTTGATGCTCCACTCTTCTGCCTAAAGATCGCATGGAAGTGTTGTTTTTACACATGGGTTTTACATACAGATGATACTGATGAGTATTATCCTGCAGGAAGGAGAAATCAGACTATTGCAATGGGTTTGAATAGTAAAACTGAGTACTGAATTTCAAGTTCTTTGAAAAAACAACAAAATAAACAGATTTGTGTGTTAAGCTGTATGAGCACAATGTCCATTTACAGTGTCTTCACTGTGCTGTCTCTTAACCATCCTCAGCTCTTGTTTGATTCTTACTAACAGATAAGTGTAAAAAAACAAACTCACTAAAAGTCAAACAAGGAAGATGAATTGATTCCCCATCAGCACTAGCTATTCACTCTCAACCTGTAATTCTACGTAGGATACTGCATGCCTGAAGTGTACACACTTTGTTTCTGTTTTTTTTATGACCTACTAGATTTTCTTTTTTTCTTTGTCTCTGTTCCATTTGGTCACTGCATCTTGAGGCAATAGGTAAAATATGCTCATTACAACAATGGACTACTTTTTATCCTTTATCAGTAATAATAGGAACTTACATTTGTGATTTAAAATATTTTGCTTTTTATTTTATCTGTTTTTGAAGAATGGTAAAATCATTTCTTTTTTCTTCAGATGTTTGTTACAGTTAGATGTAGAATTAGGTTCTAATCTGTCATTCTTATTTTTATAGTTATCTACATACACTGAGTATTCTACTTGCTCTTATACTGAGGAACATTGATCTAATATGATCTCATACGATCCATATGATCTAAGAGTTATCTTTGTTAGTGGACAGCTCCTCCATTTGTGCACAATCTGTAAATTGTTCCAAACTCTTTAGAGATGGTTTTACAACCATTTCCAGTTCTGTTGAGCACCAAACATATTTTCTCTGTAAACATCTACAAAATGTGATAGAAAGATCTGACTTCCCCTGATTGCTATCCCATTGATTAAACACTTGAACACTTTAATTTCTCCTTCACATTAACTAATCCTAGACCTTCACATATTTGTATCGCTCACAAAACAAAAGCCAGGTAATATTGGATAATTTTCCTAAAAAAAAATACAAGGAATTATAATATTTTTGTCTTGTTTGTTTAATTTGGTTTTCTTTATTTTTAGGGATGTGTTTATGATATTCATGTGTTAGATCATACAGCAATATAGAAAAAAAAGAAAAAAATATATATATACAGCATATATACAATGGATGGTGCTCCACAGGATTTTTTAATTTTCACATGTGACTAAAACCAAGTTAGAGGCCATATAATAAAGCTAGTCAAAGATGATGGGGGAGATATCTGAGCAGATGGGCAGTCAGAAATAGCAACATGTTCATTTAAGTTAATTAACTAGCATTAGCATTGTTGTAGCATGATGACTGTCATGATTGTGACATTTTATTTTATTATTGTTTATCCAGATGAATAATAAATAAAAGAATGAAAGCAGGGTTGAAGGTGGACTGCCCTGAATCATATAACTCCCAAATCCAGCAGCACCACAACCCACTATTAAATAACAAGAAGTGTGGGTGGTTTATTACTACTTACAGTGCATCTAAGCACATGGTTTATATCTCCTCAGTGCGTTGTACTTTGTGGACCTCCCTGAGAGGGTCTATATGACCTGGTCACCAAAACACTCCTCAGTCATTGCCACATGTAAGTGTCTCTGAGCAGATCAGAAGCCCGTGGGACATAAACACTGCTACGTTAGATGGATTGCTTTGATATTAGTGCTTCAAAGCGGCTGTTGGAAGTGTGTTCTATGCTTTGTGCCATGAGAGTAGTCCTATAACACAGCTTGGTAAATATCTTCCACACTGACCTGTTGACTCATATATTTCCCTCGAGCCCTGCAGATTCTGAAGAGTATAACCATGTAGCTTTCAGATGGTATCACAGAGATGAATACTTTGCTAGATGGTTTTCGTTTGTTTTTGTTTTGTTCCTCAAAACCATACAGAATCTTTATAAAGAAGGAGACCGGTCACGGGTTGGAAGAGAAATAGAAGTGCTCGTAACCTTCAAAATAGTGTCCTACCTTACACCAGGAATGGCTTAATTGCTTGCTGAAGACCTGTTTTTCGGTCTCACTACAAACAGATGGGAGTCTGTTTTTTATGAATAGAAATAATTACCTGGCGGTGGTGCCAAGATGGCCACAGAGTGGACAAACGTTATTATGAGAACTTTGAACCATCTTAGACACTTTTGTCTTCTAAAGACCTGAGTGCTATTTTGGAATGACAGGTGCAACTCTTCTTTAAGTCTGCCTCAATCCCCCCCATTCCAAATGAACAGATGTTGTCCATAAGTAGGTACAATAAAACAGCGCGATCCCCACATTAAAACGTCCCACACTCCCTTTTATGTGAACAATATTGTGGTAGTAGCAGGTGTTTGGGTTGCAACTCAATGACTCAGTGCAGCTTGAGAGCAGCACAATGAGCAGTTGTGAAAGAGCTGTGTGGTGTGGCTACAGTGTACAGGGATCTGTAGTTACACTCCAGTGCCCTTGCTCAGTGTGTTTCCTCCCATTAGGGACAGTGATTAAACACTGTGATTTATGACTATTCCAACGAGACAGATTGGGAGAGACAGACCTTTAAGACTTAAAAAGGGTGCTGAGTGTAAAGGACTTCAGTAAAGCAGAAACAGCTGTGAATTCAAATAGTGAGATGTTAGTATTTCCCACGTCGATCCTATTTCTTTTAGTGTTATTGAAAACTTGCCACATTTTTGCTTATCCAATTTATCTTCATTTAGACAGATTCAGAGTGTAAATGTACTCTCTTACACACATTCTTTTTCTCTCTTCTCATGATGGGATGCCCTCACCCCTGAATTTCCCCCCACCCACTAATGTTTTCCATCGTTGGTGTGTATTTGTGCCATCTAGTCTCATTGTGAACCTTTGCTTGTGCTGTTTTTGTAACAGACATAGGAAGTCTAATGTCTTAGCCCTACATAACTGTAATTAAGACAACCAAAGAAGTGTTCTTTCACAAGGCGATAAGCCAGCACGAACAGCTCCTGGGTGAGCAGTCAGAACAGGTGCAGTACCCAACAAGTGTTTTAGAAGATGAGTTGCCGTGTAGCTGCTGCTGTTTACATTGTATGGACATTTTATGATAAATGGATGATTAGAAATGGTACAAAAGTGCAGTGACCATATGCATCTTGGATGACAGTACAGCAGTAGTGGTACCCACAATGAATGAAGGTGCAGTGAATGCTGTTTCCTTCTGGAGCCAGGGCTGGCTGTATGACTTCAACATTGCCAGGGTGGGCTTCACCATTGTACTCGTCACTGGTCAAGTGGCTACCCCACCTGCTAGGCTGAAAAAAGCAGGACAAGAAAATCTGTGTATTTCTCTGTCCACTGCATTCTTTAATTACATATGTTCAGGGGAGCAACTGCTGTAACTCCACCAAAATTCAGACTCATCTTTAAACTACTTGACCACATAGGGTTGATTGTGTGATGCTTTCTGACTTCTCATCCATGAGAAAATGTGATGATTCCTTGAAGGTTCAGTAAGCGATTTTAATCCAATGCAATTTTTTTTCAGGTTCAGCAAATATCTCCTCACAGTCTGCTAACTGAAAAAAATACAAACAAACAAAGTGGTTTGGTCTGAACCACAGAATATTTTACTTGTCAATCAGCAACAGGCAACATTTGTGGGAATGGGAAGATCTACATTGGTAAAAGTAGAGATGGCCTAGAAACATCCAAGGAGGGTAAGATTGGAAGAACAAAGATTGAGAGAGTTCTGAGATCAGGCAAGAGGTAAAGAGTTTTGTTAAAATCAGTATTCACCAGTGAAGAGACTTTAGAAAGTTGAGTGGATTTCTTGGTCACCAGCTTTTTGTTTAGGCCCTGTTCCAACAAGAAACCTGTTTAAAAGAAGTCAATATCAGCTTCACTAAGAGTTGAAAAAAGTAGGATGAGGAGGTTGCTGAGTTTCTGAATGGCACGTGCTGCTGTTTCACAGACCTACTAGGTCAAAATTGCTAAATTTGCTAATGCTTGAAAGAGCAACTTTTCGCAACTGTTTAGCTTCTTATCAGCAATTGCAACTAGCTAAGCTTAGTTACATGCTTGGTCATTGGTCACTATTCACTCTAACATTATATCATGGTGACTGTCCATTCAAAGTTTCTAAAGGGCTTAATAACCATGAGGTATAAAAAAGTTTGCTAGTCAAGTTTCACTCAACTTAGCAATGCATGTCCATGGGGAAGCTGCTGAAGGAGCACTGAAAATAAGGTGTGTTTGTTTTGCTATTCAGTTTAAATATAAATCATTCCCCAGAGCTTATTACTGCACCTTTAATGCTAGACTATGTATCATCTTGTCCTTAGAAGTCCCTGAAACAGTGGAGAGTGTACTATAAACAATCGAGATGACAAAACATAGAAAAAGAGCTTGTGCTCCAACTGATGGACCATTCCAAAAACTAGGTCCTAAAACTCGTAAGGTTACAGTGCGTTGGGTATGCAAACTGCTCCCAGCATCCACTTGGTATTTCTTTTGTCAAGAGTATGGAATGGCTCTTAGTGAGGTTCTGGTGAAGTACAGTGTTTCATATCATCAAACTAATTTAAATATGACATGAGTAACACGAGTAAACACAAAATGCAGGTGTTTTAAATCACAGTTATGTTTTAACTGGGGGCCAAACACTTCTTCGCACAGGGACATGTAGGTTTGATTTTTTTCTCCCATAATAATATAAACCCTTAATTTAAAAACTGCATTTTAAAACTGCAAATAAGAAATCATGAGGGGGCAAACTCTTTTCACACCACTGTACTTCAAAGTATATGATGTCTTACCTCAGTATAATTGTAAAGTATTGCCTGCTGTGTCACTTGCCTGCAGAGCTAACCAAATAATATATCTCTAGCAGACATTTTGACAAGTCTGTCGTGTGTTGTCTTCTGCACAATCAAGCATTTATTGTAGTCATGCATTAATCTCTCTCTGTCTCTCTGTCTGTGCCTCTCTCTTTCTGTCTGTGCACAAGTAATGACAAAGGAGGCTCAGTGTGTAAGTGTATACACATGAATATGAAATTAGAGCTTTTACATTAATTCCTATGAGTGCTGTCTTGTCTTTAATGACAGGAATGCATGTACATATTTGCTGCAGTGCACAGCTTGCCTCACAGGGCCGTTATAAAACATTCATAATTGATCATAACTTACGATTATTGTTGCTTCATGGCTGGGACTACAATGATAGTTGATTGGATGTGCAATATAGAACGCAGTCTCCAGTGGGGACAGTGTTTACTGCCCAGCAAGATGAGGCACTTGGGCCACCATGCTTACTGCTTAACTGCCCCAATTACAAATGAAAACTTAATAACAGCAATATCTCAGGGCAGGCACAAGCACAAGCCACTGAACACATTACCATCATAAAAGGGTTGCTGGGAGTACAACACTGTAAGCATGCCTATAAATACTCCATCTCTGTACGCTATCTGTGAATAGCCTCTCTTTGGTTTCTGTTCTTTATTAAAAACAGGTGCTCAAGCTTCTACGGAGCCTATCTGGAAAACCAACGAAGAGACTAACGATTTTAGGTTCATATTTGAAAGCATTTTTATTGGCTCTCATATTTGTGCATGTATAGAAAAGACAGCGGTATTGTGTGTACGCATATGAGCAGTAAGGCGTGAAGGCTGCATCTTTGCTGACTGTGTAAATGGGATCTAAACAGTTACCAAAGTCAATTTCTCAAGGGTGGTCACGCATTCGGATCACTTACATTTCATTCCATCTGTAATTCCTTCTCCCCTGGGTAAGTAACACATTCACTGTGCCCTGCGCCCAACCAAAAGCCTCTATGAGTTTTAACCTTCAGATCTGCTGCATAAGCCTTTTCCTTTGGCAACTGTTTCCTTTCCCTACCCTTTTCAGAAGCCCACAAAGCTTGCTTATTCCAAATCTGCCTCAAGGTTTGTTTTATCAACTCTGAGCTATTAGGAGCCATAGTGTGCACTTGGTGCTAAATTATTTAAAGTTACTTTACTAGATCTTTGCGTATTGATTGGTCTCAATGACCGCTCTTAAATAGAGGGTTTCATTTAAGTAATAATAGGTGGATAAGTGGTTGCTTGAATTGCCTGGTGTGTGTTATTGGCACACACAATTAAATGAACGAAAACGTGTTTGTTTATTTCCTCCCCTCGTACTCATGGGATGTTTTGCTGATAAAGTGCTTTGCTAATATTTTTATAATTATCTTGAAAGTTAAGTTCAGCAAAGCGTCCTAAAACCGTTGTAACATGTTTAATTAATTTATTAATTTATTAATTAATTAATGCTTTTAATTACATTCGCTCCAATGTATTCTCTTGTTCAGATCTAATTTCTTGATGTAAGAATGCTATATCTCAAATAACAGTTATGCTTGGGGACACAAGCCTGAGCTGTGGCTGACTTGGTCTCAAAAGTCATTTAATAACTATAGCTCTGAATTATCCAAAGTTATTAACGATTTGACCTATACCCACTGATTTAATGAGCTTTTCCTTTATCTTTTATGCACTTATGGGTATAAGCATTAAAAAACAAAGGTACTACAGATTATGTATTAGCAGCTTTTGTATTAGAGTTTTGCATGTGCTATTTTTCAGCTTTTGTATTAAAGTTTTGCATGTGTTATTTTGCAGCTTGTGTATAAGAGTTTATGCCATTAAATAAATGAAGGGTTGTTATGTCTTGTAATAAATAGTTTGTCTTGTCATTTAACGTCAAGGACCTTGGTTACATAGCACTAACTATGCCCACACATTAAAGTCTTTTGTCTTAATTATTTAAAAGAAGGTGATGTGATGAAACAAAATGCTGGAAGTCCCTAAATACACTAAATAGATGCTTACCATTCTTTCGATGATTCATAGGTACAGTAACTCTTAATACTGCCTTCACTAAATAAAACTCAATAAAAAATTCAAACACAGTTATAGCACAGTCCAAGAAACCACCATTCTTTGATTTCATTCAAGTACATATTCATTTCTCAGGAGATTTTTCTAAGGATATTAGAGTTAAGGTTAAGGTTGAGGTGAAATCCATGTGTAAGACCTGGCAAGACCACTACAGCCAGCCAATCATTGTAAGAAGACTCTACACAGTGAGTCTAAAAGGATGTGTAGCTGGTGGTCTCTGGTGGATGCTGTCCACACCTGAGTCATTAGGTGTGTTGGGGACTGGATACATTTCTCTGAAAGCAAGTATCTTGAAAAGATGTGGAGTGAAAACTGGGAATTTTTTTTTGCTTTTTCTGACACTGATAAATGAACGACTATCAATAGCCATTTTTCTAATTAGAAATTTTGCTATATTAAAAGGGTTGTTATATTTTGTAATAAGCGCTTTGTCTTGTCTATGACTCATTTAATTGCAAGGACCTTGATTCCATACCACTAACTATCCCTACACATCAAAAGCCTTTTGATGAATTGAGGTACCAGTATTCTTCATCTGGGTGAATGGCTCTGAACTACAGAGACTCTTATATATGGAGTAATGGTTCTGTGACAAGCTACCATAAATCCCCTTAACCGTTTGCTGGGGTGGTTAACTGTTTAATGTATAGTCGTGGTTGGTCTAGCATGTTGATGTTTCCTTAGTTAAAGAGTAGGTGGTTTGCCTCAGCACTCATTCATATGGACTCATTTATGGTGGAAATGACTGAATGAATCAATGTTTAACCCATTATTTCCTCCACCAAATTTTCCCTTTGTTTCTTAATACGAACTAAACCGTGAGTTTTCTTATGAAGGACAATTTAAGTGAGATGTAAGGATTTATCAGCATTTAATGTTTTACCTTATCAACATTATTGTTAATATCGTTAAGGCCTGTAATATGTTCCTAAAAAATGACATCTTCAACAGGTGATACAATTATGCTTGGATCTAAAAGGGCCATGTAGTAAAGGCTTAGTTCTTTATGATTAACATTCCTCAACACATATTTGCAAAGCTCTAAGGTATGTCTCCATCTACAGTGACATTATTATTGAAAGATTTGGGGAATTTAGAGTAATATCTGTATGTAAAGGGCATAACCGAAAAAACGCAACTGATTGTCTATAACCTTCAGTTCTTCAGACAGAACTGCATTTAAACTAGCATGTTTCTATACTGAATATAACCAGCCTCATGAATACTTTGACAAAACATTATTAATAAACATAGGTCATCTCTTTATCCACAAATGCAAGCTACACTTTGCACAGCAGAAGTCATATCTCAAGAGCTTCCAGAAACAATGCTAAAATATTTGGGCACAAGCTAATCATACCTGGACTGATGTTCAGTGGAATTGTGTATTGTGGTCTGACATGTCAACCTTTCAGTTAATGGAAATAATGGACAATTTGTTCTCCTGCCCAAAGAAGCAAAGGACCATCTGGAATATTACCAGAAAAACACAAGCGGCTGTCATGGTATGGGCATCTATGTAGGCACCATTAACACTGAGCAGATCTTGGAGCAGCATATGTTGTGTTCTCGGTAGTCAGAGACATTCATGCTTTTTTCAAATGGCAAGTCACATTCTGCAGCTGTTACAACAGCAGGGCTGTGTAATCAGCCAGTGCCATGCTAGACTGGCCTACCTGCAGTTTTCTACTGAAAACATGCAGAACATTATTAAGCTCAACATATGACAAGGAACGCCTTGTATTCTTGCTCAGCTAAAGGCTTGTATAACAGAAGAAGGATTATAAATTCCCCTTTATTAAAGCTGGCTACTTTTGGGTCCTAGGTCTCCATATGATAATTAAATGTTGTAAAAAGCAACACAGTGACAGGCAGCCTTTGTAAAATGCAGTTATAATCCATGCAGTAAATGGCCAGTGCTGGATATGCCAAAATTATCTATCTATCTATCTATCTATCTATCTATCTATCTATCTATCTATCTATCTATCTATCTATCTATCTATAAATCTAGTTTTTTGAACACATTTTGAACTCATGTCAAGGCTACTAGCTCTGTTTCTCCGTGTGTAATTCGGGTAATGATGTAATCCAGTGCAATATGACTAAATATTTAGTAGCTATTTCAACAGTCATTATGTCTTACTTATGACCTTGTTTGCCCCAAAGTGTATCTTTTTCAGGGTAGTAGTGCAGTGCAGCAGCCTGAACAGACACAAACCAGGATCAAAATTATTGTACTGGCTGCACCAATACAGAAGCCAAGTCATAACACAGTTAGATCCCTTTCATTTGAATGTGTCATAAACATCTGATTATTGACGGCCAGCAGTCAGCAGCACAAGCAGCTTGAGACTCCCTACTGGTGATGAAATTCATGGCTGAGGGTGTTGAGGAATATACCCAAACCAATCTTTGTTTTTTAAAGTAGCTTCAAACTAGTTTTTTCTGGTAATCCTGCATTTTTACTGCATTTATGTTTCTTTACATTTAGTCAAATGATATAGATTATTTTTACAAACACAAATATGCTTATTGCCAAGATAGTGTTAGAGGTACCTAAGCACACAGTACCTTGTAGTCATTTTGTTAGCTGTACTTTAATGGCAGGTAAATCATTAGAACATGTATTGTGGATCTGTATATCGTCACTGTCCAGTGAAAAACGTGTATCTCGATATTTGTCCATTTTGACTTTTATGCATCATTTGAAAACAGCAGCTACCCTTTACACTGTGTGAGATTTGCATGATGAATGGATCTACAGAAATGGCCCAAAAGTGTTTGGTTCCATTAACTTACATTAAAACTGAATGGAGTTTTTGGCCTCCTGTAAAGCTGTCATTTTGGAGATACTTGTTTTTCTTTGGACAGCGACAATATATTTTATTATATATATTGTATATATACACTGTAATATTTTATTGCCTTGTATTAGTACCTGGATGCAGGGGTGTTACTGTCTATTGGGTTATTCAGTCTTTATATTCTCTTATGAATAAGAAACTGAAAGCTGCTATATACCAAGATCATTTCTTCACAAAAAAGAAAGAAATAACTGGTAAAAGTGATTCTGGTGATTCTTTCAATTCTCTTTCATTCTTTTCTCTCCTCTTCAAGCTCACTGCATTTGAGTGCTCTCCATTTCACACTCTGTGAATCCGATCATATCTTGCGCATTATAATGGTAGCATATGTGTCTTTTATAAATGAATGAATAACATGGAAATGGTGTTTTCATTGCTATTCCTCACCTCTGCTCTTGTGGAATGACAAGCATGTGAAATCAGCTGTAAGCTCTTCTCATGGCAGTCGAGCATGAATGTAAAAGTGTATCTTACCAGCAAAGGCAATGTTCTTTGCCCTTAAAAACATAAAGCATTGGATGAGCGTTTTGCAACGGAGAGCCCACAGGACACTGAGTAATTAAAGATGCCCTTGTGAGAACTATTCTTGTGCCACTGTGGTCCAGTGTCTAAATCTCTGGAACAAATTGTTTGCTTAGTGATATTTTGAGACATCTATGCAATTCAGCCTAAGCTCTTTTCCACTTGCATGTAATTTAGCAATTAGCCCTTTTTTTTTTGAGATTTGTTAATAATATTTTTTTTTACCTGAGCTGCCTGTTTCCAAGCAGTTTCAACCAATAAATAAAGCCAGTGATTTTTCACCACTGCTTGTACGATAACAAAACGTTGGTGTAAAGTGTTTTTATTGTGTGTGTGTGTATGTGTGTGTGCATGTTCGTGTGTGTCTGTGTGTGCGTGTGTGTGTGTGTGTGTGTGTGTGTGTCTGTAGAACTATGCTACATTTGATGCCAGAAGCCCCCTTGAGGTCTGGAAGGGAATTGTCCAACCATTAATTCAAAGACATGCCATGGCACCAGCTACAGAGTCTAGTGGCAGTGTGCAAACTGGGAGGGCAGCTAGAGAGGACCTGCAGTGGGGCACTGGGAAGGCCTTGTAGCATTAGCCTTGACACTCCATCCAAGCTTCAAGCTGATGGTAGAGCTAATCACAATGGCTTAGTGGGTATGTTCGGTCTTCCTGGGTGCACTGCTGCCAAAGGAGATGGGTAATCACATACAGCTTGCTGCACTGGCCGGCCTTTAAGCTGTCACAGCAGAGGCAAAGAGTGGTGATACAGTGGGGAGGTTTGAGTGGGAAGGATGCAGTCCCTGGTGACTGGCAGTGCGTGCAGCAAAAGGGGCATCATGACGGTACCATAAGTAGCTATTTCCGTGGTATATAGTAGATACAGCCACAGTATCAGATGCAGATCCAGTCCCACATTGTCACTACCAAAACAGTCACCATCAAAACATTTGGTAAATTTTCAGAGGAGTTATAATTGTTGAATCTTCATTATATTTTATTTAACAATATAAACTATTAAATTAAATGCATAGGCTCATTCAAAGCCAAATGATTAGTTCAAATCTAAAAGTCTGAAATAGGTTTATCAAACCTGACTTTGAACCAATTCAGAAGAATAATTAATATATGAGTGACTCTGTATGTGACTCTGTATATGTATGCAATGCAGTAGAAGCATGCCAATACTATCACTGGCTCTTTTAAAGATTCATGCTAATTTATGGGCAAAGCTAATCAGAAATTGGTTATCAGAGTGTCCGACACCTGCGCCAGCAACTCCACATTAGAATGAGGCAGAAAAACTTGAGCTGTCACAGCCGCAGTGTCACAAACCTATGCATGCAGAATGGAGAGCAGTCTACAGCAAATGGTAAATTGTTCCTGTGGGATGCTGACGTGTTAAACAGCCAAACACAGTGTCCAACTTTACAAATGAGATCAATCTTGATGAAACAGCACTGGAGAGAGATTTCTCATTCCTGTCAAGCTAAATGAGTATTAGGTTTAATGAATGAGCAATCTGTTGGCTCCTGTGTTTCTTATTTGTATTTCTCAAGGGTTTAGATTTTCCAGTTGTGATGTCATCCAGCTTGCAGAGCTTGCCAAGGGACTGTTGCAAGATACCCCTGCTTGTAAACGACAATGATAATGTATTCAGTAGAACAAATTGCTCAAAGCATAATTATCATTATCAAAACTGAAGTAGCAAAATTCAAGAACAATATTTAAAATGTGAGGTAAAGGGTTTATATTTCATTGTTTCAAGAGAAATTGTTGCTCTTTTGCAGTATAAGTACGTTTGAAGACTGTCCCATTGTTTATATGACTTGCTGTTAACAACCTTTTTTTATTTTAACTTTTTTTCCCAGAAAAGTGCATATTAGCAGATATTGATTCACTTATAAGAATCTAAGAACAAATCTCATTATTCTGGTATTTCAATATGAATAGAACTGTATCTTTACTCTGAAATCTGAACAAAAATATGATTAATACGACACAAAATGAGGGTTTATTTCAAATTAGAATCTTGCTAAATGGAATATCTGACACCTGAGTTAGGGAGGAAGACGCTGATAGTTTAGTGAATGCCTGTTTCCCTACAGGAATAGGAGGAACACAGCAGTGACTCTTAAGTGCAGATAATAATTTTACAGCAAATTAGCAACATTATGCAAAGCACCCACGCTGAGGACTGCATTTGTGGAAAGGATGTGGCAGCTGATGAAAGAATTTCAGCTTCTCCAAAGAAGCTTTAGCCTTCTATGCTAATTTCTTCATTACTGTGGAGCATGTGAAGCTGTACATC
Source organism: Prochilodus magdalenae (assembly GCA_024036415.1). Taxonomy (NCBI): domain Eukaryota; kingdom Metazoa; phylum Chordata; class Actinopteri; order Characiformes; family Prochilodontidae; genus Prochilodus; species Prochilodus magdalenae. The sequence goes on along the minus strand of JAMWET010001399.1, from coordinate 153,922 downwards.
ATGGCAGATCTGCTTTTGGTGACAAGCGAATGAGACAACACCCTGGCCATTAAATAAAGATGACCCTCCTCCTCCTCATGCCTCATTAACTGTGTGCATCAATCAGGTGTTGTGAAGCAGCTCCTCTGGGGACTGCTATCCCAGAAGCACCTTCCCCGGAGAAAGCCCTCCACTGCCAGAGGTCACTCATGATGCTGCAGTGTCACTGCATGATACAGTATGTTTGACCACTAGTAGGCAGATGGACTGCTCATTTGACAGATGAGAATGGTGTGAGTGAACTGAGGCCAAGCTAAATGTTTCCATTCCATATCCAAATATACTGTTCATTTGAAAAAAGAAAACACAAATACAATGGGGGTCTCAAAATACCTTGGGGCTGCTATGGTGGTCCTCTCCAATGGGAGAGGACGTGACAGAAAAAATGTATGGATTATGTGTCACATATTCGTTTCCCATGCACAAATGTGAACTACATATGCTTTATATAATGTATGTATATGGACACCTGACCATCACACCTACTGTATATAACCTTGTTGGCAATTCTATTGCAAAACCACTCCATGGACATCAGAATGAAACTGGCCCTCTCTTTGCAGCGTATTCTGTGAAGGCTTTCCACAATGTTTTGGAATGTGTCTTTGGGAATTTTAGGCCTTGCAGTCAAAGGAGCATTTGAGCGGTCAGGAACTTGTGTTGGACAAACAGGACTGGCTTGCACTTGACTTTCTAATTCATCCTAGTGGTGTTCCGTAAATCTAAAGCCGTGGCACTGTGCAAGCTGCTGAAGGTACTCCACACCAAACTCTATAAACCATGGTTTGTGGACCATGCTTTGTGCACAGGGACACAGATATGCAGGAACAACAAACGGCCTTTTCCACAAAGTTGGAAGCATATAATTGCCTGATGTCTTTAATGCTACAGCATACCCTAAAATACAGCCCCAGATCATTATCCCTCTCCACCAAACACTGCACTTTGTCTATTAGGTCTTGTTTTCTGTTGTTGCTCCTAGAAGCTTCTGTTTCACAATAACTGCACTTACAGGTAACCAGGGCAGACCTAGCAGGGAGGAATCAGTGAACATTATACATACATATATACGTGTGTGTGTGTGTGTGTGTGTGTGTGTGTGTACAACACTGGATTCTCTGCTGAATGCAATTCAAGTCTTTGCTAGTAAAGTGCTAGGAATGCATTGACAGTGGATTTCTTTAATAATTCTATAATTTATTTCTATATTTTGACTAGCAGTATCTAGCAATATGTCTTTAACAAACTAGGTTTATTGCACATTTAATGAACTACCGGGCCAACATATGTACATGTGTACATACAAATGTACATAGATTTTACTTTTAATAACATATTCATAAGCTGATTTATAAAACATATAATAGTTGTCCAATGAAAAGCACATGTCTCCATTTTTGTTGATTTAAACTTGGCCCAAAACTTCTTGGAAAAAAGTCTGGTTGGAAAGAAGTCTGGTTCCTTTGACTTATAATGAAATTAAATAAAGATTTTGGCCCTATATTGGAGATGCTTGTTTTTCCTGCACAGTGACAATATGTTGGGTAATATTCAGTTAAGCAAATGTACCTATCAAGTCTACAAATAAAAGATTGCAGTCATGGAGCTGTCTTGTGGGCCGGTTGTTAATTTGGAGTAGTTTTATTTTGTTTCAATGGTTTGTTATTAGTCCATGTTTCATGCCTGTTTAATAAAAAAGTTTTTATATCTCTATACATTCAATTAAAGTATATTTTTACATATTTATTATTAAACAATTACATTATATATGTTAGGTAAATGTAGCCCCTTCACAGTTTTTATGGCTTTGAGACGTTTGTTATAAAGCACATTGTCTCTTTGTCTGGCTAACAGATGCCGGAAGCTTTACATGTGCATTTCAGGAGGGATCCGTTGGTCTGTAGGTGTGTGTGCGCTGAGCATGTAGTAGGCCAGCACATTTTGGAATATCTGTATTTTGAGCACGAGTCCACTCTCCTTTGGCTGTGAGGGACCACAGAGGTTTATTTATACCCACTTGCCTCGACCCCTGGATGCTGCAGGCTCGAAAGGTTAAGGTGTCATCATAACTCATGACAATCAGAGGCAATCAAAGAGCAGCCTGGGGTTGTCAGGCGGCCCCCCGCCCCCCACAACCCGCTTTGACCAGCTCTGATCAAGTGCACTGCACTCATTTCTGAATACATTGCACCTCTTTGTAACTCTTTACCAGCAGATTTCTGAGCCTGACTTCAAAACTACATTAAAACCAGGTTCCATATCTGATATGTAGACTTGTGGTGAAGTTTGTAAAGCAGAAGTAAATAGGAACTTATATAGACCTACTTCTTGTCCGCCTGATCTGACTTAATGACTCATTATGACAGCTTTTATTTCAACATTAATCACTAATGGCTCTCTTTGTGGCAATGTCACTAAGCTGAGCCTGTTGCATAGGTTCGTGAATGTGCTTCAGACTGAGCTATTGTATCCAGGCAGTCTATCAGATATAATTTAGCCTCTACAGCTCAAGGGGGCAGTACTGCATGGAGCTATTTTCAGTATAGTTCATAAGTGCTCTTTCATCACCTGGACTAGATCTCTGAAACTGCTTTCTCTCTGTTAAGAACATATTTGAGAAGTCCTTGATCTGTAATGCCATCAAACACTTCTCTGAAAAAACCTTGTGATTATTTTGTACTCGTTAAGAGAGAGACAAGAAACATACTTTATGGTCAAAATATGAATTTGGACTGAAGGGACATTTAAAAGGAGATTAAACTTGATTGTACTGGGTACGCATATGGACATGACCAACTGGCAAATTTTAATTTTATAGACAAGTTTAAGGACCTGAGCAATAGAAGCAGCACCAGGGTCTGTGTCATTGGGTGCCTTTTATACAATATGGACCAGGCTTGTGGGGCACGTGCCAAGGGATTGAAAATTGTAAAAAAAAAAAAGTAGGATATATTGTACATAAACAAGTAGGACTCATAATAATGTAAAACAAATAAATTGTATCTCTTCTAACGCCCCTTAAGGTCACACAGTGGCCTATATGCCACCAGTCAATTCAGTCCATACAGTTTTTATGTGGTGTACAAGTGATGATATGTTTGCTATCTGCAGGTGTTTTTCTACTGGATGCTCTACCCATATAACACAAGCTGTTGGTGCATGTGTGTGTGTCCATTCAGCATGTCCTCCAATAGGAACCTCAAAGGACCATGATGCGTCCCTGAGTGGATGGGGTAATTTATGTGTCACGCTTGGCCTGCAACTCCATTTATAGTCACTAACAAATGGATGGATCTGGGCTTTGAAGCCAGACAGGGCTGCTGATTGAGTTGTGATCACCAGACAGATTGAAGTTGCCAAGTTCCATGTGTTAGCTCATGCTCTGAAAGATGGAGGTATTAATCAGTGATGGCCTTCACTGTGGCACGTGTCTTAAATCTAAAGATCTAAAAAGAGTGAAGGGCCTGAGACAGCAAGCTGGACACCATGGAGGTCCAGCTTAATGAGAGCCTATACTTTACAACCCCATAGCCATCAGCTATTGAGGCCTTCAGCCTTGATGCAGCCAGAGCTTCACTGTCAGATTGCTTGTCATCTGTAATAGCTGATACTGTAGCTCTACTCTACTTCAGATTTACACTTCCTACCAAAGCCAACGGATGTACATAAAGAATTACACTGCATTGTTAAAAATCAATGGAACATCACCATCAATGAGGTCTGCTCATAGTTACCATATATGTAATGCACACCGCTATGTAGAAGAGACATATGTGCCAAAGATTAACTGTCTTGTTGCAAAAGTGAATTAAACTGCTAATTAACACACTGTCTCAATTTACATTATTGAATGGAAGGTCATGTCACTTGATCTGGTTGAGGAAAATTAAGTTTCCAGCAGGTATCTTGTAGAGCATTTGTCAATGGTACTCTTAAAATGAGAAGCGCCATTAAGAGTTCTTTGGAGCAATGCCATAAAAGAATCACTCTTGCTTTTCTAAAGAAACTTTCAATTGATGGTTCTTTAAAGAACCACTTTTACAAATGTATGAAAACTGTAAAAATCATTTTTACAAATTCAGACTCAACGTAATGTATAATACCCCCAAGCCAAAAAACTGTTGAGATGTTGAGCTGTTGAGATTCCAGAGACAAAATATTATAGGGTTTAAATCTGTACTGGGATCAGCCGGGGGTGGCCGTCATACATTACTCTGAGACACAAAGTTGTGGAAAACATTTAGTTTGGATACGTTTTTCAATGTCTTGACAAAAAAAGTATGCACCATGATCACTGTCACATCTCAGGCTGCTGTTTCCCCTCCCTGCCCACAGAGGTCACCCTCACCGGAATTCTAGTCCTTGAGTTTCCACCTGACTGCAATCAGAGGCCATTTTGTATCTTTAAAACCTCCATGTTGTCCTTTGTTCTGTGCGAAGTCTTGTATTGGTTTAACCTACATTTCTGAGCGGTTCTTTATATAGGTTGTGTTTTCTGGTTTGACCTCTGCTTTGTTTCTGGTTTGTGTGTATTGGATCTCGGTTTTTGGGCTGCATTCTTGATTGTTTATATTGGATGGTTTTCTCTGGTTTTGACCCTGGACTGTGTTTGGACTTTGGTTTTCTTTGTATTAAAACCTGCACTTGACTCCTCACCCTGGTTGTGGATCCGGTTCATGACAATCACAGAGATCCTAAACCTGTCTTACTGACAATTTGAGGTTGTAGTGTGCTGAGTGCAGTAGCCTATTCACATAAACATTAATCAGGGAAGGGCTAAACAATGGATAAACAAAACAGTGCACACATACTCGTCATTCCTTAGTTTCTAGTTTGTCCCTTGGACATATTTATACATACAGACAATTTAGGCATGCAGGTTTGGCTCGAATCTCATTTAGTTACTCAGTGAAATATGTACTGCAATATTGCGAAATCTCATCACAAACCTTCATCTAGAACAAATAATGTTTTAGAATATTCCCAACATAATTCTCAAGCTCATTTAATACCTGCTTCTGTATAACACAGTGACTCATAATGTTTCTATTCCTGCACATCAACGTATAGTTTATTTTTGAAATAGTTTGAAGGGTTAGAATAAAGTAATAAATGTAAGTGGTTGGTAATAGAAAGCTGTCCAAATCAAGAATAAGAAAGATAGATTGATCTATATCATATAAATACATATTTTTTTTTCTTTCAGTGGTCAAAGAATACTTTGTGTTATTCGTGATAATTCAATACAATAAAAATAAGCCATGAACAAGATGTGTTATGGGTATGTTGCACAGATGGTATGATATTAATAAATACACACACCATCAAAAAAATAGTTGCACCCAGAAGGGTTCAACCAACAGGAATGAAACTTGGTGGGTAGGTTTGACATGTTTCGTGTTCAGCCAGGCATGAGACGAATACAAGAACGAGCTTTATCACTGTACCTGACTGACTGTATAAGGTTTTCCTGTCGCACATGTTTTCCAGTCTGACCTAAGCTGTTGTATTGGTAGTGTTTAGTTTGGCAAGCGAAGTATGCCTCAGTGAAGAGTTCAAAAGCAATTTGTGCAGTTGGATGAGTTGGAGAGGGGTCGTATTGTAGGGGTCCAGGAAGCGGGACACTGGTTGTGCACACAGTATTGGCGGCAGTGGATAAAAGAAGTGTGTACCAGGGGCCTGAAGGATCTAAGAAACCTGAATAAACCACAGAGAGAAAGAAGTAATGAACATGAGCAGTGATGCAATTCCATGAGTCATCTTCTTAGACCCAGCAAACATTATTGCCTTTTATAGTCAATATGTTTTTGCTAGTTTAAGAACAGAGAGCTGAAGATACAATACAGTAAAGGAAAACTCATTTGTGAACTTGTGTTTAAAGTTAACATTTTTTTATTAGACCTAAACTTGTAACTAAGTTGCAAGTAAATCTTAAGCTAAAACTTTTTGCCTTCGTTTGCCTTCAGAGTTTGTTGTCTATGATCATTTGAGTAGGTATTAGGGTCGGACTAATTAATGCCCTTCTATTTAAAAATTGGTGGATTGAATGTGGTACCGGAATCTGCTCATCTAAAGCGTTACAACCTCCACCCCTACCATAAAACCTGCAGGAACTGTGTGAGAATATTCGAGCTGCATGGGATGGATTATCACAGGACACCATTAGGAACTTTAACAACTCCAAGCTAAGAAATCTGACATTGTGTTAGCAGACATGCTGTCCCAACTTCTGTATGTGTAGCTCAATAAATAATGCCCCTATCAGTCTAAATTTATCATCATTTATCTTCCTTCCAAAAAGCATTGCAATTCGACCCTTCCTTCTGGGTGCAACTATTGTTTTGACCATGAGTATATGTGATGTGCCACATAGACAGCACATAGATGCAGTTGCAGCAGCAGAGAAGGCTGCCTTGCTTATGGTGAGTGTTCTCATTCCCCATCAACCATGAACCACAGAAGTTTGGGACATTATTTTGAAATATCTTTGACATTTAATAAAACCATGCATGTTGTTTCACTCGCAGGGTTTTTTCATATTTGCAGCTTTTGAGATCCACAGAGAATGAGCCTTTGATTTCAACAGAGCTGCTAAAACAAAGATGAATTGGCAGTTGTTTAACTGGTTGAAGCAAATGAATAAAATGAAAAAGTGCATCAAATTATGATTACCAGCCAGTCATGTAAATTGAATTATTTTAACTCTGTAATTTGATAAATGCACATTATTCAATTAGCTTAAATATGACTAAGTGATCTGTATTTTACAATGTACATGTGTCATGGTTAAGTGTAAGGGTGTAAATAAATATTAGCTGAGCAGCAAATTTGCTTTGTTACAGACAGAGAGTGAATTTTCAGTTTTGAATGGAAAAGAGCCCGTCCTGAAGTCTTGGGTCGCTCTTTTGGAAGTGCCAGACAGTAAGCAGAATGAGAGTGAGGCTGGAGGACAGAATCCAAAACAGGACAGAGTGTGATAATATACCAGTGTGCAGAATGAATCCACAAAAGGGATAATCCTCTCTGCGAGCCGAGAGATAATGGACACTTGAAAGCAAAACAGAACATTTCTGCATTTACAAGAAAAGCTTTACAGTGAAGGTTAGTGAACAAATGTTAGCCCCGGCTTCATGTTTTGTGTTTAATGAAATTGTGTTGATTACTTCATGTGATGCTTTCTAGGGTTTTTAAATGATGAAGGTGTCCTGCATATTGTGTCTCCACAGTATCCAGAAATGCACACTAAACATTTATAGCTGAACAGCTGTGCATGGATAATGCTTTGATCTATTTTGTGTTAGTTGTGCAGCATAAATTCAACTATTCAGTGTATACACTGTATGGCCAAAAGTATGTGGACACGTGACCCTCACACCTATTTAAGCTTGTTGGACATTCCATTCTAAAACCATGGGCATATAAGTTACTGTAGCATATACATCATCTTTTACTGGAACTAAGGTGCCTATTCCAAACCCCAGATTAATATCTCTTTATCAGTGTTCTCCTGACATCTGCCAAAGAATTTGTTCATCAGACTGCCAGATAATATTTCACTCCAGAGAACACATTTCTCTGTTTAAGTGGCAAGTGTGCTTTACGCCACTCCAGCCAATGCCTGGCATTGTGCATAGTGATCTTAGTCTTGTGTAAAGTGGCTCAGGCATGGAAACTCATTTCATCAAGCACCCAGTTCTTTTGCTGATGTTGCAAGCAGTTCGGAGTTCTAGCGTGAGATGCAGGAGGCGGTATGGCTATGCGTCGTGGCTAGGCGCTATGGTCGTCAGCACTCTGTGGCCTTGCTCTTTAGGTTTAGGTTGTCTGCTTCTGCATGATTGAGCCGTTGACTGGGGAACAAACTGGTGGCATGCCATGACATTGCGGTGTTTAAAGTCACTAAGCTATCTAGTATTACTTATGTTTGTCTGTTGTGATTTGCATGTGCTTAGCAATGTTAGCAATGGGTGTGGCTGAAGCTCCTGAACTCAACAATAATTAGAATCGTACACATAACATTTAGCCATATAGTGCACTTTCCCAAAGTAACACAGTATTCTTGTACAATGCTTTGAGTAAGCAGTTTTAAACATGTTTCATGAATATGCGTTGTGCTCTAAGATTTTAGATTCCTTGAGCTATCACAGTAAGCATCTTCTATGTCCTCAACACGGGAATGTTCTGTGTTGGGAAGGTAGATTAGCGTGTAATTTAAAAGGACAGTGTATCCTTCTTTGCCTGATTCAGCCTGCTGTCACAGCTCTAGTCTTAATTACCTCCAGCGACTAGGACAACATAACCAAGAACAGCTCTACAACCTTCATAACTTGCCAATTTCTCAGGCCTGTTCCCTTGAATGCAGCCTCAGGCATTATACACAAAGAAATCAATACTACTCTCAATCCTTCACACAGCAGCATCTGGATTAGCTTTTCACCTTTAAAGGTTTTGGCCTGCTATTCCAACTTGATATTCTCTCGTGTCTCTTCCGTATGTGCCAGGTTGATCTGCTTATTCGAATGTTTAAGGTACTGAACTACAAAACAAAGCACATGTACCTGTAAAATGCAAACACAGCCTGAGCTCAACACCCACTAGCTACTGATAGCATGGGACCTTGGATCATGGCCAAGGCACTGTGATGTAATAGGTTAGGGTACATGTTTTATTTTGTGCTAAAAGCAAGTCATTTCCAACAAGGCCTTGAGATGAACTACAATTGTTGACACTTCTTACAGCTATAATAAGTAAGTTTGGGGGATTTGGAGACATCGCTGGTAGAAATGTGTAATTATATTCAACATGAAGAAGAACATTTTGTACCATCGCCTGGTAATGAGTCTAAACTTGGTGAAGGTCGTGTCTTCAGAGAATCTAAGGTAATGATCTATCAGTATAATGTTGATGTTGCGACAGAGAGCTAAACTTCAAGCTGGACCTTCTTTGATGTAAGTGTGTGACATTAATACAAAAAGCCTTTAGGCATAGTCCCAAAACTCACACAACCTCTCACTTGTTCTTATGTCTTTGGCTTTACAGGGTGACTCACAGCAGTGTATGGATTCAGTAATGCTACCTTTGCATACTTAAAGGTACATTTTTGGTACACTGCTGAAGCTACCTTGCCACAAATTATTACTTTTCTGGAATGTCCCGGTTGGTGAAAACATTCCTCCTTACAGAACCCTTTCTGGTACGTGTGGTGATATAGGTTAAAGATATTCTTCAGCAGCTCATAAAGTTTGAATAGGGTTATTGAATAGCGTCGAGTAACTGATATGACCACAGCAAAATGATGCTGATTTTTAATTGTGTTTCAGATCATTGTCCTATTGAAAGAGGCCATGGTCAGCCAAGCATCCTGGCAGAGTAAAACTAGCTTTTGGCCAGAACAACCTGATACTTCTAAGAATTCATAATGTCTTTGCAAGGTCCCAGAGACCACTGGCAGAAAAACAGCTCCTACCTCGCCTCTGATGATCATGGCCAGAACAATGTGTCATCCAGCCACAGCGCGCATTCCAAAGTGCCAATAGTGTTTGGCAAACTGTGGTCCTTTGATTTGTTCCTCTGCAACAGTGCAACTTTTGCAAATAGTGTTCTGGCATGAAGATGTCTTTTTGTAAGATGGCATCACATACTTCTTTTTGTTTACCATTCAACTTTAGGTTTACCATTTACCATTCACCAGTTTGACTTTGATTTCTTTGACCTTTTTATGTCCATCAGAGAAGCAGGAAATTAATATGGCCTGGATTTAGTTTCAGGTAAATGTAAAATGTTTTACAGGACAAGGACATGTATTTATCTGTGTGGTTTATTTTAATACAACTTGTTTTATATTTGTCTTGCACTCTATCTACAAGTTGAACATGTATTTGGCAGTATCTTTGCAAGGGCACTTCATTAAGGAACATATTTTATGTGCAACTAAGCTTTAAATTGGCTCTCATTGTAGGTATACTTAAACAACTCCACTACAAGCACCATTCTCAAGTACCAAACTCATTTGCATCACCTTGCAGGGAGAAAGCTCTGCTGTGGGAGAGCTGTGGAATATTGCAGGAGACACGCTTGTCTGAAGACACTGGGAGCAGGTGACACTTGAGTAATGCGGTACTCTGTCTCAGATTGAATCACTAGGATGTCAAGTGATGATGAAAGAGAGTGGCAGAGACCAGCCTGGTGGTTTTAAAAAGCCAGAGATGGGAAAGTCTGCCCTATGTGGCTGGTATTCACTGAAGTAATAATAAGTAAGATCTGCAGAAGCTGCTAGAAGTGGCTGTATGTTTTTTATTCTCCAGGTACATTAACTACGGGTTGCAAAAAAAAGGAAAGAAAGAATAATGAATAAATTTTTAATCAGCTGCTTTTGTCTTGGTGGAGACCAATCAATCTGTGTGTGGAGGCAGCATGGTCAACACCAATATGAACGATTTGTAGTCATGCGTCACACATCCAGAAGGCCTGGTGTCACTCCACCTCCACCCCAAATGCATATTCTGCATGAGAACAGTGTGAGAATATTCAAGCTGCATAGGATGGATTATCACAAGGCACTATTAGGAACCTCTACAACTTCATGCTGAGGCATATGCATGTTGCATTAGCTCAATAGTTCAACAATATTTGCTAATTTATTAAATCCTTTATTGTTACTGGTAACCTTTATCTTCTTCCCGAATACTATTGCAGTCCTTCAGGTGCAACTCTTTTTGATGATGAGTGTATAATCTAAAAGACAAATGGGTCAGATCCTAAACCCTTCTTTTCTCTTTGATCAGAGGGGTCAGGCTTAAGACTGCTTCCTCTATCTACCAACCCCCACACCTCCAGTCTACAGCGCTCACACCTCTGCGTAGATGCAACAGGAACATATCCTCATCCCAGATTGATGTGACGGTGTCCCATTTGCTTAAGCTCGAGCACACAGTGCACTGGTGGAACAACAAATAGGTGATCCAGTGGAAATGTAACTGCATAGCGGAGAAACACAACAGGTAAATGTGCTACTTTACTGACTGGCAGTAAACATGCGTGGAATGTAAGATGATGTCAGTTGCTTTATTGAATTGCTCAGTAATGGTTTACCCAGGTTAAGATAACTGATAGAACGTCAGTAAGAGCTTGTGAATAGATGCTTTCACAAGTGCTTTATATGGGAGTCAAATGAGCAAATACCAATCTGCTGCAGTCGATTGATACTGTTTCCACACAATTTCCCTCCCCCTCTTTCCCCCAGAGCACACAGTCTTACAGAGGCAGGGTGATAAATGACTAGGACAGGGCTAGACCAGGTCATGGTGCTACTGTTGTTGGTTTTGGCTGGTGACAGGCAGAATGAATTCAGCAGACTCATTTGTCATGTGTTTGTAGGCTAGACTTAGCTTTGCACAACCCCTTATCCGCTTTTAGAGTTGTTTTTGTGCTTGCATTTAGAGAGAATATTAATGTTTTTGTGCTTCTGGAGATGCAACTCCACAATGCCTGTTGTTTTTTTTTTTTAATTAATGTCTAGTGTGTTCCCAGTAATAGAACACCAACACCTACACCTAATAAGTATATATGAAAGCAAAAATATGGCTATTGTCTGTTGATGCTGATATCCAATACCAATACTGATATCCTATGTTCTATTGATCTATTTATACTGTATTACTTCCTTTGTTTGCTGACAAACATTGTTTCCTTAGCTGAGTTTGCGGTGATGGTCGTTTGCCAAGAGCTTTAGGCATTGTTGCATTTACTTTCCTGCATTCCTTTCATTGGCTAGCTGTCCTCTAATGATCCAATTGGGTGCAAGACCTTCAGCATGGTTTCACAAGAGTTTTGAATATGGACTGGTCTGGTAACAGATTTATCGCTACAGTGACTCACTATTGGATAGTGGGGTACAAAGTGGTGTTACAAGGCAGGACGGGCCAGGCCTAGCTAGTTAGCATGCTAAATAGTTGATATCTCTGCAATGCTATACATAGATATATTTGATATGTCATCAAATTATTAGTTATTCACATTCTGTTGATCATTGGAATTAATCTCGGAATGTTTTAAACAAAAAAAATATTGCACCTTTAAAGAGCCATTTTACAAGGTATGTGAAGAATGTATAAAGAGTAAAAATCCTCTGCATAATGTAACGGTTCTATATCGACTGAAGTCTTCTGCCCAGAATTCCACATCCAGGACAAGAATCATATAGGAACAGAAAGCAGGCATAGGAAAGTTAAAGATAGCCCAGCAGTGCTAAGACTTTAGATTAAGATTTAGTTCAGGTGACTAAAAATGGAAGTGTGCGGTGGAAATGTTTGAGGTTACACCATGTTCTTTCTTTGAGTTTATTGGCAGGTTGCCAAGCAGACATCCAATTATTGCTTGACTCAAGAAGATCTGGAGTGTCCCCATTATCTGATTACACAGGTGGATGTAAAGGCTGTGGGATTACTGACAAAATCTGATTGTCTGCGGTTATACAATTATTAAGTGCATGTAAACACACTCATTGATTGGGCAGAGTCTCTAAGACTTTGTAAACACAGACCCAGGACAAATCACATGCCTTACATCAGCCTGTGCAAATCAAAGGTAGTAAAAGACTGACAGAGGAAGAAGACAGGCTGGGTCTGTGCCTGGCACCACACACATAGGCTAACGTTTGACTCAAGCTGTAGGCCACGCCTGTCCTGGGCCTCAGTGAGACAGATTAGTTTTCCCTGGGTTAGGCACAGTTCTATCAGGGACTGACAGTGGCTCTGTCACTGCTGGGGAATGGTGGAGAAGAACAAAGGCTACTACACACACTGCACTGTTGCACTGTCACCCGTACACAGACTCTGACAGCTAGCAGATGTGCTAACAGAGCTCTATTCAGTGCTATCTCTCTTCATCAGCAGTTTATCTCTCCTGTGATCCGTCTGGTGTTTCAGCTTAGCTATGGTTTACAGTGCAATATGAAAGGCTACTGAGAAAAAGTCATTATGACACAAAATTCAGATAATTAAGTTTAACTCTGTGTGAATAATGCATTGTTATTAAAATGTACTATTATTGTTATTATTAGTCTCTGTTTGTCTATGTGCTATAATGCTGCTACCAGATTATATCCAAGGCGACATCAGACTATAAAATGTCTGCATTTAACAGCCAAGGATTTAACACGAGTCCTTAACTTTCTAATGATACACACTGCTCAGAATCTTCCCCATGGAAGTGCTCAGATCTTTGTAGATGGTGCTTTTCAGCAAGTGTTAGGACAAAATGTTTGTCCAGTGAGACCTGAAAGGCCTGCCTGTTCAGGTATACTAAATCTGGTCAACTGACTAACTGACTGCACAGTCCATTGTGATGCATATATCCCACTAAAAAGCCTTGAGTGTTCTCTATTGCAGACATAATAATAATAATAATAATAATAGACATGTGATAATATTATTATACTTCTTATGTCACTGTTTAGGAATATGCTTGTACCTTAACCATCTTAAAATGTACCCGTGATGCTATGCATACTGGCTCATTTCCTTTCTTATCTCATTTGAACACTTGGTGATAATTAGGCTAACTAGGGCAAGACAGAAGTTGACACAAAAGGAATAATTAGCCAGAGCACTATAGCTTTCAAAAGGAGCAGCATGCCAGGCTTGTGTTTGCTCATATAAGTCTTTATTTGCTCTTATTAAACATCCCCTGTAAACATTTACCATCCTCTCAATGCATTCTAATCATCTATCAGATATGACGCACAAACATGCATACTCTGTATTTAAAAATATATAGTGTATTAACATAAATGCAACAGTGTGTTGAGATGTAGAAGGTATACATTTACAAACAGGTATATATTTACACCTCTGCAGATTTCATTTACCTAGCTGCATTAATACAGTATAATGTTATAAAATGTATTCAATACATATATACATATAACTTGGTATATGTATTCAAAGTTTTAGGAAGTCCATATTCGCTCTTTTCCCCCACACATTTCACTATTCATGAAACAAGTGATGCTATTTGGAAAAGCAAAACGGATGAAGGTTTTGCTAAAAAAGAAACATGCCCTTGGAGAGGCTGTGTGGAGAAAATGGAGGGTGTGTTTTGTAGATGCATTTGCCTTCCACTTGTCAGTCAATCCCGTGTCCGTATAGTGCCCAGGCACATCAGGCATGTCAACTCCTATTGCAGCAAATGCCCAGGGAACATCAAGACCCTGACAGAAAGAGTAAGCGTATGTAAAGGCAAACACAGACAAAACACTGAGAGACTAAGCTCAGAAAATAGTGCTCTCTTTCAGACTGAAGGCAAGGGAAGCTCTCTGTATTATAAAAACATTTTCAGAAATTTTCATTAGTATTGGAGCCTTGTTTTCCTTTTCACAGTCAGAGATCAGACAGGGGGCTATTGTCCAAGTGAGAACGAGTTCCTGTAAGACACATTGTTCACATTTGTATTTATACAAGGTCCTGTGTGTGTCTGTATGTGTGGTTCTAGGCCACACTATGGTGGACACATTAACTTCTGTTCTTTTTCTCTTTTACTTGTACAAGATAAGTATTGATTCCTCTCAGAAACATCTTTCTCTCTGTCAGTGACATATACCTGGTCTAACTACTTTTGAACAGCCATCTGTGAAGCTCTGGGTTGGAAAAATTCTAAAGCTTTAAAGAATGAGCTGTAGGATGAGTGTATTTGATTGATGGTTCAGATTTGTGTTGGGATCTGCGTGCGGATATGGATATCTGTAAAGCTGAGTGTGAGCTGGTCTGAGCTGATCCAGATTAGAGGAGGAAAGTGGCATATTGAACCACAGCTACAGCTGAGACATGAGTGCATCCATCATCTATCACACTGCCTACAGCTACAGCACCAAGGCCCTGATTGCGGGGGTTTAGTGGGTCAGGGACAAGGCTAGGGAGGAGCTCTGTAAAAACAAGAAAACCTAGCAGCCTGTAGTTTTTGTTATGATACTGTGTATTGCCTCAGCATGTTTGTAAGTGCAAGGGCTGTGCAGTTCCAACAAGATATTTTCATGTTGAAAAAACACAATTCGGTTGTGTTGAACCATGGCCCATTATTAAATAAATAAATTAAACTTGTTGAATTTATTACAGGGTTTTCCAGATTTGGGGGGCTTGAGTCACATGACGCAAATTTAAGGACTTGAGACTTGCTTGAATAACACTGATAAAAGTATTCATGCGTTTGACATGAGGCAGATAACTCGGAATTGACTTGATTTTATATTAAGTAATTGCATTTGGTTTAAGAAATTATGGATTGTTTAGCGATTTTTGTTGAAACATGATTGGATGATTACTGTTGCAATGAACAAACCTGGCAACCTATCAGAACGCGGGAGACCAGAACCGGTCAACGTACGCCTCGTATCATGAAGGCAGCTACACCGGAAACAGGGAAGTTTGGGTTAGAGGATTATTTTGTGGATGAAAGTAGTAAAGAGAACAGCGATATGGAGGGTCTGCAGATTAAACTTCAGTGACACGACCACCAGGACCAACTTCATCTGTCACTAAAGACCCCAAACAGAAAGGTATGGCACTGTGTTGTTGCTAGCCGACAGTTAGCTAATGTTAAGTTAACGGTAGGTTCTAAAAGGAGCAGGGTACAGAAATACAGTGACTAACACTCTACAGCCTCCACATTCACCTCCTGCTGCAGGACTGCCCTGACCTGGAGTACCTACAGTACCTACTGTAACCCTGCAGATCTGCTGCTGCTGTTTAACTAGGAAGTGGAACCAGTTTAGTTCTCTAGGTCACAGCTCGGTAAAGTTCGGCTGATATCGGATAGTCGACGCATACTCGCGTTTTGCGCCTTCTACTGCTCACAGATAACCTACAATTTCTAAAACTGGATTTTCTAAGTCGTGGTAAATCGGTAAACTGCAGTCGTTAAATTTCCCCAGAGGTCCTGATCTTTCCTTCCGCCCAGCACGGTTAATGATTACAGCCAGAATCGCTGCAGTAGGCGACGAATACAATAAGGGACCGTCTCTAAAGTGCGGGTTTTGTTTAAAACGTCCAAGATTAAGAGAGAAGAGGGGCCTGTTAATGTCATTTACAAAGACCTGAAACACACTGAAATATTTTAGATAATGTAATAGACATACACTTTAAAACTGAAAAGATATGCTTTGGTTGACTTGTAGTTAATTTTTAGCCTCAAGTATTAGAATTATTCAATTCAACTTTATTGTCATTAATGCAATACAGGGTTGTACAGTATAACGCAGCCAGGCTCCTTCTCCAGTGCAGTATAAGAATATATGTGTATATATAAATACCGTAGTGCAAAGACAAATAGACAAGAAGTCTTACATGAAATACAAGTTTTGATTAGTATTACATTACTCATTATATACAGTATATCAGACCAAATATCATGTGTATTGAATAGAGGGCCATCTGACACACATACTACAGTCTTTAGTTTGGTAAGATATTCAGTTTTTTTTTATTTTTAAATTTAATAAATTACTACAGTGAGACAATAAGATGACAGAGATTGTAGTGTATAAACACCCATCTGATGAACATACTACAACCATTGTATTGGTAAAATAGAATAATAAAATTTGAGTTTTTAGGAATTTAATTAATACTGTGAGACATATATGTGATTTACAGATATAATATTGCTTGTAGTGTTCACAGACCCATCTGATAAACATACTACAACCTTAGTAAGATATACCCTGGTTAAATTTTTAGTTAATTAACTGTAAGACATCCATACACCCACAACTGCTAAAGTAGTGTTCGTATAGCCTCACTGTGCACTCCTGTTTTTTTTTTTTTTCTGATGGCAGATACACAAACATTGACATTGACATTGTCTGGAAAAGCATTTGTTAAAGTCAGTATTTGCATTTTATGAGCACTGACTTTAACAGATTTAAACGTGGAAACTGGAGTTGAAGGATCATAAATCAATATGACTTGACTTTAGACTTGCTTCATGTACAGCAGGACCTGACCTGCTTGAATTTCCCACATTAACTTGGAACTTGCTTGAGATTTTATGTTTATGACTTGGGACATATGTGACTTACTCCCACCTCTGGAGTATACCATTAACACAATTGATGTTGTTTTTGCAGAACATGCAGTCATTGAAACATCAGCAGATGTAAGTTGATGCTGTAATATAACAGACCAACCACAGATGATTCCAGTCTCAATCAGATACATAGTCAGGTGTTCTCAAAGACATGGACTCATAAAAAAGTGTCTGTTTAAATTGAGTGTGGTGAGTGCTGCTGTAGGAGTGGAGGCAGTGAGAAAGTGAAAAGAAAAAAGGTCACTGTATGAGGTAGATTATTTGCTGGGCCAGTACAAGGGAGATGGATATGTAGTGGGAGAGAAGTCAGAATGTGTACTGGTGTTGAAGGGAGAGTAAGTAATGTTGTCACTGCTTAAATAAGAGCCACCATCAAAGACCATGTGGTAAACCATGTCTATCACTGAGAGACTGATGAAAGAGAATAGCCTTACCTCACATGGTCCACTGTGGCTACCATTATCTGGACTTCACCAACCACAAACTAACAGGTAAGGAACACACTGCACAAGGGCTTTGTCTATCCTTACTTTTGCTGTGTCCTACAGTAACTGTAGGCCTCCAATCTGACTGCTAATACATATGTTTTATTAATGTGTTCCTCCCTCTGGGGCATGAGGCACACTCCTCAGGGAAGACCAAGAGCATACCACTGTAGGCATGGTCATTGCTGACAATGCAATGAAACTGAGAGAAATTCAGACCAAGAGGACAACCTGGTATTTCATAATGTGGAAAGCATTAGCCTGATGACCGTTGCACATACTCTGGCCACACAGAGAGTTCAAATGAAGCAGTGGTGCACAGCTCCTTTGGAAAGTAACAGTGAGGGAGTCACAGATCTCCAATACATCCAGGTATAGTGTGTATTCACTGATCAGACACATGGGCTCCTTTATGTAGACAATACAGTAATTAACAGATACGGGGTAGAAACATTGTCGGGAAAAGGCCTCTGTTGATGTTTTGAGTCAGAGCCAATATCACAATGTGTGGCCCATCTCTTTCAGAAGAATGCCAAACTGGTCCCTACCACTGAGCTCCTTCATTTGGTTCTGAATGACCTCTACCGACAACTGGTGCCAGAAGCAGAAGGGGAACATGTGGGAGTTTATATTATTAGCTAGCTACTCTACCAGTCAGCTGAAATTAAATCAAAGCCAAAGCAGATGCTGAGCCTGCGACATGTTAAAAAGCCAAAACAACTGTTGTGAACAAGAATCAGTAAGATTTTGAGCATTTACTGGATGTAATTTAGCTTTATGTGTTTGGCTGGTTCTGATTACTAATGTGTCCTTCTCTGCAGCACACTTGCAGCTCATTTGTTGCCTGCCTGTTCCCTTCTGTAGGCAGCCCATACCTTTCCAAGCCTGCCCCACCCAGCCAGATTTGCTTATTATTCCTAGGCTACAATTACACAAATCTTAAGTCTTGAATCTGATTCAAGTGGAGTCAGTTAACATGCAAGTAGAGTGCAATCCCTGCAGCAGACCCGTTTTGCAGCTCTTTTAAGAGATGAATTACCATTTATATATATACGATTTATAGGAGTAAAAAACCTATTTAAAGTTTAAAGACATTCTACATAATGTGCTACTGGTTTAGAACCGCATGCCCAAACCAAAAACCCTACAGGAAGTTTTTCATCTGTAAGAGTGTTCTTCAAAGCCTGTAATTAAAGTTTTTTTAACAACTTTTAATCATACTTTTCCTATATATCATAGCATATCAATTCCACTGTCCACTCGCTACTTTATGCCTGTCTCCTCTGACATTAATCAAAGGCAGGAGCTGGTGCATCAGCAGAGCAACTGCAGTTAAAAGCTCACAGTGGGTATTTCATCGATATTTCTCCTGTCCTGTCAGTAGAAGACCCACAATGTCAAAACACGCCTCTCCAAAATCCTAAAAACTAATGCTTTGGGGCCCTATTTGTTCACATGAGAGTTGAGCTAAGCATTCCATGACCTTAGTATTTTTAATTACATATGGTCAGTAACGGGGTTCACACCAAATAATCAGATATCAGCCATATCCTTATATAACTGTTAGATATTTAGAAGGAAATACTGGTAAGAGGCAATAGTACTACATTCCACTTTCACGATCGCTAACAAGCATTTTTGTCAGCAATAAAAATTTATCAAAAGTCTTCACACCCCTTACTGGACAAACATACACCTGGACACAACAGGTCATTTCATGCCCAAAATGCTTTGCAAAAACATCTAAAAATAAATGTATTACCTTAAAACATCTACACTTAATTGGAATACTTCACCTGTCAGATCACAGTCACCCAAAACAACAACGGTCCACTATTTTAGGAATAAAGAAAGGTTTTTATAGTAATTTTATGTTGTTGTTATTTGTTTATTATTCTTTGGTGGATAATGTAAACATAGTGGGATGTAGTAAAAGTTTTGATTTTGTTTGTATAAACTAATATTGTCTTGCTCTTTCATTAAAACATTTATTAATAATAAAATTTGTAACATTTTTAGGTTACTGTGGCAAATTTTAATATAGTTGATTAACCTTTTGTCCAATCTATAGTCACATTGTCAGACATCTGTCTGTGGTGGACTATACTATTAACACAGTTCAACATGCAGTCATTAACATGTTTTGAAAAGCTCACCCAATAACAAAATTATGTATGTTTCTTGTCCCACTTGCACCCCAGAAAGGAAAACATTAAGTTTAAAGCTTTAAACAAATTATGAAACGTCTACTTCTGTGACAACACCAGGAAAAAAGCCACACTGAAACAGCTGACAGTTCCGCCAGTCACATGCCATAACAAACTGGTTCCATTCAAGAATGATGTCTCTTTTCCTCCCTTCATGCTCGCTTTTCCTGAAACCCAAAGAGGATATTTTTTCAGCCTGGAGGTGGACAGTTTATGGTCATCAGTCACATGACCAAGTGTTCCTCCTGGGCGCAATGGGTGCTGGCTACAGAGACATTTCAGCAATAGGCTAGGGGTTGATATGGCAAGTCAAGCGTTTCTATCCCAGGTGCGTGGCATGGAATGACATCAGATAATGTTTAGATGAGAGCATGTGGTCAAATGCTGAAGACTGTACAGATATACAGGACTATGCTTTTTTGTTGTTTTAGTGTATTTTATTTTTACCCATGTGGGACCAAAGACCATGTATATTGAATTTATGTTGCGCTTGGCAGCAATTACGTATCCCTACTATAAACTTTTACTGCAATTCTGTCACAGACTCTTATTTTGTCTCCTCTACATTCCTTACAGTGAGTGTCACACATTATGCCATCATATCTGCATAGTTCCTGCAGATTTTGCGGTGGGGTGTAGAGGGGGTGTGACACCAGGCCATCTGGATGTATAAACAGTTCATCTTGGTGCTGACCACGGTGCCTCCACCCACAATACAGTGTTAGTTATATACTCATGTATAAATAGTAGAGCATAATAACTCCAATAACCCTAGACGTCCTAGAGTCTTAGATGTAAGACACTGCTTAAACATGTTGTCATATCAGCTTTTTAAATTACAATTACAATTACAATTACAAATTGCATTACAATATGGGTGGGCAGTTTAGACAAGCTATGAATGGATGACTCACAAAGGCTATAAATACGGATAGATTTTTTTATGTGGATGTGTTTGGCAGGTG
Organism: Prochilodus magdalenae; assembly: GCA_024036415.1. Lineage (NCBI taxonomy): Eukaryota > Metazoa > Chordata > Actinopteri > Characiformes > Prochilodontidae > Prochilodus > Prochilodus magdalenae. The sequence goes on along the minus strand of JAMWET010001399.1, from coordinate 133,150 downwards.
TCATCTGGACACATAAAAAGGAGAAACCAATAAATTGTTTCACCAGCAACTCATTAGGCCCTCGTTTTCAGCAGCCTGCAGCCCTTGATTAAAATAATCAATGATGTTGAAACTGCAAGATTGCGTCTGTTTATTTTCGCCTGGTGCCTACCTAGTGCTCCTGAGCAATATTTTCCTAACAAGAGAAGCATCGCAAAGCCTTACGAATAAACAAACCGTCACTTCTGTTTGAGCTGAAGAATGATGGCAGGCAACCAGCGCACAGTTTTCTTCAAGCTATCGCTCGCTCATTAATTTCCCTATCAGAATTTCATCTTCCTCTCTCTCTCTCTCTCTCTCTCTCTCTCTCTCTCCATCTCTCTCTCAGACTGTACAGTTCTGCCTGAGTGGACAGCCTGTATCCTGCTGTTCCACGGTGAGCGGCCAGCTTGTTACAGATCCGTCAGAACAGCATCAGCACACACACACTGCACCTGAATCCGCCTACTCAAACCCGAACCTCTCTCAGAGCAGAGGCCACTGCCATAGCTGTTCTTTCTTCACTGTAAGAGAGCTTTTTCTCTCAATCTCGTGCTGCAATGTTTTTGGTCTTATCTACATAAAAAAAACTGAAGGAGCTTATTCAGTGATGTCACTAGCAAATTCACTTCAGCTCCTGACATCAGGCTATCCATTAATGATGTGCCACATGGGAAATCCAAAGCTTAGTGCACTGATTAATCTTTCGACTGAGGTGTGTTTAAGGGATTATTAATGGGACAGCTATCTGAACCGTTCTTGTAAAGCATATATTATGTTATGTCCTATGTCTCTCAAGTCAGACTGATGGGAAATAATATCTTTGTTTTGCATGACAAACAAATCGCTTGACACTGTAAACATTAGAAGTGCTTACCTTTTCATATAACCCTAAAAGACAAACAAACAACTGTATATACATAACTCATTAGCAGTCCAGCAATTATTTATATGAGCTGATCTACAAACTGCAACGATAGTGTAAACATGTCAGAACACAGAAAATTTTGCTGACAAGAACAAAGCAATTAAATAAGATACATTTTCTAATATTTTGGTTATTTGCTTGTCTGTATGTTGGCACTATGCATTCTATATGTACAGCATATATAGATTAGGTGTGTGTGCATTTGGTTTCCAGTTGTTTTCAGTTAGAGAGGCACATTTTGCTTGTTGTTTTGGCACCCCTCGTTTTATTTGCCCTTGGACATTGCTTTTTGTGCAGCATGCTGAGCTGAAAAACAACTTAACTTGAAGCAGTCAAGTCTGCAGTGTTATGAGTGTTTTCTGTGCTGACCCATCTGATAAATGTGAAGGCAGGCCTTTAGTGATGGTGTGGAAGCATGGTGCATAGACTAGTAGCCGCAGTTGCCAGTCACACAGTCAATATTATGATCCTACATTTAACGGTGACAGTACATGGCTCATAATGAAAGTCATGTTTTTTTGGCATTCTCTGGGCCCACTCGTCTATATGGAAGGCACTTTCAATCAGTTTGGGTATAAATCTGTCCGCAGATCACATGCACCCATACATGCTGATTGTTTTTCCTGGGGCGGATGGGATCTGCCAGGAAGACTATGCGACAAGTCACATGGCTAGACATTTCTGGCATTGGTTGGAGGAGCACGACAAAGACTTTTAAGTGCTAACCTGGCCCCCTAATTCCACAGACTTGAAACATGTTGAGCATCTGTGGGAAAACCTTGATTGTCATGTTCGCTCTATAGATCCCCCCCATGCACCCTCTACCAGCTGTGGGAGGCACTGCAGTCAGCATGGGTGCAGATACCTGTGACAACCTACCAGTAGTGTAATCAACAGAACGAAGTAGCTGAAGTAGATTCTCACAGCCATGATGCTATTCATGGATGTGAACACACAAACCTGAGTATTCTATTACTTCATAGAACAGCCCTGCAAAATAACGAAAGAGCACGGCAAAGCAGGCTTGAACATTGTGTCATGAACACTATATCCACAGTGTAAAATGCACTAATTTAGATGGCCAGTATCCAATATGCCAACTTATATACAGTGAGTCCAAGAAGTATTTGATCCCTTGCTGATTTTCTTCGTTGGCCCACTAATAAAGACATGATCATTCTATACTTTTAATGGTAGATGTATTCTTACATGGAGAGACAGAATATTAAAAAGAAAATCCAGAAAATAAATCTAAGGAATATATATTAATTGATTTGTATTTCATGGAGTGAAATAAGTATTTGATCCGGGTTAGTATTCATTAGCAGTTTCTGGCTTTTACAGACCAGTTAGACACTCCCAATCAACTTGTTACCTGACCTGAAGCCACCTGTTTCTCAACTAATCACTTGTGTGAAAAACACCTGTCCACAGAATCAGACAGGAATGCATCACACAGATTTCAAGTCTCCAACATGGGTAAAACCAAAGAGCTGTCACAGGACCTCAGAGTCAGAATTGTTGACCTTTCACAAAGCTGGAATGGGCTACAAAAAAGATTAGTAAGGTTTTTGGATGTGAAATAACAACTATTGGTGCAATTATCAGAAAGTTTAAAGAGTATAACATGACAATCAACAGACCTCGGCCGCGGTGCTCCAAAAGAAGATTTCGCCTCGTGGGGTGGCAATGATGCTGAGAGAAACGGTCAGAAATCGTCCTGCAACCACTCGGCAGGAGTTAGCAAATGACCTGAAGGCAGCTGGGGGACCACAGTTTGCAAGGAAACAATTGGCAACACTTTGCGCAACAATGGATTCACATCCTGCAGTGCCCGAAAGGTACCCCTGCTGAAGAGAGAGCACATGTGGAGGCGCGCCTCAAGTATGCCAATGATCATTTGAAAGATGAACCCAAGTTATTGGGAGAAGGTTTTGTGGTCAGAACGAGACCAAAATTGAACTTTTTGGCCTCAACTCCACCCGCCATGTGTGGAGGAAGAAAAATGCTGCCTATGACCTCCAAGAACACTGTGCCCACCGTCAAGCATGGAGTGGTGGAAGCATAATCTTTTGGGGGTGTTTCTCTGCCAAGGGTACAGGGCTACTTCACCGCATCACTGGAAGATGGATGGAGCCATGTACCGCACAATCCTGAGGGACAACCTCCTCCCCTCTGCCAGGGATCTGAAAATGGGCCGTGGTTGGGTCTTCCAACATGATAACGAACCCTAAACATACAGCAAAAGGCAACAAAGATTGGCTCAAGAAGAATCACATTAAGGTCATGGAGTGGCCCAGCCAGTCGCCAGACCTCAATCCGATCGAAAATCTATGGAGGGAGCTGAAGGTCAGAGTTGCCAAGCGACAGCCCACCAACCTTCATGATTTAGAGAGGATCTGCAAAGAAGAGTGGGCCAAAATTCCCCCTGGTGTGTGTGCTAAACTTGTGGTTAACTACAACAAACGTCTCACCGCTGTGCTTGCAAACAAAGGCTTTGCCACTAAGTATTGAGTGTGTTTGGCAAGAGGGATCAAATACTTATTTCACTCCATGAAATACAAATCAATTAATATATATTCCTTAGATTTATTTTCTGGATTTTCTTTTTAATATTCTGTCTCTCCATGTAAGAATACATCTACCATTAAAAGTATAGAATGATCATGTCTTTATTAGTGGGCCAACGAAGAAAATCAGCAAGGGATCAAATACTTCTTGGACTCACTGTATATATATAATAATCCCATCAAATTACTTAATGTTGCCAAGTAACATTAATGAGGTAATGAGACAGAGGAGTCTCTTGTCATGGTGTCTGGGGGCTAATGGTGTTAATAGTGAGGTCTGTTATGAATCTTTTGAATCTTCATTGTATGCGTCTGTTAGCTGATATACTGTAGCTGAATGTTTAGCATTCTCCCACAATTACATTGTACTGTTTTACAGTGATTGCAGCAGTTTGGAAAAATGTATAGGGCTGGATTTACATGACTTAGAAGAAGATCATGATAGCAGGTGGAACTGGCCATGACAGAACGTAGGAGAAAGATTGGCTAAGTAGCCTCCTATTTATGTGTAATTTTTTCAGCTAGCTTTTAAAAGATGGTGGCTTTGCTTGGAAAGTGTATTGTTTGCCTGCCTACATCCTATAAATAAACCTTTGCCTGACCAGGTTTGGCCAGGTTTGAGGTAAATGAGGTAAGAAGACTATGTCAAATAGAGATGTTAAACTGTGTGTGACAGAAGCATAAAATAGTGGTGGCTGCATGAAACACTCGCTCTGTATTCTCTGTGATCAGGACAAAACCCCCACTGCGTTTCTGTCTTGCCTTGCCTCCTGTAGCGCCCTTGTGCCACTCCGCATGATGTCACTTGTTGGTGCTGTGCTGCTAACATAAGATCAGTAGGGGGCAGGGGTAAAGGCAGAATGTGTGTTTTACAGCTAAGGCTAATGCTCCTTATACTGTTAAAAAACTGCCTGCTATTCAGCGTGCACCTATATAGCTCTATTATTGCTATGTAAATCATAACACAGCAATGTTCTCTCTGTTAACTCCATAGACACTACAGTGACTCACCTCTTGAGGCACAAAGTGATACTGCGAGACAGAACGAGGCAGGGATTGCAGGTTAGAAATCTTTGCAGCTGGATACATAGAGCTTTTTGACATATCCTCAGAATTGTTTATTCTTTACATTGTATTGATAATTTGAGTTTTGTTTTCAACTATATATCCTACATTTTGCTCCTCTCAGGACTCTGTAACTGCTTTGATACAAATATTTTTTTATTGCAGTCTGTCCTGCAAGTCCTTAAAAGGGGTTTTCTGAAACTGCACAAATAAAAATACTTATTTTATTAACACCATTAGTTACAGATGTTTCTTTAACAGAAATGCTAAAAGGGACCTTGTCCCTGGCCCTTGTCACATTAAACAGCCCTGAAGCCCTGTTCACACCTCCTTTTGACCTCTGGAGTCTACTGACACACGGCCGACAGTTACTTAAACACAGTTGGGTGCCATGCAACGAATCCATCATATGCTGGGCAAGCCCCCCTGTGGTGATATGCCCCATGAGACTAGCAGTGTCTCAGTCTGTCTCAGACTCATATAAAGAAGCCTTCTTTAAAAATGAACTAAAGCACTGGGGAAATACAGGTTTCAGGAGGCATGCTATTACTAGACCCCATCAGAAACTGTTTTAGCAAGTCCATTTGGGAACACGTAACAACTTTATGTGGTTTGAGGTAAGTGTGTGATGATTTAGTCATGTGGATTGCACAAGCAATTACAAATGTTACTTGTTAGCTACTTTTGTCTTAGCTCCAAAACTAAAGAAACCAAGTTTGGATATCAAATGTGTCTTGGTTGATCATTTGTGAAATTGGGGGAAGATTTTCCAGTTTTTGAGTATATGATTACCATCACTTATAGAAATCATCGTATGAACTTCAATTATAGCATTTCTAAAAAATGTATTACTGAGCTCTGTTTGAGTGCTGCTTTTATATTTTTTCCTGCCCTATAACTTGCCAAAAACATCTAACAGCAACAGCTAGTACGTTCTACTAGCCCATAGGTTCAGCCATCAGACAACAACAACAAACCAAAAGACAGCTAGCATATGGAAAGACATATGTATCCCACAACACCCCTCAGAAAGCAGTAGTTTTTTCACTTGCCTCAAGAAGGGTAAGAGGAAAAAAATCAGCTGTTTGTGGTTGAAGCTGGTATAACATGCTAATGGTTAATTTTATGCTCCTATGACTGGCTACAAATGCTAGATATAGTTTGCAGTTTTTTCCTTTGTCATGTTATATGGGTAGAGGAAATACAGTGTGTTTCCTAACTGCATTAGCTTTATCTGGGGAGGTGATATTATTAGTGTGATTACCAACAATCATGCTTTTGATCTTGCACAAATCTCCATAGTTTCTACATTCTGCTATTTAATCATTCCAGAGTTACCCGAGGACAAGGCTAACAGGTAAAAACGAGCTTCACTTATGACAAATCTTAAAATCATGAAATTCATAGGATCGTTGGTGATAGGCTAATTACAAGAAGAAGGACAATTAAATATCTTGCAAAATGACGGATGTTTTGTATTGTTGGGCATGCCACTTTGACTAGTCACCAAAAGTATCTTTAATAGAACAACGTTTGTGACACACTTTGTATATTCTCTCCTATATACACACGTGGACAAAATTGTTGGTACCCCTCGGTTCATGAAAGAAAAACCCACAATAGTAATAGTAATCTGACAAAAGTAATAATAAATAAAAATTCTATGAAAATAAACAAACAAAAGTCAGACATTGCTTTTCAATCATGCTTCAACAGAATTATTTAAAAAATAATAAACTCCTGAAACAGGCCTGGACAGAAATGATGGTACCCTTAACTTAATATTTTGTTGCACAACCTTTTGAGGCAATCACTGCATTCAAATGATTCCTGTATCTGTCAATGAGACTTCTGCACCTCTCAGCAGGTATTTTGGCCCACTCCTCATGAGCAAACTGCTCCAGTTGTCTCAGGTTTGAAGGGTGCCTTTTCCAGATGGCATGTTTTAGCTCCTTCCAAATATGCTCAATAGGATTTAGGTCAGGGCTCATAGAAGGCCACCTCAGAATAGTCCAGTGTTTTTTTCTCTTAGCCATTCTTGGGTGTTTTTAGATGTGTGTTTTGGGTCATTATCCTGTTGCAAGACCCAGGACCTGCGACTGAGACCAAGCTTTCTGACACTGGGCAGCACATTTCTCTCTAGAATTCCTTGATAGTCTTGAGATTTCATTGTACCCTGCACAGATTCAAGACACTTTGTGCCAGATGCAGCAAAGCAGCCCCAGAACATAACAGAGCCTCCTCCATGTTTCACAGTGGGGACAGTGTTCTTTTCCTGATATGCTTCACTTTTCTGTCTGTAAACACAGAGCTGATGTGCCTTGCCAAAAAGTTCCATTTTTGTCTCATCTGGCCATAGGACATTCTCCCAGAAGCTTTGTGGCTTGTCAGCATGTAGTTTGGCAAATTCAGTCTGGCTTTTTTAACAATGGTGTCCTCCTTGGTCATCTCCCATTAAGTCCACTGTGGCTCAAACATTGATGGATGTGTGATATAACACTGATGTTCCTTGAGCTTGAAGTTCACCTTTAATCTCTTTAGAAGTTTTTCTTGGCTCTTTTGTTACCATTTGTATTATCCGTCTCTTTGATTTGTCATCAATTTTCCTCCTGCGTCCATGTCCAGGGAGGTTGGCTACAGTCCCATGGATCTTAAATTTCTGAATAATATATGCAACTGTAGTCACAGGAACATCAAGCTGCTTGGAGATGGTCTTATAACTTTAACCTTTAACAAGCTTGTCTATAATTTTCTTTCTAGTGCCCTGAGACAACTCTTTTACACACCTTGTCACCAAACAGCACAGTGACTATCTGTAGCCTTATATATAGACCCACTGACTGATTACAAGATTGTAGACCCCTGTGATGCTAATTAGTGAACACACCTTGATTTAACATGTCCCCTTGGTCACATTTTTCAGGGGTACCATCATTTCTGTCCAGGCCTGTTTCATGAGTTCAATTTTTTAAATAATTCTGTTAAAGCATGGTTGAAAAGCAATATCTGATTTTCATTTGCTACTTTTGTCAGATTTAAGTTATTTCTGTTACCATTGTGGGTTTTTCTTTCATTAACCTAGGGGTACCAACAATTTTGTCCATGTGTGTACTGTAATTATGCACCCGCATTTGCTTTTTCCCTTTAATAACAGGCATCACCCAACACTGAAATAAGTGTAATAATCTCCTCCCACATCCAGTGCTCTGTATATGGTGTTTCAGTACTGCCCTTTTAGGGTAATATGAGGCAAATACAGAAAGCCTTTATCCCATACGAACTGGGCAGTTAAATTATGCACAAAATATATTACCAAACGACTTCTGATAAAACTAATCCAGCTTATACAGAGCTTTAAACTTCATCATAATCATAAATATTTTTTTCCTTCAATACAATATGAGATTGCTGTGAACATGAGCATATTTGTAGCATGTAAGTCAAACCTTAATGTTAGGTACACATTATTTGAACACATGACTGCAAAGATAACTAATGGCTTTATAGTCATTGTCAGTAAAAGGAACCAGCATCAATGTGGAGATATTTCCAGACTTAAACTCCCAGCACTGAGACTCTTTGATCCCAGTGTGAAATGGGTTAAAGCTATTACTCATTTTGGCGGTCATTTTTCACAGCATGGACATGGTCAGCTAGAAGTAGATCCTGATTAGGTTTGCGCATCACACTAAATCAATCTTACACACCAATACTACGTGTTCAAATCTACACAAAGGAGATCAATCTAATGTAATACCAGCTTTTACTCTGGTCACAAGGGCTCTTATTTTTGCAGTTCCAGCATCTATATTAGAGGCAGGGAAATCTGCGCCCACTGTACATTGCTGTGCAATAAGGTGTAATAGAAGCCACTTTTATGCTATATTCTTAACTTTCTCACCTACACTACTGAGTCCGATGCTGAATACTCTAGTGGAATAAGACACAGGCACAACCATGATTCTGTTGCAAGAAGTTTTTTCTTTTATTAAAACACCAGGAGCAAGGCACATACAAAACAGTGAATGTGGGGTGAGGTCACCATTAACCACAAGCTTCCTGCTACTCCTCATGCACAAAATACATTAACTTGTGGGATTTACATTCACGACTGTGAGACTGCAAAAAAGGCAAAAAACACGTATAGTTAAATCTCAGACTTCATAATTAAACTTTTCCTTTACCCCTATTATAATATTTATGGAAGTAGCATTATTTGTGAGGATGTGTTGGTTTGACCCACTCCAAAGGTTTGCAATGAGGACAACTGTTTTGGCTCAAGTTCCCACTGCTTTTTTTTATTAATGACACACAAAACAAAACATTTACATACATATACAAAAATTCAAAACTAGAGCTAGTTACAAGTTACTCCAATAACCGACATTTACTTGACTGTAAACTCAGCATATTATTATTCTACTGGTAGTAGCTGCAAAGCTACACAAGCCTCATCCATCATTCTAATACTCCCACCCTTCTCTCTTTGTCCTGTTTTATGTAGGAAGCTCCTGCCCTCTAGGACCCAGCTACCAATCAGGAGAAATCAGAGAAGAAATTTTAACACAATACAAGCAAGCTGATAAAATTACATGGCCAGATGCCTAACAAAGACATTCAGTGTACGCATTTAAAACATTAGTTGTCAGATAGCTAATTAAATAATCACATTTATATGTCTTTGCTTCCAGGTACCCTTCGCTGATTTCCCCAGGACCTCCATCTTCTCCACCATCCAGGTAAGAACATATTTTATTCTCAGAGTCTCTAGCTTGGAACCCCAGGAACTCTGAAAACCTGGTATTAGCCAAACAGTTCACCAGCATTGTATGTTTTATTCAGTCAAATGGGTAATACTCCCCCTATCAGCAAACTAGGGATTAAATACCCACCAGGGCAAGCAATACCAGTAAGAGTCTATGGGCTAGACACATTTGGCTGATACATTTGGCTCCCTACCACATGTAACACAATTCAACTGTAGGTTGCTGTAGATGGGAATACCATAATGTAAACTTGCGCCTCAATTCAGGTTGTAATTTGATTTACACTATTTGATTTACACTGACTGTCCCCCACTTCAGATGACGATTTTCATTTTACAGGTATATTGATTTTGGTCTGAAGCTGCTCTTTTTAAAGTTATTTTGTGCTGATGTAATACAAATGTTATACCAAGCAAATTAAACGGTGATCCGTTTTTAAAGCGTGTTTCATGTCATGCAGTTGACTGTGTATGAGCATGAAAGCAATCAAACTGGAGTCAGTCAAATCATGTTCACTTTCTGCAGCACCTTGGGAAGGGAATCAAATCTTGAGAGATATTGATAATACCAGGGGATTTAGTGATGGAGGCTGAGTTGCCCAGAGAGTATTTCAGAGTTATTCCAGGACTGAACTGCTCCCTAATCTCAGGTCACAAACACAAACCTGACCCTCTGGGGCCACAAATATCAGCCCTGCCCTGCAGCTGCTGTTGCCCTGTGTGTCATTCCACCAACTAGATTACCCCTCTGTGAGCCACATACATTATTCAGATGATATGAACGCCAGTGGTCATTTGCACCCCATAAAGTGACAAATAGTTATTTGGATGGCTGGCCCATGAATTCATTTACTTCTTCTCTCTGCAGTCTCAGCATGGGTCCATCGCTAATAAATAAACCGAGAATGATGCAGCTGTTAAATACAGTGCATTCACCTTGTAGTGTTGAAAAGAGACTCCTTTGAGCTGTGATATCATACTAACACTCTGTTATCCTGTGTTTCCTTTGGTCAATAAATGAACAGGTCACCAAAAGAGTGGGTCCTGAATTACAGATGAGCTCCTGACCTTCCACTGTTCCACTGATTTCATGGCTGAAAGGAGAGCCCTGCTTTTATTCCTTCCTTAAGTGTTTAAGTAGTCAGGGTCAAACAGGGGAAGCATTAGCGCTCACAATAACCTGTGTAGACAACAACAATGTTATGTTACAATTTCCAGCCACTGAATGTAGAGCATGTATTGTGCATATGTGTTTCCCACATGCTTATAGAAATGTATTTCCTAGGATTGTTTAAGATTATTTAACTAAATATGTAGGTGAAAATTCAAAATGACCAGCTGTCTTAAAATAATCAGCAATAAAATTATATAAAAAAAGTATTTTAAAATTTTTAATGAGGATTATTGCTGTTTTATGTTACTTATGAAGCCCATGCAGACATTAAGGCATAGAATGTTTTCTTAATATACCATCATTCCATATTGGACCCTACTGACTATTTGCCACTGCTGGTCAACCCCAGAGAACTGTCCTGTGTAAAAGCTAATTCATTTTTAATTTGCTCAAACACATTTTAAATACACAGAGACTTTTATTTTAGAAAATAAACTAAGACAAATATTACAGACGAGTAAAAAAAAAAATGAACCCAGGTTTAAAATAATGCTTGATACTGTTGCTGACACTGTAAATGAAAAGTATTTACAAAACTATTTTACAAAAGATGATAAAAACATACCTAATGGTAGAATATGTAAATTGGACCAAGTGGAAAATCGAGTGATAAAAAGTGGGATTTTCTCTAATATTTGGCTTAGCCATGGGACCACCCAGAAAACAACTAAGCGCCAGTGGACTGCCAGCTTTGCCATTAGCATGCCAGGTCCACTATCCTCTTACTATCAGGCATGATACAGATTAAAAAACGTTATTTATTATTTTCAGATTTCACATATGACAGCTCATTCTTTGAAGACAATGTGTTTTTGTTAATATGAGGTGCTAACTTGTTTGTACTGCTGTAGCACGTTTTGCAGGCTGCCAAGCATTTAAAAGTGTCTCTCAGAATGATGATCAAATGAGCAGTGCGTTCTGCTCTGGAACCAAATAGGAAAGGTTTAACCTCTCTCAAGTATCAAATGACACGATGACCTGAGAAACAGATGCTCTGTCTAGCGGCTTTATTGGACAGCTATACATGTATGAGCCACCAGAGCCAGGATTCAGTTTTGAGCTAGAGGACACTGACCTGCCTGAGAATCAACCTCATTCCACGTAGTCTGCATTAGAACTGTAGTTTTTCTCCCATTTATACCAGGCTTAGCTCAGGTAATCTAAATAAGTGTGTGCTATTAGCTGGCCTGTAGCCTGTTAGCTCTGTTCTGTAACCAGTTGTTACGAATAATGTATCACCTGGAGACACAGCATGCTTACCTCACATGGTCTTTACGTTGTTTGGGTTTGGCTACTCAGTGTAGCCTAGCTGAAGTTAGCAAACCAAGCAGTTCCTGAGGAAGGGCCTACAAAACATTATAGGAGCTAGGGCTCACAGTGTAGCTGCAAAACTATGTGCAAGGGAATATAGCTGCTGGACACTGTACTAGCTTGAGTGAACTACAAGTAGGGAAGGCTTACCAAAGTAGCAGGCCCTACTATTGCTTACCTGAAGTTAAAGAAGCTAGTGCTGTAGCAGAGGAACAACGAGTTGTTCTAAAAAATTTTGGCATCCAGGAAATATGCATTTGAACAGTTAGTACACAGTAATAGGTGTAGTAACTCAAGCAGGAAAACTATTGATGCTCATGTATTCAGGTTTTTAGAATGTTATAGTGTTAGGAGAGGGATCTTGATAAGTATGGGTCCATTGTTCCACCATGATTTCATGCCTGCCCAAAAGGAATCTCGAGCACAAAAAATGATGACAGGGTAACTGTTTAACCTTACAGTTCATAGTCCTGCATAGTCCACAGTCGTTTTAGATGTTTTTAGAAATTTTTTTTCTTTATAAAAATGAGAAATTAAAATGAAAAAACTACATTTCAGTAAAAGAAAAGAAAAAATTCCCATGAAACTGAAAAAAAAACAAAAAAACACTGTGATGATGTTGAGGTATTAAAAACCGTAAACATTTTTCTCTACTATAAAGTCCTATTACCAAACCTTACATCTGCAGCAGGGGCAATTTGTACCCTTAACCCTCAATGCACTTACTAAACATTTGCTTATTAAAGACTTTGCCATGTTTTCATTCTGTTTGTTCTCTTCACTCCACAAGATCTCTATTAATGAAGCTAAGGTCATCTCACCCATGTTTTGCCCCTACATTACACAGCACCTCATCACAAGTTCACCCTCTCTTTTCTAATGAACCCACCATGTGTTCAAAGATTACGCTCCCCTGCCTTTGCCCCAATTAAGTTGCCTTTTGATTTATAACCTTGTCACCATACCAATGAGACACGCTAGGTGAACAGCTAACACACAGCTAATGCAACAATATAGTCTCAATTAACCACTGTCACTGTATACAGCTCAGTGCTTATACTCATCTAGTCCATTTCCCTTCCTCTTACTCTTTATGACATCTACTGCAGACACAACTCATACTGTCCCTCAGTGAATCAAGGTCTTCACAACATGCTGTTTGATAATGTCACCTAAAACAAACACCATTTAATCTTATCTCTTGATTTACCATCCCAGAGCACTGTTTTGTTCTCTGACCATCCATCCTTCTCTTTGTACCACATCATTCAAGTGCTGTCATAGTAGCAGCTATTAATAGCTAGCATGGATAAATGCATCTGTGTTGGTCTCCAGACTGCAGTAAATATATAAACGCTTTCATTGTTTGAGTTGCTGAGTTCAGAGGAGTGGAAGAATCGAGAGAAGACGCTTCACTGCTCAGCCCACAATAAGCACACATCCTGCCAGACACGCTTTCATACTGATGTCACCACACACACTTCCTGAGCTTCTGTGTCCCCAGACTTTATTCTTTTTTGGTAGTTTATCATGACATACGAATACACACGTGTGCAAAGAACTATCTGCCAGTAGCTTTTATTGTGGCTTTGTGTGGTATAATGCATACAGACATACAGAATTGGTACATGAATTATGGCCTTATTTTGGCTTCATTCCAAAGTGTTTCTATAACATGGTTACCGCCCCACTCCCAGTTTACCCCGAATGTAGTCAATCCGTCAGGATATAGAGGATTTAGTAATGGGTCAAAATGTATTACTTCACTTTTGCACTTATCAGGTAATGATTTAATCCTCAGATACATGTAAATCAGGTCTCTGACAGTTTATGACATTTTATCTATGCAGTTTGACAAAGCACATTACATGACATGGATGCATGAATTATGGCTGCTGGGTGAACTGAAAATGCTAAAACATTATAATAATACAGAGATCTGAACGTTTAGAAAGCTGAGCATAGCATGCATGCCAAGCTGCTTTCTATAGCAACAGTATGGTGAATAACACCATTGTTCACATCATTTAAATGCGAAAAGCAAAGTAAAGCTAAGGCAGTATGCTGCCTGTACTTGCTGTTTTTCTCTGATGTACAATGAGCACCATGAGGGGTTTAACGCATTACTCAGTATTGACTGCATTATCATTGTGTTTCTTCCTAAATGTGGCTCTCTAGTTAAGCTTTTAATTGTAAGAACTAATGCTCTTTAGCTTCTTAGCCTTCATTTTTATATACCATCATATACAAAGGTTTGGCCTGCCTAATTACATTTTGTATTCAAGTAAAAAAAAGAAAATGCTCTCACTATATATCTCTTTTAATGAAAAGTGTGTAATTTAGATTTGTCTTAGGACTATCTCCAAGAGGTTCAGAAACAGGTTCAAACTGTTTTTGCAGTTTTCTTGTTTTCAAGTGTACCCCACATCTGCTGTTGTGGGTTCATCAGGAGTCTGAGCAGAAAAGCCGCTCTGAGTGAGAGATCCATTACACTGTGAGAGAAGAAGGGAAACAGCAGGTGGAGATTACACTGTTTACTGTGGCAAAAGTAAAGACCTCTTTCCTCTTTACCACCCAGGCTATTATTCAGTGACTGTTACAACGCTCTATCACTCAGCAATGTGTGGCAGAGCACACACATACACACCCACGCACCCTTACACACAAACACACACACTGTCTCCTGTGAGGTTTTTTTTTAAGCTGTTCAAGGATGCATCAGGCAGACAGCAGTGATTTGTTCACGCTGTAGCAGCAGAACCTTACTGTAACCTCATCAGTTGTTTGGGGGATTTTCTCTCAGCTGCAGGATCAGTCGACTTAGCAGTAGAGAAAAGATCAAGGCTCTGTAAACATTACAGTGACATCATTTTCATATCATTCTGCCCCTAGAAGACACAACAATATCAGTATATGTATTCATACTATAAATAGAATAAAACTAGAATAATTTAGAGTTTAAAATAGCAGTATAAATACTGTAACACGTGTAGACATATTCTGGAATTTTAACAGGTGTATTGTAATCCTCCTCATCTGCTAGTCAGTAAACTGTCACCTCGTTCACTGTCATAACTACCAGTTGCTTCTGTGGTAATCAGCAATTGGGACAGGACAGATGGACCAATGACATCATTCAGTGAAAACGAAAAATAATATTTGTTGCTAACTGATCAGGCCTGTATAATTACTACAAGGAGGTTTAATGCTATAATAATGTATGTGCATTGATGATGCAGAGTGCTTTAATATATTTAGTAGTAACTCAGTAGGCCACTGTGTTTGCCTAAAGTGATATATTCTTTATTACAGCGTCCATTCTTTTTGGGGTACATGCTTTAAAAAAAAAACTGCTGGATTTTCCTTCTTGCTTCTTAAAAACACTTTCAGTCCTAAAAGCTGCATTTGATTGCATGTGCTTCCCATGTTTAGAGTCATCAGGCCATAAAAAAACTTACTCCACATCTCTGGTGACCAGATGTTGCAGAATTTCTTCTTTGACTATGTTTTTTTTTCTCAGTAAGGGCTTCTTGGCAGCTACACAACCTTCCATAGTGTTGAGTGACCTTCTCACAGTGAAAGGATAGGCAGAAACATAGGCATTAAACAGAATAATAGGGTAAAACAGAATCTATAACAGGGATTCCCAAACTTTGGCAACAGCCACACAACAACTCAAACAACCACAACAACTTGCACAGATTTAACTAGTGTTGATTTCTGACTCACCTGATGAGAAGGATGATTTGGCAGCTACTTGATGGAAGATGTCACAAAGCTGATGCTATAATAATGTGTGTGTGTGCGTGTGCGTGTGTGTGTGTGTGTGTGTGTGTGCGTGTGCGTGCGTGCATGCGTGTGTATGTGTTTGCATGTGTGCATGTGTGTGTGTGTGTGTGCGTGCGTGTGTGTGTGCGTGCGTGTGTGTGTGCGTGTGTGTGTGTGCGTGTGAGTGATAGAGAGACAGAGCGATAGAGAAAATAGGAGATGGAGATTATGTTACAGAGAACCAGCTTGTTGAATGAGAATATTAAGTGAGGACACATGGCCTCTGCTTTGCACATGAAACAGCAACTAATACAGAGGCATCAAAGAAGCCTTTCAGTCCAGTGCACTCTGCATTGTACCATGTTCCTCCTTTAACTAAAGCTGACACTCTTCCCTATTCATCAACCTTAGAGCAATAGAAGAGAAAAAAGCGTCCAAGTAAAGGTCCAGTATTATTTTTATTTGCTTGTTACCTTTTTGAAGAATAGGCTTTCTTTTATTCAATTGCTTCTGCATATTTCACCTAGTGTTGTGTCTAGTAGCTCTCAAAAGGGGCATACCTTTCATGTGAAGCCTTCCAGCATATTATTTTAAAGAACCAACCACAGCAGCAGAGAATCATACACAGAGTATATAACCATGGTGAAAGTAGGAAAAGTACTACTGATGTGTTTGTTAAGAAGCTTCTCTATTTAGCATTCAGCCTTTAAGCTGCTACAATAAAGAATATAATACCTTGTTTAGTTTAGAACATCATAACTTCAAAGCAGGCATACACACTGGCTAGTCTCAGAGTGAAATGTGAAGAAGAAGTAGATTTATTCAGATGGACTCGCAACCATAAGTTTTAACTACAGTATCGGAGAAAAGTAGCCTCCTCACACTGTTAGTACAGCGCAGGAGCTAAGGAGTAACAATCAACACCAAGATGATCCCATGTAAGGCTATGTCATCAGACTGAAGTGGCACAAATCTGGCTATGTGCCCTAATAGATCACACAATACACACACACAAACACACACATACACATACACAGCATTGAGCACACTTATCCGAAATGATGGGCATCCCTATCCAGTGCTTTAGGAGCAGTTGAGGGTTAGGTGCCTTTCCTAAGGGCCCTTTCCAGTCATGTCTTGTTGACTCCCTAACCTAAAGCCCATGTTGTGAGGTGTTAAAGTGGCAGAGAAGGCTAGCCTGAGGTTAGTGCTACTAACTGATGGAAAAGCATTGCATCAAACCCTTTTGAACCCCAATATTGAGCAGTTAATGGCTTCCACGGCTGTTTAGTTTGTTTGCTATTCATGACACAAGTGGTTCAATAATGTGACGTTATTGATTAGGATGTTTTAATGTGGGTCATATCAAGAAGCTGAGTCATTCAGCTTCAATCATTTATCACTTACTACATAATTGAAAACCATCATGCAGAGAGATCGGATCTGAGCAATGTATGAGATTTGAGCAATGAGACTTGTAATGTGACTGTAGTTTGAGTATATTCTTATTTTAAACATAGTTTAGAACACAACAAAAGTGGGAGTGTTCGATTTGGCTGTATTAGAATGGAGAGGAGCATTCAAACACTAATTTCATTATTATACTGAAAATTCAAAGCCTATATAAAGGTGTTCAGGCCAGCTCTAGCCCAGTACAGTATAAACTGTCTAGTCTAAAGCACAGTCTTGAATTAGGGTGTCCTGAGTTCTGCTTATGACGTGGATGTGATACGGTTAGACACTGAGTTTTTAATTATGTTTTCAGTCTATGACGTGTTGTCAAATTTGGGGATTCATCTTTGGCCTTGTCCTGATGTCAGGAAAGAGGAAAATGGTCCTTATCACCTGTTTTTAGCATAAGTGGGCCAACAAAACACAGAGAGAGAAAGAAATATTTCTCTTCAGGGTGTCGGAGGTGATAACAGGTTTCATTTCAAGCCTGATTTTATCAGCTGGTGTTCTGTAGTGATCCATGTAGTGATCCTTGGCAGAGGATTAGTCTCGGAGCAGAGCTGTCTAATGCTGCCAGATATCTGCCCTGTAACATACATACAGGCATATGCACACACACACTCAATTAATCTCCCTATAAAACACTCACACTTACTCTTTCACTAATTCTTCCCCAGCAATTATCCTGGACACCCCCCCTCCCCCCACTCAACACCCCCCTATCATAAATAATCTCCAGTAAGCACAGCTAGGTCAGTTTAAACAGGAACATTTTAACTGGCCAGGCTGCATTGACTGAGGTCGTTGCAACTCACTGCGCTGCCCATCTATTGATGAAAGCAACCACAGCAGGCTGGACTATTAACTATCCCACTGAAGACAGCTATAAGTCATCCCACTTATTCCTTACAGTGACTGCTGGCCATGAAGTCTGCTTTTGTCTCGCCATGAAGTTCTTTGCGTATTATGTATTTTGTGCGACTAGCTAATAAATGACAGCAGCCAAAGAAATTCTGTACAAGGGCATATGCAATCACGCTCCATCTGTTTACTCTGCATCTGTGTTTATGATTGTTTGTGATGAGTTTATGGAATAATTGATATGTTGTAAATGCGAAAATAAGTTTCTTCCTATGCAAATGAAGATGTTAGAAACATATGTTGAACTCCAAAGTACAGCACAGTTTCCCACTAATACGCCTACTACAATGATGTATCACAAATACCAATGCTATTTCCCACCCTTAAGCATACTGTGATGTCATGAACCAAATTTGTTTGTAACCTTAGGGATAAAACCACCCTGCACATAATATGGGTAAACGCATTATCCTTGCTATTGCACCTCCTACTCTGAAAGCTAAAGCCTTTATCTGATTCCCTGTCCTGCTGCACTGTGCGTCATGCGCTCTGCTGTGTGCAGGTGGGAGTTTGCCCTGCCTTTTATACAAAGTGAAGAGCAGTGATAGTGAATTCAGCTGGGGGAACCTATAGAACTTCGAATCTGCATTCATTTTTTTTTTCCTTTAGCTTCTCTGACTGTGCAAACAGAAAGTGCTGCCTGTCCACCCACGTCACGTTCAGGCTACAGAAGCTTAGTCATCCTGGGACAGAACTGGGGATATGACACATGAGAGATAATAAGGGGAAAATGACTTTTCCTAAAGATATGGTGGCTGCAGTAGTGCATGGTGCTGACTGAAAGAGCTGGAAGTTCTCATGAATTCTGTGTTTACCAAACACCGTTTCCAGGTATTTCATATTGTACAGCCTGTACTCCTCTGCTATAAACATTAGTCTTTCTTGTCAGTTATTGCAACTTTTTCAGTAGTTCTGACTTTTAAAACTTCTTTCTGTCTATTTCCATGGATCCTCTTGACCTAAAGTTAGCTTTGGACGTCAGTAACTTTAATCCAAACTCAAGTAAAAACCCTGTCACTTAATTATAATAATAACTTGAAGATTAGAGGTAAGAAGACTTCTAAGCAGCAATCTGAACAGGAGTAATAGTAGTAAGGAATCAGAAGATATGTCAGTGCTGAGTTCTCAATAAAAGTGCAAAGGAACTTTTTAGTATATCCAGCATCATTCAGCACATTGTGACGACTTGGCAAAGAATGCCAAGCTGGAAACATAGCACTTTCAGCGAATGCTCTTTATTGAACACGGCAGCAGAGGAAAAGCCACCACTCAGCGCTATCTGAATGGCCAAGATGAGGCAGGTGAGTAGCAACCTAACAGCCATACATTACGTTGTGATGGTAAGCACTAACACCACTACCCTAAATTCCAGCACAGGATAGCACACGAAACACATATAAGCATTACTTAAGCCAAAAACAACTCTTCACATTTAATCTGTCTTATTGCGAGTCTGATGCCTCCTGAGGTGCTCAAAACATAACCACCCCACACGTGCATACATAGCCTGTAACAGGTCAGTACATACTTTTAAGAAAAAACGTTCTGGCAACCACTCAAAGTCCTAGTCCAAGCAGAACTGTAGACTCTCTGAAGCTGGGGTTATCAAATGCACACTGTCCCAAGAAAACACACACACCATGGACCTATGCATCTGGCCATACATGCCAGTGGTCCTCTCCTGGGACCAAGTCCTCAAGCCTTTCTGCAGTTCTCCTCACCTGTCTTGTGCTCTCTCTTGTCTCTCTCGTCCCCTGACGAGTTCAGACCTTTTTTTTACAGCTTGTCCTTTGATGTTGGTAGCAGCATTTCTGACACCAATATGATGACTTGGCAAAGAATGAAATGCAGGAAACATAATGCTTTTAGTGAATTCAGTGCAGGAAGGGAAAACCTACTGCTCAGCACTGTCTAGCATCGAGGTCAGTGACAGCCATACATTCCACTGTGATGGTAGGGACTAAAACTTACACCACTGTTCATATAATGGCCCAATAAACACATTGCATAAGCTAACAACAGCAACTATTTACAGTATTACAGTCTCTCTTATTGTCTGGCACATCACAAGGTGCTCCGGGCATGACCACACCTTTCTACACATCCACAGCCAGTAGAGGGTCACTGCAATATGAACTGAAGTTGGCTGTGTCCTTTTCGGTTTATGGCAGAAACAAGCTGACTGCTTCTTTTCCAGAGCCACTAAATCTCACTCTCCCTCTTTACTCATACTCAACTGCACTGTGCTTTAAATCATTTGTCACCGTGAAAATCTAATTTCCTGTTTACCATGCAAATAAATGCTTACTTGTTTATTGCAGACTTCCAATCTGTCTGGCTCGGGGGTCTAAGACTGGGCCAAAATTGAAGTATTATCCAAACATTTGTCTTCCATTCACTGTCTGGTCTGAACTCCCAAATGGATCATCTCATTTTTAAAGATATAATGAAACAAACATCAAGATTTATTTGTCCTCTTTTACTTGGAATTTTACATTATTCTGTTTACATTTCAGATATCACAGCCAACAAGATCTGTAATTGACAAAATACCATTCCATGTTAGGACAGCTGTGTAACATTTTGTATGCAGTGTGTTCCCACAAACGTTTTTGCTTAGCATAATCTTATCCCATAGAAATTATGGATTTGGTCTAGCAGTTCATGAAATTGATCCAACCTTATAAGTAAGGCCTTGTCACTGTTCCTGCTGTTGGCCTATCTACTCCTACCCAATATTCTGGAGGCTTAATTGTGGACCTTCTGTACAGCAGAAATGTCTCGTCACTTCAGTACAGTGGGACAGTTATACATGACGGGTCAAATCTGAAATCTTATCAACTGCAGAAAGATGAGGAAGCCTATGTGGTCTTCTATGTGATCCTGTTCCTGCCTCCAGTCCACGTTGCGTTTTTAGTGAGCCAGCTGCATGCCTATTGATATCCCATCGTTTTACCGCGAAATGTGAGGGGGAGTGTCGGCCTTTTAAATGTTTAAACCCAGTTAAATAGGCTTCACATTAATTATGCACCACAGCTGTAGACTGGAGATTTAAGGGGCTGGAGCCTGGATATGTGAAATATTCAGAAGCTCACTGTATTATGTTGCTTTCATCTCTGCGTGGCATCGTGCTCCCATTTTACGAAGATTAATAAACTGATTAAAGATGTAGACATCCTGTCAAAACACTGTCAAAATATAATAATTACATATGCCTTCAGATTCATGATCATGTATAGTACACTGCATATATTCCCCAAATCATTCAAAACAATGAGGGCCTTCGAGTGCATCAGTAAAGTGCAGTGGTGAAATTCAATGTTGGTGGGCATGATCAATAAAGTCAAACACACACTACACTTGCAGTACAGTGAATATGAATTAGATTTTTCTATTCCCTTCTGAAGGTAAGAACACCGTCTTCACTGTAGCAGGCATACGT
Organism: Prochilodus magdalenae; assembly: GCA_024036415.1. NCBI lineage: Eukaryota > Metazoa > Chordata > Actinopteri > Characiformes > Prochilodontidae > Prochilodus > Prochilodus magdalenae. The sequence continues at coordinate 111,736 of JAMWET010001399.1, read as the reverse complement.
GTTCGTGGCTGTAGATTTCTTGGCTTAAATCATGAGAGTAGAACCATCTATCATAATCGTAATGGTATTATTTTGGTTGATCTTATTTGGTCTGTACCGCTCTCTCAGCCTTGCTGGAGACCCTGTGTTGCTTATTTCAACCACTGCCCCCCAACCCCCCCTCCCCCACCCACCACCACCACCTTTTTTTTTTCTGTCCATCTATGTTGGAGACAAATGAGATTATCTTGTGCTGGGTGGTAGCACCGAGGGATGAGAAAGCAATAAAGCCCCGGTGCTGACTTCTCTTCTGCGGGCCAAGCCACCGAGCTGAGACTTGTTTGGGCAAGAATCCATTTACCTGATGTCACTGCATGGAACAGAATAGGGAATACTTTCAGGACTTCTGTGAGAGAATATGTTAAAGAGAACAGCTTCCATCCTCTTGTCAGGCAGAGTGATGTAATGCCGCTGCTGTTTCCCTTGGTTACCTACTGGAGCTCGAGCTTTCCATCACTTGCAAGGCACCTAAATGTGCATGTGAAATACACCTGAGTAATGTACAGAGAGAAGAGGAGAAAAAAAGACAGGGCAAGTGTGTAAGACACAGTGAGCATGTGCCAATGTTGGGACATGTCACACTAGCATCCACTTAATTGTGATAGACTGTACCTAAGGGAATACAGATGATGATGATCACTCTGATGTATCTTAGGGGTGAAATAGGAAGGACTCCAGCTTACTCTAATGTGTTTAATCCAGCTTCACTTCCGATGAGCCAAAAGATGGTGAAAGCAGGTTGATTATCTTTGCTATTTCATATTAAGGCTTTTTGTGTGAAGGAGTTTAGGCTCAAGTGTGTCTGTTTCTGCTGTCACTATAATACAGTGGCTAAGATCCAACTGCAAATAACAAACAAGCTTCAAATGTGTAGACAATCTGCAAACGGTCATCAACATGTACTGCAAATACAGAAAATACCTGACAGCTTGTCACACTATAGTCAAGCAGAGGTCACTTAAAAGGGATGGCCCAAAATGGCCTAAAATAGAGTGTAATAGAGTATGGCTGTAAATGATCAGCACAATGATGCAGTGGGAGGAGCTGTTGCTTTCTCTCACTGGGCGACCAGGGTCCTTTCTGCGTGGACTTTACTTGCTCTCCCTGTGTTCACCTCTGGGTCCTCTGGTTTCCCTCCACAATCCAAAGACATGCAGTCAGGTGGATTGGAGATGCTAAATTGCCCAGAGGTGTGAGTGTGAATGTGTGTGTCTGTGGCGGCTTAGAAGATGAATGAATGTAACTGTGAAGGTTAAAATTGGAGTGCCAGTAATACAGTAGTGCAGCTATGGCATGTCAGACAGCTATGTGAAGGTATTCCACGGAGAGTCTTCCTGTGGCGGATTTTTTTGTGTTGTGACTGCCTTTGTGGTGTTCAGGTGTCTTTCTTTGCATCATATTTGTGATATAGGTGTAGCCATGTTGAGGAAAGTGTTTTCCAAATCTATAAGTTTATAATTCTGCAACACACATACTTTGCATGGGGTCTTCTCTGCCGCTGTATTGTGCAGTGTAAGCCCCTAGCCGCTGAACCTGGAAGACCTCCAGTGAAAGCTGATCTGACATACTTTAGCCTTTTAAACTAGGGTTAATTAATGCATACATGGGTGCAATGTTTAGCTCCTCACTTTCATAACTGACACAGTTTCATACACTGTTGACACACTGTTGATTCAACTGAAAGTTTCATAGTGAGCTAACAACATTAGTTTATTTTGTGTTGATGTCAAGATCTGGTCTAGGTAACATTAACTAATAGCATGTGCCAAATAACTGGCATAGTTAGCTCATTTACAGCAAAATGGGGCACAGCTCATCATATTTATGAGCTTACTAACACAGGGAAAACACCTTGTTTCTCTCTTTCTCTTAAATTTCATTATGAATGGACCAACCGAAGTGGGCCAAATGTGCTTGGTAAAAGTCTGATCCCATTGGCTTACATTAAAATCAAATTAGGTTTTTGGAATTTTCTTTTTGTAACTAGTTTCATTTGTGTAATGGGTCAACACCTGTCACATTAGCCTGTCTTGTTTGCCCTGCTCTTTCTCTCCTTTCAAATTTCCTCACCTCTTTCACCTCTGGATCTTCTGGTAATTCACCAGGACTGCTTGCTTCAAAAGCTCTCCACATGCTTTTGGCAGCAGCTCCAGCGTCTGAGCCAGTGATGACGCACGCTTTCACCTTCCTCATACCCACACCAAGGCCAACTCTATGACTTCTCTTCCAATCTTCCACTAGCATTTCCATCTGCAGGAGATGATGTCATAATATGATTGACAGTGAGGATGAGTGGTGCTTTGTTGACTTCCTCATTTGCGTTCAGCTTCTCCGTGTCCTCTTGGCCTGCGGCCCAGCCCTGTCCACTGGCCCGCAGTACCCCAGCTGGGTGCACTCTGCTCTGGGTGCCGGATGGGGAGAGACAAGGCCCCAGGTGTTCCAGACTGCACCACTTCTATTCCAGAGAGAGTCCTCTACACATACAAGTCCCTTGTACACATGCCTGCATGCATACACGCACACTCACACACACACACACACACACACACACCCCTGGAGTTTAGCCATATTCAAAATGAGCTCAGCTGGCTGGTGGTTGGGGGTATGAGCTGCTGTATTATTATTGTGTGTGTGTGTGTGTGTGTGTGTGCGTATGTGTGCCTTTTCTCACTAGGCTAACTTGATTCATATGCAGCAGGCTCCGTGGGAAAGTTCTGCGCCATTTCGTTTAGATTTCACAGTAAGCCTCTTTAATGTGATTTACAAAATCAGATTTGAGGTCATCACTCATGGTTCAGGCTTAAGAAGTGCCCTATTCTTTGAAATAAGGACTGTAGTATCTTTAATTGTTGGCGTCTACTGCTTTGTGACTTGTAACCCTAGCTGAACTAGCACCTTTTTGGTGCCATAGTGAGCCATTTTTTAAAGGGTTCCTTATAGGAACTTAAGATAATTTACTTAAGATACTTAAGATATTTAAGATAACACAGCCTGTCAAATACATACTCTGAACATGTAGAGGGCAAATATCACTGTAAGCTGTGATATCCAACACTATCATAAGAAATAAGGAATAAGAAACTGCCCATCCTCCTCCATGTTAGTAATAACAGCTGTGTACTTACCAGTCTAGATCAAATATAGCATCATGCTTCATTCCTTTACTCACCTTAAGTGTCTCGAGTGGTGGAAAGCAGTGTTAATGTTATATTGTTTTTGTTGTTGGTGGTGGTGTTCATAGTAGTCATTTGCCAAGGGTTTTGGCTAATGTTATGCTTACTTATCCCGTCATTGGGCAGGATGACAAAAAATAAGAACACACTGCCATGCTACTTTTTCTTTCTCCCATGTTGGACTGATGGTAGACACTATAGTGACACACTATCACCCTTTAAGGTACAAAGAGGTATAATGAGACAGGATGGCCTGGGGCGAGCTAGTTAGCAGATAGATACTGTATCTTTGCAATATGATACCATCAAAAAGGTTATTTCTTCAGATTCTGTTGATAATTTATAATACACAGCAGGATTTCCATCATAGAGAAAAACCATTTGACCAAGCAAAGAAACACCTATGCATTCAAATGGGTGCTTGCTGTGCTATAAAGAGTAATGGCCTTTATTAAAGAACCATTTTGAATAAAGTGTAGAGCGTTGGTGAACCTAGCCTTCAGTTTTAGGACTAGGAAAAATATGTTAAACCGTCACTTGGGTGGCATTGCTTTGGGATATTCAGTTGCTTTAGTTGGAAAACAAAGCTTTGCCAAGTTACATATGCACATACTATGTCTTTTGTCCATTTTAAAATGTTACAAATGTTAGAAAATTACAAATGGCCACCTTTCCTACAGGACAGTGAATGCAACCTGTGCCTGTACAGAATCTTTTGTTTCTACTGGCACTCCTATATGACTCCAGTATATAAAATCACCAACTAATCCACAATAGCATTCTATGGCTGTTCTAGATTTAAAAAAAAAAAAAACAGACATTTCAAGCTTTTATTTACATTTTATTTACAGATTTATTTACATTTATTTTACCCTGCAGCTGTTTTATTTACACTTTTATTAAAAAGCCCTGGCACAGAGCTGATGGTAATTTTCCATTTCCATCTACCTGAAATGCACTGGTCAGACTATCACTTGTGTTCATAGTCAGTGATGTATTTAGGACTTCCTTCTCTCAGTGTTATTCCAGCCTATTGAAAATCCAAATATATTTGGTTCATTCCGCTGTCAGTTCAGAAGTATATTAGTTATCAAAATCTGACATATCAGGCCTTCTGTTAAGCTGCTGAAGTCCTAACCAATAGTGAATATTTCTATTTCTAATATTTTTTTATAAAAATATAAATTAAATACAAACTGCATGATGGTTCTATTAATCAAAAATAAACTACATGTGACAAGCATGTTTGATGCACAGAAATCACCAGCTTTTATCTGAAGGTCCATTCTTTCAGTGGTTATTCTTTGAGTTTTCTTAAAAATTATAAACCACAGATAATGGAAACTTCAAACTTCACAGTCACTCCCTTACTCAAAGAGCTGAACTATATGTGTGAAGGATACTTGACTTGTGGAACTCAGCAGAACAGAGCTGGGAGACATGATATTACTTGGTGCCATTATCTCTATGCTACGGTAATTGCAGCACAGTACGTGCTGATGGCTTTATTGCAGAGCAAGAGTAATCTGTAAATGAGGAGTTAATAAGGAGCGTGACTCAGATGCTTTATATCTGTCACAGTTAATTTTAGGGGGCATGCAATACTGTGTCAAACTCTTGCAAAATACCCGTGTAATATTGTAACAAACTGAGATGAGGGAGGAGAACGGAAAGGGGATTTTTCGATTTGCAGAGCGAATAGAGATGCGTAAAATTAGCTGAGAGTAGGCAGAGTAATGTTGTCAGCATTTCTCTTAATATGAGAAGCAAATGTAATGTGACACTTGGGACAGCACTGCAGGAGCTGTGAGACTGAATGACATGCATAGGTGTTAAGAAAGGAAACCAATAACAAGAGCAGCTGCCTCCAGAAGCATCAGAGACACAAAGTCCCTCCCAGTCCTGCTGGTGTATTCTCAACACGCTAATATATGAAAAATTAATTAGTTTTATACTATAGGTGTGGTGCAGCATAAATAGCCTGTCTCCTGATTTAGATACAACTCACTGGTTATTTCAGAGGGTTAGGTTAGGGTTTCTCTGTCAAACCATAGCATTAAAAATAAATAACTTTAACTTCCTGGAGATGTTTTATAGTCAGTGTCAAACCTACCCACCAAGTTTCATTCATGTTGGTTGATTACTTTTGGGTGCAACTAGTTTTTTTTTTTTGTTGGTGTATGTGTATATATAGATGTTTAGGTTTCAGGCTTCAGATGGCAATGAATAAAGATGATTGGACTACCATAAATATCTGTGGGTGTGTGATGGGATTCATAGTTTGAGAAAAGGTTGTGCAATGCAGTGAATGTCTTGTTTGATTTGTGGCAAAGCAGGTGTTAATAATTGGCAAAAAAGGAGTAATTGCATTTGGGTAAGGCAAAGGTCATAGTTTGAAGGAAGTAGCTAAATTTGCAGGTGTATGGAAGCATACAGTCAAGAGTGGCTGAACATTCATGTTGCCTACATCCAAAAACTTGTCCAGTCCATACCAAATCAAACTGCAGCGCAGCTGTTATTTGTGGTTCCAGAGGGATTACATGCTGTTAGATAGGGTTTAGTCACAGTTGACAAATTTATTGTCCAGCGAAATTAAATTAAAAAAAAAAAAAATTAAACAAAATTGTCAATGTCAGGCCATGGCAAGTCCTTTTATGGAGGTTCCATTCCTCTCAATGACTTTCTGACACACACCGATACCTGCTTATAAGACCTTTAAATCCCTGCTATGATGTTGGTATTTCCTATCTTATGTTAATGTCAGTCTTCGGATTAGGACCGAGGCCTTAATGACTAAGCAAGGATTAATAAACCATACCATGACATAAAAATAAGGCTTTTACTTACATGATATCGCACATAGAGGTGATTTTAGATACAATACCAGGTTTATTTATTGATTGGGAGTGAAAAGATGATATCACACCTGAGACATTAGAGATACATGCTCCATAGTAATATTCATTTTAACAAGTCCTTGCCAATGTTAGCTAGAGGCATGGCTGGTTGTATGACTGTTAGCAGTTACTGTGTTGCTATTTAAATACATATGGTAGTGGTTGTTTGCGAGAGCCATGGTTGCATTTAATTTTGTCCTGAAGTGATCCAACTAGAAGCTGCAGTTTCAGCATGATTGACAAGAGACTTCAGGGCCTCAGCAAGTGCTGTTTCTTTACTTGAGCTTAGGCTGTATTTATTGTTAATTGAGGGCTACTAAGTAATTAAACCAGATAAAACGGCAATCTGACCACTAATGCAGAGGTGTAATGCACAATGTTATAATTTAATAGCTGCATACAATGAACAAAACATGACAAAGTTGTTATTCGCAATTATGGATACAGCAGCTGATCCTCAGATAAATGTCTTCATCGTTACATGGAGATTCAACGGAAATTCAACAGCTGTCTTTGTTTGCTTAGGAAGTTGGAGTGCTGAGGAGTTCTATGGTGGGTGTAGAGTGAGTAGTGATGGAGTGATGGGTGGGGGTTAAGAGCACAAGTGAAAGTCTGCATGTGTCACCATGGAGACGAGTCTCCAAGAGGCAGTGCCAATGTCCTCTTACATGAGTCCCTCTTGCTGTCGTGATCTATAAAGCTAAGCGACAGTCTGCGCCATACACACAGACGCAGAGACACGCTTTCACTTCTCTACCAATCCGATGGGGATGGGTGCTCTATCGCTTTAACATCATTCCTGGGATTCCCAGTGGCATGCAATCGTCATATCAGCCGTCAGATAATGACATAGAGAGGAAGAGTAGAGTAGAAAAGATGAGATGGATGCATTATTGATGCAGAGGTGTAATGCACTGGAAAACCACAAGCTGTAAATGCCCCACATGACCAGTCAGTCACTATACTGAGCATCGCAATGCTAACTTGCCTGAGGTAGCATAGCCTCTGGCTCTCATTAACTCCCAGACTGCTTCCTGTTAAAGGTCAGAGGAGGTATAAGGGGCACACAAACATCTTAGTCCATTGAGATGGTTACATGTTTTTACACACCAAAGTCTGGCAGCCGGAGAAGATCTGATGCCACCTACACTTTAACAAGGAGCTCGAATCTCCTGATGTGGCTGTAATTGCCTTCATCTTGAAGCTGAGAATGGTATCGCTGAACCTTTAGAATAAAGGATGACTTTCATGGAGGTTCCATCCTTCTCAATTACTTTCTTACACACAACAATACCTGCTTCTAAGACCTTTCAATCCCTCAGACACCTGCTATGATGTTGTTATTTGCTGTCCTATGTTAATGTCAGTTTGAGGCCTTGGACACTAAGCAGGGCTTATTAAACGATAGCATGTGAAGAAATGAGGTTAAGCTAAAGATATCATGTGAGCTAAAAAATAAAACTAGGCTTATACTTAAATTATAGCATGCATAGAGGTGATTTTAGATGCCAAACCAGGCTTATTTATTGATTATGACTGAAAATATGAGCTTACACATCATATTTAACACTATGTTGTGAAGAGATATGTGCTTCATAGTAATATTCATTTTAACAAGTCCTTCCCAACTTCACTTCACTTTTTGCCCTTGAGGCATTTGCTGATGCCATCATGATGCCATCAACGGCCATTACATTACGTTTTTAGCTCGTTTATTACCTGAACTCCGGAAGGAACAAAGGCTAGGGTTAACACAAATGCAAGCAGCAGAATCTGACCACTCCCAAAAAATGAAGCATAAGTAATAGCAAACACATTCTTTAAAATACATGACATTTAATAAACAGCATTCATTTGCATGTTCTTGTAGTAAGTGATATACATGACTGCTATAAATGAGTAACAGTGACCTGTAGTGTCCCTCAAGGTGCTATTCCTGGGCCAGCTTTATTTAAAGTATACATGCATTGTTTTGGCCAAATCCTACAAGATTTTGGGATATCTAACCACAGCTATGGAGATTATACTCAGATTTATTTATCCCTTTCCTCAGACAACTATGGCCCCCCTGGCTCACTTTGTATGCAACATCAATTATATGGGACCAAATGTTCTGCTGTTCAATTAAGATAAAACATTTTACATTCAGGAATAGCAATTAAAAGGCACAGACAAGCTGCCTATATGGATTTAAGAGTCCTAAAATCTAAAGGACTTGCAAATAACCTTGGTGTCCTAATGGACTTGATGGTCTAATAGTCTAATGGTATACTAATGGTCTTAACAGTCATGCCGTAGAAGTTACTAAATCAGCCTGTTATCACCTTAAAAACATCCATAACATTAGAGATTTTCAGACTAAATCAAACCTGGAAAACTCATCCATGCCTAGCAGGATGCTAAGTCTAGCAGGATTGAGTAATGTAATGGTCTCCTAACTGGACTCCCAAAAAAGGGAAGTAAACAGCTTTAGTTTCAAAAGCTAGAACATTTGTGTAGGATATATTTCAACTTCCCAAATAACACTTTGCTTTGGAACGCTCGCATGGCTATCTTTACAGCTCACTGAGTCTAATCTATGTAAGGGGAACAGCTCAAAGTTTATTTATTAATAATTTGTGAAGAAATGAGCTAAATCACAAAGCCAGGCATATTAAACTTAGAGATAAAAATTATGATGACATATAAAACACAAAGCTAGGCTTATAATTAAATCATATCATGCATATAGGTGATTTTTGATACAACACCAGGCTTATTTATAATCTAAATCACAAAGCCAGGCATGTTAAACATATTAGAGATGAAAATAAAGGTGATACCCTAATACTCAAAGCCAATGATGAAACTGTGTCGCTGTTGGTACATCGTTGAAGGCTATTCCAGTTTGTAGGATGTTTGGAATGCAGAGGAAAATTGGAGAATTGTGTTCTTCATTTCAAATGATTCATGTGGTATATCCTTTCAGGCATCCACAGTTCGTTTAGCACAGCACAAAAACAGATGTGAATAGTGAGCTACTGGGACTAAAATAACATAAAACTAAAACATAAAATTTAAATGTTCTGTTGCCTCCATCAGTAAGCAGTGGCATGTACAGCACAGCTTGTTCACATCATACTAAATGTGCATGAGTAAACACTGAAGAGGAGCTTTTATATACCAAGCCTCTCCCACACTTTCTGCAGCCTTCACCTCACAAAATCAGCTTTAGCACACGAAGTGAACTCACACACAGAACAAGGCCTATTAAATAATAGCATGTGAAGTGGTGAGTGCAAAAACCCAAAGCTGGGCTTTTTTAAATGAGAATGTGTGAAGTGATGAGCTCAAACACATGCTATCGTTTAAGGAGCCTGATTTTTGTGAAGTGATGAGCTCAAACACAAAACCAGGCTCATTAAACGGTAGCTTGTGAAGCACTGTACTCGAACCAAAACTTCCCATTGCTGGATAAGGGTGGACTGCTAAAGTTCAGTCTAGTCAGGAATCTTAATAAGATATGGGATATTCTTATGCAGTCAGGTCTGTAACTCTGTCTTGATGAGATTCCAAGATATTAAGTATGCATTGACTTTGGTATCATCATAAATCAAAGTCACTATAAAGTAATTATGCTGTATTCTCATATAAATAAGCGTGAGATAATGACTATTTCTTTGCCTTATTCCATGGCAAATGCCTCTTGCAGTACTGGCTCGCAGCCCAGCAGAATGCAAACACAGTATACTCTATTCTTCCAGCTCAGCATTTCCTATTTATTTGTCTTTGAACAACGCTGCATTTTTAGGACTTTATTTTTTGCCCTCACACACTCACTCCGCTTTTCAGCCCCTCTCAATCCACGCCCTAAACACTGGGTAATATCTACATCCAGTATGAAACATTATCCCATTGATTGGTGTAGATCTTGAGGTGCAGTCTGGAATGAGAGAGAGATGGAGAGAGAGAGAGAGAGAGAGAGAGAGAGAGAGAGAGAGAGAGAGAGAAAGATATTTATAGGCCTCTAGGTTCCCCTTGGTCTGATGGTTGTGTTGATGGATTGGATGTTTTTGGTCAGGCTGGCACACAGGCCAGCTCACAGCAGGGCGTCAATGTGTGCTGCATTGCAGTGAAAACTAAATGTACAGATATTAGAACAGTGTGTATGTGTGTTTATAAGAGTGTGTGTGTGTGTGTGTGTGTGTGTGTGTGTGTGTGTGTTTATAAGAGTGTATGTGTGTGTATGAGAGCGTGTGTGTGAGTGTGTGTGTGTGTGTGTGTATTTGTGTGTGTGTGTGTGTGTATGAGAGCGTGTGTGTGAGTGTGTGTCTGCATAAATAGTTGCATACTTACATGTTTGCAAGCGTGTGGAAAGTGTGGTTGGGCTCCCATAAAAATCATGCATCTTAATCAGAGCACGCCTGCTGCTGCACTTCGGCCCTTACCTTCTGGCTAATATACTTACCTACCTAGTGTAGCAGAACAGGGCATATACCTTAGAACATTTATTGTCCTTTACACAGACACACACACACACACACATCCTTCACCCCCTCCGGATAAACACATGCTCCGTACTCTACAAGCATGCCAGCCCTTGACACTCTTTAGTGTCAATACACTGTTTACACATTTAGATGGGCCTGTTGTAAAAATTGTCTTTCAACCCATTGTGCCTATTTGATCAACTACACTCTGAATTAATACATAATATACAGGCTTATTCTTGGGCAGCTAGCCAGCGTGTGATCAATATGTTTCCACTCTTAATATCATACATAACAGGGCGGCTGCTATGGTGGGAAATTGATTGCTACCTTGTGGATGTATTAAGAGGCTGCAATTGTCCCTGAGTCAATAAGTGAGGAGCACCTACAGAGCTACTTCCTGTTCAGAACCTAGACAGACTCAGGCAGTTTCAACATCCTAGTACACGCAGTACAGCAGAATGTAGTAGCATGTTGCATGTTGTACTAATCGTCAATAACAGAACAAAACTTCTATTTAGTCGTTTTCATTTTATCAACTTTGGAAAACATTGTGTCAAAGCATCATGATGAACGGGCCAACAGAAATACAAAATGACTTGGAGTGAGAGCTTATTCCAGAAATTTCCACTGAAAGTCAAGGATGTTATTTTCTCTTAGGCAAAAAGGTGGTAAATAAAAATTGTGCACTGTGACATATGGGCTATAGTCTTGAACTGTATGCAATAAAGTGGCTGATGCATCAATTCCCAGTTCCCCTAGTGCTTTCACGGCATTTAGCTGACACTCTTATACAGACCAACTTACAAGTTTAACTATAATACAGGTAGACCAACGTGGTGTTAGGAGTCTTGCCCAAGAAATCTTATTGGTGTAGTACAGCTTAGTTACCCAGTCCAGGAATCAAACCCCCAACCTCCCACATGGTGTGGTAGCTTAGTGATAAGTGGTGTTATCCGTTGCGCCACACCAACCACCTAGTACATACATATACACACACACACGTGTGTGTATAGATTATATATATACATTTCCGCAAAAAAATTTGTTCATCTCTTTCTTTGCTTAATTTGTTGTTCTTTAATGGTCAAGATCCCCATGCTAAATCATTCTTAGTATTGCAGTGACACTGACATGGTGTGCTGGTGGTCTGGTAATGTGTGTTGTGCTGGTGTGAATGGGTCAGACAGAGCAGTGCTGTTGGAGTGTTTAAACACCTCAGTGTCACTGCTGGTCTGAGAAAAGTCCACCAACCAAAGCTATTCAGCCAACAGCATCCTGTGCATCAGCCTGTGACCTCTGATGAGAGACTAGAGGGCTTGCTAACAGCAACAGATGAGCAGCAACAGATGAGCTATGTGAACCAACATGGTAGGAGTGGAAAATGAGTAGACACAGTGCTGCTGTCTGATCTATTCACTAACAACACACTAACAAACCACTACCATGTCAGCATCACTGCAGTGCTGAAAATAAACCACCATCATAATTCCTGCTCTGTGGTGGACCCGGTGGGGGCCATGTGGCTAACAAACTAAGCAGTGAATTAAATAGACAACAATCTGAAATCTGTAGAAGTGTGTAGAACTACAAAGTGCATCTATATGGTAAGTAGTGTTTATAAGGTGTACCTAATAAAGGTGTACCTAATAAAGTGGCAGAGTATATATAAGTGTATAAGTGTGCAAAAGCCCAACCTACAGTAAATCCAGTATTGTCCAATCTAGTAAAACATTCCTACTATCTAATATACTGTGTGCTTTATTTGTTGAAATCAAATCAGAAACCAGTTACATTTCTATGTAAAGCATGTTTCTGATGACTATAAAGATTACACCACTCAGAAAACCATATGTAATGCCTGTCCTCTAGAATGCCATAATAAGAGTCACCTCAGTAAAATAATTTACATAAAGAAGACACTCTTTATTATACATACAGATCTTTCAGTATAATAATCATATATATTCATATATATATATATATAATACCAGTACGTCAAAAATAATAATTATAGTTATCATATTTAAAAAACTAAGCAGATAAACTACTCTTTACTTTTTAAAAACATAAAATTTTCATATATTAATATGGTTCTTTCTCATTTAATCTGTCAACAAAAATAAAAAAAAAAGATCACAGGTTAAAGAGGTTACAAAGGAGCTTTTTACTGTATGTAATACTGAATTATACAGGAGGATCAATGGTTGGCGCACAGGATTTGTGATCTAGGCCTAATAAATAAAGGGCTACCGAAAATGGCTGTTACGTAAGTGCATGAAAGTACGATATCCAGTTCTCCAATGAAGCTAAATGTAGCATGTGTGTATATCCATGCATGTCTGTATATGTGTGTGTGTACTTGTTCTGTTGTCATTGTCTATAAGGAGGGATTCACAGAAACACCTGGGTAGAAGCAAGGCATGATGGTATTTGTAGTGTGGAAAAATTGGGAGCTTGTGGCTTTTAGGAGAGTGTTAGTAAAGTCTCTAATATTTGCCCCTCTGGAATGGTCCATTAACACAGACAGAGAGGGTATAGGGTGCATTTAAGGCTGGCTTTGTGCTTCCAAAAAGCATCAGATCAGACAGCACTTCATTTACCACATGGTTAATCAGCAGTCATTAGTCGATGACAGATAGGACCAATTTGGGTGCACCATCTTCTCTCCTAATGATAACTGGTCAGTACAGACTGCTCAACATACAAATATTTGTAGCTTATATTATGGTCATAATTAACTAATGTTCACCACAAAGCTCTTAATGGAAGCAAGGCAGTGATTGCTATGACAATACTTCTCTCTCTCTTTTTTAAATTTCCTGTGATGCACAGTATCTCCAATTAATTTTTTTAGTGGATCCAACTGGAAATGTTCACTTTTATTAGTGCTTGCTCATATATGGTTGTGTATGGCAGCTGTAAACAAAAGGGGTGATAGCCTCTGAGTCCCATTTCATACTTTTATGTTAAGTTTCATCTGCTTTCGTTTAAAGGAGGTAGGTCTATTTTGTTGGCAACATAGAGAGCATCTTTCATCTTCCGTTACAGAATTCCGTTTGGGCGTGGTTTTCAGTCTTCTCCCTCCTAAAAAAATCCCTCTTGAATTGTGCAGGGCTCTAACAGAGGGACACAGGAGAGCTGAAACCATCATGGGGTGGAGAAGACACAAGACACTGGCTGCTGCACAATTTCCTTCTCCTTTTTCTTCACCTTCTCCCTCTGTTCCACTCCTTTTCTCTCTCCCAGTGCATCAGACTCCAGAGAACTGGGCTCCTCTCTCAAGGCCAGGAACCCACCACTGGATCCAATCAAGGCAAGGGTCAGGAGGCATCAAAGCTTTGGGGCAAAAAGAATGTATTACTGGATATTCTCTGGTCCAGTTAGTGTTACATCAAAACATTGTAGCATTTTATGGCAGATGGACTAATAGAAATGGTCTCATACTACCTGAAATACGATCTTGTTTTTATTAACATACAGAAAATAAGTTATAAACTCTTCCCCACTATAAAGTTAACATTACATAATGATATAGTATATAACTTCTTATGTGTACTCAGAGAGGCAACTTTTTGGGCCAGCAAAAAAAAATAAATGCATGGTGCCCTTGCCTCATCTCGTTTCTCTTAGCAGGACCTGTAACACTTAATGTGTGTAAACACAAAAAATGTCCTAACCCTGCTCTTTATTTTGACAGAACTCCAACTCTAACTTAACTCTATGGATAGGGATCTAACCAACATGACTGTATACACTGTAACACATTACTCAAAGCCCAATAAAATCTTAACATACTGGTTCATCCAGCTATAGACAATGAAACTGAGTTGTAGAAAACAGAGATTTTCTAGTTTTTATTTAGATTTTTTGCCGTAAATAGACAGGGAGGCTGACAGTGTCCTTAACATATATAGTGGACACCAGAACACTTTCTTTTAAGTCACTTGACTTTTAAGTTAAGCTTTAGCGGTTCAGTAGGCATAAGAGGGTGATCATTTAAAAAACCCTTTGCAGTAGGGCAGATGTGGTTGGTATGGATAAAATTATTATATCATGATACTGAGGACATTTTCATGATATACAATATACTGTATATCACAGTACAGACCCTAATATGCAGATAGTGACACATTTAAAATCAATATCAAAAACTATATCTATGTTCACATTGACAGCTGATCTGATTTCTGACATATCTGGATTGAATCCACATTGATGTTTGATTGTCTGGAAATGTGACTCCTATCGATTTTTATGGAAGTGTCCCAGATGGACTCCAGAGATCAGACTCCAAAGTGTATTTTTACTCACAACAGGTTAAAAAACAACAACGTCAAATCCAGCATGCTGGAATGCTAAGATTCAAGAAGAGTTGTGAAGTGTGACTTGGCAGAGTGATTGTTTGGAGGGTAAATTGAAAAAAAGGAGAAAGTCCTGCTTCCAGATCACATATGAAAGCCACATCACCAGTGTGGCTATTTGGTTACTGAACACACAAAACCTATGGAGGCAGGTTGGTGAGGTCTGGGCACACAAATCCAACCTGATCACCTGTAATAACAGTGTGGACAGTTGTCTCAAAAGATCTGATCCAAAAAACAAATTCATTATGCCTGCAGTCTGAACACAGCTTACAAAAACATTCATTCCTTCATCTTTTAAGGCACTTGTCCTTCAGGATTGCAGGGGATGCTGGAGCCTATCCCAGCGCTCACTGGGCAGACCATGAAAACAATTATTTTTATTTAAATCTTCACACACTGTACTGTACTCAATTCAACTAAACAGTGCTAATTATGCTCTGTTTGTAATGAAGCATGCAGACAGCCAAAGTCCTATACTGATGAAAAATGTGATATGATCAGAAATGCAAATACTGTATATTGCTCATTGCATTGTTTTCCTTTGACAGCTGCAGTTAGAATAATATGAATAGTTCCACTATACCTTGGTAAGCCATCTTTATCACTAAACCTGGCTTATACTGTGTTACACATTTTTTTCTGGTGTTTTTGAAAGCCTGAATCTTTATGTGACTTAAAAAAGGAAACCACACTGAACCACTAACCACTGAATGTTGGCACCAGACTAACCAGACCAAACCACTGAATGTTGGCAACAGAGCCCCACTGTAGAGGTAATAGAATGAAAGTTGTACAGTTGTTGATGCTGCATCTAAAAGTAATCTTTAATTATTATTTAATTTTAAAATTACATGCAAATAAACTTTGTGCCCCCACTTTGGGTGTATATGAAGCATCCTAATGTTCCTCCACCTCTTACAGCAGTCCTGTATGCACTGTATGTATGTGTAGAGGTGGCGATATGGCAAAATGTCTTAATTAAATTACTGGTGTTTTTACAATAAATAATGTCTCAACATTTATTTTTATGACATCTGATAGTATAACAGACACAGTAAGTCCAAAAACTAGTAATTAAATTATATTAATTCAGCATTTCACACATTGTGTTCCATCCTTTAAATTTTTATTGGCACTAATTATGCCCTTTGTTATCGAACATGCAAGTAGTTAGTGGTTATTACAGTGCAGGTGACATTCACAATGTGCTCAGAAAAGTCTATTGTGACATATTATGTTGTAATTTATGTGACTTATAACAAATATTGTTATACTGGACATCTATATGTGTGACTGTATATGCGTAAGCATTAATATTAGTTGTGATCTCCCAGGATTGTTGGATAACTCACTCCTGCCCCTTCTCCTGAATGCGCTCCCAGTAGGAGAGGCCATACGAAGAGATGTTAATATTTAATGATGAAGTAAATTTAATGGGAGAATAATTCAACCCACAAGGAAGCATTAGCGGGGTTTGCTTTCTTGATTTTGCTGAGCTAACATTCACAATTCTGCACACACGAGTGCACCTGCTCCGACGCTTTATCTCTTTACTGCACCCTTTGTTTTTGATGCATACATAGGCATGCTATCAAATATTTCTATATAACAGTTTGAGCTAAATTTCTGAGGCAGTAGGACTTGCCGTCTCACTGAACGTTGTGTTCCTTGAATGCAACCAATTGTTGAGGATTGATCTTAGTACAATCTGTGCCTATATTTTTAGATTTGGGTGTTAGTTTATGTGCTTACTAGAATCTATTCTAATAATCCTGCAGAACTTTGATGTCATTCGCCACCACTGTACAGTTATTCGTCTTCTGACACTTAAGTGCACCATCAGTTTGATCTTACCTGTCCCAAAGCTTGACACTTCTACAGGACGTGGTGCAGCAGCCAGCAGATATCAGAGCTGTGAATGAAAATAGTAGTCAATAGTACAGTACTGCAACAGTACAGTAACAACAGGATATAGTCACGTTCTGCAGAACACAGTGAGATTACAGATGCCTTAGTGAGTAGTGCTTCTTGCCAGACATGGGATAATATGCATCTAGGCTTAATCTAGGATAATTACAGGTGTTATATGAGGGATAGATTATTATCAATGGTGCAATGACACTGATATGGTGGTGCTGTGGTAGTGTGTGTTGTGTTGCTTAAACATTGTGTCCATTCAAGCTCCTATCTTTTAGACACATGTGGGTCCACCTTGCAGATGTTAAGTCACGGACAAGACCTCATCTGTTGCCGCACACATTGTGTTGGTCATCCTCTAGTCCCTCTACTCCATCAGGGGTCACAGGACACTGCTGGGTAGATAGACTACCGCCTGAAATCGTAGAACTATGAAGTGCTCCTATATGGCCAGTGCTCGATTAAAGGTAAGTTGATAAAATGGACAATGAGTTTAGATACATTGTTATTAGATATGTTCCTAATAAACCGCTCAAGTATCTCCCCAGGTAAAACTAGCACTGTGTGCTGACGTGTGTAACCCAGAATACAGAAGGCAGCATATGGTTTAACTTGGCAGCAAGTTCAGCAGGGACAGAACTGCCACTATACTTTTGCTCTCATCTCACTCAGTCACAACACACTTGACCCCAGGAGGACTCTCTCTCTCTTTCTCTTTAAAGATGACACAGATTTTCCCCATGTAGAGGTGGAGGTTTAATGGAATAACTAGCTGTCGTGTTTTCTCACATTCTTTACACTTCACACTGCTGTGTACACACACACACACACACACACACACACTCAGTAACTCACTTTAATCTTCATTCCACACATACAGGGTGGCTCCACTAGCTGGAGGTGTGACCCTGAGTGTGTGGTGATGAAAAGTGCCTTCTGTTTGACTCAAGTGTCACTTCTGCACCCACTCTATGATGACAAGACTCTCTCTCTCTTTCTCTCTCTCTCTCATTCACCCCTTCTGCCTTTTCTTACACTCTTGCATATAAACATGCATCCATATACACTACAACACATATTCACATATTTCTTTTTAATCATAATCTAGTTTACAGCCTAATAGCGACTTCTCATGAGCCAAATCAAGAAACTCTTTGTTCCTTTATAGATTCAGTTACTTTGCATAAGAGAGTTATTAATGATTCATGAGCGTCTCAGTACCAAGAGCTTTCAAGAACTGGCATTCACAAAGACACCACCTCTGTTTGAACAAGGGCAGCCACACATCACTACTCCGGGCTAGCTCATAGCCTTGTCCCTTACCCGAAGACTAGATATAATATATACACTACAAGACCGAAGGGTTAAGTTCTCTTTTAGTATTGGTGCCATCTCACAGAGCACAGACAGCTGACACAAATTCCACATACAATTTTTTCCCTATCCAGTTGTAGACAACTGCAAGGCCACTAAAGCTTCCAGGGACTCGTGATGGAAATGGCCTTTCACAGAGGAGTAATCCCAATGCACCCCTTAGTTTGTACTAGTTTGATATAAGACTGAGCTGGGAGAGCATGTGTGCACTCTCCATCTTTATTAGGGCCTGCCGTCTGTATTTCTGACCAGGCAAAAGATATCAGACTTCATCCTCAAATGCCCCTATATGTCCTTGAATAATGTATGAGTAAGGTTAAAACAGTAATTCAGTAATTTAAACCGTGCCGAACACAGAACAATGCTTAATAATATTCATAGCCATAGGCTGTGACATTGTGGGTTTCCTCCACAGTTTCTATGTGCCAGTTATGCAGACTCATGCTAGTTTCCATGTGCCAGTTATGCAGGCCCATGCTAGTTTAATTAGTATTGCTTTGCAGGGCGGACACATTAATAATTACTAATTTGCGTAGTAGGGTTTTTACAGTGGCAGTCAATATCATATAATCCTATACCGAAGCTAAAATCCTATATAATATGAAAATGTATGGTTCCGTTCAATAAAAGCATTACAAAGAATGCCTCTGCACAGTAGCTTACAGAGATACCAACATGTGCTATTCTTAACTCCACTGCTATTCATTTTAGGTAAAAGTGAAAAACTGCTTTAGCTAAAACTAGCAAAAGACCATCAGACTTCTTGAGAGCACATCGCTTAAAGTTCCAATGGCAGTGAGTGTAATATAATAAAGAGTGTGAAAGACCTGCAGAGATAAATGAAGGTGTTTTAGTGTTAGGCCTGACTGCCCTAGGTGCTACATGTATCAGTAGCTCTAATGAAACACCCCAGAATGCACACTGGCTTTGCCTCTTAGCCGTCTAACCTTTGTAACTTCTCACACACCTACACACATGGAAGGGAACAGACATATAACCCCGTATGTCCTGTAGTATCACCATGCTTTGCTTGATGGTTATCATACAGTTCTGAGCAATGCTGCAATGGTCTCCATTAGCATGATACATCAGAACTGGGGATACTAGTATTCTAAATCAATCCAATTATTATTAAATCTGTATTTGCAGTTCTGTGAAAAACAAACCCTTCGTTTATCAATTTCAGTCAAAATGGCTATTAAGGACAAGTTATTAATTTTTTAGTAGCAAGAACCTAGAACTAAGCATAGAAACCTTTTAACTAAGTAAATAAACAAAAAACAGTCCTTAGTTTCCACCCTTTATTACAGCTTCCATACCTTTTGGGATAGTTGATTTCAATTTTTCAAGAAATTTGTAGAGATATTTGTCCACACCTTAAAAAGTACAGTTATAATTAAAGATTAAAGCAATCACAAACGCTTTCAGTGATGATAAACTCTGGGACAGTCAGTCCATCGTTCTGAAAATATGAGCAGCTTCTCTTTGCTCTGTATTTGCTCCTCAGTAATAGCTTCTTGACATATATGCATCCCTTCAGGCCCTCTGTGGTGAGTTGTCTTCTCACAGTGGAAGGATGGAAAAAACATTTCTGATTTTTTTTAGGTGAAGCTTGATTTTAGATTAGATCTATTAGATTTTGATCTATTAAAGTTAAAACCTCTCATTATGCCAGTTTTGGTTTTTTAGGCTTGGCTAAGTACCTTTCAATAGCTTTTTCCTCCTTATTTTTCTTGGATTTTCTAAAGGTCAGTAGATCGCGTTATACCTAATCTCTTCAGAAACACCGCCTGAAAAATGTGCTTAATAAACAAACATTAGGGTGGCCTCATACTTTCGCATAGTCCTGTATGTCCATGCAATTAGACTATGGCTCTACTATTAGATTAGCAGAGGCCAAATCTCACTCTTTCCTGTTTTGCTGTCCTTACCCTCCATGCATTCTCTTTTAATCTCTCTCCAGATGCTCCAGACTCCTCATGCCCTGCTCTCATCAGAGACTGTACAGGGCCTCCCTGCTGACCTTCACAAGGGCATCCACTGTGCCACTCATTAAACAAACCCATAAGCTCCTCTCCGCTGTGCTGAGCTGCTGGGTGGCCTTCACACAGGGAAATGGGGGAGTGAAAAAAATAATGAATATACTTGTGGGAAGCAAAGTAGCCAAGTATAAACACAAATCAATATTTTTCATTCCCTCTGAGAGTGGAATGCAGCATACCGGTCCCTTTTCAACACGGGTCAGATTTTCTCTTCTTTTAGCATGTTATGCTAATGGCTAATGCTAAAAAAGACTAATGCAGAAACCTTGTATTTTCTACACAAGAAGATTAGCATCGCTGGTATACGAAGCCAACACTTGTCAGTTATTAAAGCTTAGCCATCACCTTTGAGTCCTCCAGGAACTTCTCTGAGCTCTTAAATTAGTGTATAGTATTTTAATGGAGTGGTTAAAAATAAAAAGGGAGAAAAGAACAAAGGGAGATACTCATTGAATGACAACACAATATATGTAGTAGATCAAAGAGCAAAACACACACACACATCCTCATAATCAGAAGTACACCACAGATGTCATTATACAACACAGAAAGGCCTGCCCCATAGAGATCACAGGGCAGTTAGAGGTACAGAACAAAGGCAAGGGATCTGCCCTGTGCTATCTCACACAAAGCTCCTACATCTCTCATATGCAAGTTAAAAGCCCATAAGGAAAAAGACAGAAACAATTACATACAACCACCCCAGGGTGTAGCTCCATGTATGATGCGTTTATTAAAACATATTGTGATGTTTTCATTGTTTTTTTGTTTTCTGTTCATAAGCACAGGGGAGCTTTCTTGTGCCAGAAGCAATGGATGTGGTCAGGAGTGCAACAGCAGGTTAGATGCATGCATACATATTAATGTGTTAAATATCTCCACCAAAAAATAATAGGCGAGGGGGGCTTGGCTTCAAAGTGAAATGCTAATAAAGGGAGGAGAAGCAGATGTTGGCCTACTTCTGAGGTTGGCTCTGGAAGAAAAGCCTGATTGCTATCTGCAGAGCCTTTTGCACCTTGCCATTAGAGGAGATAACTAAAAGACGGCAAGACACTGGCCTAAGCCCTTATCTCAGCCTGTCTCTGACATGATGCTTCCATGCCATCTTCTTAACAGGTTTTCTTTCTTCTGTCCCTTCTGTCTGTCTTTTAGCAATAAGAGTAAAACAGTATCTACTTACACAGTCGAGTCACATTATTATGGCCACTTCCTACTTCCCAAGCAGCAGTGTGTAGCTCATGAAAGAAGTTACGCTTTTGTAGCATTCTCTGGGCCAACTCATTCATGTGGAGGGCACTCTCAACCGATTTGTGTATGAATCACGTACACTTATACATGCTGATTGTCTTAGGTGGATGGGATCTTCCAGTGTGACATGGCTAGAAATGACATTAGTTGGAAGAGCATGATCAAGACTGACAAGTACTACGTTGGCCTCTCAAGACGTTAACCCAACTGAGAATCTGTGGGACCACCTTGTTGTTGTGTTCACTCAATGGATCCTCTCCCAGGCACCCTACAGCAGGTATGGGATGCACTTCAGTCATCATGACTTCAGATACCTGTTACAATCAACCAGGCTTTGTTCAATCACTCCCAGCCCATCTAGGTGCTGTCTATGCTGCACAGGGCAGTTACTCAGGATCAGTCATAATAATGTGACTCGACTGTGTATGTTCTTCATCCACCATTTACTGTACTTTTGACCATTTTTTTTATCTACAGTAGTGTAAAACCCACAATGGAGACACATCAGGGACAACAGCGCAGTCGAGAGACTTAACCGCCATTTGGAAAACAGGATGATAAAATACCTCACACGGAGTATTTTCCCTAGGGCTAAATTAACTCTAATCATTGTTCATCGTTGAGACACTGAGTCTGTGCTCCATCGCTGAATCCTCTCCACAGAGAGCCTTCACTCCCACAAAAGGGTTAGTTTGGTGATATATTTTCCACCTGAAATAGCCCAGCAGTAAGGACTGGAATAAATGGTGCATGTGTCAGGATGTGGAGAGGGTGTTATTGGTCACAGCTGGTTCTAAACCCACAACCAAGAAAAGTACAGATGAAGGGGGGCATGAATGCCTTGCTGACCCAGCTTCTTAACTGGCAACAGTACACTTTCTCTACACACACAGAGTACATCTCAGCTAAACCCAAGTTTACCTGCCACACTAGGCCTCGACGGAAGGATTTCAGGTCGGAAAATGCTATTAACGAAGTCAATAACAGATCTCCCCAAGCATGGAGCACACCATTACAAAGCAAACAGGAACCAGCCATACAAACAAAGGGGCCTTCCAGTAAAGTCATTTTCAGTTACTGCTCAAATGACATGGCTACTCTAACTGAAGTGGAGGACATTTTACAACAGCAGCTGAGGGCTCTCGTGAACAGAAAATTGACTCTCGAGGACTCTCAGCTCATCTGACCTGCTGAGAAAAGCTTTGTGACAAATGTGTTCATCAATATGGAATGGTACTACACTCTAAAGACGATTGTGAAGCCAATGTGTGTGTGTGTGTGTTTGTGTGGTGTGCTACAGGGGGATCCAAGTCTGAGTGAGTAACAGAGAGGAAAAGAGGAAGAGAAACATGTGAATCAGCTCATGTTACTCACCATGAGTGATCTGACATGCTTACTCCGCAGTGTTGGACTGACACATGTCGCTTGCTCTGTATAGGGAATATCCAGATTGGGAACAACGTAGTCCATAATTTTAAACTGCAATGTTAAATCGTAACTCTATTAATTTTATTTGTACTTCTGTTCTATTTGAGGAAAAGAAGCGATTTTGTTCAGTCTGACATTAGCATGACGATGCGTTATATAACTTCACACCTCTGACTTTTGAGGATTAGCATTTCATTTTAGAGCCAGAGCATAAAAAGGAAAGATTGGATCTTAACAAAGAAGTTAGTGCCTAGGAATCCTTACTATACAGTTTCCACCTCAATTAGGCCATGACCGATTGCTACCATCTAACTAGGTTTCCCCATAGCACAATGCTATCAAGCTAGAACATGCTTTCTTCTATGTGAACCCAACATATCTTTGGGCACTTTTGCTAAAGCAATGTAAATGGATGTCTCAACACGCTTGGATAAGAACTCCAATTCTGTTACATCAGCTAACACTGGGCTGAGTGATGGGGAGGAAGCGGGAGGACCACTGAGAGACAGTCAGACCAACACTAGGACAGCAGGACAAACGTTGGGATGATACACTACTAGTAAAATCTGTGCCCAGTTATGTAGTTTTTTGACCTGGCACTGCTGCACTCAAGTTTTATGGAAAGGTTTCACTTAATGATTATTTTACAGAAGTAGTATTAGGTATTAGAGGTATTACCCCCACTTCTGTGATCAGTGTACTTATGCACAGCTACCAAGAGTAGAAATAATCCAAAAAACTAACAACCCAGCAACATGCATCATGCACTCAGGAAAGCAGTGAAAGACACACTTATTCAGTGTCATGGGTTTGTGGAGGCTGGCTGTATTAATCTATCGCTCTAATCTTCTGGTACAAATAATATAATAACAATGGTTTATTTATCAGTAACATTAATGACATTTATTTGAATACTGAGAGACAATGCAGCTAAACAACTGCAGTGCTACACTACTAATCAGGCTGCTGTCTGGTTAACATGTATAATACTACATAAGGTTTGCTACAGTGTATCAGAAACAGAACATAAGAGTCCAATCAAAACAACTTCTATCAGGTTGGCAAGACATTGAATGGAGTCCTAAGGAAGCCCAAATGTATCTCTTTTAATTCAAACTGACACATAGAAAAACATTATCAATACATCCCAGCTGTAGGTCCAACTACATTAGCAACTTATTTATTATAACTATTTATAATAACTAATTTTTTTAGTATGTCTGCATATGAAAAAAAAAACATAATTCATAAAGAGAACCATTCTGGAACATTTATTTGGAATGGTGGTCAGTGTACTGTGACCAGAGAAATGACAGTTTGAACACTCAGATGCTAATTTAGGGTTATGCATTATAACTGTTTATGCTGAAGGGAAGTCATAAAGAAATTGCAATAAGCTCCTGCATATTTCCTCCTCCCATACTGACAACTGCTCCATCTTAAGCTCATTCTCTCCGTCTGAGGCTGTGCTCATCTGCATACAAATTTCATTCATTTTAATAGCCTTAGCAATTACCCAGCTCCGTTCCCCAATCTCCTTCAGCCAACTCACTCCCTCCTCATCCAAGTGTGTGGAGAGGGAGGAGCTGATTCCTCCAACCAGCTGATCTGTGCACGGTAGCTCAAGAGCACTAGACCTCCAGGCATGCTCTGCTAAAACTACCACACACACCACACCTGACCTTAATAAGAATGTTTGCTGTGCTGTCTGCATCCGTGGATATGCTCCGCTGGTGTATAATAAAGGAATCTCTGCTCGCTTTATGAAAAAACAGGACAAAATAAACAACTAGCACTCTATTATGTGCATATAGAACAGCTGACCAAGCTATTGTACCAATTTTGGGTTTTGTGTGGGTGAAAACTTTAGAGACACCATGCCTGCATAAACCTTTAGGTACCAAAAGATATTTGCAGACTTTATCAAAATTATATAGAAGAATATATGTTTTGTGTTCTATATACAGCAGTGTTTAGGAGCTAGGTTTTTTTTTACCTCACCTAAGAGCAGTACATTTCTTACAACATTAGATCAAGATAGTCTAGTCATTCTGCCACATTAGCTGAATGTCTTTGAGCCAATCTCCTACATTAGCTAAAGGCATTCTGGGTACTTGCTCCATTAACCAAAAGATGTCCTAGCTATTTTGCCACTCTGCTATGTGATATAGGTGTCTGTGGTACATTAAGCTGGGGCAATAAAGATTTTGTCCCAGATATATTAAGGTCAAGTATAATGTAATGCATTGTAATGATATGGCTAAAAAAGCTTGGAGAATCACATAATGTGTCTGTTACACTCAACACTTAACCATTTCATTAAAGCGACAAATGCAGACCACATTCCCTGCCATTACACTTCTCCGTCTACCATCTTATCTTGTAAGCATGTAAGCATATGCTACCGTTCAAGAGTTTGTAATCACTTTACTATAAGTAATCACTTTTATAAGGTTGTTGAAAAAGCATGTATGACATGGTTACATTAAGATGATGCTACTCTATTTGTAGGAGGCTGTACAAAAACAAACTGAAGACATTTTTAGATGTGTCCAGGATAATGAACAAAGTTGTAGATGGCTCTATATACTGATGGAGAAAGCTCTACAACACTGAGGATAATGTTTAATCAAATTCATCCAGATATTCAATTCATGTTGCTACAATCCCACCGCAGGTAACTTATTGAGAATGTATAGCTAATAAATAATGGATATTCTTTCACATTTAATAAAGGCATGCAAGAGTAAAAAAAACCTCTAAAAATATCATTTTTATCACACAAACATATATACACTTAAAAATTAAAGCCTATTTATTGCAAGACACAGGATTAAATTATCTGACTGATTTTGACTTTTTAAGACTTCCTTGTTTTTTTATCTTTTTGCATTAAAATAACACCCTTAAAATGATTTAGACGGTTCACTGAAATATGGAATTTGTGTCTAGAACACCTGTTATAATGTCATGTACCTTTGGATAAGTGGGCAAGAGACCTGTCACACTCAGAACATTTTAGAATCGCGCCACATACCAACAACTGTCTGTCTTTTGCTAGCTATAAGAACAAGCTAGTGTGGTGCTGAATTTACCCTCCCTGGCAAAACCCAATTCCCCTTCATGTGCATGTACCTTGAGCAGGTATACGGATGCTACAGGTATAAATAAAGACAAGTGAAACAGCATGTTTAATTTGTGGCATCCTGTGTCTCTGTGATACTCTTTTACCACTGACTGTTTTAGTGCTTTTATATAAATGCAATAGCCCCTTTTTAAACTATGAATAAGGCTATTTGTCTTAAAAATATGAAATAGTTCAATAAACCAAATTATTCAATTAATTAATCAATAAATATATCAATCAACCAGTCAATCAGTCAGTCAAGCATTACATTTCTTCACATACTGTGCAGCCTCTCTTTAGCATGTATAGCATTAGCAGTCGCATGCTCACTGCACTCAGACTGAGCACAAAAGCCGCACACAGAGCTTTCAGCCTGATACATGAGCAGCCTTCTGCCTTTTCTGCCTATGCTCGGAAATGTGAGCCTGGCTGTCTGAACCAAGAGCAAAAACTGCAGCATGTTCACTGTGGAAACAAAACAGGCATCTCATCTCTTTCTCTGCCCTTCTCTCTGTCTTTCTATTCTTCAAATGCTTTTGACTTCCCAGGTACTTCAGGAGTTATTTGCTTCTGTTCATATCATAAAAATCCACACGCACATCATGATAATCCTGGTACTTGCAGTAACATTTATACATTCCTACAAAACAACAGCACTGAGAGTTATCAAGAACATCCTACAGAGAGATTAATGCCATTCATCTCTACAGCATCCCTTACTGCACGAAACAGAACACCACTGTGAGCAGATACAAATGTGCCCACATATAGAATGGTAATGCATATAGTGCCCATGGCAAGGCCGAAAACACTAATGGGCAACTGATGATTCATCAGCGAAGCAGTCATCAGATGTAAAGCTGGTTTAAATTGACAAGGACATGCACCAGTGTGACTATACTCTCTATTTATATCTCATGTTTAAAAGGATCATTTCAATGCCCCTGATGTGCCCTGGAGGACCCTCAGGGCTGCCAGTATTCATGTCACACCTGACAGCCTTCTCTATAGAGCCGCTCCAGTCGTTTCTCCAGAAGATGAGCCAGCTATCTGTCCCCTCATGCATCTGTTTAAGTTATTTCTTAAACTACTGTGGTCAGTCTTACTATATTTGAAGAAAGGTGGTTAACCCTTATAAGTCAAGAGTATAGACTATAGAGTAGACTAGATTACATCAAAAAGTAATAAATATAAAAATACATAATTATTACATATGCAAATGCAGTGAACCATCTTTTAAATGTCTAGACTCTGCACTGTTTCTATATCTATGTGATCAGTATGGTCAGTGTACAGTATATCTGAAGTGTTTCAAAGCTAGTGATGGTCAGTGCATGACTTCTCTGCTGCAGCAGTGACTCAGTGGCTCAGGATTCTGGAAGACTGCCCTCCTTCCACACGGCTGCAGCAGCCACTCCTACACTGTACAGTGTAACATCAGCTACCTCATAAATTCCCCTGTCAGTGGAAAAGGTCAGCAGTGTAGGACTGATAGAGACATATGAGGGTGATATAATGAGACAGAATGCCTACAAAGACATGTTCATATAAACTGCTGCTAATTAATGACTACATGAACATGTCAAGAATTGCTGGGTGATAGCGTTGCTGCTCTCCATTTGTTGCATCACAGAAAAATATCGATTTTTATACAAGAAGGTAAGGCACACCAGCGGCTCTACTTCCTCAGGCGGTTGAGGCGAGCTGGGCTCGGGAGCTCGGTCCTCACCTCCTTCTACAGGTGTGTGGTGGAGAGCGTTCTATGCTCCAGCATCAACGTGTGGCACAGAAGCTGCTCTGCTGCAGACAGGAAAGCTCTGCAGAGGGTGGTGAAGGCTGCACAGAGGTCTGTCGGAGTCAGCCTCCCCACCACCACGGACATCTACACCTCCAGATGCAGGAAGAGGGCTACCTGCATCATGAAGGACCCCACTCATCCAGCACACTCACTTTTTGTCCCGCTCCCCTCAGGCAGGAGGCTGCGGAGCATTAAGTGTAGAACGAACAGACTGAGGAACAGCTTCATTCCGGAAGCTGTAAGACTTTTAAACGCCACTTAGTGGAACCACTGCACAGACACTTTAGCAACACTAGTCACTTTATTACACTCTGCTGCTACCTTCTCTATTCCTGCTTATTTTTATTTTCATTTTTACATATATTTTTATATATTTATGTTTATTTTATTTATTTAAGTACTGCTGTCTGGGTAAAACTGGGTCCTTGGGTACCACAATTTCGTTCCACCCCATGTACCACATGTGATGCGAATGACAATAAAGTCTCCTTGAATCCTTGAATCCTTGAATTAATACAATTACAGTATTTATTAAAAAAGCAGTTACGTGCGATCCATATAATTGTGGCATCTTCATACTGTGAAAAGGTGTTATGTTGAGAGAAGAAACTAGGATGAAACTAGTTTCCTCTTCTTGATGGTACTACCCGAAGCAGAAGTTTATTAACATTTTAATGCAATGAAAACTTCAATATCAAACTCAAATTAACAGTCATACTGTGATATGTTTGGAAAGAACTGTAATATTGGATTTTATTAATACTGGCCAGCCCTAGTGTTGAAAATGATCATGTATTCCTATGTGCTAGCATGCCTTTTTCACCAGGGTACTATTAAATAATTGGTGGATAATTTTCTAGCCCCTTTGAACACTGCAAGCAATCAGGCTCTGATTCTGCCACCCTCGACGTTTTTGCGGTTTAAGGCTCATACAGAGGATGATTTAATCTAGCTCCTGCGGCTCACGCTAGACTGAGAGGATGTAACAGCAGATTAGGTAAGAGCCCTGCAGCTGTCTGACTGCTGCCTGCCCCCTCGCTGCCTCTCTCCAGGGGAATGATCAATGGCCACCCCCTTACGCTCTTAGCCAGCAGGTAGCAGGGGCTTCTGGGTAAAGACTTGACCCTTCGTCTCCCCTGCTCATCCATAGACCCTGCCAGTGGCCCTCTCAACATGAGATGTCTATATTTTCTGTGAGGGCTAAAGTACTCGACTCATCCTGACTAAGAATGTAAACTCCTGAACCTGAACCTAACTGATGCCAATTAACATACAACAATATCGCTCAGTTGGCAGCATGACATTTTAAATATTTTAGACTGTTATACAGCAAGTTAAAACATAATATGCAATTTCTCATTAGGTTGACTAGACGAATCACTAAGCTTGGTCAAAAATGTCAATTTAGATGAATGTTAATCATCTATATAATTATATTTACTAATAGCCTATATTTAAATGCAGTCCTGGTCTTGAGGTTCTCAAATTCTAGTTTGCATTCCTTTCGAATTAGCTTACAAATTCTATTACCCTCTTAGACATAGCATAGAATCTGATACATTTTTCAAAGATCTCCAAAATAGGAACCTCAGATTCTGAAATAACTATATATTGTTTCAACAATCCATAGAATTAAAAATAGAACTTTACTTTGGCCAAAAAATGAGCACCTACTTTATCGAGTACTATTACAATCTCCACTGACATTCCAAAATCAATGCAGACAAATCACCGCTTTCAGATCAATCCACCACTACGCACTGCTACAATTTAACAACCCTAATCCCATCTATATGTAGAACACAAGCCTTCCATTGACACACTGGGATGTCTTCCAGGGAACGTGTGAGATGTACCCTCGGGCCAGTAACTGAAATGGATAATGTGGATCATATTCACCATGTTAAATTAGGCCATTAAGAGATTAGCTGGAAAAGCACTGAGTAAGAACACATGCAATGCGTGTGCAAGATAGCAGAATTAGAGTTTACATGGGCCTGTGTTAAGAGCTGACAATGTTATCAACACCTTTAAAAAACTGATGGTGACTAGATAATGATGTAATGTCATACTTGATGGATCAAACACACTGAACCAGAACTGAAAGCACTATGCAAAGGCTACTGATACACTTTTATTTTAGCAGATTTATCGGTCTTGCTTCTATCAGGGCGGCCATTAGAGGAATGGTATCTATTTTCCTCTCCTTCCTGTATTATTTGAAAAAAGAACAATGCACTTGTGAGGGTGAGTGCATACACAAGGGAATGAGAAACAGCAAGAGCTAGAATTTCATCGGCAGCAAGCGTGAAGGACATTGTAAAGGCCTAATAGCACCTCAATATTATCCTTCAGCAGCCTGCAGTAGCTTTCATATAACTCGGACTCATGATGAGGCAAGAAAGGCCTGAGTCAATTGCTTATTCCTGAACTAATGAATGATCGATGAGAAACAGTAGCCTTTTATTTTGCACAGCCCTTTCATCCATCCTTCCTTGTCTTTATTGCATGCGAGCACAGATGCAGGCAATCTTACATACAACAGTCAGCATGAATATTTATAGCTTATGGCATTAGCGACAACAAACAGGGACCACTTGGGGAATACATGGATGTCTATTTGGGCAACAGCTTAGCTGCTTTTGAATTTCCATTAAACTGCAAAAGAAGCAAACAGCCATTAATTATGCCGATATATTCAAGCTCGGTCAATGGACTGGGCCACAAAGAGCTGAGCAGATTTAATTTAGTACTAGAGAGCCACGCTTCTGAGAAATACTCTGTAACAGTTACACAACCTCACAGCACCCAGCATGGCCTTCTTCTCAGAAGTGGATTTCAGCGTTAGGAGTCAAAGGGAGCAAAAAGGGCAGTCTGACACTCATTCTCTACCAGTCACTGGATCGCAAGGGGAATGAAAGGGAGAAATTTGATTAAATTCTGGTTAAATGTTAAAGCAAGCACACAGAAGCCAATCCCCCTCTTCAATTCAGTGAAGAGGCTTAGCCTCCAAATGAAATTACTGCAAATCACCAAAACAGTATACTGTCACATCAGCTCTGAACTACGCCGAATGCCCATGAAGCATGAAGCGTAAACAGCAAGCAGAGCTTGTTCTCTGTCACATTACCAATGCAAATGCAGCCCATCTACGACATTATTCATTATTTACATGAGGCATTGACAGGCCATCTGATTGACAGACAGTTTGAGCTTCCTCAACAGAAGGCCCCGGGGAGCACACATACAAACACACAGACCCCTATAAAACAGACTCACAGGACAGCCCGGGGTTCTACAGCTATATTTAGGGTGAAGCTGGTCAAGGTCACAGGCAGCGTCCTCTGTGAGAGAGGCTGATATCCAGTTGGGCTCCTGGCTCTCCCTGGAGCTCTGAGAGCAGTGTGAATGGGATCAAGTGTGGAGATAGCAAACCTGGCTCTCCTGGAGATCACTCTGGGTAAGAAGGAGGTTATGGCACCACAACACTGATAGGCTGTCAGAAAGCTGGGGAGATGTTACACTACATCTCTTTGCAGGAGGGGAACATTTCAAGTACCGTATCTGAACATTCTCAGGAATCAAAAGTGCATTAATTATGGTCAGTGTCTAAAACCTGTGGGGCATGATTATTACATTATGGCCAAAATAAATTGTTTGCCATATACAAACAACTTGTAGAATAAAGAGCAATCCCAACCTTGGCAATGATGAGTACATATATCCATATGCTTCTTTAAAGCATTGTTACTATTGCTGGATGATAATTCTATGAGATGTTTAAAATGTAATGTATGCAACATGATCTATTAATTGCAGCCAAACAGAGCCTGATGCTGCAAGCCAAGAGGCCAGCTAAAAGCAGCCATACCCCAGAGATGGAGGGGAAAAATAAAAAGAAATCTGTCTGTCCAAACCCTCTTATGGGATAATCCAGCCTGGCTGGCCATGGGTAACATGGACACACTGTAATTCCCTGCTTGGATTGTTGGCGCAGGATTTTAGCAAATGGCAGAAATGCATGTGAAAGGGCGAGAGGGAGGGGGTGGGGTCGCTCTAGTTTGATGAAACTCTGTTAGGCCAAAAAATGGTCCAAAATGGCTGGCGTAGATTACTATTGTCAGAGGCATAGCCAGCTCAGAAACTATTTAGCGATTGTAGATCCTGGGGGGCACAAGTTTCTGGAAGTGAACTTCTGAAGGAGCTTATGGCTAAGGAAGAGAGAGTGTTGGGTTGAAATGGTGGCTCAAATCCACTAAAGAGTTTTTGTGAAACACTTTAATAGGATCTGCAAATTTGGAAATTAAGATGAGAGTAAGAGGGAGAGAGAAAGAGAGACAGAGAGAGAGAGAGAATGAGAACAGCGCTTCCCTGCTTACACTCTCCCCTCGTTAGCTGGTGGTGTCAGTGATGTGATAGAACAGCAATCAGAAGGATTTATCTCAGTAAAGACCATCTGCAGCAAAGCTTTCCACTCTGTGTGCTGTCTGCCTAGAAACTCACTACACAACACAAAGCCTTGAGTCAGCTCTGCCACCACCACCTCCCCTTTATGTCCACCAGGTCAAACGTTAGCAGCATGTATATCAAGATTCCATACGTTGACTGTCAAAAACATCTTCCACCAGAGCGACAACTGCCTCTTTAGTCAGAAACATCAGTCTCTGCAGAGCATCTGGACGTGTCTTCCAGTGCAGTGAACTCAGGTGTTAATTAGTTGCTGTTATCTGCCTCTTATACGCAGAGTAAGGTAAACAGCACAGCTTCAGGAAGTGTCCCATGGCCTTGGCTAGCTCCACAAGTCAGCATTTTCTCCCTTCAGGAAATCATTAGCAGCCTGCTGCTGGAGAGAATGCCTGCCACAGACCAACAGTACCGGCTGATATTTTTTCTTCTGTGTTCTGCACACACTCATTATCCCATTTACTAAGGGACAAAAGCAAATCGAGACAGAGACCCTACATCACTGGAAAGATGCCAACCATTATACGTTAATGTATTTTTTGTCAGTGACTTGAATATAGCCTCATTTGCTCCACCTCACACACACAATAATAATTAGGCTGTCACCTTGCGATCTACATACTGCACTAAATCTTAACTGATCACTTAAAAGTGATTTTGACATGTACACCACAATTTCGACATGTACACCACTGGTCCTAACAGCCCATCTCACTCATCTTGTAAACCACTTTAATGTTTTGGGTCACAGAAGGTGCTGGAGCCCATCCCAGCATTTACTGGGCAGAAGGCAGGAAACACCCAGGGCAGACTGTCAATTCATTGCAGAGCACATGCATTGAAAGGGTCCCAGCCAGGAATCGAACCCAGACCGTTCTTGATGTTAAGTGACAGCGCTAACCACCACATTACTGTGCTGATGTGCTGACTTGGATAATATTGTAAATTAGCTTTATCATACATATGGTTCCTGGGTTACTTACTTAAGAGAAGATTTCCACAGGAAGTAGTATATATAACAATTAATTCATAATAACAAAATTCATGGCATGGCTGGATAGAAGCAGCGCAAAATATTTCTCCATATTTTCCAAATCTGACATTAAAATAACTTGAACAAATTTAGTTGAATTTGGTAATGCCTGCAGATACTGACCCTGTAAGACAAAACAGTATAGACCAGCACGACTGGTCACCAGTGAAACTAACTATGTTGTGTTTTGGATGATGGTATGCTGGTCAGCAGCAAGGGAAGTTAATATTAGGTCACCATCTAAACCAGAGTTTGGTGTGTTTTGGGATTTGGTATGAAGATCAGCATCAATAGAAGTTGGTAATTGCTGCTAAAACCAGCGTATGTTGTGATTTGATGCTGCTATGCTAGTCAACCTGCATACATATACTAGGCCAACCAGCTAAACTAGCACCAGAACAGCATAAACCAGCTGAACCATAAACCATGCTGGTCTGTGCAGTATTCCTTCTAATATTACACACCCTTAGGGATGTGCGCATGCGATTACTCAGTTGACTTGACTGTTAAAATAACACAAATACTAATCACCACAGCTGTGTGTGCAGATGTGCAAGTTTCATGTATGTGCATACAGTACTTTAGTGTACTCTATGTGTTCTGCAGTGTTTGGCTTCAAACACTTCACAGTTATTTTGTGGAATTCATTGTTAACTAAAGCTATTCCCATTAGGGGAATTCAAAGGCTCTAAGGTACTAATGAAAAGGGAGGGTGTCATATGAAAATAAAGCAAGAAGAGAGCTGGAGAAGAGAGCAGAGCAATGACCCTGTTTCTCTTCACTGCAACTGCTGCAGTGCTATTGCTGCTACAGTTCTCAGTTTGCCACTCCACTCACCTGGAAGAACATGGCAAAAACAGTGGTGTCCACTCCTGGTCCTGCTGGGTGGCATTGTCTTCCGGCTTTTTGTTGGGCATCTGAACTTTATGCTTTGTAAATAGTTACAGTTCCCTCAGTAGGGCTCCAGCGCGTAAAAGGTTTCCGAGGCATAAAAGCACAGGTTGACTGACAGGTAGCAGCTAAAGCCTGCTGAACTCATGGCCCTTGAGAACCAAGACTGGACACCACAGACCTTTACCAGCGAACAGGCATTCTGGCAGACACTAATGGCCCTGTTCTATCTCCTCAAGGCTCCGTCTGAGCTGCACAAAGGAAAGCTTAACTACATGTAGATCATGGTTTATTGAATGGGGTGGTTTAGTGCCTGACTA
This sequence comes from Prochilodus magdalenae, assembly GCA_024036415.1. Taxonomy (NCBI): domain Eukaryota; kingdom Metazoa; phylum Chordata; class Actinopteri; order Characiformes; family Prochilodontidae; genus Prochilodus; species Prochilodus magdalenae. The sequence continues at coordinate 77,149 of JAMWET010001399.1, read as the reverse complement.
TAGGGTGTTTTTGTTTGTTTTGAAATTGATGCCCTCCGTGATGACTGATGACCATCCCTTTTGCATGTAATGTACTGAAATGGCCCTCAGTGTGGGGTGCTACAGCAGGCTCCAGTCGGACCCACCATTCATACCGCTGTAGATGCTCCGGTGATGCGGGGACATCTCATCTCCTCCTGGCCTCCTCTGGGCCACGTCCCGGCCTGGACTTCCAAACTTGGCATGCTCTGGGCTCGCACTGTACCCATGCCTCAGCATCTCAGGACTTCCTGAAATCACACGACCCTTTTGTAGGTGCTCAGGCGTCCCTGACAGTATCTGTTTGGGCTCAGGACTTCCACATGCGCTCCCGATGCTGCCCCTGTGCTTCTGGAATAGGTCAGGGCTTCCAGGTGGCTGGGAGGACACGAGCAAGTGCTTGGAAAACTGCTCTGGGCTGCCTCTGGACAGGCCTTTAAAGAGCTTCTCTGGGCTAAGACCTCGCAGAGCCTTGTGGTCGGGGCTCGAGAAGGAGCCGCAGCGAGGTCGGCATACTTGAGGAAACGTGTGGGCAGCATATTCCGGACTGGTGCTCCGTCTGCGACCAGAGAGCTCTGGACCTGGTCCTTCCTCCCCTGAGCCTGCCCGGGGCTTATGAAGGAGCTCAGGACTGCCCCCCGCTGAACCAGCCAGCAGCTGCTGCTTGTGCGTGAGGTGATCTGGACTATCTGTGCTGCCTGCACTGGATGTGCTGCTCCCGTCCCCAACGTCCCTCAGCAGCCCTGGCCCAGGCACACTGGCATGGGATAGACTGCTCTGGCTATCGATCGAGTTCCGACAGCCTGCTGGTGCTCCAGTGCCCAATGATCCTCCTGTACTCCCAGAGCCCTTCTCTTCGTCCAGCATAAGACACAGCTCCCTTAGCTCCAGGTTCTCCTTCAGCACCTCTTCCTGCCTTTGCTCCAGCTCCTTCAACTTTTGCAGGTAAAGTGTCACCTCCTTGCGCATGATCCCAGCGCTGTAGCGGCCAAGGCGCTGCCACTCCCTCGAGACCTTTTTCCCCTTCTGTCGGTCGTCATCCAAGAAGCAGCAAAGGTCCCGCAGCTCCTGGTTGTCCTCCTGCAGCTTCTGATTCACCTCCTGCAAAGGTAAGGAAAGGAAGGACTCAACAGCAATGTCATAGGAAGGGCAATTCATTGCATCACTACAGCCACTAAGACGTTCTTAACAACACTGCAATAAAGGAGAAGCGATACATACTCAGCATACAGAATAGAGACATTACCATTGTGCTGTTCTCCACATACGTTCCTCTGTGTTTTTAAAACTCAAGTGAGGAATTGGCATAACAACGCTTTGACGATGACTCGTTTTAAGTTTATTAGTAAAAGTATGTTGATATTATATATGTTAGTTTGCGTGCTGTTATTCAAACATGTCTCTTGTTGCAGAAGACAAACTGACTTAAGCAATTCCACAGAAAAGAACAGTCAGAATTAGTATTGCAAGAGGATTCACATAAATTTACATGTAATATTTTTCTAAATTTACAAATTCACAAAACTAGGGTTGCAAAAGCATTATAACAGAAAATAGCATGGTTTACAGTATCATGGTAGATAGTACTTCATAATTAGTAAAAGCAGGATTTTACAGCTGTAGCTGGAGCTCTTTTGAAAGTGGGCCCATTATATGCTTGTTTTCAGTGTTCATACTGTTTTATTTGGGGTGCACTACGACAGATTTACATGCCTCTACAATCCAATACCACAGTATTTTCCCATACTGTCCCTCTGTATTCACCTTCTGGGTGAAATAGTCTGTTTGAGCTCCTGTGTATTTAAGCCCCACCTCCTGATTATTTCAATCTGCTTTGATTGGTCAACTGCCAGAGTGGTTGAAAGTGGTAGCAGCAAACTGCCGCTAGTTCTACCCCTGCAGCCAACCAGTAAGGACCCTTTCCAACAAGGTGTTTCAGGTAGTTGAAAAAACTACTGGTCCTGGGGCGCACTCTCCTGTACATTGTAATGTTTTTCCTACTGTATTACAGCCACTTTGACTGAATAATAGGATGCTGATGGACTGATTAGCTGTATCAGGCATGTTGGGAGCAGGCAAAACACTGAAAGGAAAAGGGCAATGAGCCTCCAGGACAGGGGTTGAGAAAAACTGCCTTAAAAAATTATCAAAATAGTTGCCAATTTACTGTAGGTGTGCGGCAGAGCATCCAGACAGATAGTTAAAGTCTCACACACACTCTCACTTCAAAGCCGGGAAACTTTGTGTGTGTATTTCTTTATGGGGTCAGATCGGGGCCAGTGTGTACCTCTAAGACAGAGGTTACCGAACAGAAAGACAGCTCAGATTAGCCGGCAGCTGGGATGTAGAAAATTATTTTGATAGCGCATTTTATTATAAACATTAACATGGTCTCTGTCATGTTATAGGACAAGCTTCCTCACTCTCTACTGCACAGCAGAGTTAAGCTCCTGTGCATTCTTAAAGAGACAGTACACATTTTACTGGCTGTTACAGCAGGTGAGATTCTCCATCTCAGCTGCTTATTACACACTACTGGTAATAATATAATATTTAAATTTCACACCCCAGTTTGGTATAGCTCTGAGGCCCTAGCATACACATCCACAAAGATGTGTGAATGCACTAAAAGGCCTTACACAGAATCCTCTGTGAGACACCTAAATAAGACCTTCATAACAGCTGACTTAGACCTTCATAAACACTTTATCAGTTCTAGTTACCATCTATAAGATTTAAGCCATGTTACATCAGTCAGGTGCTATGTGCTAAGTCATTCCACCCAATAAGGTGTCACAATACAACCCACTGTTAGAAAACATCTAACACAAAGATGTCAAAAGTAGCCTTTATAAATGTTTTGAGGGTTTGTGAAAGTTGCCAATACGACCTTATGCAGGTGTCATGAATAATGTTACAACTACTGTCCCGCAGTAAGCACTTAATGGTTACACATTAATGTGGCTATTCATTAAGCTAAATATGCTAATCAAGTGTGTGGCTTTCATTTATTCCTTTGCTTTGCCAGAAACTATTCATTTCTAATTTTTCTCAGTGGTACTATTTGCTTTTTCCAAGGCCAAAGCCCAGCAGCTGGATATAATGGATGCAGGAAGGCTGCAATGCAATATCCCTACAGTAGCTTTTGTACCTTGCTCCAGGGCACAACCGCAGAGAAAGGACACTTGACCTCCAGTGTTAGGTCAACAACCAAGAAACCTCCAGCTCCACCTCATTCTAATCTCTGGCATGAAGCCTTAACCCACTGAGTCACTACTGCCCTTCAGAACATCTATGACTGAAAATGCCTCACACATCTTCAGAATACTAAGTAGGCTGGGATACTGGCTTTGACTCATCTGGCTCTGTATCACTCACCTCTCCCAAACTTCCTTACATTCATAATCCAACTCATGAACATGCAAAAGAAGAGCATCTCAGCCAACATCATATTATTAGAACTCATGAGAACCCCTACACCTATCCAAAAGTTCCACAGGATTAGAAATATCTAATGTATATTGTCAAAAACGCCAGTGTTATGCATCGCACATCATCAGGACTGATGCAATAGCCTACTCTAAGATGTCTTTACGTGTTCCTCGTAATCGACCCCACCTCCAAACCCCAATATATAAGCAGTACCTAGGTGTGGTAGACTTTGTGCTATTCTATGCAGCCACACGCTGCACTAGCTCTGTGTTACCTTCAGTCCCCGTATCTCGTTCAGGTGCTGCTGAAGCCTGCGGTTCACTTCTCTGATGAGGTTGCTGTGGTCCACGATGACGCTCATCTTCTCCGCTTCGGCTTTGCGCAGCCTCCGCACCAGCTCCTCCTTGCTCCACTTGAGGAGCTCCTCATCCGCAAGTTTAGACAGGTCGTCGGCACCACTTTCAGCCTTTTTGGACATGGCTGACTGCGGCTGAGCTTGGTTCGGCTTCTCCATCCTTTAACCGACTTGCAGGCGCGCAGGAAGCTCCAATAGGCTCCTACAGAGGTGTGACTGAACGACAGGAGCTACCCGGTGTCCTTGCCGGCGCCTTCCCGAAATACCCCTCTTCCGAAAAACAACAAGCCGGAATTACGAGACGCTCGCCGCGCTGAACCTCTCGGTGCTGCCCATACTGAATCTGCTAGCAGTGCTCAGAGCCCAGAGTGCCGGCTGTCCACTTCTTCTCCTTCCGCTCCTTCTTGATGTGGGGGGAAAAGCCCCGTGTCTCTACGGAAGAGCCCCTCGCCCCTCCCGTCTGCCGCCGCCGATCGTGCCTCCCTCTCCCGCCATGGAGCTGCTTGTAGGACCGGCCTTTCTGACCGCTGAAGACCGCTAAAGCACCATCGCTCCAGGGGCACGGTGCGGGACTGCAGCGCACGCGCCCTAACGCACACACGTTCTCTCTCTCTCTCTCTCTCTCTCTCTCTCTCTCTCTCTCTCTCTCTCTCTCTCTCTCCCTGTCTATCTTACACATATGTCTCACACGCCCCCTTTACCCTGATGGAGATGGCTTTTTGGTGATCTAGCGCCATCTGGTGTTTATATTGTGAAGACATTTACACAGTTTTTTTTATAAGTATTCAAATCAAATCACTATTATTGTCACATCACATTTTCACAGGTGTGAAGGTGAGTGAAAAACTTTGGTCCCTTTGGTGCGTGGTCCCTTACAGTACTTAAATACACAGATATACATTAGACAATAAATATTTACAATACTAAGCACAAAATCTCTGTTTATACTAATTTGCAGTTATGAACAAAAACCGACATTCTGTTATGAGCTGTAATAGATGAATATGATCATAAAAAAGAAAGACCGTACAGGCTTGACAAAAAGGGATGCAGAGTACCAGAAAAGGTCCTACAGTAGAGGAACCACATGTGGTGCTATACAAGTGGTCAGTTAGCCACTATAATGTGTATATTCCAGTAACAACAGCAATACCAACTTAGTCTGAATCTGCTAGTGGGTTTTAATAAATGGATTGAAAGATGTTTTTAAATATCAGTATAAATATATATATATATATATTATCCAACTTTCATTATCCACATATAAACATATACTTGGCATTTATCTACACTTATTTGAAATTAATGTTTTGTTTTAATTTATGAACATATATTTTAGTTGCTGTATATAAACATATATGCTTAAAACACTTATTTCCCATATGTGGATGGCATATATGACTTATACATGTACAGAGTAGTTTATTATTGAGCTAGCTATTTCTGACCAACAAGTGTGAATGTCTAATCGAGTGGACATAGTAAATAACACATAAAATATAGCTTATTGTTATTGTTGTTGTTCTTCTTCTTATTATTATTATTGTTGTTGTTATTATGATTATTAGTGCCATCAAATGGTTTCTGACTTCTCGAGACCATCTGGATAGTATTCCTCCAGAATGTCCTGTCTTCTGTTTGGCTGTTTCATCCTTCTTTGCATTATATCCATTTATTTTGTTGTTCTTTCCCTTGATTTAGTCCAGCATCAATTTGTTTGTTTCTTTGCTGTCCAGGGTAGTCTCATAATTCTTCACCAACACCAAGGTCAATTTATATTCTTTCTGTCTCACTTTGTGTATGGTCTAGCTTCCACATCAATAACCAGAGTAATTTTATATAATATAAGGGTTTTATGCATCTTAGTTCTTCTACATAATTCCTAATTATCATTCCTAATGGTAACAAAACTATGCACATTTTAGCATAATAAAATAAAAGCATTATAAAACACACACACACACACACACACACACACACACATAGCTCTGGAAAGAGACCACTCCAGTTTCTTCTTAAATCAGCATCTCCACATGTACAGCAGGTTCTTAGTGAGGAACAGAAGATTTGGTTCTAGCTTTACTGGCAGATACAGTGAGCGCCTGGTTCATAAGAACAAGGTCAAGCAGCACACACACAGTACACCACAGCTGCAAACTGGGAGAGGGTGAAAACCACTCTCTACTGACAATGATAAGCACCACCTCATTCGAATGTCACTTAACCACTATAAGATGACGTCAAGTGACCAACGAAAGGACTGCAGAGCGGTGGCTGTGGTGAAATGCACAGCGAGCATGGTTTTAAAAAATAACTTTTGGAGGCTTCATTAGTGATTTTCTAAATAAACAGATCTAAAATACAATATTTGATCTGGAAATTGGGAGACATGTTTCCAGTAGGGTATAGAATAAAACCCATAAACTGTAAAACTAGAGAAACTGATCATTTTGAGGTGCTCTCCTAAACATATATGTATGTGGAGAATTTAAGGAAAGGACCAATTATCTTTTTTTGTGTTGTAGTGGTTCTATGTAGGCTACCATCACCTTTACTTAAGAACCTGTAACCTGTTATTGCTGCTGCACACACTGTTACTGTCCTCTCAAACTGATGGCCTTTGGATTGAACTGTCAGGAGGGAGCTGACCCTGGTTTAGTATGAATACAGTGTATGGTCATGTTAGTGAGAAAGCACACAACAGAGCGCACACTGGGGAAAGTGGCGCTTTGAATAGTTTCTTGTTTACGATATAGGTCAGCAGGCTCACTGTCATTAACTCCAAAGGCTCTGGTGAGGTGAGGATGATGGGTCTTGCTTATTGATCTGACCTGCTGTTGAAAAATTCATGAAGCATTACTGCTGTAACAAGACAGATGGAGCTCCTGCACTGTGCTTTAGTCATGCTCTTTAATTAGCAGTATGAGCACAGTCTGTGACAATAATAAACAATAGCCTACTGGACAATAAGAAACACTTGAATCCAAGTAAGTATGTAATTAGTATAAACAAGAGACAGGTGATCTCAGGTGGGTGGGGCCTAAGTGGGAGAGGACCAATCAGAAAAGGAAGAACTAATAACTAAAGGCAGGTTTCCCAAGGGTGTGTCTCTGTGACAGTGTTCTGTTTTTTGGCCTGCAGCTACATGTTTTATTTATTTATTCATTTTATTTATAAGTAAGACCAATGCAACAGGTCCCCATTGTTTAATACACCATCTTCATTTCCTTATTTATCGTCTTCTGCTGTAAGATCCATAGGCCAGTGAAAGAGAGTGCTAATTGCTTGAGGGATTAACCTGTAGAACCAGTCATGCTTACAAACTCTCCGCCTCTGAGTCAACAATCAGTGTCATTTCCTTCTAGCAACCAGGCGCTGTAGCAGCCGTACGGACAACTGCAGGTGACTATACTATTTCTACTAAAGACTAGTTTTTTCTACAATGCCTAATTGGCAGAATATGCACTATATTATTTAATTAAATTTCCTATTGTAGATTATGTGATGCTGTCTGGTGACTTTCTAAAGTAGTTAAGCCTGTCAGTCGTTACAGAAAGAGCCTCACTGGCAATGTTTATCTCACTGGGTGAGGTGGTTTTTAGGTTCAAGTGAGCATGCAAAATGTTTAGGCAAATTAGACACTAAACTGATAGCATGAATTAGGTGTATGATAGTGCCTGAGGAGGTATCCTTGACAATGTGTCTGTTTTCTCTGCTTCAGGTTTATATCCAGTAATACTGTTTTGCCTTAAGAGATCTTGAAGTGCCATCTTGAAGTGATGAAGACCACCCTGCCGTTTGCCCTTTCCATTTTGCTTGTGGTTCTTCTCCCTCTTGGGGAGTCCTGGGAAGCACCTTCTTTTTGCCATGGCTATGAATGTCCAGTGTTCTCTGTGATAAATACAAATGAGGTACGTCTGCAAATATTCTTGTCCTTCTTTCTGGCATATTTTAGCATACATAGTGAATACTCAGCTATTAGTGTTGATGTACGTAGTAAAAGCCTTTGGTTCTTCATCCTGGTCTCTGATGTTGAAACAGAACTTTGAGGAGCGCCTCTATAGTTCTACTCGGTGGATTACAACAAACATTGCAAGTGCCAGTGAACAGGATGTAGGAGCTGGGCTTTGGAAACTCTATCAATACACTCAAAGTCAGAATAATGAAGGTAAGTTCAGTCACAGCGGAGTTTAAATCCTGAGAGATGGCCTTGTTTAAAAGCTTACGTTTCCATTTTAGGCAGGACGCTTCCCACAACCAGACCTGGCCTTGTGTCTGTGATTAAGACCGGTGAGAATGAGCAAGTGTCAGTCTCTTTGTACGTCGGCCCGGACACTGTCCTACCTAAAGCAAATGACGAGAGCATTAAGGAAACAACCAGACCCGGTGGCACGATCTATGTCAAGTAAGATAACCTGCACAGTGTAATTTGCATAACTCTAGTAGAGCTTCGAAAGAGCAGCACTGCCAGAACCATCCATGGTCTGGGGGCTGTGTGTCATAATGATCAGTCAAAAAAGAAGTTTTTATAGATTTCACAATTGAATTTATTTTTTATCTTTACCTTTTATTAATCTTGTTAAAGTTTTTTAGTGATCGTGTGATCTTTAATAGTATTTACTTTTCCTTAATTATTTAGGAAACAAAAACTTAACATTAAAATGGGTACTGTTAGATGCTGGTACATCTCAGTGTGTTTACATTCAATTAAAATCTGATCATACTGATTTGTGTAGTTATCTGACTGTTCAGTTGGTCATGTAAACAGCATACTCTTATACTCAATAATTTTTTACATCTGATTAAGGCTTAGAAATCCAATTAGGAAATCCTGTAAAGATAGCTGAATATTAGCTAACTAATCAGACTTTCCAGCTCACGTATACCCTTGTTCTGATTTCTTTTGGATTTCTCAGTCTGTGCATGTGAGAAAACAGCTCTCAACATAGCAAACATAAGACAACAATCAAAACTAAAAGCATTTTTTATCAATAATAAATAACAATAAAGATGGCATTATCAAGTGCATGTAGATGCACTATATTTAGTTAAAAATGAAGGTAAGCTTAAACGTAGCTGATTACACAGCTATTTTTTAATTCTGTATCTCACAGTCTGGTGTTGGGGGGATGGTTAAGCCCTTTACACCAAATACAAAATTTCTATAGTTTCTATGGCACCTTTTTCTTATTTCTTACTAGATCTAGTCATTACATAAATGGGTAAACTGTTGACCTGGCCTTCATTCCTTTTCCAACACACTTTTTTATGATGTTTGGCAGGGTATTTTCTGGTCTTCCTTCAGAGACCCTAGCCCAGGACAACACGCAGAAGCTGATGGAAGCCCTGCGGACTGCAGGCGTACTGTTTGACGAGAACAGGTACGATGCAGCTGGATATGACTCTATGCTGACCTTAGTCAACCGACACAACGAAGTGTGGATCCATGCTGTCTAATAGCTGACACATCAGAACAGCAATTAACCATAGATACGAAATCCCTTTCATAACTATCTTATTTCACATGCACAGTTGTTGGTTCTTCCTGTGCAATACCTTTACATCTTATGTGCGCTAAGATTTTATGTGCATAAAGATTTCTTGATGTCATTTAATGTCTTTCAACAGCACAAACTACCATGCACAATGTTCAGTGCAGATAACAAAAGTATTCAACTGTAGTAACCATTTTATTCAGTAGCCATTCTATACTTAATATTTGTTTGAAGTCCTATGTGCATACATACAGTGGTTCTCTTCTGCAGTGTCTGTCAATAAAAGCTCTGTAGTACTAACTGTGACAGGGTTACTCCAATCCTGTACATTTCATCAGAAGTATCTCTGCAGTGATGGAGGTTCTAAGCTAAGGCCTCTCAGTAGTAAGGAAACATTAACCTCATATAAAGGTTCTTTCTCTAAACCAAAGGGTTTTTTGGGGAGTTGTGTAATGCCAGATGACTCCTTGGGGGTTCTTTTTAAAACCTATATGAAACAGTTTCACCCTGCAGCAAAAAAAGACTCTCTCTTAAAGATAAAATCAGAAAAGCTTGAAGGATGTTATAGATTAAGAAAACAGTGGACTGGAAAAGTTTCACTTTTATTTCATGACGTCTTCCCTAACAAAATAAATGTTGTCTGACGGGTTAAAGAACAGGTTTTAGGAATATGTTTTGACGCATAGATCCCAATTAAGATTGAGAATTTGACCTCTCTTTTTAGTCTGTTTTATTGTTGCAATAAAAGACTGTTTAACCTATCAGAATGAACTTGTGTGTTTGAATGGTTAATAAACACATATTTAAATCAAAGAGGCTTTTAAACTTGTATTATTATTATGTTGTTATATAATAAAAAGTCTTATAGAGAAGCCTGACTGTTAAGACATATAGCCCTAAATTATATTTTTTTCTACAGCATATGACATTATCACAGTGTGACAGTGGTAGCCTAGTACCAGAGAATTTTTGCAGGTTTGTAATTTTATTATAATTAACAAAAGATTCCCATGTGGTTTCTATGTCATATATGTAATAGTACTGGCTATCTACATTGCTTTAAGACCATACCAGTCTTAACAGTCAGGGTTTCATTTAAATTTTACAGTAGAACTGAATGAGGGGTTATATTATATTATATTATATATATAATAATAGGGGAACTATTATTTTGATACAGAAGCATTTTTTAACTAAAAGAAATACATATATAAAGAAAAGGTTGAGTCTTCAGGGCTGCCTACACTGAACAGTTCTCCTGCCTCAAGGAAGTCTTGTGTTTGGGAATGATGGGTATGAAGGAAATGTAGACATGTCAGTCTGGCTTCTTCTGAGCTGTGGTTTCTGTGTATAAGTTGAACTGTTCTCACCCAACACCCTTTAGAGTTTCTATCATTTAAAATTAATTGCACCACCGGGCAAAAGGTGTTGGCACATTCCACACTAACATCTACTGTCATATGTGGTTTATACATTGCGCTGAACCTGTTTAATAATGACCTGTACCTTGAGTAAAACAGGAGGGTTTGTCTAGGTACACGTTTATGCATTTAGCTCTTCATGAGGATAAAGAAATGTACTTATGATGGAAAACATGAAAATATGAACACATTTTTGCACGTGGTCCGTTTATCTTTTTGGAGCTGCAGGTTGCGTTTATTGAATCACATCATTACTCTCACTTTAATCAGACACAAAGTCACAGAATTCAGCAAGCAAACAAGACTCACATAGCACAAGAGATGACTGCCAAGCTAGGTTAGCCAGTACTAGCACAGTTTATTTTATTTTTTATGAACAGATAAATAACCTCTCACTGCAAACTGAAATTTTACCAATTTTTCAAAATAGCTACATAATGAAATATCTACAGTATAAATTGAAGGTAAAGGTTATCTCCCTTAATCAAATCTGAATCATTTTAAAATAGAATATGTTGTTTAAGGATGTATTTTAAAAAATAATAGTACTTTAACTTCAGTGTCTGTTTGAAACCTGTGACATGTTCCTTCAGAAAAACACTGTGAGGTGCGATAAGGACACCCGTCTCTAGTCTGTCATGAGAGACACATTGGCGACCTGCACCATCATACTCTAGTTTTTCAAGTTTACACTTGAACTAGCTCAAAATGCTTCAAACATTCTTCCTTGCACAATCAATTAAAACTACTCCATCATATTAAACAAATAGCTTGAAGTTGTTATCTAAAGGGTGTGGCCTGTAAGAACTCACAGCATATTTGACATTCCGTTAGCATTTAAGGTGATGGCCTGAACTTCTGTAACCCTGAACACAGAACACCATCACGGTAAGAATAACATGTAAAAGACAGCCAAACTTTTTCTTTCATTTTATGTGCAAACACAACATTTACAAAGAGAATGTGAATATAAAGAGTTCACAGAAATCAGTGAAACTGGTAGAAATGCTGGGACATTGCGTACCACATGAATCGAACTACATTTGTATTAGTTATTTAAGTCGTTAGTAAAATTCAGTTAATGCAGTTATTACTTTTTATGAAACAGGACTTGGAAGTGAGTATTTCTATCTGGGTATAACTGGGTAAAAGGTGGCCTGACTAAGAGCACCTGTTGCTGGAGTCATTAAGAGGGACACTGTCTTTGTTGTTTAAACCTCACTAATGACACCCTGGTCATTATTCTGTATTATGGACTTAGAGAAGTTTGATTTGTAATGATGATTTAGCATGCGTAGTTAATCTATCTTGGAAAACACCTCAGAGTGCCCTCTCTAGACATCTTAGTTCCTGAGGTATAGTGCATTAGAAAAATGATGAATGGTTGTTCTGCATTCATTCCTACATTTTTAATCATGCTGTGGTGAAATACTCCTTCGTTTGCAAAAGAGAGTCATAAAACAGGCTGCTACATTACAGTCTTGACTGTATGACATATCAGCCCACTTTTAAACCCAGCAGGAAACAACAACAATAGGGTAACAGTGAAGGTGCAGACTGTACATGACTATACGTGCACAAACGTTCAGTATCTGCCTTTTCCAGGGAATCAAACTGTTAAGGCTTATGGTTAATGTTCTTTAAACATGGTTGAAGCTGACTTCTTCAGATGTTAAATGCCACCAGCACCAGAATATAACTGTACCACTGTTTAATGAGAAACAGAAAACCTGCAAAACAAGATGGCAAAGAGGAAGCTGACATCAGATTCCTCACGAAACCTTTAATTCAGGATTATTAGTTTGCTCTACACCTTTGGAGCTCCAGACTCCGGTATTTTTAAATTTTTTTAAATACTGCACAATATCAAACATCTTCACTTCCACATTTGACTCTGTAGAGCCTGAAGAGACAGGCAGTTCTACTTTTATTAGCATTATAACCACAGCAGCCTGTCAGTAGCAGTGAGATTTATTTCAGATTGCATTTTTTGTGAATGAAGTCAGATCATCTCACATTTAAAGTATCATAGTGAACTGACAGTTTTATTTTACTTGTGTTGTTGTTGAGAATGAAAGTAAGCACAGGTAATGTTAGCTACCAGCACACTCCAAGTAGACACTCCAACTAGCATAGCTAACTAAATAGTCTGACAAGCCAGCTTATTTATACCGAGGTTAATTTTATTTTCCTGCCTGTGTTTATTTCAACATGTTGCTTCTGTGTGATCATCACAGTGCCTCACTGTAAACCAGAAAATCAGAGAAGAGCTCATCAGATTATTCATGAGCTCACCATAAAAGGGAAAACATCTTATTTTTATTCTAAAATTCAATTATAGGTTGTAAATAGGATCATAAAGCTGCATCTGGGCATTATTCACCCCCTTTAAAACCACATACTACCTACATAGACATCAGGGAACAGTTTAGAAAGTTACGGCACCTTTAATTATGTATACAGTATGAAAAATCTGTGGAATTCCCTTTTAAAGTCCGATGTAGCACCAATTACTTTCTCTAATACACAAGTCAGTGTGTATAGGCCACAGAGACAGCAATACCAGCTGGGTGGGTATGCTGAAACTACGTGGGAAGGAGGAGTTTTGCATGCTCGCATGAATACGCAGTTTAGAGTGACCCTGCATGTGTTTGTATGTGTATGACAGGGTTTCCCCCTGCTTGTGTCTGTACTCCTTGTTGAGGGGGGAAAGTGGGTCAGGGCTCCAGAGAGTGAGTGTCACTGTGACTGATCTGCAGTCAGCCTAATTAGTCCCCACTCCTCTCCCACCAGCAGAGCAGGAAAATGTGATGAGCCTGCATTTTTCCCACCTCTGCAGCGTCGCACTGTAATTCATCTGCACACGTCTTTCCGTTCTCCGAGCTGCAAAATAGGACACTGGCTCAGCTGGAGAGAAAGTTCTGGGGTTGTTTTCTTTTGTTATTTTAGGATATCAGCATGGTTGCAGAGGAGGTGAGGTTATCTTATATCGGGTGATCTCTCTTATGATGTGCCTTCTGTCAGCTGATTGTATGATCTTAGATTATGCAGCCCTCATGCCACAGCTTGTAAAACAGGCTGCTGCACATTTCTTACATTGTTTGTACCTAGGACAGGCTCTTGCACCACTCTTTCTTACTCATTCTGGCATCAAAGCATGGCATATTGGGGAGCAATAGAGCAGTTTCCTTAATAAGGCCTTAATTCTCTATTAATGTACAGAAATCTGGAGAAATGTATTTAGGGGCAGCTGTGAGATGCTGTGTCATACTTACCTAAACACTAGATGGCAGTATTGGCTCTTGCTGTGTTCTTTTTTGACCACAACCTGAAGAGTTTACAGAGAAAGTCTTTGGGTTTCAGAGAGTTAGATGAGGTACATGAACTTCAGGCTAGCTTGTTGTCAACATATCAGTAGCACTGCACTGTCGCTGCAATGTAAATGTAATGTCAAAGCTCTAGTTTGACTTTAGTTTGCCTTAAACTCCTAGTTTAACAGCGGACAGAGCTGTGGTGGGTGTCTTTTGGCTGTGTTTGACAAAGTAGGGCACATTAAGTGATGGGTGTGTGGGCAGTAGGTCTGGTAGCTGAACAGTGCCCCTACCCGACATGCCTCAGTCCTCTCCGCACAATGTGGAACTGGCCACTCAGTGGCCTCCTCACATACTGACTCAGTTTCCATGGTTACATTTCTATAGCAAGAAGCCGTCCATGTTCGTCAGAAACATAATTACACTTTTATGAACACGTATCTGTAATAACCCTAAAATGTGTTTTTATGAGTCATGCAGAACTTGCGGCGCGTCATTCACATCACACAGTATCGGTTCTTTCCTCCGAGGTCATGGTTATGAGTTGTATTACTGGAGCATTCTGAAAGAAAGACGCCCTTTTGTTACCTTCCTGCAGACCTGAGCTCTTCTCCTCTGAAGCAAAGGAGCAGACGTTACAGCAGGAAAGGAGAGCTATCTGTTTGGTGCTACAGTTGTTTATTTCATTTCAGGCATATTGAAAAACCATGGAAGTTTTGGTGTGTAGAAACGAAGTCTACCCCGTTTGGATGGGGGCTACTGCATGCTTGCAGACTTGAGAATTTTAATCTGGCCTTTTTTGGATGGTGCGCTCTGTTGTAAAGCCTGAGCCAAGAGTTGTTTGCTGGAGCTCATGGGAATTAATCTTATCAGGCACAGGCCAGTTTCCTGGGAAATGTACTGGTACTCCATTCGAACTGATAAGGTGGAGTGAGAGCCACAGCAGAGTTGTGGATGCCATTGCGTGCAGCCTGCACTCTCATATTTGTTTAGTCTCTCTGTCTTCAAAACCTCTATCTCTATGTTTCTAATCTGTTTTACATACTCTCTCTCTCTCTCTTTCTCTCTCTCTGTCTCTCTCTCTCTCTCTCTCTCTCTCTCTCTCTCTCTCTCTCTCTCTCCATCTATCTATGACCTATGTAATTCTTTGCTTCACTTGTTAATGTTGAGTGTCTCTTTTTTTTTAGCTCACTCTGTGTCTCTTTTTCTGACTCCCCTCCCCTAGGTCTCTCTATTTTCCTTCTCTCTCTCTCTCTCTCTCTCTCTCTCTCTCTCTCTCTCTCTCTCCCTCTCTCTCTTTCTCTCTCTCTCTCTCTCTCTCTCCCTCTCTCTCTCTAACTACATTCCCTAAAGTCCCTGACTCTGTGTCATCTCAGTATCCCATCCTGGTCTCATGGCAACACCCTGCTCTTTGTTGTGTTGAGAAGATGGTGGCATCTCTGTACCTGACTGGAGATGACTTACACAAACCACACACGCTAAAAGTAGGGCAGAGCTTTGCCGAGTACAAAGTTACTGCAGACATTTGAACCTATAACAGGATTTCACGCCGAGAAAAAGTCTCCCGTGAATACCTTCCTCTGTTTATTATTGATGAGGATGCTTGTTATTTATAACCGGTTGAGGACACGACACCAAAACTTCTTCATGGAAAAGATTTGAGAACAAATGAAACACGTGACTTCACTGATATAGTAAAATGCTGAGCACAACAAAAAACAAGTTTTGTCTTTGAGGGCTGCACTGGAAACCCATTGTTAGCAAACTGTGATCAGCACAGTGTTCCCTGTGTAAGAGTTTCAATATTTAACAAGCAATAATCTCAGAGCAATGATGCCTACTTATTATTTATGGTAACAGTGCTTAACATTACTTTAAGTTTTCTTTCAGGCTCTCTCTTACACTGGTTTGCCTCTAACAGCATCTGGGTACATTTACTGGATGACAACTTGTAGGTGAGGAAGACTCATAGTAACCCCATGGTGCCCTCAGCCAGTCCTTTTTATTCTACTGCTCATGGAGCTGTGTGCTGACTGTCTTCCTCCACATACCCTCATCTCACAGCTGCATTTTAGGCTGATGACTTTTGAATAGGAGTTATTATGACATCATGATACATGTAAAATTATTTAACTTCCAACAACCAAAGCAACAAATCCAGCACCAAGAGGACCCAAGACTCAAAACGTGGGACACATCATCTATTAGAAATCACTTGATTAAGTTATAAAAAAATTAGTATATCTTCAAAGGGCCCATAGCCTACATGTTTCACAGCTTCACTTCTAACATTTGTACCAAACATGGCCACAATACATTTTACATGACCATTTTCAAAACTCTCTTTATCCTTTTTGGGTTTTTTTGTTTTTGGTATAATGAGCATCAATGCTAATAATGTTCTAAGCCATGTTTACTCTTCCTTTTCTTTGACCCCCTGCCATCAAATTATCTAAGTGAGAGATTAGAAAACGCCATTAGAGTAGTGCTGGTCAGTGTTATGGTGACTAAACATCGCCTCATAAGGTACAAATTGGTATAATGAGACAGGATGGGCCAATGCTAGCTGGTTAGCATGCTTCAGCTTCAACAGACAGCTCTGCAACATAATAAACTGAAGTCTTTGACAGTCAAAACTGATATTTCTTCACATTCTCTGGCTACTTTAAGTGAATTATTGCAGGCTTTTATAAACTGTACCTTTGGACTGGTCTAAGATATGTGAGCTCTTTTCTTATTGGCTGTTCTGTACGGTGCTTATTCATAATTGTTTTTAATAAGATTTGTGTTCTATGATGTGGACCCTCTCTAAGAGTTATGGGGAAAAGCCATTAAAGTGCACATGAGGTAAACATAAATTGTTAAATAGGGAGAGTTCAGTGCAAAGAACCAACATGGTGAGAACACGCTGGTCTCCTCCGTCAAATAAAATATTTTGTAAAAATACATTTGTAAAAGCGTATTTACAAAAATGCTAGGCTGTTATGTAAAAGTCTTGTATTTCACGCCAAAATGTCTGTATGACAACAAAGCAACAGCAATGAAAATGGAGGCCCGTGTGCAAAAATCTATCGCTTCAGGCTGTGAAGGCAATGTTGGCTCTTATCGGACTGTACGAATCTATTCACTTTTAGATGCTTGAGGCCAGATCATCTTACGTTGAAAGCTTCATAAATGCATTATAGAAAAATGTTATAAATACATTTACAATGAGAGTGTGTCAGACGTAGCAAATGTATTTTTAACCAGAAATTAGAAGAAAAAACATGAGAACAGAATAATTCAACTAGATTGCACTTGCGATACATCTACAGTATGTTTACATGTTTACAAATGCAAAATCAGGGTGTTTTCTTTATGAGGCTTAATGGTAGCAGTGAATTAAAAGTAACCCATATCACACAGAGGCTGTACTTCAGCTCTTACTATGAGTTCCTTATATGCTTTAAAATGGTGCTTTAGCTATTAGAAATCCTATTTCTGTGAAAAAGGACTTCTGATACAATAAAATGATTTTGAATGTACCAAACCTCGAGAACCTCATTGCTCACATTATTTGCAGATGGCATTTCTATGTATATATGAAATGATGACTAGAACCATAATGTACTAGAGCTCGTTTAACAATATAATGTCTATGTTACATTTTTACCATAGTTCATGCCCTGTTCCCTCCTGCTCCAGTGTTTACTTCCACATCCGCTCAATGGCTTCTGTATAAGTGCAGTTTAAATCAACAGTTTTTCTGTTTTTCTTTAAGTACAAGGAAAACGTTCAAATTATCATCCATAGTCTACTACATAAAAGAGATGCAGCATATTAGGATTAAGTTGAAAAATCTTAATTTATTGATTTAATTGAATTAATTTTAATTTATTTGGCACCTACATGCTATTATAATTGCATAGGAAACATTGACCATGCAGTGTTTTGGAACATGTTGCAACATATCACAGCATACAGCTCAACTCAATGCCTTCAGAAACAATTCACATGACCCAGAATTCCCAAAGCCCTAAACAAACCCCCAGTGCCTCTAGCAGATTACTAAACAAATAGCAAGCAACTTTATTAATCATGCCCTCTGACTTTCGTGTACTCCACTTGTTCAATGCTAGCTCTATGTGTGCCCCTTTCTGCCAGAGATATAACCTCATGTTAAAGCATTCTGCTGTAAGAGGAAAAATGCAACGGGTTTCATGGTACTTAAAGGCTGGCATAATAATATTTTCGTATGTAGATTAACTCCCGTTTCCATCCGCCTGCCACATGCAAATTGGATGTCAGCTCCTGGAAAGGAATAATGGGCATATGAAGAATGGGTATTTGAAATCTGTTAACAGGAAAAAGATTTTTTAATGCAGTCTGCATAACAAATATGAAATGTGAAATATGCAAACTGCCCATTCCTGCAAAGACCCTTAACTGAAAGCATGCTGCCTTTGGGCTTACAGGCATTGTTTGAGTTCTTCTGTCTTCAAGCTGACCCCCTCCACCCCATCCCGCTCACTGAGTCCTGTCAGGGGAGACATGATGTGGACTGATGGGGTTGAGGCCTGTCTCTAGGAACTCTCTCCACGAAAGCGCTCTGCCTAAAAATCTAAAGAATCTTTGTTTGGCTCGACTGGCCTTGTTTGAGCTTAGGTTCTTCCCACAAATATTTGTGGATGTGATCTGGCTCAAAACACTGTACATGCCACAGAACAGTCTGCAAATGAGAGAGAAAGCCAGTGCAAACTCATTACTATTCTTCATAGTTTAGGAGACACAATGCCTGGGGAATTTCAGAGGTTTAAAGGAAGAAGTGATTATCCAGCAAATTCAGGCTGTAAGTAAGCACTTTAATAATTAATCTTGAGGAACTCTGTGTCATTCGATTTCAAGTTCATTGAACCTGTTTTGTATTATGCATAGTCTACTCCCAAAGACTCCTGACAGGGCTTAGCATTATTGAGCTAATGATGTTTGTTCTATCAGTAGTGCTGTGTGCTACCTAGGACGACACGGTACGTTTTTTGCCCCACGCCCCAGCATTACCCACAACCATAAACAGCCTCTGTGCTGCACCGCTCACTTTCTCTCATTCCTTTTCTCCTCAATGTGACGGCAGGGTGCGGTGAGTTCCTCAGAGGACAGGGCACTGTCCAAACACATAAAAAGTCATTGTATGCCTGCAGGGCCTCCACTCCTCCAGTGTAGTTTGGTGTGCGCATAAAGTGCAGGCGAATCTCAGAAACAGAGGTGTTCTCAGGACTTATCAGCACTTTGCTGCCTTCACTTCCTGACTGCTTTGACGTTCACTGGGCCTCCAACCGAGGGTGGAAAAAACCCAGGACGGATTTAGGGCGAATTTATTCAATAGGAAAATTATATTTTATTACATTGTCATGTGCATTGGCCACATCTAGTTGGCCAAATGTGCATGGATGTTTTTGAGCCCACAAGTGAGCTTATTTTGAACTTTCACTCATGCAAATTCGAAAGAGAGAGAGAGAGAGAGAGAGGGATAGAGAGAGAGAGAGAGATTTAGTGTTATAAGCTGTCTGCTTTTGCAAGCTTTCTGTCCTGGTTCCTGGACTAAAGTCATGGTCATTTTTTATTCCTAAGGAGAAATATGGGTATAGGTAAGGTCAGGGGAGAGTAGAGTCACGAGTTTCCATTTGTGAGAAATGAGAGGACATGAAAGGTTCCAGAAAGCATTCATTAATCAGTGTCATCTATGACACTTCTCAGTGAGTACTGTGTGTACCCTACATTTCTAAGGAGGACCTATTATACCTCTCTGGCTCTTTCCTTTAGAGTGTTATGGAGCTTTTTGTGCATGTAAATGGTTTTGTGCATGCAAAGTAATAAAGCCCAATGTGCACACCAGAGAGAGAAACTCTCTTCCACAGAAGCCAGTGTTCTCTGCAGCCTAAAATGCTTTGTTTTTATTCCAGGCATTTTGTTCCGTTTCAATATGACATCATCTCATAGCAAAATCCATATTGCCTGCCTACCGGTACACCTCCACACAATGCAGAGAAAGATGAAAAGTAAAATTGTGTTACTCTGACATGTCCTGCTCCAGTCTAGCTAACAAATGTGGATCAGTTCTATTTACTTGCTCTAACTCACTCCAACTGATACAGCAGAACTGACATTATTGTCAGAATAGCAGTATGGGGGCAGGATGCTTCTCTGGAGGTGGCAAGGTGACCAATCAGAACACATTTAAATATGTTCTATTGCAGTAGATCCAAAAAGTAACATATGAAGACTAACAAATGAAGGCTTAAAAACATATAACGATATTATGATAAATGAATATAAATTGAGATAGCATGGTTCTTAATATAACATAGAGGATCTATGACAGGAAGAATCACCTGCAAAAACTGTTAGCATTGTCTATAGTCCGCTGTGTATTTGGCTGCAACAGAAGCATGGTGGGTTCTGCAGTGTGGTGGATATTCTCGGCTCTGGGGATTAAGTGATGAGTTTGCCCACAGTATGACTTGGTTGAGGATTAGTGAGACTTAGTGACAGATGTTTAAAAGCTGCAGGCTCTCTTCACCCTCAACCCCCCACCTGCCTCCATCACCACTCTTCACAATCATAGAACACCTCACATTAACCCACATGCACTGCATCTTTTTTTCCGAAGAGGATACTGCAAGTTAACCCCTTAAATGACCAAAAGCCATCAGATGGTCCAGGCTTTACTCTTTTAAAACAGCTAAAAGTAGGTCAATTTGCATAAATTTGTGTAATTATAAAACGTTTTTAAATTGATAGAATTATTATAAATAATAGTATGCCATAGGATAAGATCTGAGATAACAGGACAGGGTGTGATTGGTTAATATATGCACTAGTTGTCTACAAAATGAATGCAAGAAACCTGTTTAATGTTCATACAACTTTCTATTGAATATTTATCACTGAATTACATCATTCAAGTGTCATTAATTAATAATTACTTTTTATTTATTAATAATTCAGTGAAGCCTGGACATCAGGAGAGATTTTAGGATTTTATTTATATAATATAAAAAGTTTGGGGAACAGTAACAGCTTATTAAATAATAAATAATGTACTAAAGGACGGTATGTATGAAAGATAAGTTAGCTTTTTACATGAATTAAATATATTAGTTAACATTAGTGTTGATGAATAAGTTATAGTTATTATTATTATTATTTTAATTATTATTATTAGTAGTAGTATTATTAATAACAATAACAATAATAATACTAATAACAATAATAATAATAATCATAGTAGTAGTAGTGTTTAGGCATAATAAATAACACCATCTGAGATTAGAATTGACAAAGATGTTTGTCAGGAAATGTGCCTTAACATGTCTTATGTGTGGTTGCTAAGGAGCAAGAAAAACCCCAGTGTGTTGTAGGTAATGTACTGAAGGACTGGAGACTACACAGCCAGCCCCCTGTATATCATTTTATTCTAACCATTTTATCACAAAGGAATAGTTCTGAGAAATGTTGAATGAAAGGTAAAGCATATACTTATATACATCTCTGTTTAATAATTTCTTTCAAAAATATGTGACTATTTCTGACATTCCTGCATGTGCCCTCATATTCTTAGAGGAAGATCAAGCTGTCAAACAGTAGCTTTAACTCTTCGTTACTATACAGGGCCAGTAAATCTGAAAAACACTCCATCCTGTTTATGTTTCTCACATAAAGCTAAAGCTATGATCAACAGGAGATCAGCACTGTTATTAATTATTATTATAATTATGGTTGCGCATTGCAAAGCTATACTGTTATCCGATTTATATTCTTCTTCTTCTTCTTCTTCTTCTTATTATTTTTCTGCCATTTCTTCGCCGATTAACTCACCCCGCAGTTTTCGAGATATCGACTCCGTTCCAACTCCAGATTGTCCGGTATTATGCGCTGATGTGGGCTTGTATACAGCTTTTGGATCGGATGTAAGAATTCCGAGTAGGAAGGAATTTTTCCGGAATTTTTTCCCATAGAGAATGAATGGGATTGAAAAACGCGTGCCCATCTAACCCACTCCCGCTCGACCTAGAGACACCAAATCGGATACACAGGCTCGGGGCAAAGCCCGGAGCAGGAATTCAGTGTTGGATTGACCCGCACTCGTTTGTTACTCTTTCTTTTCGCATCCCTTTTTCCTCCCATAGAAAATGAATGGGAAGGAAAATTGTTTGCCTATGTACACTCCTCCCGCTCGACCTAGAGCCTCCAAATCGGATACAAGAAATACCAGCATTCGGTGATGGATTGACCCGCACTCGTTCATCTCTCCTCTTTTTCCCGCATCCCTTCTTCCTCCCATAGAGTCCCAGTCATTTTTATACACACCTAAAGCTGGCTGTTTCGTTCGCCCGAGAGGCGTGTAACTTCACATACACACTAAGGGCAGGTCCCCAAGCACTGACCCACAGTCATACTGACCCGCACTCGTCTATCTGTCGTTTATTCATCCCTCGTTCCTCCCATAGAGACCCAGTCATTTTTAGACACAACTAAAGCCGGCTGTTTCAATCACCTGAGATGCGTGTAACTTCACATACACACTAAGAGCAGGTCCCCAAGCACTTACCCACAGTCATACTGACCCGCACTCGTCTATCTGTCGTTTATTCATCCCTCCTTCCTCCCATAGAGTCCCAGTCATTTTCTACCCAAACCAAGCAGTAACGTTTCCGTTCGCCCCCGAGAGCCACCAAACTTCGCGTACTCACTAAGGGTAGGCCCCTAGATGCTAAACCATGGTCATACTGACCCGCACTCGTTTATTCATCCCTCGTTCCTCCCATAGAGTCCCAGTCATTTTCGACCCAAACCTAGCAGTAATGCATTCGTTCACCCAAGAGCCTCTAAACTTCATGTACTCACTAAGGGGAGCCCCCTAGACGCTAAACCATTGTCATACTGAGCCCCACTCGTTTACTCATCCCCCGTTCCTCACCGAGCAAGCTGCGCAACCATCCCGCGTTTCCCTCAGGAAATGCACTTTTCTAGTTATTATTATTATTATTATTATTATTATTATTATCAATTATATTAATCATGCCTATATAACATGTATTATGTTTATTTTTCTGCACTGGAGACGTTTTATGTCATTGCTGGACGGTCACTGCTCAGGCAAAGCACTAAAAGCAGGTCACCTCTTTCATCTCTGGTAGATGACATCATTTGCAATAGATCTTTCTTTACACCTCTATTTGCATCTGTCTATCCTCTTTGTCCTTCCTCCAGGTAACATTCCTAAATGGGATCCATCACAGGGGCTGTGGGCCCAGTGCCCCTCCCTCTCCTCTTGAGTCTGTCCCGGCTAGTCCTCTACCTCTTGTCTGCCCTTGGCCTGACTTTGGTCATGGGCTAATGTATCCTTGCCTAATATAGAGAAACCAAAGACAATAAGGGACTCTTAGAATAGTTCTGCCTTTCTGGAGTCTCCATGGAAAAGACCAGGCACTTGTGGTGTGGTGAAGAAACAGCAAGGTGCTTCAGTGACAGCAGTAGTATAGCCGTCCAGTAAATCAATACCATCTACGTGCTTCTGCCTTCTTTACTAAAACTGAAATGCGAAGCACTACATTGTGTTGTTGTCAACACCGTCCAACCAAGACCTGGACAAATCAAGACAAAGACTTTGAAGTCAAGACTGAGAGCAGGGCTGAGACCAAGTCAAGAACCAGACAAAAAGAGATCAGAATTAAAAATCATTATTGTTCACAGCAGACGTGATCGCATTCAACCATCCACAGTGTTTACTGCCTCTTAAAGCAACCTGACAGAATGTTATACCTGATGTACAGGACCTGATGCCTGAGAATTTGCCTGAGAACTGTTTCATGGAAAAAGAGTAAAAACATATATTGTATGGCTATATTTGTAATATACTCAAACAAGTTCAAACCAGGGCACAATAAGAGTGAAATATTTATAGACTATTCAAATTACACTATTTTGCATCATTCCACAACAACCAGGTAAATTGACATGTGAGGGTATTATGGCTGGATATGAAAGAAGCCCAATTTTTGGGAAACAGGATTTGTACATTCATGGTAAAAGGTGAATTTATGGCCTTGAGGAAAATTTGTATCTTTTTCCCCGAGATTTATCATGATTGTGTCTTAATCAACATCATGACACTGTCAGTTATCAGTATAGACATTACAGGCATGGCAACCCCTGGTTGCTATCACCACCAATGTGATGAAATCTGACTTTTCAACTTCTTTAAAGTTTAGGGCTCACCAATGGGCCAAAAATGTTACTACATACTCCTATAACCTAAGACTAGTCCAGCTAGTTTTCATTTCAGTGTTTTAGTTATTATATATAACGTCTTAATGTGTAATAAGTGTGGAAAAAATATGTCAAACCACTAAAAATTATTCTGTGTACATCTTAACAGCTCATGTGCGAACAAGACCTCATATCTCCAAAACTGATTTTAGAGGAAAAGAAAAAAAATGACTTTACCTTTACCTTACTGGGCAACAAGGTTCATATTATATTGCTCAGCTTGTAATTAAATGTTCATACTGTGCAAACTCCAGCTGGCATTTTAAAAACTTGTAATAAAAGTGAGGAAATTTTCAATATAGCATTATTAAAGGAGGCACATTAAGAGTCATTTTCTCTCTTCTGGAATGTGAGTTATTATTATTACTCTACTCTGTATTATAGGGACATGTATGACCTCTCCATGTATGTGTACTACTAACTATCAATAGAGTCTTTACTAGTCTAACTGTGACTACTGATCTGTGCTTTGCCTGTCGCAAAGAACCCTACGGGCATATCTTGGGCTCTGTGAAGTTCTGGTGTTCCAATCTAATACAATATTGATCAGAACAGGAAGATTTAAATCTGAACGATGGAATTGTTACACAAATGAACACAACCCAACACAGGAAATACTACACCGCAATCCTAACTTTAGGATCTTTTTTAAAAATCATGTTTATTGGCTGGATACAGAAAGAGGAGCACAGTGAACAGACTGTTTTTGTTTGACTCTAGATTACTGCGAAAAACGTACCGGGGCAGAAAGTGGGTCAGAAAGAACAGATGGAGAAGAAGGAGCACATCATGTTGCTTCTTGCTTCTACCACTGGTGCCATTGCCTTCATTGGCTGTGCTGTGTAATGCTATGGTTTGTCATACCATGTCTCTTCACAATTCACTCCTCCAGATGAGATTGTCTGGCAGACATGCTGAGGGGAACCCCTACTGCCCACTCTCTTTCCATCTTTTGCTTTCCTTCTACCATTCCCTTTCTCCCTATATCTCTCAAATCTCTCTATCTTTTCTCCTTAGAGGCTCAGTAATAATAGGGCTCTCTCTGGCAGTGCTTGGCATCAATATTGACAGTCGGAGCGTGTGTGTTCAGGGCTGAGGAAGAGAGGTGTGGGTGTTTCTCGTCCCCTGTGAGGAAGACAGGCAGAGTTAATAACCACGGCTTTTTTAAAATGATGAGGAATAGGAAAGCTTTACTCAGGAGATGGAGGAGTTGGTCCAAAAAAAGCAGAGGAATTCTTTCATGGACCCAGAGTGCCTCAAAACTCTATTTTAAAACTTTGCCAAGGAACTCTGAACCCAGCTTTGACCCTTGCGCTCCGGGTTAATAAGATTTTAGTAGGTAGTAAAGGAGCTTGGATAGAGGTTACTGGATGTACAAGGTTTGAAGGAGATTTCTGATTCAGTGTCATTGGGCACATGTTGAACTAGACCAAGGGCTGTTTTGCGTGGCACTGAACAGAACAGAAAATAACACAAGACACATTTTAGAAAACTTGTGGTTTCTGAGATACTGACTCACTAGAAGTAGAACTTCCTTTCTATGAGTTTTGATCCAGTAGAAATGATAAGTTGAAAGCACTAAACTGTTACCCTTGCAGGTTTAAAGGAACAGTTTGACAGAGGAAGTCAATTATCCACATAATGCTTGGTGTGTAACGTTTGGCACTTTAGTTTGCATAGGAGCTATGAGGCTAGGGTGAGGTCTAATGTGAAGTTCTATTCCTAAATGACCAAACGCAGGCCTAAAAACTTGTTCTAGCATCTTTGGTATCATCTCTGATACTATAATTTGCCAGCTAAGAAAATCTTTTCCAATGCAGTCTTTGTGAGATAGGAGCACCACGGAGAATGTCAGAGACTACCATTGAGTAAACACTGTTACATTTGGTCCTGCAAAGTAGATGCATGGTTAAGATGCCAATGTTAACCAAGGTTCATTGCCAATGTCACCTCCAGTTTGCATGGGGGTGCTGTAATTGGACGCTGGGTGATTGGAAAAACATTGCCTTCCTGGACTAATCCAGATTTGTGCTGCATAAAATGGACAAAACTGTGGCGTATATGCCACCAAATACATGAGAACCGCCTCCAAGAAAAAACTGTGGACCAAACGCAGAATGGTGGCGTACATGTCTCGGTTATGTTTTCCTGACATCATCTTTGGCCATAAATACATGGCAATCCTAGCAGATCACAAAGGTGAAGCTTTCAGCTTCCTAAAACCAGAAGGCAACTATTCTGTGCATACAGTTATAAATAAGAGGGCTAGTTAAAAAGCTTTTGTGTGGCTGCAAACATAATGTGGTCTATAGAATAGATTAAACACACTTTGCTAAACCATAACTAAGAGCAGTAGCGGTAATTGTCTTGAAGTCACAATTTTGTCCATTTTGTGCATTTTAATATAATATAAACCTACATACACATGTTTACTTTAGGGTAGTTAGCAATTTAACACAGTTTAAGTGTGTAATGGTTTAGGTATACAGCTAACCCCCTACATCCCCCAATAATCTGAGCATCTGCGGGTTTGTGGGTAATGGTGGTAAATTACAGGAGAGCAAGGGTTAATCTCTTTGCACAGACTGTTTCTCAAGAATTTAGAGGAGGAAGAGACAGTATCAGTATCAGAAACAGTAACTGAAACAGTTATAGGCACAGACAGTACTGATGTACAGGAAAACAAACAGGAGAAAAATGAGAAAATAATCCCTCAAAGCAGAGGGGGATTAAGCACCCAGAGAGCATCGCTTCATACCGCACAGCGATATTTCACCCATGAGCTGCTGCTTTAACTGTGCTCATTCGCTGATAGCATATAATGACACAATGACAAAAGAGTTTTTGCTGTTATGTTATACTGGATGGTGAATCCTATTGGGTCCTTTCAGGTTGTGAAAGAAAATAGAGAAAGCATGAGGCTTGAGGGTGCACACCAGGGAGGAAGAGTGCATATCAAGATGAAGAGCATCTAGAGTACATAGCCTGAGCATGTGATATTATATAACAACCTGGTTCTAGTTCACTTCCCACTGGAATAGATGCTTTTACAGCACTAACCCCTTACATAGCCCTAGCAAAGGCCTTAAGCAATGCTTTGGAATGAACTAAGCTAAACTCCAAGGTCAAACTCAGTGACTTGAATATGATGGATCTGTACGTATATATTTGTGTTTTTGTGTTTAGAAATTCCAGGACCACCTGAAATGTATCAGATAGAGTTAATAGGACTACTGGCCTTGAAAGTGATCTCTGGGAGTGTATATAGATGTTGATCTCAATTTATGAAAAAAAGATAGAAGCATTGCTGGTATTGCGTCAGATCCTGAAATGTTTGAAGTGCTCCTTTTCACTGAATCATGTTTCAGATTCATGTCTTTTAGATTTTATCAGTGGCAAACTGTGACTGCTAGTTGCTTACGCTACACTAATGGTGATTCATATGAGCATTTTGTGGTCCTTTTAACAGACATAATAACGTATATTTAACATTGTATTTTTACTCTTTACCTTAAACAGAACTGCCAGGGCTGTTTTCTATTTCCAACAACTGACTGGACCCTGGTCAGACTACGGCTTGTACTAGCAGTCAGTGACATATCTAGAAATTCTGTTTTTTCCTTACAGCAGTGTATGTAATTGGTCCTATGCTTTGGAAATCAAAACCAAGGGAAGATCATAGTCATTGTAGTTTGTATTAAGCTATCTATCGAGAAAATAGTTTACAAAGAATCTAGATTACACAATTTGTCACTTAACCCAGATGTAGTTGATCAGCCTAAACATGTTCGGTGTCCAAATTTTGCTCTTTTACATTAATATAAAGTCACCCAAATCTTTTCCATAAACACATCCTCATATTTAACGTCTCTCAGCCCTGTGGCCTTAAACCACATGCACACCTTCAGTAAGGTTGGGCAGAATTGTTGTGTGGTTATGATACAGCATACTTACTGTGGCCTCTAAAATTAACAAGACTTTACTACATAGAATCCACCACAGATTTAGGCTCTCCTTCATGTACATACATATAGTGCAACCTTTCTTATAAATAGATTAACAGAAGAACATACTCTGGTGCATCCATATGCCTATGTGCCATTCGCAACTTCTGTTCTTATAATGCTGTAGATAGGTGTTAAACTTACATTTTCTAACTGAGGATTTGAGTTGAAATTGGAAAAGACAAACCAGAAGCTGCAATTATAATATAGCGCCTGTGTGCATATGTCAGTTCGCATTCTGCTGGGAAGTCAAATTTCGTAACAATGCCTGTTGTCTAAATACGTTGCCTTCAGCATTCGGTAACACACTGAGGTTTTGTTCATTTATACAGCTGTCAGTAAGTCATACTGTGCCCTAAACCACACTGACCAGTCTGTACATCCCTGCTGAAGACCTGGATGTGGTTTGAGTGGCTTGTGTTTTTGAGTTTTGGACATTTCAGGAAGTGATATGGGTGACTGCTGACTTCTGTTGTTTGCTAGTAATATAAACTCAAGAATTAAACTCAAAATCCAAACACCAAACATGCCTTGGCCATCTAGAGTAAGGATGACCAAATCATTGCTTTAATGTTGCCAAATAAGGATATGACAACAATGAAATGTATTAAATGTTAGGGTTGTGCCGCTATATTGTAGCACTACTCCTTTCTCCCCGCTTCTTGCTGCAGAAAAGGAAAAAAAAAAAGGTTTAACAGACTAGGAAACAGCTTGTTTTGCTTCTCATTATTACACGCCCATTTGAGGTTCATTTGTATGTGCTGGCTGTTTCTTATTCATCTACAATGTACCTACAGTTTTTTGTTATTTTTCATCATAATTCTATAAATTCTCCATTGTTTTATGATATCGTCCATTTTCTATCATTTGGTTTATTAGTGCATGGCAACACTGTGTGGCCAGATTGTAAGGTGTAACATTGAATAATAAGTGCAGTGTGTTATGAGTGGAAAGTGGAAGGAGAAAAAAGGTGAGGACAAGACAGAGATTTAGAAGACAACAGGAGTGCAGGTGTATGTAAGTAGGCCGTTCAGGTCCTGCCTTCAAAGTGTGTCCTAGATTACCCTGGCCCGCTCTGCCCCTCAGCCCTATCACTCCAGCACACTACCAAGGGAGCGCCACACTGGGAAGGTTTGAAGCATGCAGCTCTGTGGTTGGACTGCTTTATTAATGTATAAGCCACAGCTGAAAAGTTCCGGATTTGCCTTTAACTTTCAAAGATGGTGAAGTTCTGTAGTGTATTGTGGTGGGTGAGATATATGTAGCGCTGTCTTATTTTAAAACACCACTTTAGCAAAGATTAGTTAGCTGACCAGATTAGTGGTTAGACTGTTTAACCATGACATCAGTTATGATAAGTTATATCAGTTAAGGCATGCTATAAATATGTAAATATGTGCTACCTGAGTCAATCCTCATCAACCACCTTAAATCATGTGTGGTGCCACCCTGTGTGGTCCTGAGCCATGTAAGTTTTGCTGTGTCTATTACCACCATGTATATTGTACACAGCCCATGGCCATCATGTGTTTAATAATAATAATGATATTTATGAGCTCTCTTTTGGTTTTTGTTAGTATCTGTGCTGCTATATTTTGTACTAGTTGTAGAGAATGGATTGTTTCCTTGGGAAGACTTCCTTGGGAAAAGGCCCAACTTTAGCAATATTTCTCAAATAACAAAAAGCTGCTTTAGTGACTGCTCAGAATCTAAGGTTACATCCAGGTACTTCAGATTAGTTATTTGAGGCAAATGACCTAAACCTAGCTTCTTCTCATAAAGTATTTTAGAACCAATGATTAGTATATCAGGGTTTTTTTTGTGATTTAATAGAAACTTTTCAGAAAATAATTAATGAAACCCCATTTCATCGTTTGTTTTCTCAAAGCTTCTCCACGTTAAAGTATGATTAAGTGAATTTGGCCCCAAGTAATATCATATCAGTAACCCAGTGAAACAAGAATTCACGGATGACCTCTTAAGAGATCCTAAATGCTCATAAATGAGAACAAATGCTTCTAATACATTTTGTTTAGAAAAATCTGTAGGTATTTAACTGATTGTGACATAATCTTTCTATATATACATATGTATGTATTTGTATATGTGTCTAATAGCTAATAAAGCTATATGTAAGAGAAATAGATTGAAACATTTCAAAATTAACCACAGTTATAAACACAATGTGAACACAGTGTGAATGTATTAGACAGTATTTCAAAGACAACTTTGTTTCTTTCTATGTATTCTTTCTATGTATTGCAGAAACATCTACTTTAGTTACCATGCTAATCAGCTAGCCCCGGACCACCATGTCTGTAATACCTTTTGATACCTCAGGGTGATAGTGAGTCTTTGTAGTGTTAAGTCAAATCTAAAGCATTAAGCTGAATCAGCCCAACAAGAGAGACTGAAGAACACAGAATACCGATTGCTGGAGCTATTGGCACAGGACCACCACCTTGCTTCTGCTTCGAGAATCCACATTCAGCAGCATGCAAAAGAAATCATACAGGTAGAAGCAAAGCATGAGCTAACAATGGCATTGCTTTCCACCGCTTGAAACAGCTCTTGGCGAGGAAAGGGTTTAGGTTTGATGCTGAACTCGCAATGTTTCCTTTAGACTGGTAAGCACTGGACATGAATTGTACATTTTCTGGTGATATACTGCATCCTAGTATTTAGCATATGCTTATCTTCAGATTTCTTCTTTAAACTTTGGTCATAATGTTTGTATAAAGATGCTACAGCATTTATTATGTTTTTGTTTATTATTGAAAAGACCGTGGCTGACTCAAAAGACTATATCTATTGAGTGTGCCGGTGTAGACGTTTCCAGCCACTGACTTTATTTTCCTCTTCAGACTGTATTTTCCTGCCGCTTGCTTTGTCAGACGTACTGCAGCCTGGGTGGCCCTACAGCTCAGTCCAGTAAATACATGCTAATTATCTTCTGTGCAGCTGAATGGTAAGGTGACATCCAAAGCGGACAGTGGGGTAAATATTCATGACATTGTCAGATTTATGGCAAAGTGACCTCACAGGGAGTCAATTTGTGAGTCAATGTGTGGAAAGGACAAAAGTAACACAGTCACACAGAACACACATCAGTACTGTTTCATGAACTAACCTATATGCAGCATAGCAAGCGAGTGATTATAATAGAACATGGTATTCGTGTCTAAGACGGAGAGGGAGAAGGAGAAAACACTCTCTTTAGTCCTCTCTGCCCTGATACCGCAGTCCACTGTGGCCAGATTACTTTTATTTCGGTCTTAAACAGCCATCAATATTTATGACGTTAACACACATATTCCCCACTCAGGAGAATAACTCACTTCTACTGACACACTACAAGTTAAGTGGCCACACTTGTGCAGTACACAAGGGATGTGCGTGCATGTGTGTGTTTGTGTCCATGTTTGTGTGTGTAAAGTACATATGAGTGCTCTTTGTCTCTAATCTGTCCCCCTGAGCTTCGGCTGTGTTATAGCTAGCAACGACACAGGCAGGCTAGCATAATAAAGGCTCTGACCTGCACTGCAGTTCAGCAAAAAGCCAGAGATATGGACTGAACCCAAGGGAAACATGACCCAAATACAGCTACTACATACTGTATAGGCCCGTAAAGAGGAAGCACGTCACAGGCTGAATGCAAGTACAAGTACATACTAGTAGAAGAATTATTTAGAAAGATTTGTAACTTGAGTATTATACATGATATGAGACTACATATTCCATAGTCATCTTTCAAGTTCTGCTTATCTATCCTTTGTTTCAGTTATCTCATCCTTGAAGTGGCTTAATCCAGCAGCACACACGCCTCTCATGTCTTTCTCATGTACATTCAAGCTAGTTGGCTATAGCTGACAGTTACTGGCTATTATTGGTGATATAATATAATATAATATAATATAATATAATATAATATAATATAATATAATATAATATAATATAATATAATATAATATAATATAATATAATATAATATAATATTGGTCAAAACTAATATCAGGATTTCATGAACGAAAGGAGCAGGCCCTAATGTGTTGTAGTAATGAAAGCTAGTGATTAGCTGCATTAGGAGTTAGTCCTAACACAAGCTGAGAAAAAAGAACAGAATATATTTCAGTGCATTACAGTACTTCTCTACAAGAAGCCTCAGGCCAGCAGCTGTTAGCTCCAGAAGCAGCCACAGTCACTGAGGGAGAGAGAAGCACAGTCACTGAGGGGGAGAGAGCAGCACAGTCACTGAGGGAGAGAGAGCAGCACAGTCACTGAGGGAGAGAGAGCAGCACAGTCACTGAGGAAAAAAGCAGCACAGTCACTGAGGGAGAGAGAGCAACAGTCACTGAGGGAGAGAGAGCAGCACAGTCACTGAGGAAGAGAGAGCAGCACAGTCACTGAGGGAGAGAGAGCAACAGTCACTGAGGGAGAGAGAGCAGCACAGTCACTGAGGAAGAGAGAGCAGCACAGTCACTGATGTAAAGAGAGCAGCACAGTCACTGATATAGAGAGAGAAAGAGCAGCACAGTCATTGAGGGAGAGAGCAGCACAGTCTGTGAGGAAGAGAGCAGTACAGTCACTGATGGAAAGAGAGCAACACAGTCACTGATATATATATAGAGAGAGAGAGAGAGAGAGAGAGCAGCACAGTCGCTGAGGGAGAGAGAGCAGCACAGTCTGTGAGGAAGAGAGCAGTACAGTCATTGATGGAAAGAGAACAGCACATTCTGTGAGGAAGAGAAAACAGCACAGTCTGTGAGGGAGAGAGCAGTACAGTCATTGAGGGAGACAACTGAAGACAATTAAACTGACCATAGTATTAGATGTTCTAAATAATGTTTTAGCCATGTGTGCTTCTCTGAATGGGACACTTTACAGGACAGCCAGACAGAACAGATCTCTTTATCTTAGATTAGTTCAAAGACACATTAACAAAAATGTCAAGGAGAAAAAAAATAGGAACTGGACCCTTTGAAACCATTCCAGACAACCTCACAAAGCAGTACAGCATAATAAATATTTTGTGTGAGAAAGAAGAACCATCCCCCTGTGCTATCTACTTAAGACTCACTAGTAACTAAAGTTGCTGGCTCACTGGAGTTCCACACTTTCAATTCAGGAGCTCTGTCCAAGCATATAAACTACCATCTTGGAATTGAATTAAATGAAAGTGTCTGAGATGTCTGTGTCTGAGTGTCTGTTAAAGATGAAAACGCTGAAGTTGGCTTCCTATTCAACAGGTTGTTTTGTGAATTTTCTGGTGGTGCAGTTGCATTTCTGTAGCCTGTAAGGTGGAACAGAACATTTGATTAAAAAGCTGGTGAATAGGAAGTCAATTTCAGCCTTGAGTAAAGATGAATATTAACCATGCCCGGTGGATTTTTTTATTTTTTATTTTTTTTGCATATGTGCTCCCACAGTACATACAACCTACATTGTATTCTCTCCATTCTTTAATTACATTTATATCAACGTCTGTATTTTTCTACCACTCCAAAATCCATAATTGAACATAGTGTAACCTTTGCATCACTTGCCATGATTACTTTTAATGTAAGTAATACTGTATTTTGTATTTCTGGTTAGATGCTAACTAACCTCTGTACCTGTACTCTGCACAGTGACAATAAAGCTGAAGCTAGTCTAATCTAAAATGCAGACATCCCATGAATTCTTCATTACTAACTAATTCCATCAGTTAATTCTTTAAACCAATTATACACCACACCTATATAACTCCGGTTTGTACTTCTAGGTGACACTTAGTACTGGTAAAAAGTGCAAGGACTATTCTAAAAGGACATGATTGATGTTCGTCCTTAAACAACGCTGAAACTGGCTTCTTATTTGCCAGCTTCTTAAATGAATGTTCCAATGCTTGTTTCACAAACTGTCCATTACATAGAAATGGAACTGAATGTCACGGCTTCTAAGGTGTAACAGAAAAAAACAGGAAACCAACTTGGGGGCCCACATTTCTAGGAATATCCTGGGCAACTTTAACTTTTGACTCAAAACTGTTTCTCAAAAATTTGTTCAATGCAAAGAGGGGAAAGAGATGCGCAATTCCACCTTAACTACCATCACAACCCTAACAGTGACCTGTAAGTAGTAGCCATGATGCTTTGATGGTTAAAGTCAGACTACCTTAAAGTTGCATAGTAATATCTTTTGTACTTTACATACTTTGTGTTGTTATTGAGGTAACTTTCATTTCCCTGCCTGAGTCTGAGAGCATTCATATATATATATATTTATATAGTTGTGAAAATATATATATATCAGTTACTAAACAGTCACTACCACAACATATTATTATTATTGTTTATATTATTATTTCAAGTTTAAATAGTACCATGGTTATTGAATTTCACTTCACTTCTAATAATACGCTAACAAACACAAATGTTAATTATATTCATTTTCTTATTGCATGATTAATTAGTGAAATTTGATACGATTTTACTAAAGTGTAAATTGCCAATTCATAGAGAAGATACATATTAATGATTTTTCCTTATTAAGTTTAATGTGATACTGTCACCCAGCCATCTAGTTTCTGCATTTGTTGTAGTTATTGAATTTGTACTGTCATTTGCTTTTTTTCACTTGCTGCATTGTAAGTGTAGCACAGTGTTCTAGAGAGGAACTGTATTTCATCCTGTCAAACAGACATTAATGTGTTACATGTCGAACAGACACTAATGTGTTACATGTCAAACAGACACTAATGTGTTACATGTCGAACAGACACTAATGTGTTACATGTCAAACAGACACTAATGTGTTACATGTCAAACAGACACTAATGTGTTACATGTCAAACAGACACTAATGTGTTACGTGTCAAACAGACACTAATGTGTTACATGTCAAACAGACACTAATGTGTTACATGTCAAACAGACACTAATGTGTTACATGTCAAACAGACACTAATGTGTTACACACAGTATATATGTATATAGTATAAGTCATGACTTTCATGATCTACAGTAAAGTACTTATGTTGCAAAACTTCATAGCTACATTAACTTGTCTTTCTCTTGCACATTCCCTTCTACTTTTTCTCCCTTCTCTCCCGAGAGACTGAGCCTAATGAGGGTTAAAGGGGAAACCTAGTTGCCTAGAGCCTAACCACTTTTTCCATTCATGCTGGAAATGTTCCAGAGCTATTTATATGAAGACTTACAAGGCTAGTAATTGACTTTCTGCAAGTTGGCCACTGTTTTCAGTGAGTAGAGCATGCTAGCCTTTGAAACATCCTCAAAAGCTGCTTAAGTTCACTAGAACTCTGAATTGTTGATGCAAGGACTTGACTGACTGAGTTAATGGCCTTTTTCCTGCTGAAATAAGCAGGTTCTTTCCTCTCTTTACTACCAAAGCACTTAATCATCTAGTACGTGCAGTGAGCACTGACACTTCTAATGTCACTCATCTCTTATGGAGACACACCTTAGGCATCCATTGCAATAATATGTTTCATTATCCACACATAATATTTACAAAAGCAGCCAGAATCAAAACCCTTTAAAATCCAGTGCTCAATAGAGCTTTCAGCTTGATCAAAGGACAGCAGAAAAAATAAAAAGGCAGCGTTTTATTGGCTCGCTCTCACAATTGTGACACAGATGGACTTGTAAGATCTGGACAATGCAGCTCTAATAGCACATCAAAAGACAGTCTGAATTACAGAAAGAGAGAGCAGAGGGTGAGAGAGAGAGAGAGAGAGAGAGAGAGAGAGAGAGAGAGAGAGAGAGAGAGAGAGCAGATCACAAGCCTCAGATGAAAGGTGTGTGGATGAAAAAAGAGTAAGGAGAGTGTAGTGACATAGAACTGGCCAGTCCAGCCATACAATGTTTGCCGATGACCCCTCAGAACACTGTGCACTATAGTATTACAACTCCAACAGAAACACTATGCTTTTGACCCTGCCCTCGTTTATTACGATGACGTACTCTACATGAAGAATATTCAACAAAAGTACTCCAATAGCCCCTAAACTCTGTCCTGATAATCCAAATGACTCCTTTTTTTTTATTGTGGATCTAGTATCCTCTGAAGGCTGATGCTCTAGACTGAGATTATGCTCAATCTGTCCGTATGTGCCTGCAGCACTGTAGCCTGCTTAATCTGATGAGCTCATTCACTCACTCCTCTCTTTCCCTCCAGCAAAAGTGCATTATTGTCCCTGCACGGCCCATGCTCCTGGAGGGGCATTAAGCACCTTAACCACTGGAACAATGTGAGCAAAGCGTGGGGCTGACGCAGCTTTCACTTAGCGGGGTCAGGAAAGAAAAGAACACAGCTGGCCTAACTCTGCCCCAGCCTGCACTCTCACCATATGAAGGATATAAAAGGATGTTTCCTACTACATAACACACATGCTCAGAAATCATTGAAACTTGGGGTCAGCGCAGCTTTCTGTCAATTGTGGCATGAGGGAGCTCTGCCCTACTGCTAGCCCAGCGAACTGAAACTTCTCATTTTTATTTATCTATCTAAGTAACCATCTCTGAATGTAAGTCTGCATGTCTGTTTGACACTGTATGTATAGTAGAATACATGAGCATGAATGGATGTGCGATGGCGTTTCTGTTGTCTGCTGGTGTGCTTTATGAGCTACTGTGGAACCAATGGCAGATTCTGTGTTTCTGTGCCATCTCAATAATAGAAACTTATTATCCTGAAACAGTTTTATTGGCATGTACTATGTCATTATTTTCAGATATTACTTCAGTATTTAAATATACAGCTGCCAGAAACTGTGAAGAAGAAACAAAACTGCAGAAGGTGAACTTTGTGTTCTAGCTGAGGGGGGTACAGGGTGAGGGGAGATTGTAGTGCATTGTAGTATCAAGCTACGAAACAGAAAGTTAACTGGAATTACTGTGGGTCTTTCCCAATTGAACCTTTACTAATACTAATTCTAACTAGTTTTTGATTAAGTAGTATAGTTACAGGTATATTCAAAAATCCACAATGCATACCTAATAAATTAGTCAATTTCTGGATGTGGTAATGATGGACAATATTTTACCACAATCTAATGGGAAACAGAAAGAGGGAGCTTCACAGATCTAGATAGCATTTAGAAAAAATGGTGGACGGTGATGCGACTTTGACTGTGTTGGTGGGAATGGAAATGGTGTGTAGATGTGAGTTTGACCCAAATCTGTTAAACAGCCTGTAAAATGACAAATAAATATTTTCTACTTAATAATGATTTTATTTGTCAGTGTTTTGTAAGGAAACCTCCAGCAAAACAGCCTACAGGGGCCAGCTTGGTATGATGTGCATTGTTCCTCTTAGTATAGTATAGCGTAGTATAGTATTGTATGATATAGTATAGAATAGTATGGTATAGTTTGTTATAGTAAATGACGTAGTACATTAATATGTAAGCTCATGCCACACTGGTGTCAGAGGTGGGATATCCCCACCCCGGCATTCTGTAGGGGAATTTAGTTACCATGAACCCACAGATATCCAGCGGAAATGACAAGCCTGGCCAAAGACAGCAGAACAAGAGGCAGCATGGACTGTCAGCAGAGTCCAGCAGGGGATGGTGATAGAGGTGGCAGCTAAGACCTTGGATTCCAGCTGTAGTAAATAAGTGAGCTGCCAGCAATGTAGCATGCTGGCCAGGTAGCGGTGTTCTGCTTCTCTGCTTGGGCTTTGTGGAGTTACTGTGACAGCACAGTACATACGTTATTGAAGTTAGCTGGAGGATATGTACATTGTGTACGTGTGGTGCATGGGTTATGCTGTGCTGGGCTGTAGTTGGTGTAGTATTGTTGCTTGCTGATTAAAATAGGTATATATATATATATATATATATATATATATATATATATATATATATATATAGAGAGAGAGAGAGAGAGAGAGAGAGAGAGAGAGAGAGAGAGAGAGAGAGAGAGAGAGAGAGAGAGAGAGAGAGAGAGAGAGAGAGAGAGAGATGTATACTGTAAATCGGTAGTAGAAGAACCCACCCCCAAGAAAAAAAACTTCCCAGCTCGGAGTCAGACCGACCGACAGGGGGCCTCAGTTAGCGCAGAGCAGAACCAAGTCGTGCTCACTACCTCCGCCTCTCCGTGCGAACTTCGGGGGCTGGATATTTCACCAGCTGCGCTTCTTTTACACTCTCTTTCTCTTTCTCTCTCGCTCTCTACTCTCCCTCACTTCCCTCCCCCCGTCCTCCTCCCCCGCTAGCTCGTGCTTGCTCTCTCTCCGTGTCTCTCTCTCTCTTCCTCTCCATCCTCCTTTCGCGCTCAGTCTCTCAGCAGCCCGCGTGCCTGTGAGAGGAGCCACCGCAGCCGCCGCATCCATGGAGCGCCTCTTCCGCCCGCAGCCTCTTCACTTCGTCCCGTTACGAGCTGCGATGAAGTAGGGGAGAAAAGAAGCCAGACGCAGAAACACGCGGCGGTGTTCCGGTTCGGGCCTTTCGACATCCCGTCTGAAACTTTTTCTCGTTTCTCGTTTCCACTCGCTCCGGGCGGTCAGCGCTGGCGATGCTCAGCCCGAGGAAGGTGAACGCGAAGAGGAGGAGGAGGAGGAGAAGGGAGCTGCTGGCGGGGCAGCTATGCCTCATGGGGCTCCTGCTCGCCCTGCTCTCGGGGCTGTCGACTCTGGTCCAGAACTCCGGTGAGTAACGTGTTTGTCACTTCGCTGCAGCAGCGGAAGCGTTTGCGAGGCAAGTCGAGGGGGGTGATGGAAAGTTGACCAGTGTTTTGCTGGCTGTGCTGGTTTTGGGCAGGGGCGATAAAGGGGCTGCCTGCACGCCCAAGTTTGACTCCACGCGGTGTAGCAGCTGTGCTGCAGGCTGTACGCGCTGTTTATTTGAGCGAGGAGTTTGAGCGTTAGAAGCGGGAGTGAACACGCTGCTTAAAACAATAGGCCAAATGTGGAAAGGTGGAGAGCGTTACAACTGCACATGTGGGTTTAATAAGAGCACGGGCTGTCGCAGCGCTCACCCTGGGCTTGGAGGGCTCGGTGGGTTGAGTTAACTATAGTCATACCCATGTTTCAGAACAAGGTACGACGTTGGGAAGTTAATAGAAGCTCTCGCGTTAAGTGCATTTCAGTACTGCAGGAGTCTCTTATGGGGATCTTATAGTGTACAGTGGTTTTAGTAAGCTACATGATATTACACGTGACAAGTATGATAAATATATCTACAGTACTGCAGGAGTATTTTACAGATAAGAACATAATTGAGCGTATTATGATTAGGTATATAATGTGTTGTATTACTGTAAGGGTGAATGATGACTGTCTACCACTATTACAATAATACACTTATAACACATGATATGGTTATTATATTATACAGTATATTATACTTCTGTAATAAGCTGAATTATTTTCTTATGGGCTATATTCACTTATACGCTGTGCAGTGGTAGCATTTCTCACTCATTTCATGACAGGTGATCCTGCAAACACTGGAGTTGTAGTCACATGAGACAGCAAACACTGGAATGCATGATGATATTGGAGTCGTATTACTATCAGAAGATCAACTGCCAAAACAAAAAATGGAAAGCAGATATTTAGATATGACATATTTCACATATTTGCATATGAGTGTTGACGGGATGCTGGATGGATTATTGTAAATAATATGTTCCTTAATGGTAATGCAGGCAGATGCAGTCCCAAATTCTGCCGGCACGCTCTCTCTCTCTCTCTCTCTCTCTCTCTCTCTCTCTCTCTCTCTCTCTCTCTCTCTCTCTCTCTCTCTCTCTCTCTATATATATATATATATATATATATATATATACATATATACATAGATGTATATATACATATAGTGTGTGTGTGTGTGTGTGTCAACTCTTCCCATATTAGTGCATCCCTATGAATGAAAAATCCATGATACTGAGCTATCACTATCATCCTTTAGCATTTTAATAAGATATTGGAAGCACCCTATTGTTAATTCGGATGGGATGTCCTCAGGACATTGAACACTTAGAAAGTATAAACTGCGTCCCAGCATTGTTTTATGTTTTTTGTTATATGTGTTGTTGTACGAGTCCCAAAGCACACAAGCCTTCGTTATTTGTAAGTAATTTGCTCATATGAACGTTCAGTTCACATAATACAGCTTAATGGTCAGAAGCATCAAAGAAAGCTCATACATGCCTTTCCATTTCCTCCCCCTTTTTCCTCATTCACTTCTTTACAGTAAGGCAGTAGGATAATTACAGTCATGAATGGATTCTTATTGTGATCTGGAAACATGCCTTTTGGAAGTCATCATCATCCCCTGTCTCTGGTGTCAGCAAATCAACCACTGTGGGCAGCATTTGTCATCCCTGAAGCTGACAAGAGCATGATATTATCAAAGACCAACACATGTAACCACGTAATGTTGCGCATTAATGCACTTGGATTGTAGAAGATGCACTGGTTACGTAAGCTAATGTGTCACTGACATTTGATGTTGTAAGGCTGCTGGGTGAAAGTGCATGTTTGAATGCAGGTTGTAGTAGAATACTCTCTGTTTATAGCGATGGAGAGAGAGTGCTTATGCGATGGGCTGGACAGCCTAGCAGGCAGCAGAGAGACGGATGCGAAGTGACTGGGCCGTCAGTTGCTGCTTGGCGTTCACGGAGAAGCTCTCTAATTCAGCGCTGCATCTGGGCCAGCTAGTCCCTGCACAGGCAGCCTTGGGGCCAGCCTCAGAGAACACACTCCCTCTGAGAGCAGTGCAAATGCCAGGGACATCTTTTGTCTCCTTTGTTTTGTTCAGCGGAACTACAACTGTATCCGCAATTGCGTTTTTCCCTTGGATGTTTTGCTGTGGAGGGCAGTTTTTCCTGAGTCTATTTTTTGAGCTTGGCCAATTTTATGTACTGTTGTAGGTCCTTTTGCCATTCCTCCCCTCCCCCGTTTTATTCTTTCACTCCCCTTAGCGCTCTCCCTCAGACGTGGGTAATGCTGCTGCGGAGCGCAGCTGCACTCAGGTACTTCCTCCTCACACACCACTGCACCCATCAGCGAAGTGAACGCAGAGAGAGAACGAGAGAAAGAGAAAGAGAGAGAGAGAGTACAGTCCGCCTGTCTGCAGTGATTTTTCACATTAAATCCTTTTGGTGTGGCAAATTTGCTTGGTGGGTGCTGGATAACAATGTCAGGAGCGAGAGAGGCAGATGTAAGAGCAGTCTCAGAAATATA
This sequence comes from Prochilodus magdalenae, assembly GCA_024036415.1. NCBI lineage: Eukaryota > Metazoa > Chordata > Actinopteri > Characiformes > Prochilodontidae > Prochilodus > Prochilodus magdalenae. Next base: position 35,614 of record JAMWET010001399.1, on the reverse strand, counting down.
CTGTCGACGTGTCTAAGATTTTTACTAGCTAAAAAAATCAAGGTATTGTGGTGACATTGGTGGGTGAAGAATTTGAAATGAGTTTTATGATATACCAGGCTGGTTCATTCATTATCCATTCCAACAGAATATATTTTAGAACATGTCAGGTAAACAGCAGTAAAATCGGAGGGAACTGTATAAAGCTTTCAGTGTTCTGGCCTCCTGAGTATAAGATTAAAGTAAGGGCTCCATCTTTATGTAGTTAAAAGCACAGACAAGACTCTTGTGAGAAATGTGGCTTTCGTCCCTTGAGAGGGGCAGGCGAGCTTGACAGATATTTGGTCGGTTACCTGTACTTTCTCCCTCTCTCTCTTTTTCATTTTGTCCTCATCGCCCCATTCATCATCCACAGTGGCTGCCTCCTAGCCGTCTCCACTTTATTATTTTAGCTAGTTTTACACCATGCTGGGCCACTAGCATGACAGCCAGCCAGTCCTAGATGAATGACTTCAGATGGCATTTGGTCCTGATGGCACTTTTGAGCCACACAGGGAAATGGAATGCTTGGAGTAAGTCATCATTGTGATGATGAAAACAGTGGACAGTGGCCTGCACAGACCACTACTCTTATTCTGAAATATTGGTGATTTAAAGAATCCTTACGGTAGTTTGCCATCCCGGTCTTTTTTAGACATTGCACAGACGTATCCTTATGATTTAAGCCACATTATGACTTCCTGAAGCATGAAGCATAAAAACAAACTTATATGCGTATAGGCTAACACTCTGGACAGCCACTATAGGCAACAAATATGGTGCCAGCAAGAACAAATCTCCTGACGAACACCACTTACCATATATCTACCCCAGTACTGCTACTGCCGTGAGTAGAGCGAATTCCGTCAGATCAAAATCTGTTGACTCAGTGGTTCCAGCTATCACTGTAGCTGTTTGAATGAAGACCTTTTGTCTATAGAAAACCATCTATTAAAACCACCATCATGCTAGTACACCAAAATGATCCGCCTCTCCATGCCTCAGATGTCTGATCATCAACGATTCTCTTTGAAACTTTACCCTGTCAGATACTGCATTCAATCCAAGAACCAGCACTAAATGCTCACTGCATAGGCGGTGTGCTGATGAGCCAGTAAGTGTTCAAAGTGATTGAAGGCAATCAAGTTATTTGATTTGTGGATGAAGTGCAAATAATGATCCTACTGTCAGAGTGCGGGCAACAATGCACCTCATCCAAATGCCCAATACGAAAATCAGCTGCATTATTTTTGCACAAGCAAAACTCAGTAATGGAAATTTGCTAGGATGAAAACTGTAGGATTTCCTCATATCGATTGATAGAATAGACTTTTTATGTGACTGGTTTAGTCCCATTACAAAAACTGTACTTTGCAAGCGCTCTGAGCTAATCATTGAGTTTTATGGCAATGATATTTGTTCAGCTCTACAAGTTTTCTTTGACCTGACGTACTGTTTACCGGAGGCGTGTCCAATGTGCAAGGTCATTTTAGTCAGGTGTATTGAGCAGTATTGATTTTATTGTCTATAGCTATGGCTGAACAGTCTATCTCAGCAAGGCCCCTCAAATGATTTCTTCATTATTCTTTTTTAAGACTCAAAGGTCAGTTTTCTATGTTCTGTCTCACACTAGTGTTTCTTCTTGTCCTGCACATTTTAATCTGCCTCTACATCCGGACTGCTGCACTCTGCACTTTAATGTCCATATACAGCTACACATAATGTAAGGTTTACAGGTATGTAAGATATCGTGTGTATCTGTGTGTGTGTGTGTGTATGTGTGTTAGTATGTGTGTGCACTGTGTGTAATGTTGTTACTCTCTGTGCACTGTAAGCTACTGTAACCAGACAAATTCCTTGTATGTGTGAACATACTTGGCAAATAAAGCTTGATTCTGATTCTGACTCTATATGTGCTCATATGGTGTTCCCATAATGTAGAACAAAAGACTCTGTAGAACGTGACTCTTCTTTGTGATAGCCTGTCATTACCACCTCTCACTAATTTTGTTGCTGCTACTCCTACTAGTACTAGTACTACTATTACTTGTGCCTTTAGTGCTAGTGGTATTACTAGTGCTGCTGTTAGTACCACTACTATTATTATTACTTCTACTGGCACTACTGCTAATACCAGAACTACCACTACTAGTGCTGCTATTGACATTACTACTATAAGTATTACTACTACTGTTACTACTGCTAATACCACTGCTTCTGCCTTTACTGCTGCTGTTACTACTGTTTCAACTAGAAGCGGTGTAGTGATACACTCCCACAGTTTGATTCATGATATATCACTGCTATCCTGGATAATACATCACACCCTTCATGACCTTCTGGTCAGACAGTGGAGCACTTTCAGCAACAGACTCATACAGCTCAGCTGTAGCAATAGAAAAGTACAGGAGATCATTTGTACAACAGTGATCACACTGTACACCACCTCTCCACGTGCCGGGACATTATTAGACACTGAACAGTTCAGGCTAACTGAGCACCAGCTGGACGTTACACCTTACACTTTTCCACACTCAGATCACTGTGCACTGCCACCTTGTCTATGCCCTATAAGAAGTACTACTACTTCCACTAGTGTTGCCTTTAATACTTCTAGACTTATACTAGGTCTCCTACTGCTACTACCACTGCAAGTACTACTATTTCTACTAATATTACGACTGCAGCTGCTACTACAGTTCTTAGTTCTACTACATCTACTTGTAGTATACCTCAACATATGCTAGTACTGATAATGCTACTTCTACTATAACTATTACTTCTTTGACTAATGATTCTACAATATTATTTTTACGACTACTACTGCTGCTACTACCGCTACTACTACAGTTGCAGATACTGGAGTACTACTACTTCTGCTTGTACTGTGCTACTGCTGGCAGTATTACTACTAGTATTACTACTGCTTCTACTAATACTACCATTTTTGCTGTTACTGCTGCTATAATTACAACTACTATGACTGCTGCAGCAGCTGCTACTACTACCATTAGTGCTATTGTTTCTACTCATAATATGCCAGAGTGTACAGTACCGCTTCCCCCACATGTAATATATTAGTTCTACCACTACTACTGCTATTACTAGTGCTATTGCTGATAGCATGCTCCTTCTGCTTCTGTTAATACTACTACCCCTACTTCTATTGGAACCCCTACAGCACCTTTGGTACTACTATATCTACTGCTGCTATTAAAGCAGCACTGTATATATTTTGGGGCATCAATTATCAGATGAAGAATATATTATACAAAAATATGTTTACAATAGATTACCTGTAACAACAAAATTGTTTTTGTATTAGCTGAGAATGAGTGCTTCATATCTACATACAAGTGGGTCCCCTTCCAGTGGAGGCTGCCATGATAATTAGGGTGTTTTGAAAGCCAAGAGAAAGCGAATGCATGAAAAAGCAAAACGAAACTGGGACACACACTGAGGCAATGGCAGAAATCCAGTGGGGTGGGGTGTTTCTGTAGGTTGCAATATGCAATCTCACCACAAGAGGATTACACATTGCTCCTTTAATGAAAATGATAACACAGAAAACATTCAGTCATTGAAATATCAAGCTATTGAAAGTAAAGATTATAAAGAAGGAATCAGGAGAGTTAAAACAGAAAGTACTCTACATTTGACTGTAGAATAATAGCACTCAGGCTACTGTTTCTCTCTCTTTCTGAGAAGAGTGTAGGTGGCACCTTTTACACAAGTAGAAGCCAGAACGCATGTGGAAATTTAATGAGAGGTCGGTTGGCCAATATGTGAATAAGAAAGGTAATTAAACTCAGTTTTATATTTTTGTCATAGTTCTTTTTAATAGGATGGGCCTATTTAGTGCTGTTTTAATTTAGCCGCTTCTTTTTCTGGAATCCACAAGATACTTATAGGAGACTCGCTGTGGCCCCTGAGCATGTGATCAGGTGAGAAGGAGATAGAGAGACAGTAAAGAGGGGTTTTCTCTCAGCATGTGTCTCTTTCTTTGTGGCTATCCCTAGCTGCGCAGCTCGTTAATTCAGGAGAGAGGGGGCGTCCTACATACCTTTCCTACCCTCTATATATAGTGCACCCTAAATGTCCTCATTAGAGACATGATTTATGATGCCCCTGCATCCCGCCCACTTTATGCTTGTGCGTGGACAAGAGCGCACATGGCTCCGCATTGCATCTGTTTATGAAGTTTGTAAGAGCCAGCAGCTGTGGCCTGCACTCCAGAGAGCAAAATCGGTTCAATCAAGCCTGGACCTTTGACTACTAAATTTTGAGTTTTGCCATAAAAATAACTTCTTGGCACCGATTGGTGCAGCCAGCTGAGAGGATGAATATTGTGTGCATGTTTTGCATATAAGGGATATAAAAAAAAAAAATCAATGAGTCATAATTTTGCTGAAGAGGCTTTATCTGTATGAGGGTCTGCAAAGTTCACAGGCAGATTACAGTGCAGCTCACTCGCTATCTCTGCTGTTCTCTTTACTTCAGGCTAAGACGTCTAACGCATACAGGTTATAGTTTTTTTTTTACAGTTATAGTTTTATAGTTATAGTTTTTCAGTTATTACAATTACATGGGTTCATTTTAATTGAATAATTATGCACATAGGGTTTTTTGAAAGTGGAGAAATTGATTGGACACTGGGAATTCTAAACTTTCAGTCATGTCACATTTGTATTTGTTAGTAGAAGACGTTACATAGGCTGGTGATGATTTCCTATCACTCAGGCCAAAGCAAACACCTGGCACTGCTTCACTATTATACGTTATATTACCAGAGGTATTCACTCCTGCCTTTACATGCATATGAACTTGAGTGACATCTGATTCTTAATCCATAGGGTTTAATATGATACCCACCCTGGCCCACCCTTTGCAGCTATAACAGCTTCAACTCTTATGGGAAGGCTTTCCACAAGGTTGAGCTGCGGACTGTGCAGGCCAGTCAAGTTCTTCCACACCAAATTCACCCATCTGTGTCTTTATGGACCTTGCTTTGTGCACTGGTTTACAGTCATGTTGGAACAGGAAGGGGCCATCCCCAAACTGTTCCCACAAAGATGGGAGCACAAAATTGTCCAAAATGTCTCGGTATGCTGAAGCATTAAGAGTTCCTTTCCCTGAAACTAAGGGGCTGAGCCCAACTCCTGACAAACAACCGTCCCCTCCACCAAACTTTACACTTAGCACAATGCAGTCAGACATACTGTTATGTTGGCAACTGCCAAACCCAGACTTGTTCATTGGATTGCCAGACGGAAAAGCGTGAATTGCCACATCTCCACTGCTGTAGAGTTCAGTCACGACTGCTTTACACCACTACATTTGACGTATTGCATTGCGCTTGATGATGTAAGGCTTGAATTCTGCTGCTCGGCCATGGAAACCTATTCAGTGAATCTCTCTATGTACTGTTCTTGAGCTAATCTGAAGGCCACATGAAGTATGGAGGTCTGTAGTGATTGATTCTGCGACCCCTGTACACTATGCACCTCAGCATCCGCTGACACTGCTCTGACATTTTACGTGGCCTATCACTTGGTGGCTGAGTTGGTGTCGTTCCTCTCTCTGTACCACGCTGGAATTCACTGAGAGCAACCCATTCTTTCACAAATGTTTGTATATGCAGTCTGCATGCCTAGTTTATAAACCCTGTGGACATGAAGCTGTTAGAAAGACAAAAAATGACACTTTAAAGTTTTAAAATTTTGATATCTAAAATTAATTTCTGCTTTCTCCTGATGCTGAAAAATCAATAACTTGTACTTATTGACTGTTAAAAAACACACTGAGTATATAATTAATTATGTAGCTTTGGAACCATTTTAAACAGTATACCTAAGTGACTGTCTTATCTGTGTTTCTGTGTAAATCCTGTACTGTATGTACTGATTAGGGTGATAAGAGAAGCCTGACAGGAGCAAGTGTGAAAATGCATCTTGTTATCAGACCTGTGATTTGTAACACAGCACTTCATCCATAGAGCTTTGCTGAGTAATTAGCTTGGCGCCTTTACTCACATTAGCAAAACTAACACAATCGAAAAGCGTTTCACCTACAATAAGTGGGGCACAGGAACTGATTAGCCTTTTAATTGCTTAGTTGAGATTAATTGTGAGTTGGCTGTCGAGTGGAATGGAAATTGCCAGCAAGAGTGTGAGAGTATAGCTCATTACTGTTCGAAGAAGAAGTGCAGGGAAGAAGTACCAACATCTAATATCATTTATTCAGATGTATTGGTATTGCTCTGCTGTGAAAAGACAAATATGCTTTGGATATTATAATCCACAAACAAAGCATAATGAGTTTTTAAAGCTTTAATCTACAGATGACTTTGAATTTATATAAGCCACTGCTTGATTTTCCATCTGGTTACATAAAGCTAGCGTCATAAAAGAATAATGTGATGGAGAAATAGTGTTTTGTAACATGACCTGCCCGAGGTTGGAGAGCTGATCTGGACTTGATGCTTCTGGCTTAGGGCTTATATGTTCCTTTATTGTGATTTTAAAAAATCCAACCCAGGTGTGGTTTAATTAGTTCTCTCAGGATTTGAAGGGTAGTGTAGGTTAAAAGTTACATGCAAATACCATGTGAAAAAACTGAATAATTTCTGATCTCGTGCTTCCTTTTCAAGTTTTGTCAACATTTGTGTTCATTACTATTTGTGTTATCTGGGCTAGTAATGCACAGTAGTGGTAGGGTCTTTATACCTTAACAAACCCAGTAGAAACTGAAAAGAAAAATGTCACTAGTTTTTTTCATCCACTTGTGTTTCTTCTCGTAAAAAAGAGGCTGACTAAAAGAATTTGTGTGATATAATTTTCTTTTAGGGTAGACTTCAGTTGAATTATTAATTTTAATATAGTTTGCATTGTATAGTCAAAGCGAAGCAGTAAGCAGTGCCAAATCACTTGCCAAGACTAAAGCTGTTTAAAACAGGAACGTGACCGAGCAAAAATAAGAATAAGCTCAGACAAGATAAAATTTTATTGTGGTACAACATTACACAGCCACAAAGTTTAAAGGGTAGTTTCAGCATTAAAAAGAACTTGGTATAAAGTCATTCAGAATGGGACAGAATGTAGAAAGTGTTGGTGTAGCTCAACACCACTACCTACCAAAGAGTCAACACCACATGTGGGAGAATGGGGTTCGAATCCCGGTCTGGGTGACTACACTGTGCTACACCAATAAGAGTCCTTGGGCAAGACTCCTAACACTACATTGGCCTACCTGTAATGTGATTAACTTTGTAAGTCGCTCTGGATAAGAGTAAATGTAAATGTAAATATAGAAAACTTCACAAATGCAGTCATTTCATTTCATGTCCAAAATGATTAGTCAGCCTGCATGTGTCATCTTGAGTTTTTATATGTAATGGTGATCAATAAAGTGTTATCTTATCTTAACTTACCTTATTTGTGGGGCAGTCAAGGTCGGGAACCAGCCTTGTGACTAGAGGGTCGCTGGTTTGATTCCTTGCACCTAATCCCCAACTTCTCAAGGATCATGAACAGGGCTGCCCACCACTCCAGGCAAGTGTTCTCACTGCCCCCTGGTGTGTGTGTGTTCACCAGTGTGTGTATGGGTGTATATATGGGTGTTTCACTTCACGGATGGTTAAAAGCAAAAGACAAATTCTAGAAAGCGAAAGACCAAAAAATGTGGAAGACAAAAATATGGCCCTTAACTCCACTTAGAGAATGACTGGCCTCACCTAAAATGATCTTATCTTCTCCTATTAGAAATTCAGATCTTACAACCATCATTAAACAGATCTCAGACATAGGACAACATATATCTAACATGTTTCTTGTACAGGCTTTCTGTGATACAGCTTTTAGAGACATTAAAGCTGAAAATCAGAACGTTAGTGAAACCTCTGATAATGCCTGGTGTTCTGTGCACCTTTGCAGGCTGTTAAGGGAATGTTGGGACGTTTTTGTGGCCAGCTTCTTAATCAAATGTTTTATTCCACCTTAAATACTACAGCTTGTATAGACCCTGGTAGACTGCAAAAACGTACATTCAAGGTTGTACTAGTGGATGTCAACACTTTTCATGTACTTTTGGTTGAAGTTTGTCTTTAAACAAGGCTGAAGTTGGCTTCTCCAGCTTCTTATGGGATTGTTTCATTTCACCTCAAACGATACAGCTTGCTCGGGCACCAGAACAAGGTGGAACAGACTATTTGCAAAACAAACTGCCAAATAGAAAGTCAACTTCAGTGTACAGCTTTAATTTCATGATGTTGGTTTGCTCTGTACATCTGATTCTGGAGGGTGGACAAACCGTGGACAGTACTGCGGCTTCACAGTCCCAAAAGAAGCCTGTAAGTATCAGCCATGCTGTGAGATTTATCCACTTTTTGAAGGAGATTTTAGCTGAAAGTTACAGCTAAAGTAAAAAACTTTAATTTACTTTGTGTTGTTGAGGTTCATTTTATTTTGTGTCTGTGTCTGCTACTAAATCAATTTGAGCAGAGCTCATCAAATATAAATGAGCAGCACCATAAATGAAAAACCAGCTTGTTTCATCGTATTTCCAAAGCATAGTGTTGTAAATGGGCAAATTATTTATAAAACAAATGTTCTAAATTCTGGCTATTTGGAAATACAAGGGCCAACAGGTATTGGTTTTCGAGACAGGCTAAGGTTTACTGTATTTGAAGGAATATCCTGGCATGCGTGTATTTTCTCTCCTTCCTGCATGTGCTGTCTCTATCATTTGTATAGTCTATAGGTATTTGCAAAACTTCCCAATGTGAAAAAGTAATAGCTACATAGCCTAGTGTTCTCACTTATGAGAAATGAGTAGCCCTTTACGTACTATCGATGTGGATAGAAAGATCATAGCGGATGCTTGCTCAGTGCTTGCTAATTTTGCCTCAAGTATTTCTGTAAATAACAGCAATATGGAGATAAATACAGCGGGCGAGTCAGTGGGCGAGAAACCATCAGCAGCAGATTTTGTTATCTTCATACGAAACAATTTAGATAATGAAGATTTAGAGTGTAATTCCTAGTAACTGGATTGGCACAATTATAGACTAACTATATAAAACACTTTATAAAACATCTCAATATACTTTTCTTATGGAGTCAGCAGACTAAAGAAGACTCTGAGCACTGCAACATTTTTTTTCATGTAAACACTGAACAAGAATGGTGTTCATGTTCCACAGTGCTTTTGGGAAAATGTCCTATGGACAGACAGAAGTAGAATTTACTAGCATAAATGCACAGTGCTGTTTGAAGCAGAAAGACACTGCACACCAACAAAACCTCATCATGGTTTACTTCACTTCACTAATTCACTTCACTAATGCACATCAGACAGGGCCGTCATTGTATTGAAAAATGCCATTAGTTATTGATGATATCCATGATATGCCCAGAAAAGCACCTTTTGGCGTGTTAGTGTTACAAAGAGATAGGACAGGGAGGCCAGATGTAAGTGCAAGTATTTAATAAACCAAACAACTCTTGACTAAACAAAACCAAAGAAGCAAAAAACTAAGAAACATTAAACCAGCTTACGAAAATAACTAACATGGGGACAAGTGACCGGGAGGGAGACAAAAGACCAGAAGGAATACAAAACACTAAGCAAGAACACAGGGGACTACAGGGAGTATAAGGGAACAAAGACTAACAAGGAACACCTGGGAAGGGGCGGAGCTACAAACCAAGGACAGATGCGGGGGTTGTCAAGGGGATGGACAAGGAGGAGACAAAAACCAAAACAAACAGAAGCACATGGAGCAGGACAACAAAGAGCACATGGACATGATAAGACAGAAAGCCAGAGAAGACAGATCAACACGAGCAGGACAGGGCAGGATGTGACAGTTAGACATAGTTCATAATGATAAAATTTAACATTACCCGGCCTTAATTAAGAATATCATATCAAGAGATGGCTCATAAACATGGCTGTGTATCTTATTCTCTAATAATGACTGGATAGATTCATTAACTGCCACATTCTGTAATGCACAAATGCAGTTCTGATAGCTACACAAACCCAAGTGGATAGGGCACATGCAGCAAAAGCAACAAAACAGCAGACACCGATCTGGAACTCATGAGGTAAAAGCTAAAGAACTAATGAAGAAGAGAAAAAGGATAGAGAACCTGGTGCTACCATAATGAGGAAAACAATTTAAGGAACAGAGTTTATTTTCACATACTTGAGGAACTTGCTTGGAAAGTGAAGCGTGTTTCACCCTAAAGTTGTTTTCCAGCAGATGTTTCAGACTCAGTTCTGTCACTCACTTATTGAGAAAGGTTTTTGTCAGTCTCTGTGAAGCCCTCAGCCATGCAGGCAGAGCAATCTATAATTCAGGAGATCAGTGTGTATTTGTGTGTTTACAGCGGTGGAGAATCTGTCTTCTTCTCACTGAACGTAGTGATGAAGTCTGCTCCATGTTCCTTGTGTGTTATGCAGTTCTGCACGTTAAGAGGAATCTCTAGCTTCAGTTGTCCACAGAGTGATGTCCCAGAAAGAACCCCTCCTGCTGGGTCACCCTCAACCTCAAAGCCCCCTGCTTGGCCCTCCAGCCTTTTGAAGGAGTGGCACAGATGATGCTGTCCTCCAGCTCGACTGCCTGACAGCAGACGTGCACAGCAGGAGGACCACCGCCACCAGCCACTAATGAGCCTGTTAATGGCCTGTCACATCCCTAAACAACCCATCACAGATACTCAATCACTGACGATAAATATAACCTCTATTGATTTTCCAGCTCTGACACTATGTTTAGTCATTAACATGTCAAAGTCATAATTATAATTAGTAATAAAAGCATGGTGTAATTTCAGATTTTTACACTGGTTTACTGGTAATTGAAACAAGTAGAGCAATTGAATATACAACCCAAATCATAATAAGTCAATAACACATTATACACTCATCATCCAAAGATTATTTGCCCCCAGAAGGAGATGTTGGATTGCAATGCGATTGGGAAGGAAGATAAAGGTTACCAGGTGATAATAAGTGATGATAAATGTAGACTGATATGGGCAATATTTTTTGAGCTACACATACAGAAGTATCCCACACATATTCGATTGGGATAGGTCTGGCAATGCGGCTGGCCAAGGCATAGTGTCTGTGTGCTTAAGGCAGGCTTCTGAGATGACAGCAGTATGCAAACGAGCATTGCGCTGTTGGAATAGCACACTGGAGTGTGCATTCAGAAAAGCTAGGGTCACTGGTAGGAAGATCTTATTAACATAACGTTGGGCTCATAGTGCGTCAGAGTGCCTGTAATAAAGACCAACGGTGATCTGGCATTGTATGAAATTGCACCCCACACCAAGACTCCCTGCCTTCTGGACATGTAACAGCAAACTCCTCAGTTTGATGCTGACCACAGTGTCCCCACACACAGAAAATGGCCTACTGCCATTGTGAGTTACTCCATAACAGTCTGACATAACACCTTTGCAGTCTTTGGCGAGGTTGATGTGGAGTTAAGGGCAGTTGTCATATTGGAGCGTAGTCCTGCGTTACGTAGCTGTCTGCCGATGGTGCTGGCATGAACATGATGACTCATGGAGGACATCACTGCTTGTTGAATGTTCATGATTGGGTCACTCTGTGCATGTCTGTCAATCCGTCGCTTCTCCCTCTCATTGGTTCATGTAGGTTTTTACCGAGCTTCCCAGAGCCCTATGAAGCTACCCCTCTCAAACTGCCATTTCACACACAGTCATCTCTGTTGGATACCTCACTTGCAAAGGATAGTACCAAGACAACAGCAACAATGCTTGGCCAAGCTTGAAACTTAAAAAGTTCCCATGTCTCACAATGGCAAACCTACCCACCAAGTTTCATTCCTGTTGGTCGATTCCTTCTGGGGGCTAATATTTTTGAAATGGTGAGTGTATATAATTTTGCCATGATTTCATCTTTACAAGGAAAAAAAGTAAAGGCTGGAGGCTGTCAAAAAAGAATGTAAATCAGAAATGCAATTCATCCTGTGACTGAGTAAGTGATTATGTAATTCTGTTAAAGAAGTACAGAAAAGTGATCTTCAGATATCTTAGAAATCAGTGCTCCCATTACAAACCACATGATGTCTGAGATAGACAGTTCATAGAGGTCCTTTCTCTGTATCATTGTTTCCACAGGTTTATGTGTAAGTGCCATTATTGATGGACAAGAGGTAATAGCGTTTCCTGCAGAGCTGTAGGCATGCCAAGCAGATCCTGCAGAGAGCACAGCTACCGTAAGCTTCGCCACAGGCCTGCTCAACAACTTTTCCTAGTTCCAGCTAGTTCTGTCCCACATCCAGGGCCTCACCTGCATAGCTAATGAAGATAAACTAGGTAATTAAAGTTTGGCAGGGGTGGACGGATGTGGGGCTAAATTTATCTCTGCACTGACAGTATGGGGTCGGATGTGCAGGGCCTGCTGAATGTATAGCGCAGAGTTCTTCCCAGCAGCTGCTTTTTGGGGCAGCCTTTTTGTTCAGGTCATGTACTCAGCATGTTACATTATTACTGTACATGGACAATGAAAGTCTCCCCTCCTTTATGGCCGCAATCTATCAACAACAATCTATCTCTCTTAGAAGTATTAAATCTGTTGTCATTTTACTGTACATTTGAATTATCTCATGTCCAATTTAAAACATTGCATAGTTATTAAAAAGATCATTTCTTTCACTTAATAAAAATATGAAATTTGTGGCAGAAGATTTCTACTAGTTACTTTTAGCCATGAGAAATAACTGTGGGAAAAAATTCATATACATATAAAATGCAATATGCTACATGCAACTTTTTCTTCACTGCTGATAACTGAGGCCTTGAAGGCTTGACAGTACCTTTAGCAATTCAAAAGCAAAAATGCACATCATAGTGTTCTTCAACAAGTTAGCCAAACTAGATTCATTGTTAATTCTCATGTTTTAAAGTGTGGTGCAATAATTAAATTTCCACAATTGTAGCATTTGTGTCAGTGTACTATTAACATTTACAGCATGTAGCTGATGCTCTTTTACAGAGCAGCTTACAAGGTTATTTGCATTACAGGTAGGCCAGTGCAGTGTAAGAAGTCTTGCCCATGGACTCTTAATGGTAAAGCACAACATACATTAGTTACTTAGACCAGGAATTACACCCCTGTCTCCCACATGGTTGGTAGCTCCCTAGCACGTAGTGGTGTTATCCACTCCCCTACACCCACCATCATTTTAGCTGTTTATGGTTTTAGCGGCTACTATGGTATTAGCTGTTCATGTTTTTTTTAGTGTACTGAATTTGTCTTTTTTCGTGGTAACCAATGAGTGCATGGTTGTCCTAAAAGCACCGCACATTCATAAAGGATCATTTTACTCCCAAAGGAATCTCTGCTATGTGTAAACCTTTAGGACATCAAGATCAGAGAAAATGAATCCTTTCTAGATCATAAGGGCAGCACTCTACACAGACACAGGCAGCCATCACTGTTAGCCTTGAGAAACTTGCTTGTTTGTTGTTGTGACTCAGGTAACTGACAAACACGATGGCTGATAATGCAACAATATCTTTCGTTTGAAATTATGTTGTTTGATGTGATCATGTTATCATGTCCAGTCAGAGTTTTGATTACCACTGCATGAAAGCGGTTTCACAAAGTTGAGGCTGCTGCAACTGCTTGAGTTCTGAACAAGTTGCAAGAAGCTTTACAATGACTTTTGAGATTTTGTTTGATGTACAGTCATATTACAATATTATGAACAACTTCATGTATCTGCATTGTCCATTTTATCAGCTCCACTTACCCAATAGGTGCATTTTGTAGTACCATTACAGACTGTAGTCCTTCTAATTCTCTGCATACTTTGTTAATCCCATTTCATTCTGTTCCTCAATGGTGAGGACCCCCACAGAGCAGGTGTTATTTGGGTGGTGTGAGTGGATCAGACACAGAGCTGATAAAATGGACAATAAGTGTTGATACAATGAGAGATGTTCATAGTATTCTAATATGACAGTGTTAAGATACTAAAGCGTTACGATGCTAAAGTTACATCACCTAGTAGCGCCTCCCTAAGACTCCCTAAGACTTCAAATTGAATGAAGACTTCAAATCTCAAACTCTTTGACATCATCGGTACAAGGTCTCTGTTGCGAGTGGTAATACAACTCAACACTCAATCACAACGCAGACATGTTATCAGAACAGAATGGTTTCAGTGGAAACACCCCACTGCTTACTATTCTTTGTTGGATGAGGGCACCAAAGCCAGTTTAGATGAAGCATCTGTGAAGTGCCTCCCCACAAACAGACCTGCTGGTGTTCGAGTGGTGCAAGGTTACATAACCTGTCTTAGTCATGTCTGTCCTTTGCAAAAAATTTGAACATGGTGCTGAACACCTAAGGCTTTTCTCTGGAGTAGGCTTTTAGTCTACTACATCTCACTAGGCTTTCTGTATGATCTTTTATGCCGTTTGATACTTTCCCTCCCCAGTGTTTGTGTAGCGGTTAGGCCGAGGGTCATACCATTCTGAAGGGGTTAGTGTATGCCTCTTTGTTTTATGATGCACACCATGTGCTGACTTTGTAAACATCTCAGAGGACGGGAAAGTAAACCTTGTTATGTAATTATATTATATTTTACATAACTTGTGTATTGCGGAGGGGGGGTACTGAACGGGCCCTGTGTTTTGTTTTTTTCCACTGAGAGAGAAATATGGTAAATATCTGTCTGAGGGGTGTCACAGAGCTTTCAGATTTACTGGTAATGACTAACTAAAACATAGCATCTAAAAAAACCAAAAATGCTAAACTAAACCATATGGCGCCCATTAAAGCGCTGCAGTAAGTACATTTACATTACAGGCAAGCCTTGTTTTGGCTCTATAGCTGGAGATGTATTGCTTACATTCCTCTCTTTTCTAGGCAGAAGTGTATAAATGTTAGTTCTGTCCTCTGTTTTAAGTCGCATTGTTTTTTTTTTTACCGCATGTGAGCTGATGTGTGTGTGTGCAGCGTGTGTTAGTGTGTGTGCAGTGTGCCTGCGAGTGTGTGCTTTGTTCATCTTAGTGTTATGTCATCACTGCCTCCCTCTGGTCTCTGCGGTTACGTCACATCTCCATAGTAACTTCCTTCATCCCCCCCTTCGTGTGTGTGCTCTGAGTGCATTCTGGCTCATTGCACAGGTAATGGCATTTCTACACAACGTGTCAGAAAGCAACACAATGGCCCCGTCCGTGCTCGTGTTCCAGCGGAACTGGCATGGTAAGGCCAGGCTGCTTCACTCTAGTGGGTCGCCTCCTTCTTTCCCTCTAATGGGATTTTTCACATGCAGTCGTGTCGCATGGCTAATTAGACACATGTGCTTTAACCAGGCAGAGGCTGGAGTGTAGACTTGCACGATGTCAACATTTTGATGCTGATGTCGATTTTCAGGAGCCAAAGGCTCAGAGAGCTGATAACATCAGCTGATATAGTTGTATGCAGTTACATGGTCTAGAATAGTCTTCTTGGGTACAGGGCTGGCAGCCATTATTGTTATTTTTCTGCTAATTTTTATGTTGAGAATAGAATAAACTCTAAGCAGTATTTTGCAGGACATAAATTAAGGAAGGCATCAAAGAGACCACTGTATCCCAGAGTTGTTTAATTTGGAGGACACTGCCAGAAAACATGCATGAACGTACCAGCGACACCCAAAGAGTTTGTGGCATAATTTGTCAGAGGTTAGCCCGTTTAGCCCAGTGTGGGCTAATATGGAATCTATGGGCAAATTAATAAAACAACTGGTGGGCAATGTTCATAGAGGAAGCGAATATACAGGGTTGGACAATGAAACTGAAACACCTGTCATTTTAGTGTGGGAGGTCTCATGGCTAAATTGGACCAGCCTGGTGGCCAATCTTCATTAATTGCACATTGCACCAGTAAGAGCAGAGTGTGAAGGTTCAGTTAGCAGGTAAGAGCACAGTTTTGCTCAAAATACTGCAATGCACACAACATTATGGGTGACATACCAGAGTTCAAAAGAGGACAAACTGTTGGTGCACGTCTTGCTGGCGCATCTGTGACCAAGACAGCAAGTCTTTGTGATGTATCAAGAGCCATGGTATCCAGGGTAATGTCAGCATACCACCAAGAAGGACAAACTTCCACCAGCATCACGTAGTGACCTGGCCACTATCCTGCAAGAAGAATGGCTTAACATCCCTCTGACCACTGTGCAGGACTTGTATATGTCATTCCCAAGACGAACTGACGCTGTATTGGCCGCAAAAGGAGGCCCTACACCATACTAATAAATGATTGTGTCTAAAACCAGGTGTTTCAGTTTCATTGTCCAACCCCTGGATACTCATAGTCAAATAGTTGCATACAGAGTGTCAGATTGCAGTGGTACTGTGTAGAAAGATAAGGCTAACCAGGTACAATAAAGAATGATACATTTAGACTGATATGGGCAATATTTATTGAACTACACCTACAGAAGTTTTTCTGTAGTGTTTCTCAGTACAGTGCTGTGACACTATGTGCTGACATTAACAAGATGACTTACAGAAGGCCTTGCTTACGTCACATGCACTGCCCAACATAAAACTTGAATAAAGTTGGCTTTTTAAAATTCCTGTTACACTTTAAATGTTGCAGCAGTAACAAGACTTTGGTTTTTGTCCAATAAAAAAGCTGCCAACTGCCAAAAGGTATTTTCAGCTTTATAGAAATGAAGACATAGCAAGCTATATATAGTACCTTTATTGCTTTGCCCACTGGACTTGTGGTAGAAATCATTATTGATATAGGGTTATTCAGGTGTTGTTCGACTATTTTGCACATTAGGAATATTTCAGACTTTCTGTGGTTGTTTTTTACTAACCTGTAGAAACGTCTCAGAGTAATAAGCCACAGCTAACATACAAAACGTCGCTTATTTCAGCATCTAAAAAGACTCTCTTTGAAAAAAAGATATATACACCATTGTTGGATAATCAGTGTTTTTTGTATAAAAGTTTATTTGTATACAAGTGTGTATATGTTTACCATGTGGGGAACAACTTCATCACCAGAACAGAACTTTATGCATTTAGGACAGGACGGAGTCCCTGGGAGATTGTAGCCCTCAGGGTTCTACAGGTCATTGGTCAAACACCACTTGGAGACAGTTGACCATTTGTTGATACTAGATAAGATCACACCCTCTTTTTGAATCTTACGGGTGTGGTGACACGGTGTATAAAACCTCTGTGCCAAGGTTCTGTCTTCAGACTGAGTAAGACTGAGTAAGACTGAGTTGGGCTGAGGTCCGACTGAGTAGGACTGAGTTGGGTGAGTTCAGACTGTACTGGACTAGCCTGTCTTTGGACAAGAGATGTGAGTGAACAGCGATCGCCTTGAAATAAACTACTCCAACATCTCCAGCCTTCAGTCTCCTGACTCCATTCTTCGGTGCAAGCAAGAAAAGAAACTACACCATGAAATCTAGTTTTTAAAATAGAAAATGTAATTAAAATATTGTTAGCGCAACAGAAACTGACAGCCCGTCTATCCTAGCTGTGTGACCTTTCTTACAGGCAGAAATTAAATATCATTTGAAATGTTGACGGGCTTATGTTAAGCTTTCCCAACCTCACAAAATTGCTGCAAAGAGCCCATATGTGGGGGAAGCATGGACAGAAGAGATGGCTTGATACCACATCTTGTTTTGTGATACCAATATTGAAACCTCAGTATTGGCCAAAAAGGAAAACGAAAGGAAAAGAGAGATGGAGAGATGGATGATAGAGAGAGGGAGCTGGACTTGTCCCTGTGGATAAATCATTGGCATCCCCTTGCAGTCTGGACGAGAGAAACGCTTCATATTTGCAATACATGTCACAACTATCCTTACTTTACATGATTACTTTACTCTTGACATCAGTGCACCTCAGGGTGCCATGAATTATTAAACAACCTCTCCTGGGATTGCCTGAGTCTGCCTGCATTGCAACAAAAGGCTGTTTGCGAAAGTACCACTTAGTAGATGCGTGTGTGTGCGTGTGGAGAAGAGAGGATAAAAAGGCACTTGCTAATACCTGACCTTACAATCAAAGCTGCGTGCAAAATAAAACAATATCAATAACATCAATCACAACAGCGCTTTCAGAGCATGTATGACATCATTGCTCACATCACGCTGTGGAGCTCCATTTAGTGTTTGTCTCCATCCTTGCACTATAGAGCTTTTATTTTTAGTAAGAGGAGCTGTAAGTCGGAGCAGTTGCTCTGGAGTGAGGAGGAAATGAGCAGAGGTTCTTGAGGACACTGTAACCCAGATGACAGCACTTCCAGAATAATACACCCTCCCCACCATCAGCAAAACCCCAGCCGAGCTGTGCTGGAGCCTAGGCCTCCCTGTGATGTCACATTTATTGCGCCTTATCCCCGAGCAGAAGGGCTTCATGAATATTCCACAGCGCCGCGCTGACTGTGAAGACGCCGCGCTCTGCTCCCCCCGAATAATGCCGCATTCGTTGAGCTGCCGAGCCTGTGATATTGTGACACTGCGTAACGCTTTGCAGCTCACAGTGTCCCTGCGAAGGCTTTCGAAATGTCTGGCCGTCTGGTCCAGTCAAGAGCTGTCCGGGACACATTTTGAGATCGCTATTTAAAGGGTCATTTTAAGATGTTCGCTGCTTTGACGGTCACGGTTGTGAAATGTAGCAACACAATATAATGTGCTGTGACTTTGCACATTTTACTTTTCTGGGTGACACATGGAATGCCAGATGGATCATCAGTATCTGTGAAAGTGAAGCGCCAGGCCACAGTAATTTTACACTTTTTATTAGATGTAACTATACCTTGCAGTATTGATTTATTGCCTCTCGGAGTAAGCCACCACTTAAGATACAGGGGGGATTAGAATTAAAATATGGATACATCAATATTAAATTTTTGGGGCAACTGATGTAATTACCACCAGCATCAATGTCAGTAACAGAAATGAAACAAAACACTCTTATTACATTTTAAAGTTCATGCTATAGATTACAGTATAGTTTACACATGAAGTACAGTAAGACCATAAGTTGCTGGCTGTGTTGTAGTTACCAGCAGATTGAAAGTGAGGTCAACCAAGAAGCAGTTAAATTCTGGCTGTGGTGATCATCCCAGAGAAAAGGCCGCCAACAGTATAGAGGTAGCCAAAGGCTTTTCATTTTTAAAAATGTATGTAGCCATGTCAACGATAAGTCAAAATAGCAACGGGTTACCCTGAATGGCAGTCATTATGCCAACAGCAATGCCAGATGATCTCGATGGGTCTGAACAAAGCCATGATGGTTAGGTTCAATCAACCACTAGTTACCAACCCTGCTCCTGGAGGTCTACCTTCCTACAGACTTTAGCACCACTGCTAATCGTTTTGATGGATTAGGTGCGTTAGATTTCGGTTGGAGGTGAAACTTCCAGGAGGTGGATTTGTGAACACTGCTTCAGGGTTGCTGGTGCGTGCTGGCTCTTTCCAGCCGTTCCCATGAGCCCTCTGATTGCCATTTGCTACTTCACTGCAGCCTGATCTGATGACTGTGCTCTCTCTGCATTTCACAGGCTATGCCTCCTCTGAGGTCAGCGACAAGTGGGAGAGCCGTAGGCTCCTGCAGCACTACACCAATGAGACAGAGACACTGAATCCCGAAAGGAACTGTACTCCACCAGGTAAGAAGCAGTAACCAGTACTCATGAACCCAACATCGTGGAAGTTTTAATACAGCTGATAACACACTAATACAGCTGATAACACACTAATACAGCTGATAACACACTAATACAGCTGATGCAATGTGTTAATGTTTAGATTGGTCACATGCAAAAGGAGAAGTGTGATCTCCCCAAAACTGAATAAGTAAGAAGTCAGGTTGGGTTTTAGTTCTGCAATTGTGTTTTGCGTAGCTAAGCTTTTGTGCTAGTTGTCCACTGGGAAGTGCCTTTTAGGGCTGAGCTATGCTGAGAGTCATGTTGTGAAAAGAGACCTTTGTGTCAAATTAGTCTGCATATGCAGGATTACTGTCATGCAAGCACTCACGTATACAGCTTTGCTTTGTAAAGGTCACTCTGTTGTGCAGTTTTGGGGGTGCTGTTTGTCACTTTGGTCTGAGTTAGGCCTACAGAGGGATAGCTCCTGACTGACTTGTTGAGTTGGTCACTGGTTCCTTTGTTGCCCTCTGAGTGAGTAATTCCGCTGACACAGACGACACTATTGTTGCTCACTGGAGGCTGGGGGAGGTGGGGGGGTGCATTAGATGTTGCAGTGTACAAGCCTTCACAGAGAACTGATTATGAGCATGGGTCATAGGTTAGAAAAAAGAGCCATCAGACCACAAGTGAAGGCAATTGGGAATATGTAACAGCGAAGATAAAATATAGCCTTCAAGGCATCCAACATAAATATTTAAGATGCCAAAATCAGTCAGAGAGTCAGGAAACGCCTTTGTCGATGTGGCTTGAAATTTAGACCAAGAAAGAAAGCAAAGTATTTCAGATAAACAGATTATTTCCTAGGGTGCCATTTTAGCCAGCATTACGGCCTAGTCATTGGATAGCTTTTTGACTTTAAATCTGATTAATTCATAAATTATGTTTAAAATTCTATTCTATAAAGAACATAAAAATGAACTCAGCATTTCCAGCACCCTCACTGAGACAGATTTTAGGTAATACAGCTGCTTTTTCTACTGTATCCTCTACGCAGTGTGGCCACATTGTGTGCCTATTTTGTGGTGGTCTTAAAAAAGCTGACCAAGAGAAAATGGACGTCTAACAGCGTTGTGGTTCTATGATAATTTACCAAAGCCTATATTACTTATATTTAGTTGTCAGCAAGCAGTTTTGGTGAGTCTCATAGTAAGTTACACCATATTACACTTCAGTTTACCAGATTAATGAACTCTGGTCATAGGTTGGTTCTTGCACAAAACACATGTAGGCTAGTGTAAACATTGCTGCTAACAGCACTTTTTATCTATGTGCTGTAAGTGTTTGTGTCTCTGGTAAACTAAGCCCACTCGAATGGGGCTTAAGACGCATAAATAACTGTGTGTTATAGGTGCCTAATTTCGCCAGTTTGTAGGGGATGAAGGACTTCTGTAATTTCCCCAAATTATCCCAAATAGCCCAGATTAAAACATTGCACAAATGCATTAAGCGACAGGAGCCACACTTAACAACAAGAACAACACACTGTGTGGCTAACTGGCATTAGGCTAATAGGGGTGTTCATTCAGTGGGTTCGTTCAGTTTACCAAATGCTGCCCAAACTGACCGAAAACATACTGCCTTGTGAGAGCCATTTTCAAAACAATTCCTTTTCTATGTAACCCGGCCGTCATCAAAAACGCTGTGGATTCCTTGTCATGAACTTGGGTGTTACAGATCGACTCTGACAACAGTCTTTAGGCCAAAAAAGGAGGCCCTGTTTTCTACAGAGCTGAAGTCAGTTTTTCAGTCACCAGCCATGTTTTTTAACTTTTCCATCTTAAATGATGCAGCCGTTCTTATAATGCCTTGGGCACCATTTAAGGTGGATTGAGAAAATTCAAACAAGTAGCTGGTGAGCGGTAGCCCAACTCCGCCTCTTACTTGTACCTGGTTCTGTTATTAGATTACTGTTGGTCATGTCAATGCGAGCACAGCTATTATTACTGAGGAGCTCGGAGTTTGGCAAATAATAGGAGGTAAATCATTCCATCATTGTGACTAAGCAGACTTGTAGGAACTCTGGACATGGCAGATCCGCACTGGATAAAAGTCATGGAGGTCGTCAGTAATTATTCAAGTTATACCACGCCCCCATGTAGAACTAACCCTGCTTGGATAAGACTCCAGTGGTTATATCGAGTAATTAATGTTGGGTGAGTTTGCAGTTTATGCAGTGGAGTAATCTAATGCTGAACTTGAGAACATAAAACCGAAGATGGACACTTTGTGCGTGTGCATTCTTTTTGTCACACAGTTTACCTGTTATTCATGGAAACAGCCCGGAGTTTAAGCCTGTCTCTCCCCCAGTCCTTCCCTAATTCAAACCCTGCTTATGGCTCCAGAGCAAAACAAGAACAGCTAACTTTGGATGCCTAAGGTGTCTTCGTTGATCACCTACATTTGGCATATTTGGAGTTCCATTTTTTTTGGAGAGGTTGTTCAGTGATATATTACTGAAACAATCCCAACCTGTTTTAATCACTTCCTGTTTTTTTATTGATGTTTTTGTTATTTGGGTATGAGCTTTTGTGCTAATAGCACTTTTGGTGTTCATTAAAGTCACTTTTTTCGGTGTTTTGACGTGTATAACAGGAAGCTGCCTTAATACTCCAGTTAGAGCAGGTATTAGTGAGAGGAGAAGGTATTGTGGCTGAGGAAAGGAGTCAACTGTACTGCAGTCCAATTGATTAGCCAACTCCTCCTTCTACCCCAAAGCTGTCCCATCTACAAATGCAGTGCTCTCGCTATGGAAGAGCTCCGCTGCAGCAATGTGTCTGCATTGCTGTATTGTTATGGACTTCATAGAACATGCTACATCTGTAAAGAATAGCTTCACTTATCCAACAGCTTAAACCAAATATTTCATTTCATGGGAAGTGCTGGTGTCTGACAGTGCTTTAATACTTGTATACTTTTTATGCTTAGAGAATAGTCTGCACCAAAGCAAGACTGATAAACAAACCAGAGCAGGTAACACATTATCTCACAAAGCCTAAAACACTAGCGGCAACGGTTTGTTTTTCATGAAGGATTAGCTGCGACTCATGAGCTGTGTTTGTTGCTACTCTTTCCTGATTGCTGTATTGTTGAAAGATCAGCTCCTTGCCTGGCCGACTCGTGTTTGTTAGTGTTTTTCTGTGGATTCGGTAAACGCATCCAAGTGGGGTCCTGGTCTTTTAGGAGGCTTCAGGCTTTGCCAAGCATCTCCTTGATCTCACCATTAAAGCCTAAGTTGTGCTGGGAATCCAGATACATCCCCCACCCATTCACCCCCAAAAAGCCTGCTGGCTTGGCACAGGTTAAGGGTTTCCTTACTACCCTGAGGTCCACTTTGCTCTGGCATGGAACGGATCGTATTAGAGTATTTGTCTATATTTATCCAGCTCACAATGTGTTATTCTCCAATCCTGCTTCCTCTAAACAGTCTGTATCTGGATAAGGAATCCTAATGGCTTGTTTCTCCTTAATTAGTCTTGACTCTGGAAATGCTGTAATTATTTTAATTGCGATTATTCTTGCTTTTCTGAACAGCGTTTTTTCTCTCTCTCCCTTTTTCCCCCTCTTTATCTCTATCTATCTTCCATTCTCACGGACACATGCACCCCCCTTCACAATTGTCTAGGGAAATGGTTCAGAGAGACGCCCCCCCACCCCGATCTCTGTATTATACTACTCATAAATTGACACTGCAGCAGTTTAGCCTACCTAAAGTATTCAGACATTCATCATTACACACAGGCAGTTCAGTGATTAGCTTGATTACTAATGCTAATGTGCTGTAAATTAATTCTTCATCCATCAAGTCACATTGTCTGCCACGCTGCTTGAGGCAGCTGAAGACAGGCTGGGGGGCTAGGCTGATGAGTTTATTGGGTTGTTAACCCTCCGGGAGCCTGGCTGCTACTAGAACTTTTAGATCCTGTGCTGAAATACAGAGTACAGAGATAAACCAGTTTCATTATATTAATACAAATATTCCAATTCTTGACTATGAGACAGATGTTAAATTGGCGATCTTAGATGTTTCCGAGTTGGCTCAACAAATGCATGAAAGGATTCATTTCAATGACGTATTCATTTTAGGTTTCTTTTCTTCACATTACTGAGTCTAACTGCATCTTCTGAAAGATGCAGGCAAAAGAAATATTGTGCATTTCACTGTATCAGTAGTCCACTTAGTATTGTGATACATTGTAATACTACCAGTATACTAGCTAACAAAACCCAATACATGTACTCTGGGCCTGGTGTCTCTAGTGTGATCATTAGCTGTGGATGAAATTCATCACGAGTCCTTGCTATCTTTCTGACTACTAAGGTCGGCCCCTCTTTTGCTGAATGGGTTATGGGTCAATGGACACTCCTCTCCAATTCATCACCCTCCATACACGCTGCCACCTGGTGTCAGAGATCAGGATATACATTACAATTCTGTGTTCGTTTAGGTTTCCAGAAAATGCACCTTGTAGGTCAGTAAAAGGTCAGGGACTATTCCAGTTCTGGTGAAGAGGTGTGTCACTTCTGGAGCTTCCCACAGGGACTGCACTGTAGAGCAGCACTAGAGCTAGATGATTCAGGAACATTGGTATTTTCAAGGGCTTGCTAATAAGAAAAATGGTTACCAGTACTAATGCTAAAGAATAATCATCTCTTATAATTAATAATTATTTATGGAAAAGGCTCCTGTAGTGATAGTTAAACTAAGTGGATTAAATGCAGTATGATTAGCTGTCAGTTTCTGAACTGCAAATAAATAGCAATTTAGTCTTAAAACAGGCAACTAATGTGGTTTTAAAATATTATTGATATGTTATTTCTATTTTGTTATGAATATTTTATGTGTAATAACCTTCTGACATATTAGGAATGTCACAAACAAATAATCCATTTAGGAGCATATGGTTTGAGCTCCTCCTCAGGCAGGAATCAGAAATAGTATAATATAACAATGAAGCAGGACGTTTTGCCTAGCTAAACAAGTGTCGGTTTGTCTACAAGGTCAATGGAGTGAAATTAGAACGGCTGAAACAGAAGGAACAATGTGTAATAAGGTAATGAAACCACAATTATTTAATAATACAGTATTTCATATCAGAGTACTTAAGATGTGGGCTTGCTTTACTAAAATTTAAAGACAAATTAATTACAATCCTCAATCAGAAGCTGGGACAGGATGTATAATGCAAATAAAAATGCAGTTACTTCCATTTACTTTGACACACTGAAACCACAGCTGAGCCTAGTAATTACTATTAACTAGGTACAGCAAGCTAACAACACAGCCTAGTAACTGGCAAAAGTCAAAAGTGCTAAGTCAAAGTAAATTAAAACCTCAAAGCCTACCTTACTAACAGAAGAACAATTCCAAATTAGAACCCACTAGCACACTGTGTACTATGTTTGTACTATGCACACAGTGTACTATATTATGTGTACTATGTTTTATTTATGCTGTGTTTTATGTCAGCTGCATTTCATTTGTTAATATACGTCAATTTCTGCATTTCAGGCCGCAGCACATTCCAAAAAACATTGGGACTGGGGTAATTTTTACCTAGGCTGTGTGGTACAAAATTAAAATTTAAAATAATTTAAACAGATGATGTTAACTGGTGTTTGTAATAATGATTTGGGACAAAAGCAGCATCCATTAAAGAGTTTGATGAGTGATGATAGGTAGGAGATCTTCAGTTTGTTAGTAAATGCATGAGTAAAGGATTGAAATGTTTAAAAGCAGTGTTCCACAAAGAAAGATTGGAATCGATTGGCCTTTTCCCTCCTTTAAAGTACATAACATCATTAAACGATTCAAGGATTCAGGAGGAATTTCAGTTCATAAAGGGCACAAGCCTGAACAACCATGATCTCCAAACCCTCAGGCGATAGTCTATCAAGAACCGTCATTCAGCACTGAAGTACAGAGCTACAAATGCCACTTTACTGTGCAAAACAGAAGCCTTATGTTCACCATGTCCAGAAATGGCTTTTCTGGGCTCTGAGGCATCTGGGATGGATCGTCGCACAATGGAAACATGCAGTGTGGCCAGACAAATCAGTATTCCAGTATTTCTTTTTTGGAAGAAATGGACACTGTGCTCTGGACCAAAGACCAAAAAGACCATCCAGCAACATATCAGCAACAAGTTCAAAAGTCAGGGTCTGTTATTTTAAGTGGTCAGTGTGTCAGTGCTCTAGGTAAGGTAATTTACACTTCTGTGATGCATCGTTGTTATATTACATTACATTACATTATTAAATACATTGAGAGCTACATAAGCTGCCTTATATAAGCTGCCTTTTCCAGGGGCGTCCATGCATTTTTCAACAAGACAATGCAAAAAAAACATGCTGCAAACTTTACATAGGCATGGTTGCAGAAGAAGAGGGTACGGGTACTGGACTGACCTGTCTGCAGGGACAGTGATGACGCTGTACCATTACCGTGTAAGATGTTGAATGGGACAAAATAACACCTGAAACACTTCAACACTTTGTCCTGCCAAAATGTCTTTTAAGTGTTGTGAGAAGGATTGGCAGCATTACAGAATGATAAATGCTTTACCATCACGTCTTATTCTACTTATTAGTCTGACTACTGAAATGAAGTAGACCAGACAATACAATAAACATCTTGGGTTCATTCTGTCAGAGTAAGTGCTTTTTTATCCATACTGTTCCAACTGTTTCTGATTCGGGATTATAGTTATTGGTGGGATATCTGTTGAAACTGATAAAACTGTAAAGCCATTGAGTCTTAACATTGGCTGATTCTGGCCCAGGTATCCCTACAGTAGCTGTCGTTCATACGTGCGTATGTTCAGTGAATTACACCAGGTGTTGCCATTGCTCTTTTATGTGTCCAGTTGAACTGCTGGCCGGCAAGGCAGGAGTGATGAGTCATATGGCATGTGACCTTTGAGAGGCGTGCTGGCTGTGCGCTCGCAGCAGAGAGAGGGTGTGATTCTCGGTGGAAATAAGACCGCATACAGGCATAAGAGTGTCTCTCTTCACTGCCGTCCCGCTGTTGCCGCTGGTCGAGCGTGCCTCTCTGCAGCACTAATTTCACACAAAATTACTGCTTAGCACTCCCACATCGCAATTCATACAGCAGGGCGTGCTTCGCAGTCAGTCTAATCATTTTAATCACTTCTCTGAAATCTTTATTTCTGTTTTTAAGAAAAACCAAATGAGTGCTAGTGAGAACGGGGGGCCCGGCCTGCAGAAGCAGCAGGTGAGCAGCAAGACGCCGGGAGTTTGTGAGTAAGATGGAGTGATTACGCAGTAGGACGCCCATGGTTGCTGGAATATGTAGGTGGTGTGGGGTTTGCTGCCTGTCAAGCCTCGAAACACATGAACACACACACTCATGTAAATGAGAGAAGCGTTAAAACTGTAGCTAGAGATTAATTGACTGCATACTCTGAATGTAAACACCTTGTCAGCCAGTAGAATGCTATTCAAAATTGTTTTCTATTGCCAGATGGAAAAAACGCATGTCTCCCAGTATGTATCTCACATCTTGGAATTACAGTTGAATCCATGGTGGCAATGTTGCTAGGCTACCTATTCTATCATCTAGGAGACTAGGTTACCTGGTAGGTGGCCAAGAGCCTGGTATTTCTCATCTTTGTTACGTGAATTTATCATGTAACCCAGAACAGAATGGCCAGCTATGCTTCTTATATTTAGTTAATCAACAAGTCGAGTACACCAGTTATAAATGATTAAAGAATCTGCTTTTTCATGTTATTCATTTTGGAAGTAGACGTTACACATTCCAAGAAAAATTGCTCAACCTCATTGACTAGCCTTCTTTAAAATTTCCAACCTGAGCAGGGTTTTTTTGTTGTCCTGTCCAACCTTGTATTGAAATAATGACAATGAAGATGAATTCAAGTTTGTTCTTAGATAAGAAAAAAAAAACAATGTACATTCAAGAGCACAAAGGTGCAAACCGTTCTCTGGTTTAGTAGGATGTCATGAATTGGACATAGACTCTTCAGTAAATGATGCACTCAGATATTGGTGAATTGGTGATATTGGTGAATGAAGCCTGTTGTTGTTTACTAGTGTGTTTTCCATTGCTTGTCTGCTGTTATTCCTTTCAAGAACTTAGTTTATCCACAGTTGTAACAAATGAATGTACAGCGTTTAGGAATGGAACTCTTCCATTGTCATTTACTTCCAAAAGAGATCACAATGTTATGTATACAAAACTCCAATTTGTCTTTTGTCGTTTTGTTGCATCGTGCGAAGGTTTGTGTCACAGACTGATTTTAATAAATGGTGCAAAGCAAGACCCACAAAAGTTCATTATAACATTCTGTATATAAAAGTAAAGATCACTGAATCTTTTACAGAAACCCAACAACAATGATGCACTAATAAAAACAAAACTACAGCAGAACAGTTTTCCACTCCCACTGATTGTAGGCATGTGTTGTAAGTAAGTCAGAACATTAAAGCTAATGTTGGAAAACAAAATGTTTAATGGAAGAGAGGAACATTCCAATTATGTACTGGGTACTTAAGTACTGAGGCGACAAAAAAAATGATGAAACTTAAATAAAAGTTCATTTATTTTTGTTTCAGAATATCATAATTATTTTATAACATCTCCCATTTAGTCATAGTCATTTGGGTGTATCTTTAAAATAAATGTAACAATAATAATAATAATAATAGTAATAATTTAAGTATTTCACTGGTCAGTTTTTTTTAATTCAGTTTTTTGTTATTAGTTAACTAGTCAAAAAGATATGTGAAACCTTAAATGATAAGCTGTTAATTTGACATTTTGAGCACTTTTTCATTTTGTTTTATTTTTTTAGAGCCAGGGCCTTATTTTTTAGTGCCTAAATGGAACCATGCGTACATTGATAAAGAGAAAAGATTGTCCATAGCAGGCACAGTGTCCTAGCACACCTTATTTGATTCAGTAACAAAAGTAGCCAATGTTAATCTCTAATGTTTGTGTTCTGATTGGCGTGGGATTGCTTTCTATTCATGCTTCACAACTGCATTTAAACTGCAAACATAGGCGACCAGTTTTCTATTTGTTCATCCTGATCGTTGAGAATCCTTTTCCAGGTCTGGTTCTCTTTCACCATGAATTTCAGTATCCCATTTGATGGCTGTTGTTACACTTTAATGCCGGGCTGTATATGCTGTCTCATTAGTATGACTGTTCAAAGTCGAGCGCTGGGAGTGTTGTTACTTTCGAGGGTTATTGATTGCTGGAATAAGTTAGCAAATAGCAAGGTGTGAAATCCTGTGTGTACACGGATTATTCTGCCTCTGTATGCGTTATATTTCTGCATAAATACCAGGATGTAAACGTGACAATGTATTTCCTTTTTTTTGAAAATGTTGATGCTAAAGTCTTGTTTAACTGAAGCTAATTATATTCAGTCAAGCTGCACATTACACCTTTTCTTTTCCTGAACCATATTTTATTGTCAGGCTGCTTTTATGGCAGCTGTTTAGCTGTTTTGCCTGTAACTATTTAAAAATAATCTTGATAAATCCCTGTCTCTGTCACTGTCTTTCTCTTTCTCATTGTCTCTGGAGGCTACAGCTGGGTTCCTCAGGTGTTTCTAATCCCAATTACTTTCCACTGCAGGAGGCTCGGGCCATTAGAGGGGATTTCAGTACAGAGGACTGATGGCCTACAATTCACCCTTTTAGCATTGGTCTGCTACTCCTTCATCCCACTTTACGCTTTGCCTAATGAATTGCACTGGCTTGAGGCTGGGATAAGACCAGAAGGATGTTTTAGACCAGCAAATGGAACTTTAGAGTAGAAAAAGCAGCACATTGTGAGGGCAAATGGTATTTCCAAATAAAATGGTGCTGGTGATGTATCGTATATGCCACTGTATCTGTATTGGTTAGTTAATGGCACTTATATATAACAAAGACATAACAGCAGTGAATACCATTGGTGGGAGGCTTCAGAGTACAAAACTAAACTGTGATTTTCCTTTCTGTTTTTTTCCAAGTTATCATTTGAAGTTTTGTCTATGCAGAACAGAAAAGCCCCACCATAGCAACGATTTTAAGATGTTTAGTATCAAAGCACCAGCACTGATTGTCAATATTGGTGCAACCTAAATATGATATATTACCTAATGTGAACATGATATAATATATCGACACCAGTCAGCACAAGCTACTAGGGTTTTATATGACAGTGACAAAATATGTAGCACAGACGACCCATGAAGCTCAGAAATCTGGCCTTATGACGAGAGATGAAACGGTAGCCAGCTTCCTGCCTCATTCTTTAGCTGGGTCCTGACTCTGAGGAATACATGGGTATTTTCTCTCTTTCCTAGCAACCATCAAAAATAAATAGTGGAAAAGTGGAAGTCGCATAAAGGCAGCGTTGGTGAGAGTAAACAGAGGCAGCAGGCATTTCTTTTGCAGCACCGCTCACTGGGTACTAGCTGTCCTCTTCCCCATGACTAAGCAGGTTTTCCCAGTGGCTCCTATCCTTTTGAGGAGAGATTTGTGGAAAAAAGCTGAGGTAGAAATCTGGGGCTTGAAGAGAGAGATGCCTAAACAGCCTTCTCTGGAACGGTTTACGTCTGGCTCATGGCTAACAGGATAAAGAAACATGACGGAGGGAGCAGGGGTGGGGGGGGTTGATTGTGAGTGCTATTATTGTCCTCTTCCTGTCTCACACCTTATCTCTGTGTCTCTGTGTGTAACTGAAAGTGAAAGTTGAAACTGTGTGTAACATCTTTCCCTTTAAAGCTTTGTTATTCATCAAAGCTTTATGGTATTGATGTCACTGCTGGGCCTGACAGTACTGCTGGTTGTGTAATTGGAATGTGTCTTGGCTTGTCATTCAAGCTGTAGCTTTAACCCCTTAAAGTCTAGAGGTATTTTTTTTGCCAGGTTGCTTTGTAGAACTTTATTGCATAATTACTGAAATTCATAATATATGATGTAATAGTTTGTTGCATGATAATTACATTTAATAATTACATTTAATTTGCTGTACCTTTAAGTTTTCTCCTGTATCTACAACTTTTTCACAGTTTCATGTAAACAAAGGACAAAAACATGCCCAAAATATAAAAGTTGTCTTTGCTTTTTTGTACCTGCAACAATATCTTTGCACTAAATTCAAATCATGACACTCCTCATGCTGTTATGAATGCAGATGTAGTATGGATTAAGTGTTTTTAAGTCCACACTTTTGACCGAATTAAATAAAATATATTTAAAAGGTGAGGCATTTAAGGCTGTCCCATTGGGGGGGATCTACTTAGATTTAAACAGATACCATCTTTACCCATATTAATGTATTTCACATGCAGATGTCTCATTGACATCTGTTCGTCTACCGTTTCTTCTGATGCCAAGGTTCTAACAGGGAGGCTGTCTGCCTTTTTAACAGCCTTCACCCTCCTAGAATGACTCTTACTGTGAGGATCTGATTGCAAACAGCTACAAGAGCATCAGTGAGGTCAAGTACTGATGCCGAATGATTAGTTCTGGAACACAAATGGCCCCCTAGGTCATAACAAAGGTTATGGATGGAGCTTAATCACTCCAAAAAATGCAACCTCATTATTCCCTGGCCCAGTGCCAGGGAGAGTTATACCCCTCTAGTCGCACACCAAGTATCCCTTTTTATTGATGGCACTTTTCTGTGTGGATTATACAGGTAGTGTGTGCAAAATAAGTCTTTTGTTAAACAGTGTTAATAGTCCGGCCCTCCAACTACCGTTTAGTTCACAGTCTACTGTTGCATCAGCAACAGCATTTGTAGGATAGAAAATAAAACTTTTGTGTATGTGTGTGTCATAAAGGACGTCTCTGCTTATGCCCTTAAATCAAGCGTCCGCTCTGTCACAATCAAGAATAGGCTTGTCCTTCCCTGCTGGTTTTTCTTCACTTAATGGGCCAGATGTATAGTTCTGCTTAGGATGGAATGTATATATAGTGTCAGATTGGTTATGGCAGCACGGCTTTGAGGTGACTCTAAATAGAGAACGGCCTGCAGTTACCGAGAGGACAATTAGAATAGCATGCCGCAATGGTTTTGGGAGGAAAAAAATCCCTACAGGCCTGAGGAGTGTATCCTCACGTGTGCAGGAGAAGGTCACAGTGTGCAAGGTGCAGTCTGTGTGTGTGTGTGTGTGTGTGAAAGAGAGAGAGAGGGAGAGAGAGAGAGAGAGAGAGAGAGAGAGAGAGAGAGAGAAAGGGACAGTATATATCCATTTGTAAGTAACATGAACAAGATGAATGAGAGACAAGTCAGTATCTTCATGTGCGGAGCTGTATGTGTGTGCGGCAGGAAAACAGATAATCAGATTTTGTGGTTTGACCTCTGTTTTCTACCAGTACATCTGTGCCTCAGGCTTATATCTGTGCCTCCAGCGTCCTTAACATGTCACATCGTATCGCATCAGACACACACGCACATACACACACACACACTCGATAATCCAACATAGGTGATAGAAAGTGGTGTTTTGCAGTTGCATGTGAACATAAAGTGTGGGCAGGTTACGTTTAGGGGTCAAGAATGCAGCTTGTTAATAAACTGAACAAACACTAGTACTGCAGTTATATTGCTGCATACTGCGATTGATACATCCTGTAATATTTCATAAGGTAATTGGATAATAAAATTGCTATGATGTACACAATGCCATTCAGAAAGATTTTGTGCTCCATTCTAAAATAACTTACTGAGTCAGAATTATTTATAGTGCTGGTGATAATGGAGTATGCAGACATCCTTTACAAGTTTAATGCCTCTAAAAGGTACATCACTTTAAATCTATTGCACAAAATGGTTATTCATATGCTGACTGATGCGTGAGACAATGTTTAGGGTAGTTCTTAGATGCTGTTGCATATGTTGTCTACACAAATTTATGGCACAAAGGTACATGAAGCATGTTGTGAGGTGAAATAGTTATCAAACCATTTGTAAAGAAATACCACTATTTAAGTATTATCAACATTTCATATATTATCCTAGAAGCGTGTGGTGCCACTGGTGATTTTGTATAATAAATTAAAGTGGCTTTGTGGTAAGGACATCACCCCTGTTCCACCCCTATTTGCAATGCATGATTCAAAAACAATGTACCTCTGCTCTAAAGCAGAAACAAATTATTTGTATTGCATTACATACCTACAGATCTGGATCTGTGCCTGTCAAGTCAAAACAGTGTGCAGTAAAAATGAACACTATGATTGGTTAGATGCCTTTTTTGCAATTACAGGGTTCCTGCAGCGTCTTATAAAGTCTTAATTTGTCAAAAATTTGAAACTTTAAATCTAAGTCCAGATGTCCATTCAAGGTCGTAAATTTAATTTAGTCAAGTCTTAAATTTCACTTTCGTTAATTCCCGAGAAGCATAGTCTGATCAGAATTCTCTCGGTGTTCTCTGTATTTCCGGGGGGCTACCGGTGTTGGAATGTGGTGATTAAACTACAAATTTAATGATGACTGCAGGCTGGAACCAGTTCCTCTTTGCCCACTACCCAAACTAAATACGTCTGTACATGTCTACTGCCTCAGTTACCAAAGTAATGTCTCTGGAGTTGAAGTGTTTTGAGGATTTCTGGGATCATTCAGAGTTTCTGGTAATGTGTCGTTTTGGTCTTAAATTTCACTGAGAATGGTCTTAAAAGGTCTTAAAATGTCTTAGATTTAATTCACTGAAACCTGCATCAACCCCTTAATTAATATGTTGTATTTGTTAGTGGCAATGATTAAAAATCATAATCGTGACCTATAAAAAAGGGATTTTTATTCCATGTTTTTAAAACTGTGCTGCACTAAATCCATGTAGTTGTGTACTATGACATTGCTAAAGTTGTTACTGAAACAACAGAAGTGACTATGAGCTAAAGGCTGACTTAAGCAACTAACTAGAAACGTTTGACTCATTTTCTGTGACCGAAAAGGTAAATATAAATATCTGGTATGCTTTTTTAATTCTGTTTTCTTCACTACCTGCTTTGCTGAATATGATTATTTTTGATATAGAAAGCTATTAATTTAGAAAATTCTGATAATAGCAAGCTTATTAATTAAGCTATTAGAGAGCTATTAATTTGAGAACTGGATGTGAGCTGTAATGCCAGCTGGTTGTATGACTATAGCTCAGTGACTAGGCGAGCAGTCATGATTGGCTTGATCACTGCAGTGACTTCAGCGTTAAAGGATGTTTTTAGTCAATACATACTGAGACTGAGTATTGTAATGAAAAAAAAATTATGATATATTAACAGCATAAAACCACTCAACCAATGTGGCTAAGGATATACCACAGTGCTATACCACAAACTGATGCATATAAAAAACCTTTATTGCCCTGAAGGCACAGAAGGGAGCTACATCAAACATTAAAACACAAACAACAAAATATAGAAACACCAAACATCAGAACAAGGAGACGCAACCATGATGCCATAATGAAAATACGTTTATATATATTTTATAATGTACAAGTGACATGGCGAAGTGTGTCTAAATTGCTCCATGGCACAAATTATGTTATGGCTTATTATGTTTTTGTTTTGGGCATCTTTGTCCAGAGGGGATCAGAGAGAACCCAGTAAAAAGTGGATGGTATAGATCATTTACTATCTATAGATTAAGGATGATAGTGTTCTGCTCTGAGAGCTGGGAAAAGCTTTTACCATTAGATCCAGTCATGTTCCTTCCCATTATCGTCACCTTGTCCAGCATTTTCATATTCTGGACTGACAGACCCCAAAACACTATTGGATGGCAAAGATCATCACACTCTGTAAAAAAAACATGAAAAATAAGAAATTAAAGTTTAAAGTTAATAGTTTTATTTAAAGATTCCCTCTAACAGGTACAGCAGGACTGGGAGAAATCTTCCTGTAGCTTCCAGCTGTTACCATTTTAGCCAGTTTATTGTGCCCCTCGTTATTTGCTTTGTGTGTAAAGTCAACTCCCCGACCCAGCTGTTAGAAAATGCGGGCCGACCTACTTCTTGTGGGGCTGGTCAGCTCTGACACACTTGCGGTCAGAAACCGTGGACCCAGGCCCATGATGTGGTTTAGCATAGACGTTTGGTACAGCAAGATAAACAGTTGTGTTCAGTTATTTCTACAAATTGTTCCTTCTTTAGTCACAGCCCATTTTTCCTTACTGCGTAAGAGCGATATCTCCCATATTCCAGATGTGTGGGTTTTTTATTGTCTCAGTGTTGGCCTGAATTTTTGGTCATCTTGTTTTGTTTGGATGTGTTTCATGCACTTTTGCTGAAAAAGCTGCACAAACTCTCCATGGAGAAGTAATTTGTTTTGTTCCATGATTTAGAGCTCTGTGGTCCTTCTGCATGTTAGTAGCCTGCATGTGCATGTTCCTGTGATATCATGACAAAACAGATTCACCCCATATTGTGCAGATGAGTTAAGACACAGTCTGGGGGGAAGGGAGGGGAGCATGAGAGAGAGAACAAGAGAGAGTGAGTGAGGGGACAGAGAGGAGCGATAGAGTGGGGGGGCTAAATGTCACATTACTCAGCGCAGTGACGAGGAAGCCCACTACACGCGATGTGTCTTCCTGCATCAGCATCTCTCTCCCTCTACATGTGCGTGGGCCTGCCTGTTAATGTGCGAACACTTTTGCTCCTCTTGCACAGTTACTTTCACAGAATTCTGCAACTTTTCCACATCACACGGATATCACAGGTGGTCCAGCACGAACAGCAGCATCTAAGAGTTCAGGAAGAGCAGTTAGCCTGTTTACATTGGATTGTATATAGAGTACATGTAGTGTAGGTTTAATGATATCCTGTGACATAAAGCCCCTTGATAATTAATAGCACTTTAGATTTTGTACCCAGTGGGAGTGAATAAACTACTA